>OY390735.1:31124928-32335623 GCA_959613385.1 Geotrupes spiniger
ATGATAAAATTGCCGAAACGTTAAAATTGATAATGACCTAATAAAAATTGTGCATTATCACTCTTGATTTTTTTAAAAATAACGCCAACTAATACCCAAAAAAAATATATAAATATATATATTTCTCAACAAAATATATATATATATATATATATATAATAAAAATATATATATAATAAAAATAAAAATAAATATATAATATGTAATAATAGCTGTCAATTAAGAGAATTTAACTGTGTAGTGTATAATCGATATTAATTTGGCTTTGTATTGCAGACAAACATTATATCAATTTGTATTTGTCAACAACGTAAGACATGATTAATCGACTACTTAATTGATGACATTATAAAATGCACAGCGTAAGTCAGATTAGCCCTAGCAGCTTAGCAAACATAATTGCATTGACAACCGTATTCACAATACAATAAATTTTCTTCACATTATAATTCTTCAAATTTTGATTTCTTTTTAATTTGTGTACGAAAATGGCAATATATCAGTATGACAAAATATGGTGACAATTTGCTGCTGCTGGCTTCATATATATTTTATAAATATATTTTATGAAAATATAATGTATTGCGGACATTACAATTATTGTGAAAATTATTTTCTTAAGTAACGTCGTAAAATAGAAAAAAATCATAGGAATAAAAAAAATAAAAAAGGACCACTTAAAAGTTTGTAGTATCTTTTGAACCAAGAGTTCGAAATGGCTATTTTTACTGTGTAGGGTTATAGCCGAGTCAAATAATCGATTCTATAACTATATATATTATATAACTACATTACCGTGCAAATAATATGTTTGAATTTAGCGCGAAGAAACGTTTATTAAAAAAAATTGTCATATGGTGACCAAGCAAACCGTACTTTAAAATATATATATATATATATATATATATATATATATATATATATATATATATATATCTTTGCAGGAGTATCGACCGTAAATTTAAATTGATGAAAACGACGATTATCGGGGTTGACGGTCAATTTGTGGCGTTAATGAAACTCAATTAGATACTTTTTCAATATTTCGCAATTTAATTATTGCTTCATCAGGAAACTACAAATGTTATGTAAAATTAGCAATTGACAAAGAAAAGCAGCAGGAAACAATAAAATAATACTTACAATACTGCGAGTTAAACTTAAATAGAACAAACATTATCCAAATTAGCGATGAAACGTCGAGATTAAAAATATATCATTAGATAAAAATTATGTTCAAACCAGGTTATGTCTAAACACGTTGAAAGTCAAAACAATAATGGATGACTCCAAAACTGCCAACACACAAATTTAGGACAGTTGGTAAAATGTTTTATTTACTATATGGCACGAACGATTTAAATTTGAAATTTACATGCTAAGTGCTCCCATCCGTAACGTGTGGATTATCACGATTAAATTGTAGTAAATACGCATAAATATTACTTAATTTATTGATGTCAGTTCTAAAGTTAATTGAATTAGTATTTTTTTGGATATGATACATTTCAAGAAAATTTCTATGTTTGAATTGGGAATGGCTATCAATAATTGTGGCATTGTCCAAATCAAAAGTGTGGTTCTTCGTTCTAAAATGTACAGCAAGGGCACATGAGTTTTTCCCTATTTTGCAATCACTTTTGTGTTGGACAAGTCTTGAATGCAACCATTGTGATGTCTGTCCAATGTAACAGCCATCACAACCGTTGCAACCAATTCTATAGACAACTCCCGACCTGTATTTCTCCGGTATTTTATCTTTAACACAACTAAATAATGATTTTATTGTTTTTAAATTGTATTTAGCTATTTTTAAATTATTCAAATTGCAAACTTGTATTATCTTATTTGTAATGTCTTTTATATATGGTAGACGTTTGTAAACAACCGCAACCTCACGTTATTGGTTATTAATATTCTCCTCTAGTCGTACTCTTGTAGTAAATAGTAAACTATTTACTAATGTGCGGGGATAGCCGTTGTTGATAAATATCTCGCTTAATATTGTTAAGTTCTTTTTGTGAAATTGAGGGTCGCTAAGTTTGATGATTCTATTTTTTAAACCTGTAATATTATTAATTTTTTGTTTAACGGGGTGGTTGGAATGAAAATTAATAAATCTACCAGAGGCCGTAGGTTTCTGGTACCAATCAAAGACAATACAGTTGTTAACATCTCTAATTACTTTAGTATCTAGGAAGGGTACAGATCGGTCGTTCTCTAATTCATACGTGAATTGTATATGATCATTGAAGTCGTTGAAAATATTTAATGTATCCTCAACCTGTCCAACTGGGACCGCACAGATGATGTCATCGACATACTTTTTTAAAAAGGGTAAATGAAATGGTAATGCAGGAATGATGTAATCTAGCATGTAATCTAGAACTATTTGTGCTATTATGGGACTTAATGGGCAACCCATAGGTGTACCAAAGCGCTGTCTGTAAAAATTGTTTTTAAATGTAAAATAGCAATTATTAAATATAAAAGTTATCAATAGCAGAAACGTCTCTAATGTAAAATTGCAATGCAGTTCTATACATGACCACTTAGCTGTAATGACCGTTAGTACTAAATGTAATGGAATATTAGTAAAAAGTGATACGACATCAAAGGACACTAACACGAAAGTATCAGGCAATTTAAAATTCTTAAGTTCTTCTACTAAAATAAATGAATCTTTGACATTGTAACTTGTGCTATCAGCTAGCGCAGATGTCAGAACATGTGAAACATGGCTGGATAATTTATAAGTCGATGAACCAACAAACGAGACAATAGGTCTTAAAGGATAATTGTTCTTATGGATCTTAGGAAGACCATATATCCTCGACGGTGTAGAATTATGAATAATCAGATGTTTATATATCTCTTCAGATATATATTTCTTGTTCTTGTAATCTTTCAACAAATCATTCACCTTTTTTTGAACATTGAAGGTGTGATCTTTGTCTACGGTCTCATAAGTGGTCCTATCGCCCAGCAAGGTAGTCATACGACTGTCATAATCATCTGCGTGCATAGCAACCGTTACATTACCTTTGTCGGCTTTTGTAGTTTCCTGATGAAGCAATAATTAAATTGCGAAATATTGAAAAAGTATCTAATTGAGTTTCATTAACGCCACAAATTGACCGTCAACCCCGATAATCGTCGTTTTCATCTATATATATATATATATATATATATATATATATATATATATATATATATATATATATATATATATATATATATATGAAGGGTGCTGGGGAAGAACGACCTAAGTCACGCCAAATGGAATTTGAGAAAAATCAAATTTAAAGTTTCCCAACTAAAAAAAGTACTTCAGACTCATGAAAAAAATATTCAAAAATCAGCATTTGATCAGAAATATATTTATTACAACTCGTACAAAGCAAAATAAGTTTCAGATGATATTTTCCACAATAATTTCAAAATATTCTCTAAAATATACGGACTGATGTCACTTTTCCCTGGCATTAGGCGTCAATCGGTGGGTTATCAACGTATTCGTCCTCACTTTCTTCTGGTTGATTGATGTATGTCAAACATCTGTAGAAGTCCTTAGCTTCTGGTCTTACAAGGAATGATGTAAGAGCTTGTAAATCGTCCCACTTTGCCTTTTTGATAGGTATCTGGTCAGGGTACAATTTGGTCAACATCACAGCTGTGTTTGTCTTTATCTTTCTTGATGTGCTTTTCGCAAACAACGGAGATTGTTGGTAAATGCCTGTGAATGTTCCCTTGTGGAAAATCTTGCTGGGGTTTTCATTTTCGACTTTCAGCATTCTGACCGGTCGGGTAGGGAAGGGGCATTTTCCTGCGTATAGTGAAGAGAGAAAGGCCGTCCAATTAAGAAATTCAAAATTTTGTCCACAGTCGATTACTTGGAATGGGTTCGGTTTTACGCGACAGCTTTTGAATTCTTCCCTCCAGTCATCTGGCGTCTCTGTATATGTTTTTTGATTAATGAGAGACATGTTCCGATCGCATTCAAGGTAGGAATGACCACGTATCTGAAATAAAACCTTCACTGTTTCGAATCGTTTCTTTTGCACAACCATATAGTGTAAAAATCGTATAACTGTAAAGTTCTTGTTTTGCCTAGAACATGAGTCACAAAAAATTGCCAGCTCCCTAACCTCCATTGGCAAAATGTGGCAAAAGAAGTGGTACATCATTGAACACACGTCGTCAGCTCCTTTTCGAGCAATAGATTCGTCGTAAGTGTAGAATACAGCTTGCGAACTCGATAAAACATGGATGTTGAAGCTAATAAAATTCAACTGACGTTTGTAGTATACGTCGTTCGTTGTTATGTTTGGTGTTGGTAGGTTTTTTTGGTAGTCCATTGTGATCGCTTCCATGCTTTTCGATTTCATACAGCGTTTGCGATAGGATTTCTTCAGCTTATAGAAGCGCTCACTTCCCTTAAGATGAAGTTCTTTTTCTCTTAGCTTATTGTCTAGCTCTTGCTGTGCCCTCTCTTTGTCCGGACCATCCAGATTTGATTTTGATTTCTCAGTTAGAGAAAAAATGTCAGCCTTCATTGTATCGCAGGTGCTGCATGTATCCTAGCGCGGATAACCAAATGAAATGTTAAAATTATTTTCAAATATGCAGCGGAACGATTCATACTGCATTTTATGATCGGGGTTCTGCTCAATATACATTCTGTGTAGCTTAGATATATTTAGAGTATCAGGTAAATATACTTTACTCGATTCCTTCAATGAATAATGGGATTTACGGCCCTTCAGACTTTTGATGAAGTCAATCGCCATTCCCTTGGTCTCATCGCTCAGTTTATGTGGACGTACGTCATGTTTTCCGCGTTTGTCAGTTGGCGATTTTCCGTCACGAACAAGGGAATCTCTCACATACCTGACTCGTCGATCTGTAATTCCGTGCAAGGATATGAAAGCCTTTATACAAACTGTTACATCGCGGACTTTTCCATTCTCACTAATCCTAACTCGATAGCTGTATGAAGCAGTATTAATTCGTGCCTCATCTTCATTCTTTCGTGGACGTCGTCGCATGACTGGGAGAACAGTAATAAGACCACCAAGGTAAGCATTTTGAGCATTGGTGTCCCCCAAATTGTTAAATTCGCGTATTATTCTTCGGCGTTCTGGCTCACAAATGGAAGTGAAACAGTGAAATCGTTTACACCGGCAGTCAGGCCCAAGTTCGTGGGTGGTAGCTCGCAAGGTTTTCATTACATCTCTAACCCTTCCTGTTTTTTCTTTTTTTTTCGTTCCACTGCTCGACGGTCCTATCTCTTCTTCACTGGACACAAACAAGTCACTGTCACTGTCCATTGCACTGTAATACTGCACAATCGCACACGTTTCAAAAACAGTAAAGTATACAGAGAAAGTGAAAGGTACTGTACGACGTATGAACTAGAACAAAACACGAGGAGATAAGATTGATAACAACAGATTGGGTGATGCAATCGATGAACAGATTGGGTCATGCAATCGATGAACAGGGTGGGTGATGCAATCGCCGATCACTGTAGTTCACACAAAATGAAAATGGAATAAAAGGACTGAAGACGTTCTTCCCATGGCGCGCTCGGACTCACGTCGTTTTTCCCCAGCAGGGTGGATGTTCATATGCTTATTTCTATGGACTCAAGTCACTGTAGCCATTTTTCGACTCAGTCATATTATAGCACTTCCACAATGCAACTAGATGGCGCTAAAAGCTCGTTTTGTTACAAAACTGGACTGAAGTCGTTTTTCCCCACCTCCCTTCATATATAAGTTGGTTCGTGGATACCCGCGTGTAAAATCTACTTTTGCTGATTTTCGGGTAATGAGCCGCGTATGTGAATTGTGCCTAAAAGAGTTATTCCGACATTTTGGCAAAATGATTTTCTTCAGATAGGTCTGCGCGGTTGAAATGATCTATAATTCCATATAAGTACATATACAACTAAATCCTTATTTTTTTAAGAAAATGCAACCTATTTGAAAATAGGTATTGTTTTAAGAAGAACAGAAGGAAATTCTTATTATTATCAGAATATTTGATGAAAAAGTAATATATGCGATAATTATGCAAATCACAGCATTCTCGATTTGAAAAAATATGATGGCGTCGGAACTAAATACACCTAGGACACAAAATTAACTTTACATTTCAAAAAATCAAAATATACATTAAATGTAGTGATATTGACCCGGCAAATCCCGATGCTTCTATTGCATTGTCTTAGATAGCTATAAATTGAACGAATTTAAATGAAAATAAATAAATTTAACTTATCATACCATACTTAATTTTAACAAATCTAAATACGTATTTCAGCAACAAAGTAAACAGTAGAAAGCTGAAAAAGGAAAGTGTTATATAATTGCTTGTCTTATGTATTTTCGGTAAACAATATAATCTAGGTACTATTGGATTAAATACTTTAACAGTTCTTTATCGCGTCTTTAGTTTCTCTGATTATCCTTAGTGGTGGATTTTTGAGGTGTCTTCAAAAAATGATTTCTCAATCCCTGCCATAACCTACTCAAAAGGCGTTTTACCGCTTGGCAAACAATACTTTAAATCTTTGTTTAATAAATTTAATTCGTCAATATTAAAAATCTCTTTCAGCGAATAGTCGTTGTTTAATTTGTCCGTCGGTTTTGGACACAATTTTTGAAATTTTTCATTTAAGTTACAAAGTTTGTTCATAAATTTATGACCAATCCTCAAGTTCAAAACACTTCTTTAACTGTACTGATAATCAATTTCAAAACTGAGCCATTAACTTTTTGCGAAGGAAATAAATTTATTATTCATTTTGCAAGTTGATGAGACATACATTTAGGGAAAACTTTGTGACTTTTGCATCCTTTTAAGAAGTTAAGATCAGCATTTAACAATTTTATCTTGCAACTTAAACTATAAAACCTATAGACTGATCGGGTCATGATAACAATAATAAATAGTCCACGGTCTCCGTCAATTTATGACGATTTTGAATTTAAATGATTTCACAGCAAAATCACATCAATGAGTCACATCATGATAATTCAATTGTGTTTAATTTGAAATTAAAATGTATTTCTAAAAATGTTGTTAAAAGATTTTGCAGAAAAGATTAACTTCGATTTTTACTCAGCCCTTATCTAAAAGTGAATGAAAAACCGAACGATTTATTTTTGTGAAAACTGTTTTTACAATAAGAATAATAATACTTTACGCTCATTTGATATTCACACACGTGGTTGATCACTCATTAACACATTTATAGCGAGGAGTTATGTTTTAAATCAACACGTACAATAATTCAAAATAAAATCAATAATATTGACACTAGGTATTCCTGAGAATAATAAAAACATAAATATGCCAGAAGTAATTCCGTTCACACTTAAATTTGTTTGTTTTTGCATACTGACTTTTGTGAATTTGATTGGAATTTCCCCAGCACGCAATTCCATAAAACAACAAAAACTTTCAACATTGACAAAACCCCGGAGCCGCCAAATAACAAAACAAGTAATTGTCAAACTGCACACCTAAAAACTTAACAGTGTACAGTGAAACTAAATTTAATCAGTAAACTATGATCAATTTCCCTTACATTCAAATACATCAAATCGATCTTTAATATAATCAGCTATAAGATCAGCCGGCTGTTAGCTCGGTATCATTACATTCAGTTGCTAAAATACTTAAGCCAGGCAAAACATCGAACTGTTCGAATAAAATGAATGAAAATATAATTTACGAAAATCAAAAATAATAGTGGTCCCAAAGTAGTATCCTAGGGGATACCATGTAAGACAGGTTCAAGACCTGACATATCTTCAGCACCAGAATACTTAAGTATTAGCTGCTGCTCTCGCTCAGGCAGCTAAAATGAGTCCCAATCCCACACCACAATCCGCATTTATTCAATAAACCAAAGTGGTTTACTGCGTCAAAGACTTGGCCGAGATCAAAAAATATTCGCTAACAATTGGGGCATCTTCAGCAGGCCATTTGTAAAACCTAACTGGTGGGGTGGAAGCATATAATTGAAGTTTATAATTTTTAAAAACCTTGTATAAAAGCACTTGTCGATTATTTTTGACAAAACATAAACTAAAGAGAGTGGTCTGTAATTGCAAATTAGTGTATAGTCATTTTTTACTTTCTTTCCCTTAATCGATCATCTGGTTTCAACTAAGTTTGTCACTCACATATCATATTTTAACGACTGCCCTATTTAAAAATTTAGCTAATATATTTTTTATCTACTTTGCATTAATAATGGCCTCATTATTACATCGAAAACACGTTAATAATGAGTCGTATTATTAAACTGTTTCTGGTAACATTTAGTTTGGTTATGTTCGTGCCATGTTCATGTCATGACATAATCTGCCATATATCCTCTTTAATTTTACCGGCAACAAATTCTCAACAGCCTTCTGAGCGGCTTCGCGTATGTCCGGTGGAGTACACGTAAATTCAGCATTTTCTGCCTTCATTTTGCACACAAATTACAGAAATTATGATGGCTATTAGATTATTTTGCAATTTAATACAAAGTGTCAATATCAGTGAACCCAACCTACACAAAAGTTCCTAGTCTAATACGAAAACTTAAACAGGCGAAATTTCAAGAATTAGTAAAGCAAAGTAGATAAAATAGTATATTACACTCGTTTAGTAAGGCAATATTGTCGCACTCGTTCAACAATCTCGTGCGACAATCTGGTGCCTTACTAAACTTGTATAATAATATACTATTTCGAACTGACCCAACAACAAATGTTTTTACTGTAACAGCAGTAGAAAAGTCGTTATTTAATGCCTCAAAACCTCATAATTAACATCGGAATTCGTATGTGGCATCCGCTAAAGCAGCATCCTAAAAAATGATAAAGAAAAACAGGCAAGTGGCATATTTTTTTTTTTTGAATAATTCGTTTTAGTTTTTATTTTAGATAAAATATTATTAAAAAAAAATCAAATAAAATGATAATGTTTGGCCCACTTTGTATATATCGGAACATATTAAAATAAATACTTGTGTTTTTATCCACTACTCTGTTTTTCACAACTGTGACCGAGTTGGCCATCGGATGTATGTACGATACCATCAACTAATGATACCAGGCTAAGGTATCATATGAAACTGAGTTTCATATGAAATGCACCACAGTAACACACAGTAAAGGTATGCGTTTGAAACTTTCCTAAAATAATATTTTATTATTGCGTATGAAATGATCAGGATTTCATAAAAAATGTTTAATGATTATAAAAAAACAATAACAGCAACGAAAAAAATTAATAATTTGTAACAGTGCCAAGAACAGAACAAGAATTTACTCGTCGTAGCATGCTTTCTATCAAATCGTCAATGTTCTCCTGGGGTATCTCGTTCCATATAATCTCAAGTTGAACATCTAAGTTATTAGGAGCTCTTGGTAATAATTGTAGTCGCCGGCCGATCATATCTCAAAGATGTTCGGTCGGCGATAAGTCCGGTAATCGAGCAGGCCAGGGTCATATTTGCAATTGTGCTTATTGGAGGTACGTTCTAGTAATGTTTGTAGTATGTGGGCATGCGTTATCCTGTTGGAAATTACCGATGTGCAACGTCTACAAGAAGGGTACTGGCACAATAGAGTTGATCTTCAAACAAATCACCAAACCAATAGCTTCAGGTGTTGAAGCTGTATGGCGTCTTTCAACAAACTCTAGATTTCTTCTTTCTCCTCGATATCGATGTACCTTCCTACGCCAAACATTTACGCACAAATAAAATCTTGATTCGTCACTAAAGACAGTGTCGTTCCATTGTTGATTCCAATCCTACCAATTTTCTGATGTGCAGTTAATGGGACCCGTTGGAGGGGGACGGTAGGATCGCAGTCCAAAATAAGAGATTCTTATACGACGTTCAGTCAATATACAATTTCGACTACAGAAATAAGATCTTAAGTTGGCAGTCCGGACAATCACCAACAATTCGAATCCCTCCCACCGTTCTAATGTGAATTGAATCGTTTGGATCCACCTGACCATTACCTTATTTCTATTACTGCAACTACCAGGCATCCAAAGATTGCGTTTTCTGCATCATGTGCAACAGTGTGCCATTTAAGGGCGTAACAGCACTGATTTTTAGGCATTGCGCAATAATTATTTCTTCCTCTTGCTTTCGTTACCATGTTACTAAATTGCTGTCATTTATTACCTATTATATATATTATTACCTTCTCTCTTTTAATTTCAAGGCCGTGGCCACTATTTCACTATTACTATTGGAATACTATTTTACTAGTATTCCAGTCATTTGAGAGCACCGATGCAAGATCTATAGTCCTAACAATGGCAACGATTGCCAATGATCTTCAACTTCACTAATTCACCAAGATCGTCATGCGCGGATATAAGAAACTAAATTGTGGTGTTGATTTTATATTTTAATGCACGCCCTCCGCAACGTTGAATCTCTTTTATCGACTACGCATATGTCGCTCATTGACGTAATAGTACCTAATTATTACAACGTTCTTGCTCTTAGTTGATACTAAATAATTGTTTATTATTACGCAAGTGCTACAAGAAATCCATGCATAATTATCGCAGTGTGGCCCGGGAACGTTGCGTCGTTACAAGCAATTAAAATATTCCAGACGGCACCATCAGCACCGAAACCGTATTATAGTCGTTGTGTACTCCATATTTTTGCGTTTTTTTGCGAACGAAAAACTTTGTTAATTGTTAATTAATATTCTTAATAAAAAAATCATCGCAGAGCATATCGTTGCATTAACACATAGACTTGTTCGCACTAAAAGCTTTTGATAATCTGCAAGTTGCAACGATTCTGCGCTGATATGTAGAATTAAAATATCATAATTACGCCGCTCTGGCTCCTAGGTATATGAAGAAGAATAAAACTCAAAGGATGCGCGCTGTTCTAAAGCAACGACAATAAATAATTAGTCGGAACATAAAATCGTCACGAAATGCAAATCTATGTAGAAATCGGGTCAAGAACGTGTTTCTCGAATGTACAATAAAAGCACGTCGCTAACCGGCGCAACCGCATTTTCCGCCGGTCGGGAAAAACGAAGCGAATTATGCTTTCGTACTCGGCGTAACCGTTATTTCTATTTCAAGGGCCGGAAGGGAGTACCATCTCGACGGGAAATCAAGACTACACTTATTCGCTGCTAGATGCATTTGTTCCACTCGGTGGAGATGATGTGGCTCAATGCAAATGCAAGAGAGGAGCACAAGTACGGATAAAGTTATTAGTTTTTAACGCAGTAACGTTAAATTCCACATAAATCAACACAGTTATTACTATAGTGCAATAGTATAAGTGCAATAATTAATATCAACACGAAGCAAAATATTAAGTAAAAGCATATCAATATTTAATTTTGTAGGGTGAACCTGGTGCAGTAGGGCCTCAAGGCCCGAAAGGCGACCAAGGGGATCGCGGTCCAATGGGGCCCAAGGGCGAAAAAGGATCTCTCGATTTCCTGTTCCTAATGCTTGCGGATCTCCGCCACGACATTGTGCATTTACAGAACAGAGTCTACAGTAACGGGGAGAAGTAAGTTATTTACGTGCAAAATACTGTATACAGTAAGTAACAAGTTGGGTTCAGAAAATATTGTATACTATTGTAGTTTGGAATATTTTCCATTAGTAAAATGGAAATACATAACTGTGTACAACGATAACTATAAATGTAGCAATAAGCTCTGATTGGCCACAAACGGGAATTCGATTGCTACATATATTTTTATTGTTCGAATAAAACATTATTGAACATCGTAAGTTTAAGTATATTACTCACAAAATTACATTACTGAACGTTTATTATATTTTCGCAACATTTACGTGCAGTTCGCTGTTGCAGAATTAATATCAGCTGATAATATATATATTACGCATTTCAATCAGATCACTGTAATAAATAATAATAAAAGCCATTGCTGTTTTAGTCAGACAAATACTAAAATAATACAATAATAAACACAAAAATTAATGAATTATTTATTTATTCTAATTCTCATTAATGTGAACACATCTCGACGACAATGTTGTCGTCATCAGAAAATGGATCTAATGTATCTAAGACTAACAAAATACACATCAACATAGCGACCAACACTAACGCTATAAAATAATAAATAAAATAACTTTTACAAACAAGTTAAAAATGGTAACTTAAATCAGTTGTTAAAAATAAAAATACACTCTAAGGAATCTAATTGATTGTTAGGAGATACATGTTTTAGCACTTTTAATTATACTTCGGCCAACACTAGATTTTCCATTCTATTATGTTTTAGATGAACGAATGAAACGGAACATTTTTTGGTCTTGAATAGAATTCAACAGCAGTTCATTAAATCTGATCATCTGTCATGCCAAAAATGTATCGTTTAGCTAAGATACATAAACCTGGAAATTTAATCAATCTCATTGCTTGCAATATTAAATCGACAACTTATTTCATTCCTGGGTTCTGATGGAATTTAAGAATTTACCGACCAAATTTAACACTTTCATAATAGATAATTTTTAAGATTTTATAAACAAAGGTAATAATTTGCAATTAGAAGTCGGTGAAATCTTAGTTTATTTTGATGTTTGTCCATTGTTGCGTACCTATTCCAAATTCTCTTAAATTTTCAGTAAATATTAATAATATTCAACATTGGTTAATTAATGAATATATTAATCTTACCCGGCTGTGCATGAATCAAAATTATTTACAAAAAGATAGCAAACTTTACCAGCAAAGTCATGGTGTAGTAATAGTTTATCTATCTTTATTGCTAATCTTTTCATGATTTGTTTCGAAATGAAGTTTAAAAATGACGCTATTTATTTTCTTATTCGTTGGATTTTTCATGCTGCGAAATGTATATTTTATATCGGAATTTAAGTAAAAATTTTCAACAATCCGTTACCGTCACGTATATATATATATATATATATATATATATATATATATATATATATATATATATATATATATTGCTGCTTTTAATTTCTTAATTATCCGTTTATTAAGTTTTCTATTGACACAGATTAAATTTGAAAATGAATTAAAATATATTAAACTAATAGCAAATTAAACATCTTCTTTATCTTTTGTCGTGCCTAGAAATATGTGGAGACATGAAAAGGAAAAGTAATAAATTTATTAACTGGCCTTGCTAAATTGAAAGCTGCAGCATTTCTAACCAAAAGAAATATGGTTACATTTGGGAAGAATATTATTAACTAGACGACCAGAGCAACAGAGTAACCATTGTAATTTGATATTAATTTAATATATACTCAGTGACATATAAACTGCACCACCTAGAAGGGGTGGGAATTTTTGGACCAAATTTGGCAGAAACATTAGACTAGTCTAAGGTAACAATTGATTAAAATTTGATAAAGAAACCACTTTATATTTTTCCTTTTTCTTTAATAATGTGTTGGTCCGCCCCTATTTGTTATACACTCATTGACCCGCCTTGGCATTGATTCCAGCAGGTGATCAATGTCTTCTTGGGGTATGGCATCCCAATCAGCCTGTAGTTCATGCCGTAGAGCTTCTACTGTCAACGGTGGGTTCGGTAGATTTCTCAATCTTCTACCCATCATGTCCCACACGTGCTCAATGGGCGATAAATCGGGAGATCTTGGCGGCCAAGGCAAAAGATTAACATCGGCCTCTTCAAAGAAGTCAAGAGAAACCCTTGCTACGTGAGGTCTTGCTGGAAAACTGGGTCTTCCAGCCCTCGAAGATATGGAAGAACATGTGGTTCTACCACTTTGTCAATGTAGCGTCGGGCGGTCATACTGCCTCGAATGAAGAGCAAGGGTGACCTACTGCCGTAAGCAATAGCACCCCACACCATCAACTCCACAGTTCGGTGAACATGCCTCGCAATCGAAAAATCAGGATTGCGCCTTTCTCCACGTCTTCGTCTAACAGTCATCCGCCCATCATGCATTCCTAAACAAAATCGCGATTCGTCACTATAGACAACTCGATTCCACTCCAAGTTCTATTGAAGTCTTTCCGTGCACCAGGCCAAACGTTCCTGGCGATGTTGAGCAGTGAGGGGTAGCACAATATGTGGGCGGTAAGACAGCAAGCCAAAGGTTCTTATTCGACGATAAACTGTTGGCAAGCCTATTGGACGACCTTGTTCACCTAACCATTGAGCAGCTATTGATCTAGTTGTAGAGAATCGGTCTCTCAAGGCCATTAGTCTTAAGCGGCGATCTTGACGTTCATTGGTTCGTCTTTGAGCCCCAGTGCCTCTCCTCCGACGTTCAACCCCATGTTCAGACCACGCTTGATAAACACGCATTATTGTTGAGTGGTGCTGTCCCAAACGGTTGCCGATTTCTCTAAACGAAAAACCTGATTCTCGTAAACCAACAATCCGCCCTCGGTCAAAGTCACTTAACTGCTGGTAAACTTGAGGTCTCCTTCCTCTAGGCATCATTAAACACTTGAAACACTTTAAACTAAAGAACGGGATCCGAAAAGGTGGAACAAATTCAAAAAATGACTCGATAATTGCTTGTCTATCACCACCTGTAAAAAATGACACAAACGTCAAAAATCCCACGACTACTTCATGATTGGGTTTCAAATTTTAATCAACTATTTCCCTGGACTAGTCCACTATTCCTGCCAAATTTGGTCAAAAAATTCCCACCCCTTCTAGGTGGTGCAGTTTATATGTCACTGAGTATATTTTAATTCATTTTCAAATCTAATCTGTGTTAATGGAAAACTTAATAAACCATAATTAAGACATTAATATCAGCTTTTTTATATTGAAAACAATGGTAATAAATCTATTAACATTAGTTATATATGTCAATTTCCAATTTTTTTATCATTTCTGATTACCAAAGTGTGGCCACTTTGGTTATCAGAAATGATAAAATAAAACGATAACTGATTACAATTGCACATGTGAAAGAAATTGATTGAAATTTAGAATTTAATGCCACATTTTGATGTATCAAAATTCGCGAAAATATCATCAACATAAAATAAATACAGATTTGTTTGAAAATTTGGGTTTATGGAATTTCTTGCAGTACATGTGATAGAATATATTTTAATTCGTTACAAAACATAATAGAATCGAAAAATTTATTGTTGCCCAACATATATTTGAATATTGACATGTTTTAAGTTCAAATAAATTAACATTTTTAAAAAACGTATCTAACAATTAATTAATTGGATTCCTTTAAGACTATTTTTATTTTTAAGAACAGATTTAATTTTCTTAATTCAGATTATGGGCAGATACCAAATGACATGACATGACAAGACAATTTGACATTTTTTAATAAAAAACAGTAGGAGTTCTATACACTAAATTAAAACTAAGGCATCCCCTGTGATCTCACTGACGAATGAAGAACATTTCCACAATGCGGTTCGCAAACCTAGAACCAAGGAACACATATTCCGCCGGAACTAAGACTATGCATTGGGACCCATTCTTTTCATTGTTGACGATACCTCATACACACTAAAAAACAATTATGCTGAAAAACTGAAAAGAGCAGAAGAAGACATAATTAAGATACCAGGAAATTGGTTTGCTGCCAATAAACTAAATATCAATGAGGAAAAAACGCAGACCCTGCTGTTCAGAATAGGCAACGAACTAAGCCATCTAAAATTTCTGGGGATACATATAGACATGAAACTTACATGGACTAAACACATCGAAGAAATAAGCAATAAATTTGCTTCAGCTATCTATACGATAAGGCGAATGAAAAAATTGTATTCACCTTGTAGCGATAACAGCATATTTCGCAAATTTTCACAGCTTGCTGTCTTACAGCATCCTCCTGTGGGGATCAGCAAGTGCAGTAGTGGACCTCTTTATCCTGCAAAAGAAAGCTATTCGAGTATTATGTGGACTCAGAAACCTAGACAGCTGTAAAACATATTTTAAGCAAGAAGGAATACGTCTCAAATATCTACACATTAATAAACAAAAAATGCAGACCACCACAGCTTCAAGACAAGACAAAAAAATCCAACAAGGTGTGGGTTTGTTGAGTGCAAAATGTTATAATCACTTACCTGAAGAGATCAATGCAAAGCACCAAAACACTTTGCAATGGCCGTGAAGTCACTAGTATTAGAACGGACTATCTACACCAGACGAATATTTTAATCAGAAATATGTTTCTAATATCTAAATATGCATTTTACTGTGAATATGTGCATTTTTTTCTTTTCAATCCTAAATTTTAATATGTATTGTACTTGTATACCTATATATTTGACTTTTCAGGTAAATTTTTGATGAATAAACTTATATTATATTATATTATATATTATATTATATGACTAGGACCAGCACTAGAAATATAACTAGAACCCTAGAATAGAAACGTCAAAAGTAATCATGCAAGCAATTTAAATGCAATGAAGAACACTTACCTCTAGAGGGGGTCAATGTGTACTCAAATGTATACGACGAATCACTTACCATTTTGTTCGTTGTCAATGTAACAATCTCACCTTTAAAGAAAATTCGCAATGAAACCAAATTCCAATAAATGGGGCGGTTTTAACTAATCGCTGTTTCCGCTTAATACCTTCGCAACTTTTTTCCAAAGCAAAAATAATTTGGAAAAACAAAAATTACGCCACACAAATGTCAAAATTTCCAAACGGAACATCTGACACTACAGCCTAAGAATATCTCTTTCCGTGTCCATTTGATGACGGGGCTTTGCTCAGTGAACTTCTAGCGCTATCTACAAAAAATCAAATTTCCAATATACAAATAGAAGCATTTAATTAATTAAGTTTATCTGCAAACAAATAACTGCGTGTATCATTTTAAGCAGATATATGATCAGGTTATCAGAGAAGAATTAAAGTACTAGATAGTAGACACTCGCATATGGAACAAAAAAATAATTGGAATACAAGGACGGCCATCGGAGATATTTGCGTAGAAATGGATTAAAACTAGAAGACCCAATGTCAACAAAGCTATTTAACAAGCACTCTAAGAAATAACAATAGGTAGTGAAATAATAACAAATAATAACCATAAACCAGCAATGTTTGATATACGCTGATAATGTAGTACGTTGACAAAAACGGACGTATAATTACAAAGATTTACCAAAAAATTGTTTAAGCAGGTAAATATGATAAATGGTAAATGAGAAGGGCAAGTAATGGCAGAAATATGATAAGGAAATGGCAGCAAAATTGACTATATTAACCCTGCAACTTTGAAAGATGGCAAATTTCACCATCTTGGACTACATAACCAAACGTTGTGTCGAGATTAAAGACAGTTTAGATAAGACCAATGTAAGTGCAGTAACTTTAAATTTACAATCCTTAAAACCGTAAAAGAATTATTTAAATATACTTTAATGAGGAATTTATTATTTATTTTTAAATATTGCAACGTAGATGCTGTGTGTAAGGTATAATATTGGCCTTCTATGCCACACAGGCATGAATTTCATTGAATATTTCTCCGGTTTATCGAGTGGTAATATATTTCGTCCACTCTTGATTGGATTTAGAATCCAACATGAAATTTATTTTGCGATTTCGTTAACTACCAGTCATTATATAGTCACAGGAGTATGTACTTAACACAATGCATGAATTGCAATTTGATTTCGTGGACTGCTAATGCGCCAGCGTGTGTGCAGATTTAACTATAATCTGCCAAAACAAATCATGAATATTGCATGCATAAACTTACATATTCAATAAGCAGACGGCATGTATCGAGTGTGTATTTGGATAGATTTGTGTAAATTTAAACATACACGCTGTGGTCATAAAACAATAGCTTAATACTCGGCTGAATTACGCAATTCTAGTTACGAATTATTAAATATAGAGTTGCATAAATAATTATTAATGTCTTACATTTACAATTCAGCAGGCTAACAAATTATAAGTAGATTTTTTATCAATCGAAATTTATATGATTACGTCAGAGACTTTATGTGTCTCCGCATATTTATTACTTTAATATTGTTCAATAATGTTTTTTGAAATTCGTGCTTTAATTGCAGACCACCGAAATCAAACTTTGAGACGGTCGCACAGAGGAAGAAATCGAAATACCGACAGCGATTGCTAAAGCAACAGCAACTTCTTCAGGGTCATTTGAAACCAGCGATCGAATCGTCGTCAATAGCATCCGAGACAGTTTCCGAAATGTCAACACAAAAAATTGAAATGGTGCGCAGTACTACTGAAGAACAAATTGAAGAATTTCAAGACTACATACCCGAATATGCAACCGCTGATTTAGCAGAATATGATGATTTGTCGGGTGATATGAGTGAAGAAGATTACGAGTGAATATTACTGTATTACCATTTTATTAACAAAAATAAAATATTACTTCTCAATAATTGTGTGGTAAATTTGATGTAATTTAATCTAAATCTAACCTTGTCGAGAAACCCAATGTAAGTTATTGAATGACACTCATAGATGTTTTAGTTATAAAGATACGCTGTGTTGAAAATGTTCAGGAATTACATAATTAGCAATTTCGCCAATCCTAGCAGTAACATCCCGGTCGTTCGAATCGAAGCTTAACTATTTTTATCATTACAGTCGTTACACAATGTTCCCGTTCTTTACCATTAAATTAAGCTTATACAGATAACCGAAACAGAGACGGTGGAGATTCTGCCAAGAATAATTACTTCTCCTTTTAATTTGAAAAATATTTATCGCACTCTAATATCATTATTATTAATTAATTACAAATTTTATAATAAATTTTTGTAGCAGCAAATATTTGTTATTATAAGCGTCTCCATATAGTGAAGATCATTTTTTTTATTTATAACAGCCACATATGTGGAGTGTGGCAATTTGCACTTTGCACGATAAATTATTTATATAATTACCAATAAATTTGATAAATCAGTACTGTTTAGTAAAATTAGAAGTAACAATGTTTATCGTTCACATTCAACTTTAGAAGAATATCATCCTCTTCGTCATTCGTTAGAATAGGTATAGGTTGTGAGTCGATTACAATATTTGTCACTTAATTTCAACGGTATGGTTTGCCTACAACAAATTCTACGTTTGCTCTGCGTTTAGGTATTCCATGTTTTACAGAAGTTTTTAAAGCCTCTGTGTAGATTTTAGCATAATTAATGCCTTGCACCTTGCACATTTTTCTGAAACAATACTTGATAATAGTTAAATAGGCCCCTTAGATACATTTCAAAAGTATTAATTTTCCGCCAAGCAAAAGACCCTACGCACTATTGAACCGATATTTGCAGTATAGTTCAACGTTTTAAAAATAAATAGATTAGTTTTTAATGTCGCATTGTTCATTTATAAAGCATAAGTTAACCGTGATCCCGAGCACACCAAACTGCGGGCCAAGGGCAATTCATCCAGTCCGGATACTTTTAAAAATATTCACATATAAAATACTTTCAAATACACTTCTCCAATAAATTAACGCACCATTACTGTTTTATCAAAAATCATGTATATGTGTAAATGATTTGAAATTTTCACATGTTGTTGCTGCAATCTTTTTCTTTAGGTCTTTTTCGCAGTCAGTATATAAAAAAACCAAGATAACGCCTAAACGACAGAAAATGGATATTTTCGTTTATCTATTAGAGTTCTGTCTAATTGACGGTTTGCTATGTATTTTGGCGTTCTGAACTGAACAAAATTATTTTCAAACGATGTTTTGCACAATTTAAGTCGTGATCAGTGTGCCCAGGCAATAGCATTAGCCGATGAAGGATTGGATTACGGAAACATTGCCCAAAGACTTGGTGTTTGCCATTCAATCTCTCATGTTGTCCAGCATTTCCGGGAAACAAATTCGAACCAAAGAAGGCCAAGACAAGGAAGGCCCTGCAAAACAACCGCCCAGGAAGATCGTTTTTTGCTACTGCGTGCTTTACGGAGAGATTTACGACCTCAAGAAGTTTGCAAATCCAGCTTGCAAAGTTAGTATAGAAAGGGTTAGAAAGCATCTTGCTACAAACGACTTGCACCCTAGAATTCCAGCCACAGGTCTTGTCTGTTTAACAATGATAGACGTGTGATAGACGACGAAACGAACGATATGCCCAATGTAACATAAGACCTGTCCAAGCTTTTGTTGGCGGATCAATAATGGTATGGAATGGCATTTCTTCAACGGCTCACACAGACTTGCAGGTGATAAATGAAGTTGTCGATACATCACGGAATCGTAGAACCACATGTCGTGCCGTATGCCCCCTATATTGGCGATAATTTTATCTTAATGCAAGATAATACTAAACCACACATTGCTAGAATAGTGAGAGAAAATGAAGTGGGTATTCAGGTCATGGACTGGCCATCAAGAAGTCCAGACCTGAATCCTATAGAACATTTGCGGGTCAAAGCTCTTAGGCCACCTCCAAATACCATTGGTGAGCTACAAGATCGAATACTAGAAATATGGGATGGAATAGATCAGGAGGAGAACAAGATTAATAGAGAGTCTGCCACGTCGCACAGTGGGACCGAATCCTCAAAACGTGGCCAAAACCCGAAAATTAATTTTCGATTCTAAGAATTTGAAGGGGTGGGTTGGGTAGGGGGTGGATTGGTGCATCTCACCCTAAAAGGATAGGCCCCTAACTTTGATACCTGTCGAATTATTTCAGCTCAAAGTTGACATTCGTTGAGAGCACGCGCGGGGCTGTGAAAAATAAGACAATTTACGCTCGGTTAGTGAGTGGATAATTAAGAAGTGAAGTGGAGAATTTTGATTCTACAAAATGGAAACAATTGCTACAGGTATGTAGAAAATATTCATACACTAATAAAGTCTATATCTCATGGTTATCCTATTTATATTATACCTTTTTGGATGCTTGTACGACAATAGCATGATTATCCGAACTTGCATTTTCAATTAGAGCAAAAGTAGTATATTCCGCAATATTCCGCGGAGTTACAACTTCCAGACTATAGATTAATCAATTATCTGATAGAATTGACAAGAATCAGCTGCCTAAATCTGCCTATTCTCTTGTATGGTGAATTTTACTTCGGGCGCGTACGTCCCAAATATCGTATCACTAGATTGCGTCGCCGCACAGTGGGTCCGAATCCCTAAAACGTGGCCAAAACCCCAAGAAGACATTTAATTCAGACAAAACTCATCACTCGAGGGTTTTTGGGGGCGCTGATTACGAATATGAAGTTAAAAATTGTCTAAACAAAATGGCGGATCCTATATAGCAACGAGTCTCATGAAAACTCGTCACAATTTATTAATAATAGCGTATATAGAGGATTTGGAGATCAATAGTTACAACAATTAGCACACTGAAAACGTGATTTGTTTATTAAACCTAAATAACATACTATTTGTCGAAAATATATGGAAGAATTTGTATTCTTCTATATTTCAGAAATATTGTCATACAATAATATAATAGAACAGTCTTCAAAATCTTTGATTGAATAAAACTAATAAAAGTCATAGTAAGTCATAGAAGTAATTGTTATGATCATAATAATAATAATCAGTAGCTATTGAAAAAAATTTGTCTTAAAATTCAAAACGTAATGCGATTAACTTTATGCCCTATAATCGTAAGAACATCGTATTCAATTTGAAATATGAATAAGGTAAATGAAATGTTATTCTGCTGAATACAAAATGATTTTATTGGTTTTATAACTATAAATTTCGAATCAGTATCGCTCTCGGAGTCCTCAGAGTCAGAATTCACGTCAGAATCCACATCAGTCAGTCGTGATGTGATTGGAATTTCAGGGGGATGTAGTAGCTCTATTGCCTCCTTCTACAAACTTTTCATCTTTTTTGTGGCAGTTTTCTAATATTGGAAATATATGGATCGGAAGTTACCAAAAGCCGCTTGAAAACATCTTCCATTGTTTTTACTCGTGAACTCTTTCTGAAAAACAATGAGGATAGGGAGGCTTTCATGTACTGCGCTACTTGCAACAGTCGACCAAGTTTCTCGGGCAATTGTTCCTCCAGAGAGATTAATTCAGGTATGCCATCATTCAATCGTTGTTTAATGATGTTGAATTTCTTCTTGAGTGAATTTCACGTATTCTTCACCCGAACCTGTGTGAAAAATATTACATTAGTATTAGCCACAAATTAATTACAGAAAAATAGTCAAATATCGTAAGCGTGTTGCATAGGAAACAGAGTTCTGAAGCCTGCTGCACCGCGCGCTGCGGCGGTCGGTGTGAAGCTGTTATCCGCAGCAGAGGGGGAAATATATGATATTAACATTTTTTTTTTTAATTTGCTATATTTTGTTAAATTTTGAATAAGTATTTATTCATTTTCCAGGTATTTAGAATTTTTAATATTTTTAGTTTCATTAATTTCAATATACAATTTTCTGTTTTTATTTATTAAAAAGTGAATAATTATTTGTAATAATACAAACTGTCTATGTATCTATCACATCTTTTACTTAGATTATTGTTGTCCGTTTTTAGGTCACATTTGTTTCGATAACTGTGCGAAGAGGATGTGTTAGTACATAAAGAGGTAAATATGAAAATCCAAGAGCGTTATCTAATGCGGACACACGATCCGGCAGGCCTGTTAGTTCGAACTGAACAGTCCGCCTGAAAGCCGGTTGCCTGAACGTGTATATATTCCGGTCGATCTGTCAGTTAAAACTGTTCAGGCGGCCGGAGGAAAATCAAAAATATGTTCTTTTACAAAGTCTACTGTTCTCAAAAAAATTAATAACTTGCGGAGCAGTTTTCGTAAGGAAGTAAAAAAAGTGAAGGATTCAATCAGAACGGGGTCAGGTGCCGATGAAGTCTACCATCCCAAACTTTGGTATTATGATTTATTAACATTTGTGGGAGACCAAGACGTCCCTGAGTCTCGAAACTATATCTCTGATGACGGAAAAGTGAGGTAAGTGACAGAAAGACTCAGTAGGTAATATGTTTTATTTATTTATTCAATGAAATAAAATAACACTCACAAGAAGAAAATGTTTACATTGGATATTTCATTTATTCCAATAAGTTTTCAATGGATGAATTTATCTTGCCAAGAAACTTCACCTTCATGCACAAAGTAACTCATAAAGGCCTCTCTAACTTCTTTTGCTGCATTCGCTGTTTTTCCAAATGGTCTTCGTTGCAAGCTAGACATAGTACAATCTCGAGAATGCAAACCAAAATTTGTTACACCCTGCTCCATATCATCATAGTCAAAGCACTCTGGCGGAGCATATGTTCTTGATGACTTAGCTATTAAAAAGTTATGTAAAATGCAGCAAGCCATTACAACGGATTCAAAGTTCCGCGGTTCCAAATTAATGTAAGTGTGAAATATCCGAAATCTGGCTGCCAATATTCCGAATACATTTTCCACAATACGTCTTGCTCGTGATAAGCGGTAGTTGTAATTTTTTTTCTCCGTAGAATTTAGGTCTGTCTGTCTAAAGGGTTTCATTAGGTCTACCCTCAATGGAAATGCATCATCTCCTATAAATACTTATGATAGTTTTCTGGAAGTATTCCGTATGGTTTCTTCTCCAGGAATTTTCAGGAAATTGTTTTGTAGTTTTCAGAAAAATTTTGTAATACACCACCATCAGACACCCTGCCATTTGTACCGAAATCACTCATTAAAATCCGATAGTTTGCATCAACTAACGCTAATAGCACCATACTATGTTGCCGTTTATAATTATAATAATATGATCCGCTACCAGATGGAGGAATGATGCTCACATGCTTGTCGTCAATGGCCTTAAGGCATTAGGGAAAGTTCCAGAGTTCCTCAATGCTCTGAGAAATGTTGCTCCAGTCTTGTTCTAGTCGTGGAAACTGAAAAACCGAATAATGTACATATATGAAAAAAATATAGTTTAAAAATCTATGAAACACGCTTTTAACGGACTGAAAAGAATAAAATGATGTATTTTCCGAATGTTCAATGTCTATGCCAAAAAGCGGGGGGTACTTTTTGATTATGTTATCTATGAAAACCATGTACTTTACGTCTTAAATTTTTACAATGCGCCCACGTTTTTTCATATAGTCATAGAAATTACATTATTTTATCCTTTTTAGTGCGTTAAAAGCGTGTTTCATAGTTTTTTAAACTTATTTTATTTTTTACTTTCTACTCATAATATTACTTAGTACAGACTTTCTCAATAAGAAATATAGATATTTCGATACAAAAAAAAATAACTCACTTTAACGTTCGAACCTAAGTGTTTGATTGGAACTTCAGTAAAATCTTTTGTTACAGGGCGAATCACATGCTGATAGTATAAACACAGATTTGGACAGCCCATACACCGAGTCTCAGACCCAAGATCCTACTGAAACGACTTCAGGCGTAGCTTCAGGGTCTCAGTTTCGCCATGGACCGACACCAAAATTGCGAATACAAGATGACTCAAATTTATTAAAGAAGTACTAGCAATAACCACTTCAAATAACCGCGCACAGTAGATGACCGGTTCGACATTGCCGCTAAAAACGTTGCTATGAAGCTCATAGACTTAACCAATAATCAGATACGCCTTGCGTGGAAATTCATCAATGACATACTTTTCGAAGCTGAGGGTGGAACTCTAACTCCTTATCATAAATTGATTCATCAACCACATTCCCCTAATGGCTATCATTATCCTAGTGGCTATCCTAGCCGCCCAAGCTCTCAACTGTCCACAACATCAGCTCTGCCGGAGCACTTGCTATTACGGAACTCACAATCTTCAAATGAACATCACTATCAGAATGAATTTTTTTGTCCCGAATCAGAAAATATTGAATAAATTGAATCATCAGCATCGCCACGCCACGACCAGACAGCTAGTTTATTTTTCTGATTACTGATTTACTGATAACAGGACTTTTTTTGTGTTTTTTTTAGTGAAGAAATATAATGATTGCTTATATGTTTAATCTCTAATAAAATATTTTCTTACCTTCATAAAATCCTTGCGTAGAACTTCCCATATTGCCTCACATGTTTCAGGAATAACGGAACTGAGAGACTGCGGTGATATAATAGTGGAAAACTTGAGGTCCTCATAGGTCCTGCCAGTAGCTAAAAACCTTAAGGTTGCTGCCAGCCTTTCATGAGGTGGGATTGCTTCTCTCATTACAGTGATTTTTCTTTCTATCAAAGGCGCTACTAATGACAGAAGCTGCAGATACGTATCTTCATCCATGCGTAGATAATTATGCCAATCCCTTGGAGCCAACTTCAATTCATTCATCCAATTCACATGAGAAAATATGCGTTTTTGTCCAATCTTTACACCATACACGTTTCTTTTTGGGTTTCTTTTTACCCAATGCGACTACTAAACCGACAAATGCTAATGTGTCGTCATCAGTAGAGGCCATTATGATTAAAGAAAAATATTAATGAAAAATATTTCACATTCGCCTGAACGTGCCGAGGGTCGTCAGTCCATCCGGCGACCGGCCTTCAGGCGGACTGTTCAGTTCGAACTGACAGGCCTGCCGGATCGTGTGCAGCCGGCTTTAGTTGCACTAGCAGAAGCATCACCTAGCAATAAAGATTGAGTAGAAATGTCACAGTATGAAAATCATACAAGTGCCGAAAGTATTTGTGCCAATTCTGGTGAAAATTTGAGTAATATTCTACATCTTGCACCTGATGTGCTTAAATTTATTCTATTAAAGAACGGCCAAAGTGAATGAAAACTAGATCCACAACAACAGCATAGCAGACTATCTTCAGGGAACATTATAAAAGTGCATTACGAATAACAAGGTGTGCGACTACGAGAATTCCTGCCGGAAAATCTGCAATTGGAACTGTATTTTTTTCTGCAATTCAAAATAAATTTTAAAAATGACAAATATTGAAAGAAAGTATGTTGTAAATGGACTCATGTAGATTGCGATACGTTTCTAGCTTACATTGGAATATTATTATTAGTCGATGTATATAAATCCAATGGAGAATCAATAAAATTTGTAGGATACAGAAAGGAGACGTGCCTTGAAATATTTAGTGCAATATCTCGAGCTATTTGTATTTACAACAAATCTGCTTGCCAAGAAACAAGCTTGCTGCTATCAGAGAAATGTAGTAGTGGTGGGTGGAGGGGTACTCACGAAATTATATAACCCTGGTGATGATGTGGACGAACAACTAGGATTTCAAGAACGCTCAAACAACAATACATTCCCAGTAACCCGCTACATATTAAAAATATCGACAAAATGTTACATGTGTCATTTTTTTACGTCTTACAATTTAGGTCAACTTTTACTAAAACGAAAGTAACAATACTTGCCAAGATAAGCCGGAGCTTCCACCACTGACTAATAAAGAAGAACATAGTTCATCATTTTATTTTACAAACATTACAACGATGTTCCAAAAATATATAAAAATGCTGTTCTTATGAGTACGCTACATAATGAGAAAGAAATCAGTGCCAGAGATGATAAGAAACCTACAATTAAAATTGATTACAATGAAGCAAAGGGGGCTGCATCAATTAAGTCGAAGATGCGAGTTATATTGCTCAGTTAATTGGTTTAATGGGAAGACTTCACTGTTGAATTGATACCACCTATCCATCAACAAATAAAGTTATATTGTATCATACGTCTCTTTGTGAAAAAATTCTTAACTGAATGTCTACTATGTATAACTGTATAAGAAAGAATTATCTCATCAATCTATTAAAACGATGCTTTAAACTTCGGAACGAAATAGGAATATTCATGACAAGAAAAGTTAGTTCTAGAATTAGTAGTTGTCAACCAGTAAAGCTTTCCAAAACCCAACATGTGAATTTTAATTACGGCATTGTAAATATCAAGTTTATTGTATGATCGTTTCTTCATAGAATGTCGCTAGTCACATTATTTTCGCTCTAACATGTTTTTTACTTGCAATTGATGACCAAGTATCGTTAGTAAACAGATTACAACGTGCTAAATGATACGTCAAAATGTTATTAGAAATGTATTCAAATTGAATTCTGGAAAGTGAATTATATTCCTGGAAGTACGTAGAGTAGATTACCCTATTTGATTGTTTGCGTTTATATATTAATTAAGTTTTAATATACAAAAACATGAATGAACGAATGTTATGTTAAGAACCTTTAAGTTGCTCATTCTACAGCATTATGTACATACGAATTCATCATAGAGTTGTACATTGTACCATTACTTACGAGAAGGTTATGCAATCCGAGTGCCTGGCCCTCACAATCGAACACGGCCACCCCACGCATGTGTATGTTATATATTTTTTGTTAAATCTAACGTGCATTTCGGTTCAATACAATAAGTATTAACATTTTAAACCATTTGGCTATTACATTTTCGAGAAAACTAATGTCGACGAAATTTTAGACATCCAAGCAGCTGTAATAAATCGAAAAAAACTTTTTAAATTAAGGAATTATTAAGAAAGTTTTCGCAAAAAACTTTCACCAACTCGTTCGCTGAATACATCGCTAACGCATCCATCTATCTGTCAAACTCTTCCAAATTTATAAATATTTAAAATAATATATTGATCCAATTGTAAATATTAAAATATTGAAATGTGAGATAAAACTGTTAAATGCTGATGTTAATTTCTAGAAACGATGCAATAGTCACAAAGTTGATATAGGCAGATTTCTTGCAGTGGAAACACGTGGTAATCGGTGCTCCGTAGATAGCAAATTAAATAGGGGAAGTAGTGATACGACGTAGGTGAATTTGGTTCGGTCGGGTAGATAGACAATAGTGAAATAGAAGGTCAAAAAATCAGAGCGGTAGTAAGAAGTGCGGACGAGTAAACGGTCATAACAGAAAGTCGAGGTGCGACACGGGACGATCGCGTTATCGGACGGCAGCGCGGCCGTACTTCTTGCAGACTTTTTTGTGCGCGAAAGGTTTAACCGGGCGAGCGGTGTGTGGAAGAAAAAAAAGTACGCGAAGCGAAAGCGTATAATATACAGGTGGAAAGATAATAACGGAAATACGCGAAATCTAACATGGCAAACGCGGGCGGGAAAGAAAAAGGGGGCGAAAGGAACGAACCGGATATATTCACGAGGAGCCGGAGAACGCGCAGATCACCGGGGATGAGTGTGGAAAGTAGCGGAGAGGAGAAAGACAAGACAATGGAGAACTTGATGGAGATGATTAAGGAGATGATGAAGGAGGTAAAGGAGACTAAGAAAGAGATAATGGAGATGAAGAAGGAAAGGCAGGAAGACAGGGAATGGAGAAAGAGAGTGGAACAGGAATGGAAGAAGGAAAGGATGGAGGCAGAAGAAAGAATAAGAAAACTAGAAGAGAAAGTGGAATATATGGAAAAAAAGGAGAAAAGGAAGAATATCGTAATAAGGGGACTAGAAGTAGAAAAAGGAAGGGAAAGAGAACAAGTGAAACAATGGCTAAGAGAAAAATTACAGGTGGATGTGGGGCTAGAGGAGGCGTACAAGCTGGGGGGGAGAGATGGAAAGGAGATAGTACTGGCGAGAATTGCATCAGAAGGTGAAAAAGAGGAAGTTATGAAGAACAAGGCGAAATTAGGAGGAACGAGAGTGTACATAGACAATGACCTGACAGAGAAGGAAAGGGAAGTACAAAGAGAAATCTGGAAGTATGCGAAGAAGGAAAGAGACCAAGGTAAGAGAGTAAGAATGGGATATAAGAAGTTGAAAGTGGAGAATACATGGCTAGTATGGGAGGGGGAAACGGGGTCTCTAAGACCAAAAAACTAATGATGAAGGGGGCAGGAGGAGAGCGGAGTAAGGGGGGACGGGGAGGAGGGGGTGATAGGGAGCGGAGTGAAGGAGGCTGGAGGAGGGAGAGAAGGAGTGGCGAGGGCGGGGGAGAGAGAGAGGAGGTAAAAGGGATGAGGATATGTTTTTGGAATATAGCGGGGTGGAAGAAGTGGATGAAGGAGGAGGGAGGAGTCAACAGAGACTTGAGGGAATACATGGAAGAGTTTGATTACATTGGACTGACAGAGACATGGGTAGAGGAGGAGACGTGGGCAAGATATAAAGAAAACATGCCGGCCGGGTACAGATGGGAGTGTAGAGCAGCCACGAGAGAGAGAAAAAGGGGAAGGGCGAAGGGGGGAATAATAACAGGAGTGAAAGAGAGATGGGAGGAGGTTAAAGAGGGGCGGTACGATTCAGAGGCAATCCAGGGTAGAATGATAATGAGGGATGGAGAGAAGTGGGGAATTTACACAGTGTACAGTAATCAACAAATCAGGACGGTGACAGGAGAAATGGACGAGATAATGGAGCAGGAAGAGGGGAAGGTTGTGATGGGAGGGGACATGAACGCAAGAATAGGAAAAGATACGACGGTGATAGGATGGAGGGGATGGAGAGAGAGAGAGGAAATAGATGGGAGGAGATCAAAGGATGAGGTAGTGAATGGGGAAGGGAAGATTCTGTTAGAATGGATAGATGAAGGGAACTGGGAAATACTCAATGGACAAGAGAATGGAGATAAAGAAGGGGAATTTACTTACGTAGGACCCAACGGGAGATCAGTGATAGACCTGGTAATAACGAGCGAGGAGGTGAAGAGGGAAGTGTGTAGATTTAGGGTAGGAAATAGAGCGGAATCAGATCACTTACCAATTGAGGTGGACTTATGGGGGGAAGGAAGGAAGAAGCAAAAGGAAGGGGAAGAAGAGCTGAGGCAGGTGAATGTATGGAACGAAGAAACGAGAAGGGACTACCAAAATAAATTGAGAGAAGTAGATTGGGGAGGTGTAAAAAGTATAGAGGAGATTGTTAGGGAGATGATTAAGGCTACAAAGACGAAGAACATTAGAAAAGGGGAAGGCGAAAGGTCATGGTTCGACGAGGAATGCAGGAGAGGGAAACGGAAGCTGGGGGAGATGCTGAAGGAGGCGAGACAGGGGCAGGGAATATGGGGGAAGTATATAGAAGAAAGGGCAAGGCAGAAGGAGATGTGGGAGAGGAAAAAGAAGGAACAGAGGCTAAGAGAGGAGGAAGAAATTCAAGGGCTGAAAGGGGAGAAGGAGATTTGGGAGTACATTAGAAGGAGAAGGAAAGGAAAGGGAAGTGTGAATGGTATTGAAGTCAGAGAATGGAGGAGATATTTCAGGCAGCTACTGGGTGGGGAGAAGGAAGAAGAGGAGGAGGAAAGTAGACGGAAGAGTGAGGGGAGGGGAATGGAAGAATTTACATGGGAGGAAATAATGAAGATAAAGAGTAGAATGAAAAAAGGAAGGGCAGCCGGGGAAGATGGAGTAGACACAGAAGGGTGGATAAGTGCACCGGAGGAGGTGTGGAAGGAGTTGCTTAAGAGGATAAATGAAATATGGATGGGAAAGAGGGAAATGCCAAGAGGGTGGAAGATGGCGTTATTGGTGCCGATCTGGAAGAAAGGAGACAAGGAGAAAAAAGAAAATTACAGGGGAATATCACTACTGAATGTAGGATACAAAATATATACAGGACTAGTGGCAGCAAGATTGGAAGAGGAAGTAGAAGAAAAAGAAATACTACCAGAAGGACAAGCGGGATTTAGGGTAGGGAGGGGCACAAGGGACAACTTATATGTGTTGAATTTTATAATAGAGAGGGAATTGGCAAAGAAGGGGGGCAAGGTGTACGCACTGTTCGTAGATCTGAAGGCGGCGTTTGATCGAGTGGACAGAAGGATACTGATAAGGACACTGGAAAAGGTGGGGATATCGAAGGGAATAGTGAACAGGGTGGAACAGATATATGAAGAGACGCGATGCAGGGTGAGAGTAGGGGATGAGCTGTCGGAGGAATTCAGGACGTCAAGGGGTTTGAGACAGGGGTGCCCATTGAGCCCGAAACTATTCAATATTTATATATCGCAGCTGGAGGAGACGCTAAAAAGAGGACAGGATGGGGGAGTAAAACTGGGAAATGAGAAGATCTGGTCTCTGGCATTCGCGGATGATGTGGTCATCCTGTCAGAGACAGAGAAAGGGATGAAAGAGATGAAAAAGAGATTGGAGGGGTTCTTGGATAGAAGAGGGTTAGATTTGAACACAGGAAAAACGAAGCTAATGGTGTTCAGGAAAGGGGGAGGGAGGCGGAAGGAAGTACATATGACATGGAAAGGGGAAGAAATTGAGCAGGTGAGGGAATGGACATATTTGGGGTATGTAATGAGGGAAAATAATTCGTGTGAGGGACACATAAAGCAGGTTTGTAAAAAAGCTAAGAAAGCGGAGGAAGGACTGAGAAGCATGGTATGGGGAAAGAGAAAGGGTAAATTCGAAGAGACGATGAAAATATGGGATGTGTGTGCCAGGAGCATCATGATGTATGGGGTCGAGATATGGGGAGTTAGGGAACAGAAGAGAGTGGAGAGAGTACAAGTAGGGCAGATAAAAAGAGCTTTACAGCTAGAAAGGTCGACACCAGACTATGTGGTGAGACAGGAGACTGGGAGAGAGAAGGTGGCGATCGAGGCGGGGAAGAGGGCAGTAAGATACGAGATGTCAGTGAAAGGAGGGAGGGAGAATAGCTTGGGGAAAAGGGTAGTGGAGGAAATGGAGAGGAGAGAGAGGAGGGGAAGAGATCTATCAGATTGGGAGTTGGCAAGAGTAAGACTATATGAGAAGGCGGCGATGACGGTGGGGGAGGTAGAAGACAGGAGAAGAGAGGGGTGGTGGGTGGAGAGAGAGTTGGAAGAGAAATGGAAACAAAGAGAGTCACAGGAGAGAGAGGAGAAGATAAGAAGGGCCAGATATAATGAAAAATATAAAGAATTGCAAGTAAAAGGAAGGAAGCCAAAGTATTTAGGAGGAGACAAAACAGCAGAAGAAGAGAAGACGATTGCCAGGTATAGATGCGGAAACGAGGAAAGAGCAAACAAATATTGGATGGGGGAGGTGTATAGGAGGTGTGAAGTATGCGGAAAAGAATGGGACGAGTGGAAACATTGGTGGGAAGAATGCGAAGGAATGGAGTGGGGAGAGGAGGAAGAGAGGAAGGGAAAAGATTGGAGAAGGATGTTGGCAGAGGAAGGAACAGGAGTAGAGCTATTAAGAAAGTTAAAGGAAAAGAGAGAAGAGGGTAGGAAAAGGAGGGGGGTGGAAAGGGGTTAAAGTTTGTTATGTTGCAGGCAAGTGAGGAGGCAGAAGGCAGAGAACGGCTGGGAAGGATAGGAGCGAGAAAGAGAGAGGGAGGAGGAGAACAGAACAGGAGGGAGATTTGGAATGATATGTATGGAGAGAAATTGTATGAGAGTATGCCAAATAAAGGTTGTTTTTTTTTTTTTTTTTTAGTCACAAAGTTTTGAGTAAATTTATTAAAGTAGCTGTTTCATCAAGTTGAGAAATTAGTAGTAAAGTAATTTTCTTAGCAAAATGTAAATGGCCTCAGAAATTAATTATCAGCACAGTAAAATAAATAAGTTAAAATTATTGTATAAATTGCATTTACATTCAAGTAAACACTTATTTTGAATTTGAGGATTGGGTCACTTTCATAGGAAGATCATAGAAGTCACGGATCATAAATATAAGAGCAAAGTTTGTAATTTAAACGCACAATAGTGTCCAAAACCAAACGATAAATTAAACAGCAATTGTTTTATGAAACACACTTGTCGTAGATCAGTGTACTCAGGTTTTTAATATTGACGAATTATATTTATTAAAAAATGATTTAAAAAATTGTTTGCCAATCCGTACAACGCCCATTGAGGAGATTCTAGCAGACATCGAAACATTTGTTAAAATTTTCACTTCAGAATCTTTTATAAGAAAGGCTTGCAAAAATCAAATAAGGCAAAACTTACAGCACCACAAACACATGTGCGGGAAATCCAATAATATCTAGATTACATTGTTTACCTAAAATACACAGGCCAGATAATTCGTTGAGACCTATCTTAATGACTCACCGAATTAAAGAATTTACCCGAACAGCCAGTTTCTCAATTTAAAATTCGTTGAAATTCTTCTAAAAGTTGCAGATTGCAGGCTGGATAAAGGTGAAATTTTGATTTCATTTGATATAACGCTTTTGTTTCCTTTGATATTTATTCCTGAAACTTTGAAATAAGTAACTAACATAGCTTTCAGCAGAAAATGTCATCTTTCAATTTTCTTATTCTTATTAAAAACATCGCGATTGACAATTGCTCGAACGAAATAATAACTAGACTTATCAACAAACACAAACATATGAGCACAATTTCAAACTCTTCCAGTCTACCACCTGAAATAAATCAAGGCAATAAATTTGTTCAAAAAAAAAATTTCAAAAATCATGAAGTTCAGGACGCGTTTAACTCTTAGTAAGTATTTGAAAGCCCTCTTAGAAAATGCCAAAGAAAAAATTGAGTAGATCAGAAATTGTGTAATATATGGGGTACATTGCAAGGTTTGTAATCAAAAATATGTCGGGCAAACGAAATTAATCAAACGTTTCGTAAACCACTATAAAGAGCACATTTTAGACCTGAAAAATCTAGTATAGATCAACATATATTTGGAACAGGCCATGCATTATCACCAAATTGTTTTAAATTAATTTAAAAAAACGGAAATAATTTAATGAATTCTGACAATGGACATATACCATTGCGTCCATGATTTTATAGGAAACTGCCCAAAATATTTCTCACATTTCTCAATTTCTTTATTAATCACTAGTCCTTACATTTACATATTAAAGTGCATTATTCATTGTATGTTGTTGAATTAACCTGGATAATTGTAAATTTTTTCGAAAAAAATATGCTACTTCCTAAGATTTAACAAAAAAATATTACACTACGCACTAAATTTCTACCACAGCTTATTATTGAGAAACATTTTCAACAACCATCAATGTGACCAAAAAATGTATATATAAAATCAAAAATTCACATTTGATAAGATTGGAGTGTTGCCTGTGCTCCTGTGATCTTGGTGGGGAAAATAATCAAAAAGCTGACTTCGTTACAACTCCCAAAAATTGAACACCTTAAACTACGTGATAACATCAAAGTAAAGCTAATAAGATAAGTACAACAATAAAACATTTAATAAAAAATATCGCATGCAAAACAATGATTGTATGAAAGGCATTGAACCGAAAAAATCATCGTATACCGTTATTATATAACATTAAATTAATGTGTTGAACAAGATGTATGTTTATAGTGTAATTTCTTGTCTGAAATCACTTAGACCGATGTTACAAGATTTGTTTTATTTTCCAACTGAAGGAACCAGAAATATCTCTTTAATTGTTAAGACTTTCTATATAAGCCTATAATTTGTTATTAACAATATAGCGAAATATAATATTCTATTTGCAGTTTTAAAGATAAATATATAATGTTGCAATTCCTAGTTTCATTCTAGAATTACCATTCACATTTTGCAAAACCTTCAGGTGTATAGTCCCAGTCGATATTTCTCGTTGATATTATATTTTTGAATATATGAGAGGACATTTTTGGCGTTCTGTGTCTCTGTGCATCGTTAAAATCGACGTAATATACTCCAAAACGCTCTCTGAAAAAAAAATAAATCATGCTTAATTGCCTACATTTTGAGTACTTTTAAAACGCACGTATATCCTTTCATCCATTCAAAATTATCCATAAAGCTCCACGCTGTGTACGCAGACACGTTACAGCCGTCCTCATATATTGCTTTCAAAAGTTGTTCCAAATATGCCTACAAATATTTCGAATTATTAACCATAATTATTATAAAAATGTTCCTACATTATAATAATGTACCCTTCTGCAGTCATTCAAACCACCTGTGTCAGAAAAACCACTCTCGGTAATTATAACTTCGGGATTATTGTATTCATTTTTGATCCAATTCAGTAGTGATCTAAGACCCCACGGTACAACCTTAAGCCAATCAGAAGCTGAAGATTCCCAGTCAGGATTTTGCGCACATATGGATCCCGTATCAGCCCAGTGAGAAGGACGACTGCCGTTTCCACGTGATGGAGAACACAATCTAGTCGTGTAGTGATTTAATCCAAAAAAATCAAATGATCCTTTTAACGAGGCTATTTCTGCCGGCGTAAATTTCGGTAGCCTCGATCTCGGGAAACCTTCTTCTATACTCATTCTATCAATTCTTTCTCTCATTACTGCCGGATAATTACCGTCCTTGGAAAATATGGGATGCGCAAACCAACCAAACTGAAATAAAAATTTTAACGCATTACATATTCATTACAATCAGGTTGACTAAAGCTATACATTCATTTGGATGGATCTTTCAGCGGCTTGTTTGTCTTCTAGAGAGTCCGTATTCGCTTGATACCAAATCGAATCTATTGTAATCCCGACTTTTCCTGTAATAATTCTACTTCAATAATTAAGTTTATGGCCAGATTTTTTTCTACTACCTCCTTGCTTTTCTTTAAATAGCTCCTCATATAATCGGTAAGCCTTAGCGTGCGCTATAAGTAACGTGTGTCCACATAAATAACACGCTATTCCTTCAGATGTAAACGCTGGAGCCATACCAGCAGTTGAGTAACCCTCATCGCAAATTTGTATAGGTTCGTTAAAAGTAATCCATTTCTTCACCCGATCTCCAAAGGTGGCGTACAATATTTTCGCGTAGTCTTCAAATAGCTCAGCAAGTAGATAATTAGGCCAGCCCCCGATCTCTTGAAGCGGTTGCGGTAAATCCCAATGGTACATCGTCAAAAGTGGTTCAATGTCGTTTGCCAGTAATTCATTGATAAGTTCGTTGTAATAACGAATGCCATCAGGATCAATGGTATCGATGAATCCACTGGGCAAAATACGTGACCAAGATATTGAAAATCGATAAAAATTAACTCCTAGATTTTTAAGGAGCTTAACATCCTGTTTCGTTTCATGGTATGCATTACAAGCAATATCCCCGTTACTACCATCACGTATTAGATGTGGCTTTTCGTGTGTAAGCCTATCCCAAATATTTTCGCCTTTACCTGAAATAGTTTGTTAATTTTATAATAAATTAAACACTGTTGATCTACGGCGGATAACGTACCGCTCACATTCCATGCGCCTTCGATTTGATATGATGCAGTTGCAACACCGAATTGAAAAGTCTCAGGAAATGAATACCCCTGTACCACAACAGAACGCCTAAAATGTTGTTTTCATAAATGTTGCAATACCTGTATACGCAACTTACACAAAACATAATATTAATATACTTTTCTTCATTTCGTTCCAGACTCGAATAGATGATTATCACGTGTCCTGGGTTAAACAGTTTATGAAAAAAAAAACTTCGCTTAGTTTCAGTGACAGACAGTTTTGGTATTTTCAAAGTTTATTTTGCGCCCAGTTTCTAATATGAAGTTCACGAGCGATGGCGATGTCTTGTATGTAAAAATGAACTACAGACAGAATTGAGAGAATATTACGCAAGCATATCGTAGACACCATTTCTAACATGCGCATAGAAGTCTGCAAGAAAGAACACGCATACGCACCAGGACCAAATAGACATTGGAAATACTAGAACTGTAACCAATTTTAACAGAATGAATAATACGTGAAGCTATAAATATTGGGAAAGAGAACCTCAACAAACGGCACGATGCTCCAAAACTTCCCAGACCATGACGACCAGCAGTGTCTGAAAAATACCACAAGGAAGGATCCTACACGGGTATCATCATCATCATCGCAGCGCCGTCACGACAATCTGAGCGATTACATCGTCACGATCCAATAACCAGATGTCAGAGTAGAATCCAGGTATACGCATTAAAGTGGAAACGAAGCGGCGCGCGGCGGTGTATTAACGCCGAACAGTAATGACGAACATAAATTCTTCTAAATCATTACGACCGAGAAGACTTTACCGCACTTTGCAAATGTGACTTCGTCGAAAAGTCGGAATAAGCATTCTAGGGACAAGTCAACTACGCGGTATATCACATAAGAACCAGGATAATCATTTGACTAGCGTGGCACGCCACTAACCCACAATTAACAATCTCGTGTTAATTGTTAATTGGACCATCAACACAACATAGATGAAAGAAACAATTTAACAATGCATCTGGTTTACAAACATGGCAATACAACACTTGACGCAGTTCATATAATATTCTTGTATAATTCAATTCATTCAACATTTCACAAAAAATAATTGTATCAATTTTTAGACACTATTGTAACAACCTGATGGAATCTTGGTATATAATGGAAGTAGGTTCTAGAAGACTTATTAATTAGTCCCAAAACAATTTACAACAAAAGATTAATATAATTATGGGTTTAAAAAACCGATTGATAAAACTTTCCATAAAAACAATCAAAATTATTATGTCTACTCACCTAGGGAATAGCAACATCAACTAGATGCCAATTATTATTCTTTCCCATACATTCAAGTTCTATCGAAAAACTAAAAAGAATTTTAAGCAATGATACCGACAAAATGCATTTTAGTACAAGAAAACTGTGGAAAATGTTGACTAAACTTAAATCAGAGATACCAACACCTGATAGGTCTAATGTAGTAGCCTAAAACAACAATAACAACAACAACTAAAACATCATCTCTAGTGTATAATTATTATATCTGATCAGTTATTAAATAATTTATTGTTTGATACTTTTATGATGGGGTATGGCTGTTGCTATAATATGTATTGTAATATGTACTGTATGTATGAGCAATATCAACAACAATGGAAAAACTAAATTACTAAGGATCTAATTGATGTAAGTAATGACCTTAACATTTTATTTTGGCTGGTAAGAACATGCCAGATAGCCAGGCGTTATATAAATATAAAAAAGGCAATATAAAAAATTAATAACTGACACAAAACGTGCCTTTTTAATAACAAAATCACAGACGCCTTAAATCATTTTAAAGAACTGTGGAAATGTGTTCTCCAATTACGTCGAAACTAGCCAAATTGCTATTATTTACAACAAGCATATATGCAGTATTTTCTGTAATTTTTTTACAAAAGATGCTTGCCACAAGGTTAATGAAAATGATCAGAATTATTAAAATACGATAATAAAACCTGCACAGCATCGTAAATAGCATAGTTTTTCATACTGAAACGTCGCATGTGACTTCTACACGAAATCAAAACATTAAAAAATACCAAAAGTACATGTCTGGATGATACATGAATTACATCAATAAAGTATTTTCACGAAATAATATCAGAGCTTTTAGCAAATGTACTGGGTATTTGAATAAACATCGGCATTTTCCCTGAAAAATTAAAGACTGCTCGTGTTATTCCAGTCCTGAAAATGCAAGATGATTATAGATTATAGACCAAAATCAATACTAAAAAAAATTGAAAAAGTTGTATAACAGAATATCATATTTCAGGGATAAATTCAACATACGTTCAAATCTTCAGAACGGTGTTCGTACAAATAGATCCACTGCGACGATATCAATAGAGTTTGTGCAATATATCATATGAGAGGATGAATGAAAGTCATTATGTTGCTGGCCTTTTCTTGTCTTGAATGTTGTTTTGTAATGAAAAATCTGTATAATTTGTGTATTCGAAAACCGCTACTAGAATGGGTGAGATCGTTTCTAACGAATCTTCGTCTTTTATTTGCTTTCTCGGGTGATCGGTCTGTACCTGAAGACATCGACTTTGGTGTACCTAGAGGATATGTGCTAGGACCAGTAGTATTTTTATTATTCACTAATGCGTTTTGTAAATGACACGTCAATTGCCGTCTTTGCTCAAAATGCAAATCAACTAAAGTTGAAGGTTGCTATAGTCACAAAACGATTTAGCACCTGGTAAGATAAACAGACTAGTTAAACTTAAACAAAACTGTCCGTATCAATTTTCACCAACGAAGGCAACTCAACAGCGTTTTGAGTACAAAATTCTTAGGAGTATTTATAGATGAAAAATTATCCTTGGGCAAACTTACATGTATGCAAAAAATTATTTTATGCAATTAAAACTTGACCCTTGCAGCATTAATGCAGTTAATTTGGAGAGAACATTCATGGCGCAGAAGGGATGCATAAGGTTGATTTTCAAAATCCTCACATGACATGTAAACAAATTTCTTTGCTAATAGAATTGCTTCCACTCTACACTTCCCCAGAGAATCATACATCATCGGCGAGTTACGAAGCAAAATTTCGACACCTTATTGAACATTTTCTTCATGCACTAGTAAAAAATCAAAATTCCTGAAAATGTATAATATTAATGGTTCTTAAAGGTCAGCGATCCATTCGAGAAATGGCCATATAATCTGTTGAAATTGCATTTTCTTCTACAATAAAAACGAAAATCGAAAGGAAAGTGAAGGAAACCTCGTGAGAAAAATAGAAATATAGAGATAAAAAAATACCGATCAATGAGGTCAATTTTATTGGTAGTTCTACATGCACTAGTTCTACTAATACTACCAATAATATGAATTTTTTGTCATCTATCACTGTAAGCCGACCACCCATGAATACAGGCTCCTCATAATAGACAATTCAATTGCCAAATTTAGCACAGACATGCGATGGAACTGAAGTCTCAGATTGTTCGACAGCTGGTGCATCGGCAGTTTTGAAAGATGAAGGATTTATAACTGCAAATGCAAGTAATCGAATAAAAGTATAAAGCCAATGTTCTCTTCATAGGCGTACTTTGTATTGTAAAAATCGTTTTTCCTAAAAATAATATTGGCGCATCAAATATTACTACTTAGTATAACTAACTTAGTTAAGAAATGGTGGCGATGGCCCTGCAATGGTGCATGTTGTAAGAAGTGTGGATGAAGAATATATCAGGACATTATGGTTGCTAATATATGTGTTTCATGCTAATAACTAACTGTACTGTACTGTATATTATAAGTTGGGTGGCGATGGATTAGATAGCTTAGAAACATAGAGGAAGAGATGGTAAATTGTCCTCGCCGCACACAATGTGTAAAAACAGCTGTTAAATAAGAAACTGCAGTTTGTGGGCCGAAATCCAAAACCAACACTAGGTCGTGAAAAATTATGCCTTCGTTAATTACAAAAGCTTGTAATTACTGGACTAAAAACCAGGTTACGTAAAGTAGACGCAAACCCAAGCCAAACCACATTTTTTAAACCTACATCAATATCATCAATGCAGCAACCAAATGAGAATGGAAAAGCCACTAAAACCAAAACACCTGAATGTAAACGAACATGAGAAGAATAATAAAAAACAGAAATAAATGAAGCTGTTGAAAAATTTTGCAAATTATTCAGCAAGAATGGATTTTACGGTTCAATACAAATTTAGATCGCAAACTAAATATCATGAAAGATTAAAGAGTAAAAGGGTCGAAATGGGCTACTACCTAAGAATAATATTTAATTCATTTAACGTAACGTATAGACAATTCATACAAAATTAACCGTACAAACATATCGATAGCCCATGAAGCAAAACTATAGACGTTGTAAATAAGACCGTTATTAAAAATAATCAGTCTGTTACATCATTGATTAAAACCCAAAACTGACTGAGAAAATTTAGAAGATACTAATACAAATATTGACATATCAATCTTTACAGTGCACTAGGTAAAAATAAATGAATTGAATTTAATTAATATTAGCGGTTTCCAAACGGCGTCATGTATTTCAAGATCGATTTCCCTAAGGGGTGGATCGCGCATTTAGTAAAAAATAAAACGAAAATGAACGGTATTGAGTAAATGTTAGAACACCAATCAATTAAGCTGTTTGATTTATATATTGTTATAGTAAATATATTCATAATCATAGGGCAATATAGATGAACTTTTTCTACCCTTCAAAGGGTTCTACTAACCACGTCATAAGTAGGCTAGGAAGCAATACACTTATTGTTTTTTAAAATTCTTATAAATATCTTACTTATAACCTACGTACCATTCATTTATAGAAAATGTAATAAGATCACGAAAATACAAAGAAACTTTAACAACGGTAAATCATTATTTAATAGACGTGTTCAATGAATTACACAATGTTTGTGTAAGTGTTTGTGTAAGTGTTTGTGCTCGTGAGTGCTAACACGTAAAATTTTGTGAAAGGAATCACGCGCGCACGCACGCTAACACGCACGCACGCACGCACGCACATACACACACACACACTAAGATATATAAAAGAAGAGGAAGCGTGTTGACACCCTCGTTTTGGTCGATGGCGTCCCAAAGTTCTATCAAAGAATTGATAATTTGTTCTCGAGTATTTGTACGCGGTTCTGTGGTTCGTAATCGTCTTTCCATAGTGTCCCAAAGATGTTCAATCGGATTTAAGTCCGAACTCCTTGCTGGCCATACCATAGTTTGAATATTTGTCTCTTGAAGTCCCGTACAATGCCTGCAATGTGCTGGCACGCATTATTGTGCATAAAAAGAAAGTTATCGCCTACAAAGGGGGCATAAGGAACCACATGTGGTTCTAACATGGTTGTTATGTAATTGTGGGCATTAGGTGATCTCTTTGATACCACCACAAGTTCTGTACGAGCTGCCAAAGATATGCCGCGCCATACCATAATCGATCCTCCACCTAACAGTTCCAATCATATTACACTGTGCGTATCTCACCCGGACGTCTGTATGTGTGACGGCGATCGTTACCAATTAATGAAAATCTTGATTCATTGCTAAACAAACAACGGCCCCACATAGCAGCAATCGACATGTTCGCGGCAAAATCTAGACGCGCTCTTCTATGATCACGAGTGGTCCCCTAGCTGGTACATACGGACCAATCATATTACACTGTGCGTATCTCACCCGGACGTCTGTATGTGTGACGGCGATCGTTACCAATTAATGAAAATCTTGATTCATTGCTAAACAAACAACGGCCCCACATAGCAGCAATCGACATGTTCGCGGCAAAATCTAGACGCGCTTTTCTATGATCACGAGTGGTCCCCTAGCTGGTACATACGGACGGAGATTAGTTTCACAAAGTCGTCTTCGTATGGTGTCTTGGCTAATTCTCATATTATAGGTGTCTAAAAGTCTAGTTTATAGGCTGGTGCTAGTGACAAACCTTGTTATCAGAGCTTGTAGCCTTAAAAATCGGTCTTGTCCCGGTGTTGAAATTCTTTTGCGACCCTGTCCTTGTCGCGTAAACGATCCTGTTTCTTGATATCGTTGTAACGTACGGGAAATCGTCGAATGAGCTACTCCAAAACGTTGAGCAATAAATCTGTGACTTCGGCCTTCACCAGCTAGAGTAACTGCTATGATGGCTTCTTGTTCTGACAGATTTTACCTATCTCGATTTATCTCTCTGAATGATAATTGACAGGTAAAAGCAAACAACTAGATTATGTCAACCTGGCAACGTTTCACCAACAAGATATGGTCGTAACCAAACATTTACCTCATTTAAATGTTTTTCTTCAAAACAAATGAATGTTTTCACCATATATTTGTAAAAAATATCAATAAATGGTATAAAAACATTTATTTAAAAATTTCAGATCAAATGATGGCCGCATTAAAAAGTTGTAGACAAAATTAACGATGATGAGTTAATTTTGCTGCGAAGTGTATTTTAAATAGTAAAAGCGGAAATGATTATGGAGGATCCCAATATAATATTAAGACAAAGTGATACCATTAAAGGACAGCTCGAACAGTGTTGTCATAGATATTCTAGAGACTTATCTGATCATCAATTAAAAAAAAAAACAGAAAAAATGCAAAAATGAACATCAATAAAGCCAAAAAGATATTTATTTATTTACAGATTAATGTTCTACTGCAATAATTCAAGAATAATAAAATCGAGATAATACTATTTCCAACGAACACAAATTACATACTCAGTGTAAGATAATAATTATTAGTAGCATACAATTTCTTGGCTTCAGAATATTCTATTCTAACCTGTAAGGTACAAATTATATACGGTAGTGGCCATAACATATGTAACTATGACGTAAAATCCCAAACAGCTTCCAAAAACTAAGTTTTAGTACAAGTAGTACAACTAGATTACTTTTTATAATTGAATTCATTTGTTGCTGTTTATAAAATGAGATAAAATCTGTAAGTAATTACATTAAAATAAAAAATAAAACAAAAAATTCAATTGGACATATGGAAAACACATGCAACAAAAACAATATATTTGATAAAAAATAATATTTTGTGGCAAATCCGTTATTGTCAAGCACAGCTTTGCACCGACGAGGCATTGATGCTATTAAATTGTTAATAAAATTTCCGGGAATGGCTTTCCAAGTTTCATCCAATCTTTTAGAAAAATCGTTACAATTCGTACAGTTTTCTCGGTCAATCCTTTTGTTTACAATTTCTCACAGGTTCTCAATTGGGTTGAGGTCTGGTGATTGCGATGGCCATTCCATTACAGTTACTTTTTTTCTGCTAACCACGATTTAACAACCCGCGAACAGTGTTTCAGGTCATAGTCGTGTTGAAAAGTCCAAAGCAAGGGCATATCATCTTTGGCATATGGAAGCATAACTGTTTCTAAAATGCCTCTATAAATATATTGATCCATTATGCCATGTATTCGATACAATGGACCTACTCCAGCAGAACACAGAAAAATCTAATGAAGTGACATTTAAGTCACAGGTATCTTCAAAAGTAAGCTAAGTTGCATTTGTATTGGCCAGGCCAATTTTTACTTTATCCAATATAAGTGGCAAATACATGAAAAACAAAAATATTTTTTTCTACTTTGCGTTGGTAATAACTTCATTTTAGCACTCGAAACAGTGTCGAAATGAAAATTCGAGTGCTAAAATGAGTCTGGTATAATTTTTTTTCTTTATGTTGGTCGCGGTTTTCAGCGTATAATGTCAACAAAATGTCAGTTGTAACTAATAATCGTTGCATTGTTTTCGTTGCACTATTCTTCGTATTTTTTATTTTTTATATTTTATATTGCGTTACCAACCCGCGCAAATATCCCTAAATGTTGAAATACTTAACAAAGCTTAATTTTTCGCGTAAAAAAGGGCGCAAAGTAGAAATAATAGTAGAAAATACTCGTACAGAAGGCTATTCGTCCGTTCAGCCACTCGCCTTCGCGGCTCGTGGCTGAATTTCGGACTCATGCCTGAAGCAGTGCCTTCTGTAACTTGTTTTTTAATATACTATTAAACATTTTTCCTTTTAAAGGTTCTTTAGAATACCATTTATTACTAAAATTGTAAAAATGAATTTCTTTAGAAAAATAAATTAACTATCTATATCACATTTTTTATTTAAGAAGGTGTAGTTGCATATGTTTTGGCCACCGCTGTATGTATATATATATATAATTATCATTGTATACAAAAGATGATTTATTGACGTAGGTAAATGCACGAATGCCTTATGGCATGTAAGTTTTGTTACATACAATCTGTGAGAGTAACACGAATCGTTAAACTCCATAAAGGATGTGTCAGAAAGCCAACTCAAAAAGGTAAAAATGTTATATATTACCATGCATAAGTTACCAACATCTAGAATGTGCGTGCTTTGCAAAAAAAATTATGAAGAATTACTCGAAGAACTGTAACATGAAGTTAATATACGAGGCACACAGAACTAAAACACCTGCACGCCATTAATGTACTACATCAAATTATAAAAGTACATCGTAATGTACTACAAACTATAAATCATATATCGCCAGGTTATAAACCACTACCGTTGAAACACTTCAAAACCAAATTTAAAGCCTTCTTGTGTGACAGAACTTTTTGTTCAGTAGCCGAATTTATGGACTTTATATTCGAACCCTTTTGAACTAACAGGTGAATTGTGATTCATAGGAACTCGTACTGTTCATATTTCAATGTGTACATTATTCTTGTAATGTGTTTAGTTTAAGTGAAATTGTGAAATTGATATTAAATCTGTTTCCAAATCTACTACGTACTCATCAATTTGTTAATTGTTTCAATTGATTATACGAATCTTGTTCAACTGGAGATTTAGTCTCATTATACAAATAATCCGCAGCGCGTATTTCCCACAAAGTATTTTGATCCACGCAATAAACATTCACGACCGATAATTAACGATTGGAAACTCCGTCATTCCGCTACCAATGCTCATCAAATTTAATATATATATATATTATTCGCAAACTTTTAAACATAATTAATTCATGCAAATGAAAATAATAGCGAATAGTTCAATGTCGATAACTAACCTAAATCTATCAAAGATTGTTAACATTTTATCTTAAATTAGTCCATGGACACTGTGAATGTAATAAAATCTATGCGCGCCTAATTACGCACAACATACGCAATAACTTGTGGCCTTAATTTATTAATTAGCTATTTTAATGACAATGAGTATTAATTGAAATAATTATCTTACCGGCTCACTCACGAATTTAAATGAAAATTGTGGTAAATATAAAATTTTCTATGCGACACTGCTTATCAGGTTGCACGTCGATGGTTGTACAAACCAAACGTCAACTAAGCACGCTTGGTCATTTAAATTATAAACGAGGATGGATGACGACATTCACACACATTTATATAAAAATTGACGCCTGATACCGACAATAATAAATAGGAAATACAAGTTTGTAAATAGTTCTTGAACATAAATAAATGTAAATCTCCACATCGTAATAACAAAAAAAAACTATTGATGAAGAAAGTTTAAGCCATTTTGTTATGTAATCAAAAAGATACTTAAAAGATTATTATTTTAATAGTTAGTTGGACTATTTAATAGTTCATTGTTCAAAACTAAAAAATAATCTGTCAAATATTACACACAAATATAATGTATGCTATTATTTTACACTAATAAATAATTTTTGCATATTAATTTTAGTGCGTTATACTAAGACTCCCATTTTACGAGCATGTCATATAATCATATGCAACATGGTAAACTAAGTTTTGATGAATCTGTAGTCCGAAGCATTTCTTCGATTTTTTGAATATTTTTGGATTCTGTAACTGTTCTGGAAATATTTTAATTATTTTTATTGAGATATATAATTTTTTATACATGTTTAGCAAATTTGTATTTTTGTACTTTTTTTATTTGTTGAACAGTTTGTTTCTTTTCACATTTTTACGTTTCTGACTTTCTTACTAATTAATTTGACATGTGCAGTTCAGGTGATTAATTTAAAAAAACAATAGAAAATTATATTTACATTGTGTTGTGTTGTGTTCGTGTATACGATAATAAAAAGTTAATTATTCCATGAAACGAAAAGAAACTATTGACTCACAATGGATTTAATATTAATTAATTAGACACATTAAAATGTTGATTTGACCGAAGTCTTGGATTACATCACTTGCTATATATATAACTGTTGATGTTTTGAATTCCAAGTATCGCTGTATACATTTCACTTGAACTTGCAAATAATAAAAAATTTACTTTCTTAGGCGTGAAAATTTGCATTTCGAACCAATCTCAGAATTTGATATTTGACATTTTGTCTTCAAACTAAATATGCTAACAATACTACAAACACCATTACGATTAAAATTCTTTTTGCTTCTCTGACGACAATCAATTAGTTTTCGCAAAGTAAAAAACCTACAATCGGTGGTGATATTAAACTGTTCAAATCAGTTTCTCAACTATCTAGCAAAATTTTAAATTGGCAATTTTAATTCGAAAAAATTGCAAAAATACATTCTACAACGGCTTGAGCAGTTCATGTCCTTAATTTCGGACGTACTACATGTTGGCAAAAGCACAGTTTTATTGGCGACTATGTTTTTGACAGTTTTGTACAATGGCATCAAATAAATTTCGGACATCAAATTTCCTGTCATTTTAACAAATAAAATGTGGTTTAGGCTTTAATGTCATAATTTAATATGTATGTTTTAGAAAGAATATAATAAACCTTGAATGAAGAATTGGAAAACTAAACATGCTTTCCTCAACAAAAATAACAACTAAAATTTAGGAAAAGATTAATTCTTATTTCTACATAAATTATATATATTCAATATTTTTGACTTCTACATTAAAAATAAAAATAAAATCAATATTTCGTCATAGCCCCATTTGCTGCTATCACATCTTCCAACCTTCTAGGCATTGAGAGACATATATTTCGGAAATAGTCCTGAGGTATTGCATGCCATTCTTCCATAATTGCAGTCAACAGCTCCTCCCTATTGTGAAAAATTACCCTTCTGCTTTGTAATTTCTTTTGCAACAGTCCCCACAGATTCTCAATAGGATTGATATCCGGGCTTCTACTACGCCAATCTAGAACATTTATGTTTTGGGCCTGGAGCCACTCAACAGTTCTTCGTGCCGTTTGTACGGTACAATTACTGTTACACCAGGACTAACCGCAGAAATCCAGCCCCATAAATTAACTGAAAATCTTCCGCTTCGCTCCATACTTGCGATGTATCTTTCATGATATCGAGAATTTCTGGGTCTATACACCCTGATGTGGCCATTCAATACCTGCTCATCTGAAAATACAACTCGCTTCCAGAAGTCATCGTCACGAGCCAAATGCTCCAAAGCAAATGCTACACGCGCTTCCTTATGTTGAGGTGTTAATTAATTTTTTTGCGGCGGCATAGTTTTTTTACATTACTAACCCTTATACGATTCCGCGCAGTCGAAATTGAACCAGGAAAGTTACTAATTATTCTTGCGTTAACGGCATTGAAAGGGTGATTCAGTAACACATCAACCAAGGCATCATCTTATTCAACAGTTGAAATTCGAGATCTTCCGGACCCTGGCCGACGTTTTATTATTTGAGTTTGTCTCCATTTCTGTATAATGCATTGAATAGTGCTTTTTGGTATACCTAACATTTCTTGAATCTGCCTGAATTATCTACCGGTCTGCATGAGAGCTATTACTCTAGATTTGTTAAATTCAGATACTGATGGCATGTTCAGATTTCAGTTAATCTGACGTTACTTTGAAGTATTGAGAAAATAATTTCAATATGCCAGAAATTATGACATTAAAGCCTAAATCACATTTTATTTTTTAAAATGAAATTTGATGTCCGAAATTTATTTGATGCCATTGTACCAGCTTTGCATGTTCACCAACGATGCGTTTCACTAAATCTACGTCTAAATCTGACAGTTAGTGACACAGATAGCTATGCAGCACAACCATTCGCGTACAATTGCTAGGACCCTCTAATAAATCGTAGCTAATTGCAGCAACGAAACCACATTGCAAAACTGAAATCAACCTCCACTTTTATACGTGCAATACGTGATTGACATTTAAAATGTCACGTATACAACTTCCAAACTAAATTCCAATTAATCAATTAATTTTAAAAAATCTTATCGAAAATTTGTAATGCGCTATTTATGGAAGTTATATGGAGTTCGTATAGATCATTATGAAACGTCAACACGCCTAAATCTGTCGTAAATTTCTCAACAATGATTGACAATCATGTATTCTGAGCAAATTCAAAAACATACGTTTGAAATTTCGAAGGTGACACTTAATAGATAGAAATGTCCGAGGCCTGAACCAACCAAGCATCCGGGTCGATGTATTTGAACTGTACAGAAAGACATTACCTTGTACACACATGAAATACTATTCGATCGAGTGCAAATAAATAAAACTACCCAAACTATAAACCAGCTATAAAGGAGGGAACCGGACGTCGCAAAATAAACCACGATCAACTCCGAACCCACATTTCCAATCGCCAATTGCGCGAGCGCCGCGAGCCCGCGAACGAACTGACGAATCGAATCGTGAAACGTGCGGAACTGAAAAAATCGCGAAAACCAATCGCAAGGCCAGGTTACACTTTTTTCAATGCCTTATGATTTGTTATATGGCACGCTTCGGAGTTTGAAGCCTAGGTATTAATAAATTAATTTGGTATGTACATACATTCCGAAATTTTTGCATTTACTTTCACATTTCCTTGTATATATTTTGTATAAACTACAATAATGTTTTTGAAGATAATGGGTGGTGTTGAGATTCTGCGATAACATTATCTTAACACATAATCCCACCACCAGCCATGGCAACAATACTCCGTTATAAAAACCCTAATCACAAGGTCAGAATGAATAACAGACGACAAAGCAAGAGCAACCGCCAGCAGATAGCCAGAGCTTTCCTACCTTATGTGAAAGGAACTACAGACGAATCGGCAGAATTTTACTCAAGCAGAACATAAACAACGTTTTAAAACCATATCTGAAAATAGAAGCTATGCTCGGAAATCCAAAAAATATATACGAGATCTCATGCAAAGAACACGTAAGCGCGGTATAACAAAAAGACAGCACATATTACGAGGGGAAATCATTATTTAGAGTATCTGGCATAGTAGGCGTTGAGTGACGTTGAATCAATATGACATGAATTTAAGGAGACAAGTTTAGAGAAATTCAAAAAACGGAAAAATCAGAGGTTCGTAAAATACTTGCAAAAGAAGGTGTTGTCGTCGAAAGAAATTCATGAAGACATGGTAGGTGTATTGCGTGAGGGTGCTGTTCCTTACCAAGTGATGAAAAATATGTCTCGAGAATTTAAACTGGGACGAACATGTGAACATGCGAAGGGTGCTGGACGACCAGTGACTGTTACTACCCGTAGCATACCATATTGTATACACGATATGGTAATGACATATAGACGACCATAGCTGAAATTACGATTTTTTCCTATAGTAATGCAGAAAAAAGTTTAGCAAATATTTTGGGGCTAAAAAGGTTGTATGCACGTTGGGTGCCACGAATGTTGAAACCTGATCAGAAACGTTCTAGAGTATTAAATTCTGAAGCCAGTTTGGCAACGTTTAAAGCAGATCCGGATGAATTTCTTTCTCGATTCGTCACTGCTGATGAAACGTGGGTTCACCACTTCGATCCTGAGTCGAAGCAACAAAGTATGGCGTGTCATCGCCGAGGTTCTCCGCCGCCCCGCAAATTTGTGTTTTGCCATCCGCTGGTAAAGTTATGGCCACAATTTTTTGGGACTCAGACGGAATTACTGATTTTTTGGAACGTGGACGTACATTAACAATCACCTACAATGCCAACTTCATTTCAAGAATTCAAAGGAATTCTGTTTCATCAAGACAACACTCCTGCCCACACAAGCCATGTTGCCATGAGGGCTATTCTGAACACAGGATTTGAATTGTTTGAACATCCCGCATTTTCACCAGGCATGGTCTTTAGTGATTTCTTTTTATTTCCAAAATTAAAAGAATATCTTCGGGGAACAGATATTACGACGATAATGATGTGATGACGACCGTAAACAACTGGCGGAGTCAAAGGTTTGAAGCATCGTTGGACCAAATGTATCAACGTTCGGGGAGATTATGTAGAAAAATAAACGTTTGATATTACTTCAATGTGTTTCCTTCTATGTTAGGGACCGTAAATACTGATCTCCCCTCATGGATACGGGGCACAAAAATAGACTTTGAAGATACCAGAGCAATAGCCAATGTACCACATTTTACAGAAATAGTAATACGGAAAACTATATAAATTAAAAAACAGACAGAAACGCTCAAAAAACGAAACAATACTCGGCAACCAGTCACCAGAACATAGTGTCTAGCAATGAACTGTCCGAAAATACTACAAGAAGATTTTTGATATTCACCATTGATGAGGTAAAATAACACCGAAACAATATTGCCTAGCGATCCATCCTCTGTTTTTATACAGACATTTCTTTAATGTCCATAAAACCTACGGTGTAAAATTAGTCCATCCGTAATGTAAATTTTACATTTTCTGTCATTTTTGACATGACATTAAGTTCACAAAATGTTTATTAAAAATCACTAATGTTTATGTTAATATAAATGTTTTACTTTAAGAAAGGTATGTCACGTGACCGACGCAGTTTAACGAAACGCATTCGGTAGGGTCGAAGTTGCTAAAATAGGGAGTCCGTATCTTTGTACCATTGACTTAGAATTTTAAGGAGTGGTTCTCGTATTATAGTCGCCGTTTTGCTGTGTTTTATGCTTTTACTCCATATTTATTCAACAACAGTTCTTTTAAGAACTACAATGCAACATCCAGAAAATGTAGTAATAATCTGCAATTCGTTTCGTGCACATTTTTGGTAAACTTTGTGATATGTGAAACCAAAAGAAAAAAACGTATTTTACGCCGTTGTGTTTTTACTTACGTTGGTGTGGTCACATGACATTTCTTAAAGTAAAACAGCTAGACTTGACAAACAGTCGTTCTGGTTTTTGTAACAGCAATGCGCCAGAGAAGGTTTTCTATATGACAATACTGTCTTTATATTCTACTGCAGCATTAGCCGTTTTGTACGAATTGGTTTCACTGTAGCTCAACAGTAGACCGACACCGTCCTTGGTACTGATCGGGTCATGATGGTTTATTTGGTAATTAATAGTCATATTGTATTTTTAGGAAAAGTTGTGTAGATTCTCCATTTCTTTAATTTTGTTGATATCATTTACTACACTTTCTGATCTTGAGAAGCAGGTCATTATGACTGGAAATAATGGGTTCTTTACAGTATGGCTCAGATAACGGTCTCGTGTTTTTGTTATTATAACGTCAATGAACTGCAGCTGGTTGTTTTCTTCCACTTTCATGTTGAATTAATTCGGTGGTGTTGTTCGTTTAAATATTTTAGAAATGTAGTTCTTTTCTTCCATGTTTTTCTACCATATTACAAATGTGTCATCAACCTATCTTAGCCACACATCTAATATTATTTAGGAAGTATTATGAGCCTTGGGGTCCAGATTGCCCATGAGTACATGTGATCCCATTGATGCTCCATTTATCTGCTTGTAATGTTGGTCACTATACATGAACCTTTGCAGATCACCTGTTGAATTGTTGAAGATCCGCTTAATATAATCAGATCAATTATCAATATGTTCGATTTCCTGCCACTGTTTGCTCAGATGCCGATTGATCAAGCCATATAAATATTCAAACACAAACACAATTACAAATACCCTGAAAAACATTTACTTCATATATTATACAATGACAAAAGTTACAGGCATATGAAAATGTTACGGACCATCTACAGACCACAGCACACATTCTGCAACTTAAACCAGATGTAGGGATAAGACATGTTGATGACACATTGGTACCATGGTGCCTTGGAAGAAAAAACTTACTACATTTCTAAAACATCTGAACAAGCAAAGCAAATAAATTAATTTCACCAGTGTCCTAATAATGAAAATACTTGACCACTGCCTCAGTTACAGTGTATACCGAAAGAAGAGAACAACCGCCATCAGCGCTGCATCGCATCATCATACAACACAATTATAAAGCTTAGAGCAAAATCAAAACGAATAGCAGATGATATCAACGAAATTAAAGAAATATATGATGTACACAATAGCCAAACCACGTTTAAACGATTATTTAAAACGATATTACGCTTAAAACCACAAGATGTTAATATACTTGTATTTATCAATATAAATTGTATGTTATAATTTTAATAAATATTAACTTTAAAGTTATCCACTTTCTAAACAAAAATATAGAAGGGATTTTTTTAAAGAATAGACTATAGATAATTGTGATAATTGTGACTATATATTGTCAGGCGAGTAGAAATCGAGAAGCCCCTCCCAACACAACCACGCGATATTGCAACAGAATTTGTTTGTCTCTTAGTGGAATTTCTAAATATCAGAACACACACCTGCAAATTTTAAAATTAAATTGTATATAGCGTGCGAAATTGGTTTTCCCGATATCAGTTCGGCGCACAGAGAATAATCAAGAATTTAGTTTAAAATTAAGTTTTTTGTGGTCGACTTAAGAAATCTGTCTTTAATTGAACATATGCACTTTATCTTCAATGAACAGTTCTCCACCACAAGCAAAACAAAACAAACTTAGTCACCAGTTAACAGGCAGCTACTTAAAATAACTTCAATCAGTCATAGTCACAAGTTGGCTGTGTTGGCAACTCTGCTTCACCGTCCATTCCGTATTTAAGTGCATTGGTCACAATGGTTAATTTTGCAATGGGCTGATCGCTACCAACAAAAATATTAGGAAAATACTATATAGTATACATATATTAAATAAATATACATATTCAAGTGTATAAATGTAATTTATGTGTAGGTCATGGCTACGCCAGATTCAGCAAAAGATTCGTTAACTGCTGCTTTAAATTCGAACATTATACCGAACAGAGAATACCTATTACAAGGTTCGGTGGTTGATCAATACGTCGAAGTGCTCTTACACAGGTTGAGAGGACTGTGTGATAATGTCGATGAGGGACCGGAAACTTTTTACGACCATGAATTGTGCTTCAATTTATGCATGAACACACCCGGAAATGCACTAGTTTTTCCATTACGGGTAAGAAGAGCATTGGACGTGGCAGATGCACCCTGGCAATTGCGTTACATAGGCCAGCAAGAATTGGGAGACAAAAACAGGCCTACAATTGTTCGTTCCAGCATTGACGTCGCCTGCAGTTCTACAATAGTTGAATTCTTGACCGAATTAGGCTGCCGCCTCGACTTCGAGTACATAGCAAGAGGATTTATGTTCCGCAAGGGCAGAATGAAGATTACCGTGTCGAAAATTTGCAAATGTGGGGTCGGGACCAAACCAGGGGAGAATGCTGAACTCATGTCCCAGAGTTACTTGGTAGAATTATCAGTTCTTGCTCCTTCCGGATATGACGCTATCGCTGAAGACATGAGAGTATTCGCCGAACAACTGAAACCCTTGGTGCACTTGGAAAAGATAGATTATAAACGTTTAGGAAATCTACCTTAATTAATTTATGTGTATTACATGAATTTTTTCTACATATGTTACATTTATTATATACAACAATGTGTTAGTGAATAATTATTTTTGTCCAATTTGAAAATGTTTACACAAATTTCTACTGATGCTTCAATAGTTTGTTTCATAACTATTTTATAACAAAGTTATAATTTTATGTGCTACTCTGAAGGAATAATGTTTGTATATTGAATAATATGTCACAACATTAATGTGTATATTGTATGTAATTTTTAATAAATCTTTAAATCCTGTCAATCGAGCCAGGGAAAGTCATGACAGTGACTCTTTCATAAGAAATTGTATATGCCATTTTTTGCAAGTAATTGTGACACCGCAGTCAATTACATCTGAATACTGCAATAGGTACACATTAGTTACCAAATTGTTAGAACTACCATTCAGGTGGAATAACAGACTAATGCATTAAAGTTTTTTCTTATTACTATTGTTACTAATAAACTTTAGAAAGATTTGTTTTTTGTCGCTATATATATTAAATAACTTCAAATTTACTGTATACAATTTTGCAATTATGACTGAATGAATAAAGTTGAAACAAATAAATGGCTTAAATAAAAATGGGGAGATTTTAAAAGCTCATCCTGTTATACAATAATATATTGTATATCAAGTACGTAAAGTAGATTTTTTTACACAAGCGTGGAGTTATAAAATCTTCACACACGTGTTGCACAATATACTTTTTCTACGACCATACGATTAAAAATAAATTTAATAAACAAAAAATCGATTAAAACATTTATGAATTTTCTTTATTATAATAATAATTATTAACAGTAATCATACAATTCTTTAGCTTCTCGAGCTTTACACCAGCTGTCTCACCTGAAGATTTTTTTCATATTACTATTTGAATTTTGAATTGACAAAATTCTGTTTGAAATGTCATTCTTTTTATTTACTGAGTTCTCTACGAACCCTCAACTACGGATTAACTTTTCCAGCCTGCGTGCTGTCTTAGCGTTAGTAAATCTACCCCAGTTTCAACCAATAAAGAGGCAGAGGAGCATCTAAAGCAGTGACCCGTGTATTGTTCTGCATGAGGCAGTTTTAAATATTTCGCAACATCACAAGGAATTTTTTCAATTTTGTTCATGCTGATAACTTGATGGGTACATTTCCCTTTTTGATAATTTTGAGGACGGAGATCCACATATTTTCTGTAAAATTCCAAATTTTTTGCAAATTTTCTTATAATTTTTGTTTTTGTGTCAGGGACAACTACCAGAAGGGTTGTTTCCAAATTTTGAATAACATCTGCTGTTAGTTTAAAAATTACATTTCCAGAGCTCCAGCAAGTCCAAAGATTAAAATTTAACTGTAGTTAAAGATATGGAAATTTTGTACTATTTGCCAATACTGACTTACTTGGCTTAATAAAAGTGTATCATCAGATGCTTCCTTTATGAACTAGAGAATATGTTGTCTTTCTAAAACACGTGATTTCTTTGGGATTCTTTCTCTTCATAAACGCACGAATTTTCGAATATTCACCGATGTTTATATTATGTTTGATGCTGATGGTACTCTTCAACATGGAATAGTTACTCCAAAATGGTAACGATTTGAAGTTCTTCACCAATTCTGCCAAGTAAGTTAACACTACATTTTCTGAAAATAAATGTATATTCTGCTTGGCGCGCCATTTCATAAATTTTTGATACTTCTTTTCATAAATATCTACCAATTTTGGTGGTAACAAAGATGTACTTGCTACAGCCATTATATGTTGTGGAGTAGATGGTCTTTCAATATTCGATTCCATAATTATCGCAAAAATATGCAAACGACAATGATTGAGTTTGAAGTAATAAAAAAAGGACTAAAGCACAGATATTTATGCATTTTTCGTCTGTGCCAAAAAGTATATTAGCTCTGGCGGCGGTGAAATATATCCCATAAGAATAGCATAGTACTTCATGCACCAGTATTAGAAATCAAACTTCACGCATTTCTATCAATGTGTGAAGTTATACTTTAGAAACGCGAGTAGAAAAAAAAGTTTTATTTAATATTGAAGGCGTAATAATTATTTATTTGTATTTTTCTTCTAGTAAGTAACTTTTCAGCAATATTATATTACATTACAGAACTCACTGATGACACTATTGAAGAGACCGTGGTCACCGATGCCACCAATGAATAGATCCCACCTGTGTCACCAATGAAGAGATCCAGAAATACTGATGAAGTCATTACACCTGGCTTCCACCGATGAAAAGATCTGCCGATACCAATTGTTGAGATTGAAAGCGGCTGTTGTTTAATCGCTTTATTCGGAGTGGTGTTTGTTGGGTTTATTAAATAAAAATTTGTAACAAGTTACTATTTTAATCTTGTCAATAATATATAACAATATTCAATGTTGGAAGATATGAATGAATGTATGTGAACATCTACAGGAATGTTTCAGATGTACACTACCATCCACGGAAGTTTGGCCAAGTAATAAATATTTAAGAAATCCAAAAATAAAAGGCAACTAATACTAAAAAAATAAATTTATTATTCAAAGGGATAAAAATTATTACAATCTAACGAAAAAAAAAACAATTTTATTTCTTAAAGATTTTCTTCACATTTGGCGTTTGACCGTGGTAACTGATATCGGATGATGACGTCCGCGATTGAATTCGTTCGCTATTTCTGCGATTTCGTTTGCTTATTAATTGTAGAAGACGATCACCTGCGGAGGTGGTGATTCGTGAGGGACCAGGACGGTCACGGTCTTCCAAAGCGGTTGTATCTTGATATCGGCGAATTACCATAAAATATTTTATTAAATTTTCTGTGTTCTAATACTTTGTTCATTCAAGTTGCAAGAATACATATTAAGATTATCATTATTGAATGCAATGACATATAGTATAATAATGTATTTGTAAAACTTTCTCCCTTGGCCAAACTTCCGTGGACGGTAATGTACTTCAATAATAATTAATAATGATATTCTAATGTTAATAACGTGATCTTAATTAATGAAATCTTAATAACTAATAATGGAAATGTATGACTTTCTCTTATATACTCTAAGTTTTACATTCCCCACTCGTCCATTTATGTGAAGACGATTTGAAATGATTTCTGTGATTTGTTAAAGCAAGTTCAATATACTCTTTGGTTTGTAAAATGTGCTTGGATGCCTCTTAATAAATTGTTGCCCCTTTGTGTTATGTCTCCGTAATTAGTTTTAAATGAAGTGTTTTTGTATATAGTTATAGTTAGTTATAATGAGTGGGGCGTTTAATCGCCCCCTCCACTGCGACAACAGTGGACATTAACCAATTATTTGCCTTCATGAACCCTTGTGAGAAAGATTTAATGACTTTCCTAGAACTTATTTTTTATTGTGTCCTTCACATAAATATATTTTCACAATTTTAAATATATCACATTTATGTATCTAAAGGACTAGGCTGCAACAGAAGAGGAAAATGTTTAATTACTGCTGACAGATAAGATATCTAACCGAGGCTCGAAGCACCACGGTTATGAGTTATTCTTATATTTTATTATTCTGAGGCATAGTCTATAAAAATATATTGCCTTAAAATTAATATGGCATTTGCAAATGAACCATATGCTATGAATAATTATGAGAAGCATAAAGGTTACAAGTTCAAATAGAATGGAGCAAAGTATTTAATTTTTTACATTCCATTATATTCTATAAAGTACTTATAGGATAATGAACATGTAATTGCCTGATAGTTGGCAGCCCTGATCACTTCCCGCCCATCAAAATTTCATAGAGATTAAGAATAAATTGTCTACTTCCCACCCACAGGCATCTACCGGTACAACTGGCGGACGGCCGCTCTTAAATTATTAATTAGATAAATTAAAATAAAACAAAATAATGTTTCAACTTATATATTTAATGTAACAAAATACAATATGAACAATAAAAAATAATAAAATCAGTAGATTTACACAATAGACGAGCAGGCGCATAACATTATGTATCATTATGAGGCACAAACATCATAATATTGAATCGTCATTAAAGTCTACTTAACCATGTATATATCACCTATTTAAAATGTAATGTAACTTTTTAACTGCGTTAGGGTATCTGTGTCTACCAACTGTAGCAACTGTTCATATTGCATTTGGCCTATTTGATTTCGCAACTCAAATACCTAAAGAAAGATTAATTAATTGAACAAAAATTGCCATCTCTTAGAAGTGAAAGGTAATTGGTAGCATTTGTGAAATTGTGGAAGGAACAATTTAATTTATGGAATCATACCCTATCTTAACTAAATCAGCTATGAGACAACAAACCGGATATGAATAAATGATAAGAAATGAACAGAAATAATTAAGCTAACAATGAATATTTAACACTATTAACTGATTATGTTACCTGTGATTGTAAATAATCCTTCAGCACGATATTATGTACAGGATCTGACAAAATCAACTGTTTTTTCCTTTGGTCATGGTCAGTTTCGTAATATGAATTAACGTCCTCCTGGAAATAGCTCGGACTTTGACCCTGTGTCAATACCAATGAGTCGCTCAAAATTCTATTATCATCGAACTTTGTTATATCATTCAAGGCTTCAAGAACATTTAGCAATATCCCACTAAATCGCTCCAAAACCGGAGAACTTTGTGTTGTCAATAGGTTAGTAAGAGCCAAGCCTGGAAACAATTGATTATGAAGAAAATCCCAGGAAATCTGGGAGTTTAATCACCGACCTAAAAGTTTCCTATGTTCTAATTGTGAAACATTACGCATTTTTCGGAGCCACACATCCAATAAACTACCCAACATGTTTTGTTCATTTTTGTTGTATTTCTGGGCCAAAACATTGACGGTCTGTGTAAACACTTCATGTGAGGACAACAAGACTCTTGAAATGATAGTAAGATACATGGATATTAACATGGGGCTATCTTCACCATTATAAAGCGACCTATAAATACCAAAAATAACAATACTATAAAGATTAGATAAGTGTTTATAATTAATTGGGATACTTGCTCAAATATTCTAGGTAAAATTGGTTTAACGGTTTCACAACCAAGAGATGAAGATGCACGTATAAATGCCTCAACTAGTCGACACAGCATTACAATGCCTTCTGAACGCATATCGGCCATTAGCGCATCACAAATTGTTATTAACTGATTTCCGTGAGTTCTCATCACGACTTCTGGTGCAAGAAGCATATGTGCTATACAAATGATTAGACAGAGTCGAAGGTTTTCAGAGGAATATTCTATAAAAATAAAATTCTTGTTTTTAACCGGCTATTTTTTTAACTTATGAAGTGTCCAATGTACAATATTCCGTGATTGCTATACAATCAAATCATTGTACATAGATACAAAATATGTTTTAAAGTTAAATTATGCACAATTTTTTTTATAATTACAAGAAATGATACAAAATTACGTTCTTAAAATACGAAAGTATTTGCATGTATGTCAGTTTTAACTTTTTGATTATTGCATTGCAGCTAGTAATAAGGGTGTATTTAATTTTTTAGAATGCCGTTTCCTTTTAAATATATTTTAAAATTTACTTGATTTTAATTTTTTACTGCATCAGAAAAATTTAATTCAACATATACTTTAAACATGAATTATAACATTTCCATAATAGTTACTTACCCAACAAAGCAGGCATACTGTTGAAAAGAAGCATAAAATCATTGGTCATTGAAGGGGAATTTTCCAAAACCGTCAGCCACAGCTCTAAACTATCCTCCAATAGATACACAATTGCACTCTGATTCACATCAGTGCCCAACAGTATGACAGGTAGCAAGAAAGGATTTAGTTCTGCACTAACTGTACCCAGCGCTTTCACCAATTCGACCAATGTGGCCACAATTGCGACTCGCAGCATATTATGATCCTCAGATTCAGACCACAGTAATGGTAAATAATGCATAAGGGCATCAGTGTGAGGACTTATTGTTTGACCCACCCTTTCGACGATCAATGTCATCACATTTAAGACATGCATCTGTAAAAAATTCAATCGAATTTGTCAATGAATGCTTAAAAACGTTATTTACATATAAACTATTCATAACCTATATATACTCTTGCAATCCTCAGAAATATTAGTCATTTCAGATTGGATATTTTCCATTGTGGAAAAATACAATAAATACATATTTCTTATTATGAAAATTGTAAATCTGTAACTGTTTCTTTCGAGGAAATCATTATTTGCATCTTTGTTCCTCTATGCAATACCTAATAAAGAAACTTGAACAATTTTTGTATATCCCCACAAGGGGATGGGTAAGCAAAGTCAGCCTGTTCTTACATAGTTGTATTTTATGTGCATTAGTAAAAAATGGAAAATCAAGATAAACTTCTATTACTGACGATAAATAATTTTTTTTTTAAATCAACAATAAATGAAAAATTTAACAAACTATACATACTCATTAAATTTATTAGTTATAAAATAATCCACAAGACAGGTGAATGACACACACATCATGTAGTTCGAGGCCAAAACGATGCTATGGCATAACCTGAGCCAATTCAAGTCGGTATTATTAAAATGAGGACATTCAAAGCTCACTGCTTTAATTCTCAGTATACTCGTTTGTTTATTATTATTATTAGTGATGGGAATAATCGAGATGCGATACACGAATTAGTCGATTATTAAAATCTCTCGAGATAATCGATTATGCACTCTGAAAATTAGTAGTACTAAATTAGTGGCAGCGGACCGAGAAGGCAGATATCTCGATATATTTTAACCCCACCACTAAATATTAATAGTAGTTCCAGGTTCGAGATATTTTATTTTAACATTGGGCTCGTTCGATTGTGGCAACTAATTAGTCGTATCGCTAAGCGAAGCTTCTCTTTCAATTATTTTTTGTAGTCTCGACCGATCGTCATTGTCGGATTGAAGAATACAATAATTTAAATAAGTACAATCGTGTTGATGATATTGCGTTAGTAAATAAAACGCTTCAAAATTTACAATAATATTTATAAATTGCCACAATAATAACTATCTAACTATCGTCTAAAAATTTAGATCAAATTATATTTCTTAATACCACATTCTTATAAATTTGTTTTTATTAATTTTTATTATTATTGTTTAATCTAGAGTTATTAATTTATTATATAGGTACCTTTGTTTTTATTGAGAATTATACTTTTGTAGTTATTTGCTCATATTTTTTATAAACAAAGGTACCTATATAATAAATTAATAACTCTAGATTAAACAATAATAATAAAAATTAATAAAAACAAATTTATAAGAATGTGGTATTAAGAAATATAATTTGATCTAAATTTTTAGACGATAGTTTGTTTCGATGTAAATTTGTAAGTTGCACGGCTTTAGAAAACACACTGTTAGTGGTATTAGAACGTTTATGTTGTACTTTGCATTAATTAGTATTAGTACGACTACTACTAATTTTAACTACTAATATTAGTCGATTATTAAATTATATCGATTACTAATAATCGATTATTGAAATATCTCGATTATGCCCATCACTAATTCTTATATATATTACATAAGGGAACTTTAAGTTGTGAATTAATTAAATTCTCTACTACTACTATTGAATGTGTGTCCACTGTGCTTCATATATCCTCATGTAGCCGCCATCAGAAAATAATAAACACTTTTACTTTTAACCATTTCATTTTGTTGTATATCTCATATTATATCAGACAGAGCAAACAGCTTCAAAATTGTGATACACTATGTGTGTATAAACCTTTGTTAAAATTTTAAATCACTGACTGTAAAATGAGAACAATCAAATTATGCTTTATTTCCAGAAATGCGCTAATTCAATGTGCACAATCCCTTAAAACTTCACGAAAGTGACGTGCAAAAGGATAATAAATGGACAATACCTTTGTCTCGCATTCTTTTGCCTCCTTCAACAAATCAAACAGCAAGCGGAACGAGCTGTCGAGGTATGGCCTAAATTGTTCTGAATTAAATTCAAAATCATCTATTGCATGCCTCAGCGATGCCGAAGCAGTTAATCTCACAGCCATGTCTTCTTCAGCTCCCAGGAGATTGATTACACAATCGTAAAGAGCTGGTCGTAAATCTGGAGATAATTTTATACATGTCCAGTTGCCTATTAACCATGACACTCTCCTCCTTATCACTCGGTAGTTATTGTGCTTGATTTTCAGTTCTTGTGTTAAGGTGTTTGTAAACCATTGATCAAAGTCAACCTTAAATTAAATGCATTCTAAACATATTTATTAATATACAAAAAATGATACCTAATAAAGATTTGATTTAAAAAAATATGGTAGTTGCCACCAAAATGCCGAAATGCTTCGAGAGAACTATGAATTATACAAGAACTACCAATTAAACTAGACATTCTGTTTTAAAGCGGTGTACTACGTATAATTATTGATAGATTCCATGATTATCATATCACAAAACAACGGGGCGAAAGAAATGAAGCCACCATGAAGTAAAATCAACACCAAACTTACTTCATCATACATGTCATATGCTGCTAATCCGATTGCGTTGTAAACAGCATCTTTCCTCAAAATACCCGGCATGTCATCAGGAGATATCATACGATTCATTTCTCTAATCATTTCTAGAAGTATGGGGGCCAAAACGTCACGAAACTCGTGAAACAGAGTGACAAAAACCATTTCGGTGCTCGGCTAAAACACATAAAATTGATTTTGTCAATTAAATCACATTTTTATGATAACCTAATAAAGGTACATAAACTATCAAACATTGTACATGTACGAAATGTATTACATGCATTAAAGGATTCATCATGAAAAGCCAAAAAAGTTATTTTGGAAAATGTAATAATTAGGTAGTGATCATAATCAAATATCAGATTTTCGAAAACTACTTTAAAAAACATATAATTTCACTGAAGATATTATGTTTGACATATTAATTGTTGCAAAAATTATTTGAAACAATTCTGAAGGATATAGATGGAAAATACCCATTTGGCTGTAGATATCAACATCCTACAACATTTTTGGATATCCAAGTGGTCGAAATAAATTATCCTCAATGTCTAATTCATATTATCAAGAAATTTCTTGAAAAAGAAGTTATTCAGTTAAAATAAACAATTCAGAAAACCTCTTCACCAAAAAAAGGTCTATTTCAACGGTCACCACACTCTCAATTAGTATACGAACATATTATGATATTTATAAATCAAACACCTAGAATATTATACTACAATTTACAGACAACTCAGGCCTTACACAGCACTGATCAGATGGATAATAAATACTAATAAAACTAACTTCCTAATATTCCATTGCAATAAAAGGGACACTTTCCAATACACCAATATAGACACTTCCACTTCCACTCCAATCAAAAGCACTCCAACGCCTTGAAATCAAAATAGATCACAAGTTAAACTTGAAAAACGCCATTACACCAGCTTATTCATAATCAAATATTATGAATAAGCTACAAATACATCCATGCACTTCAGATCATTAATCTATAAACAAAGTGAACAAAATGATATGTCGAAAGTTGTTCAATTAAATTATACCGCTTCAACAACAAGAAGTATCAATCTAGAAGGAAGAAACTACATGATAATACTAACAAAAATCAAACATCTCACTAACCCATCTACAATTGCAATGTTTTACAGGAATAACCACCTTAATAAATTAATTCCCTACCATAATAGTTGTTGATTAACAATTATAAAAACTACAATTTTTAGAATTAAACGTTGATGTAGATGACGTGTTCATCTCACATATGCGATAATTGCTAATCGGCTGTTATCAGTCTGTTAATTTTATTACTGATTGGTCTTGTGGTTTGAAATAGATGAATTTAATTGGCTATCTATTACATTAACAACATTTCATCGAAACAATTATCTTTGAAAAATTCATTGTTATAAATACATATTGTTGTAATATTGTTCTTTTGGTTTTTCTAATAATGTAAATGTTATCATGTTATAATTTTCGTTATCGTTAACTGCTGTAAATAGGTATTAAATACTCCCTCTGTCTCAAAATAGTTTCTATTTTTGATTAGGGTATTATAAGATTTGACATATTTATTATACAAGTTGAGACAACAATATTTAAATTTAACCAAGTTCGTTTGGTACATTTCATGTCCTAACTTTACTGATTTACAAATGTGGCTACTGTTTCGGGACAGAGCAAGTCTATATTATTATTATAACTGTAGCAATTTGTTACTTATCTTGTGGTATTAAACGGATTTTAGATATTTGTTATCAACACACAATTGCTAATATTATTATTCAAACGAAAGTGACTGAACTTGGTAATCGAATTATGTTCATGCTTTTTATTATACCCCATAATCTTGACATTATGAGAGTAATATTTGAAAAGAATTATTAATGCTATGCTACTCAGTGGTGGTGACGCAGTAGTGGCCATGTGGCCTACATGTATAATCTGCCCTACTCCAATTGCTTTCTTTGTATTTTAATATGCTACATTTAATTATAATTTCAATTAAATTTTCATTATTTATAGACAGCACATATATCTCTGATATTCGAAAATTAGCATAAAATATGTTATAATTTTAGAAGAAATAAATTCTTAAAATTTTCATATTTCAGAAAAATTTGCTTCACTTTCCCATATAACAATCCCATATACCGTCCTAATTATTAATTAATTCACTACCAGGATGCTTAGAAAAGATCTTAATTAAAATAATAATATTCTTATAGTATTTCAGTACATTTTCCTTTTTCTAATTTTTAGTAAAATGCATATTTTAGTTTAAGCGAAACCAAAATGTCACTCAATTATTTGTTTAAATCGCCATCAACGGAAATTTGTGCTGATAACTTTGGCCATCTGATATATTTTTAATCACAATCAATTTAATATTGTTAATTTATGTTTAGTGTCATTTCACATACATACAATATATTCAAATGTCCATAAGTAATTATATATAATAATATAAATTTACCCTCAGACTATATTTCCAATTTTCTCCTCCTTCATCATTAGCGAATGTCTCAGGATCATTGTCCCACATGTCTAATTCATCTTGTGTCATAATAAAATAATGTGAAACAAGTTTCCCACAGATCTCAGTCAGTGTGCTCGGCTGAAAGAAAGCAGTCTTAATCTGATGAGCCCTTATCGTCTCTTGCTCTTTCGTCAACTCAAGAACTTTCGCTGGTTTATACTCAGCGCATAACAATATTCCCTTAATGAAATTAAAACATTGTATCACAAAACGTTCAAACAGATAACAGGCACCAGCTGGTGTAAACACATAAAATACAGTCAAATCCAACGTAGGCTGTATGAAGTCAACAAAAGAAAATGGATGGGAGTCCAACATGGAAAACAATATCTTCGTCAGGTGGATGATGAATTTCTCACAGAGATCAACAACGTAAGAGCCTTTTTCACTTAAGCGCTTGCGACATTCCAGACCTGTCCTGATTCGTTCAAAGATCAACTTTAAGAAGTTCATGCAGTCTTGGTTCTGGTGAGGCTTGTAAAAACCGTGAACGGTTAGTTTTCGCAGGATCCTCAATGTAAGGAGAGCCTTCTCTAGGTTCGTCGTTATCGTCTCTGCAGTAGCATTCCGGGCGATATCTCCCATAAATGATTGCGTGTATTGATTCCATAAATTTAGGATAAATGTGTAGACGTTGGCCGTAAATTCTTGAAATAATCTTCGATCACCTAAAAAAATTTTTATCACTGTAGCTTGAGAATTATAATTTAGTTTCTAAAATTACTAAAAACTTATATTAATTTGAATCACATGTTCACAACATTGTTAAGGAAATTGTTCCATACAAATTTAAGAAAAATATTATGCGGACTTTCGCATAAGGGGAGAGGAAATATTACACATTACAGTGCTCCATTAATATGGTGGTTTATTGAATATGCATGTATTATAATAAATTGTGGTGTGTATAAAATGCTTAGGATGATAATTTTCCGTTTAGGCTGGATATGGTAGTCCATAATTACGACGATGCTCAATGGGAAACCGGAGAAAATTTGTCATATACTTCCATTAAAAATAGAGTAACGTGCAGTGGTGGAATAGTTATGACACCACTCGAGAATTATCTTACAAATGTTCCATTAGCGTTTTATTAGACGACCATTAACACAGCAATTATTTAAATTAAATAAAATAAGCTATGAAGTTCAAGTTTTACGTTGAACACAAGTAGAAAGGCTGATTAAAATTGGCGACACATCAAAGGAAGCTCCCGTACCTTAGAAAATATAGTTTGGGCTTATTGTAAATCAATAATGATAAATGAACAAATCAATGTAACACTACTTTTACTACTTTACATTTTCGAATCAAAACTTCAAATTTAATGGTTTTCAATTTCAAAATGCGTCTAAATTGCAATTATTAGTATCATAAATCGCAAAAATATCATCGACAACCTACCCATACTTTAGGGAAATATTCAGAATTTCTTTCAAAATCTATTGCAAAATTGCTCATAAATAAATTGGCTATAAATGGAGACAAGGAGTTACCCAAACATGTTCCTTGTTGTTCCTAGAAGTTACCTTCAAACTGAAAACACTTTTGAGACATGCATAGTTGTCAACTTCAAGTATCAATTTATTTTTACTGAGTCAATCTTGTTCTTCTGACTAGTTAGATATTACAGTTCCAGTTATAGGTACCGAAAGAAACAAAGAGTTTACATCAAATGAAACCAAAATTTCACCTTTATCCAGCTTGCAATATTTAACTTTTTGAATGAATTCCAACGTATTCTGAATTGAGAAACTATCTGACTGTTTCTGAATTCATTTTCTAACCATTTAGTAAGCAAGTAAGTCGGTGAGTTGATACCGGAAACAATAGGCCTCATCGAATTACCTGGCTTATATATTTTAGGTAAACAATATATTAGGTACTGGATTGGTATTGAATTTGGTACATTTATCTTAAATTTCTGGGAGTGAGTTATTAAATGTAGAGCATTCTTTATCGTGTCTTTAGTTTTCCTGATCATCCTTGACAGTGGCTTTTTCTTTAATTCTGTATAAGGGGCCTTTGATATTAAATGTTTGAACACTATAATCGGCTTTGTCCATACTTACTAACTTGTTACCTTTATTTGATTTTGTATGGAAAGAGCTTCTTGTTCTCAGGATAATAATCTATTCTATATTATTATTTGATAGTTTGTGCTGCTGTACATTTTTCCTGATTTGATTCTTGATTCTGTGATAAAAGATTTTGAAGTCTACATTTTTAACAATGTTTCGATTCCTACAATAATTACGTCTTGGCAAACAATATTTTAAAGCTTTGTTTAATAAATTTAATTCACCATTACTAAAAATTTCAGAGGAATGATTCACGACAAGTATATTTTTCATAAAACGATCCATCCTTGTTTAATTTATTCTTTGGTTCTGGACACAATTGTTGAAATTTACCGCTTAAATCTAGTAACTCTTTAAAAACCCTCTTAGGAAATGCCAAAGATAAAATTGAGGTAGATCAAAAATCTGGAATATATGAGACAAATTGTTATAAAAGATTTGTAATAAAAAATATGTGGAGCAAACAAATCGTTCAATTAAAATCCGCACAGGCCTAAAAAATCAAGTGTAGCTCAACATATTTTTGAAACAGGCCATGCAAAAATAATTTAATGAATTCTGACAATGGACCTATACCTCAGTCTATGCTTATTTGAATTACTTGATTTATGTTAGATTACTTTTGCACTGCTGACCATGCTTCATTACGTTTTCTACTAGGTTTGGCAGTATAAATTAAAGCAATCTTTAATTTTAACTTTAATATTATCCCACTGGTAATCTAGTGAAGATAAGCTTTAAAGGTAATACTAACTTCAACTTTTTTTTTAGATTCTGATCTAGATGGCAACTTAGTTGTAGAAATAAGTATTTGATTTGTTAAAAATGAAGTGTGGTAGAGTTTTATTTTAATTTTATAGATTTTATAATTATAAGTCTAATAATAACTATGTCCAATATCAACTTGACCTAAGTCACTCTAAAAATAACACTCGAAAAAACAACATCAGATCAATACACATAATCTAATTTGAGAGAAAAATCATATTCTTGACATTGTCTTACTTCAGTGAATTTTTTAATGAATTAATGGTTTCGGTTATCTGGTTATCGGTATAGGTTATTTGGAACATCCTGAAAGGCATTACAAATGTTGAAAGGCAAAAAAAAATTAATGTAGAGGATATACAAGACAAATTAGGCCACACCGACAAAAGGGAGAGTTGTGTGAGGAAATATAGATAAAGATACACAGAATATTCCTTACAATAACAATATGATATATCTACAGCCGACAACGCCAATGAAATTTTTAATGTAATACAATCGTTGAAAGATACTAGGTCGACTGGACACGATGCCCTACCGACTAAGTTTCTTAAATACTGGTCATCAGAACTATCAGAGCCATTAAGCAGGCTTATTGATAAAACCTTAAGCACTGGCATATTTCCCGAGAACTTAAAGAAATCAACAATTTCTCTAATACAAAAAAGGGGATAAAAGCGACATTGGAAATTACAGGCCAATATATTTGCTCTCAAATATGTCTAAAATATATGAAAAAATAATTAACCATCGTTTGTATTACTTTTTAGGAACAAATAATATACTTAACAGCATGCAGAAAGGATACATCAAAGGAAGAATTACCGACAGAGCAATATACCAAACAATTAAGGATATTATGCACGGAATAAACACAGACAAAGACTCTATAGGAATGTTTATCGATCTAACAAAATCCTTTGATAGTATCAACTTTAAGAAACTAGATAAGAAACTCGCTCTTATGGGAATCAGCGGAGCACTAAAATTGATAATATCAAATCTTCCAAATCGCCAGCAAAGAGTTGCATCGATAGGCAACAATGGAAAAATGATTGACTCAGAATGGGAATCAATAGAAAGAGACGTACTACAGGGATCCATTTTGGGTCTCCTCCTTTTCCTTCTTTACATAAACGAACTACCAATAATTACATCGCACAATACAGTGTTATTCGCTGATGATACTTCAGTAGTAATAGAAAAAGAAAAAAACAGTAATGTTGTCAGCGAAGTTATTGACACCCTACAAGTCTTGGAAAATCGGTTTACACAGAACAGTTTAAAAATAAATATAGAGAAAACGGTGTGTGTTCGGTTCGGATACCTAAGGAAGGAAAACACTACGATAAATTATGATAGCAAAAGAATACTAACCATAAAGGATGAAGTTAAATTTCTCAGAATAACTGTGGACTCACAACTAAATTTGAAATCACATGTGGATAACCTAGCACCCAAACTGGCTTCATTTGGATATGCCCTGCGAATGATCGCACAATTAAGAATCTTTGAGAATTTTTGTACTACAAAAATACTGCTTGGAGTAATTTTAACTTACGGAAAAGAGACACTTGTAGACAAATGATCAAAGACAATAGCATACTTACTTTATCGGGACTGTACATCTTTGAGCACGTGTGTTTTGTTAAAACTGTGAATTTGTGTGGGTAATGGAAGTAAATCATTGTCATCGAACCCGAGGTGTTGCAAACTCAAGAATTGTACTTCGGCAAACCACGAAAGTAATGGTATCAAGGAGCATCATCTGTCAGTTGGTCAGGATTTACAATCACATCCCGGCAGCGTTGAAGAAGCTACCATGCAAAGAATTTAGGACTGAACTCCACCGTATAATTGTTAATACTGTATTATATGACATTGATGATTTCTTTTGTAAATGTTTTCAATGAAAAGTCTGTTTTTGAAATTTATTTATTTATTTCTTGATTGGTATATTTTCGTTTTTGTTAATACCACATAATATCGATGACCCAACTGATTAGTGCCAATTTTTTTAACTTAAAATTTTTTAATTTTTATCGTGTAAGTGAATATATTAAAATTGTTTCTAAATATGAAATTTTGTGACGTATTCAACACATGTTTACATGTATTTTATGGAATAAATCTATGTATAACAATACCCTGCTTACTAGAATAGTGGGCCCCAAAATAATTTACACTTAAAGGCCCCATATACCTGCGAACAAATTGCGCAACAAACGCCGTTGTGCAAAAATTGTATAGTGTATGGTGATGTTTGACGAGTTGCGCAACTAGTTGCAGATGCTCAAAACTGTTTGAAATTAATTGCGCAACGGGTGGCGTTGCGCAACTATTGTATCGTGTATGAACATCGCTCTCTGGAAGCTGAAAGGAAAACATGTCATCAGACGGTATATTTCCGTACGTACACAACACAAGCAATTGAAGTTTGCATAAAACTGCGTGTAGTGTATGGCTAATCTTGGTTGCACAACAACCTGTTGTGCAACATCACTTTGCCCAATTTGTTCGCAGGTGTATGGGGCCTTTTAGAATAGAATAGAATACTATTTTAAGCACCCGTTAGATTTTTTCTGTATAAATGAATGCGTTACTTTACGTACTCCAAATCCAACAAGAAAAATTTAATAAACTTCTTAGTTTATTGGTAACATTGTAGGTTTAAATGCATCTTGTTAAAAAATAATTTGATTTGATTTTTGACTAAGAGACATTTAGTTATATTGGGAGTTTGTAAATCTTTGACTGCGAGTTTTTGGCGACGTCGCAACAACCACAAATATAAACCTGTTATCATTAATTGATGATGTTTGCCAAAGATGTATAACAAATTGCTGTTATTGACACCCAGTAGTCTCTGTTTGTCTTATGGATTACTTAGTGCATCTTCTTAATTTTATTAAATGAAATTATTGTATCAAACTTTTCAAATGAAAGTTGTTTATAATTTCAATGTCTTTCACTTATATAATTGTATCAATTTCGCTGGTGTATCGAATTGCTACTATATGTTATCTCTATCTACTCAATAATTCCTAATGTAAAGTATTTGATGCATTCCATACTAAAATGGCATTTATTAGTGATTTTAAAAAAACTAATTAAAATGTTCAGTAGTGTTCACAAACATTTTTGCTTAAAAAGCCTATCATAAATTCGAACACATAACATTCAATTAGAAATCAACTAAACATTGTCAGTTGCGACAATAATTTTCATTGACAAAATATTTATTTCGCTAAGCGGCATTCATACTGCAGTTAGAACTTGTATTTCTTATAATTTCATTTATTTTACTGTTTCTAACATCGAAATATTCAGTCTCATTCTGTGAATCACTTCTATTGACCTTCTAATTGAAAAAATTATTAATAAATTCAACTTCTAAACCGCGTACCAATCGAAATCGGCCGAGTGCCGCTTTAAGTCATAAACTCACCTGCAAGTCTCTTCGAGGAAAATGCCTTAATGACATTATGCAGTACTAACAACGAACGATGTTGCACCAACGAATTGGAACTTTCGATTGCTTGTAGCAATGTAGGAAACAACTCGGGCCAGTCTTTCGGAAAATCAAATCGAGCGATCTTCGAAACCAAAACGGCTAATTGCGTTGCTATCTGATTAACCGGCTCGTTAAAGTTTGATATCAGAGCCTGTTTGAGATTTTGCTTTTCCTGGTCGGAAATTGTGCTGAAAATTAAAGTGAAATGACTTTCTATCTAAATGAAAATGTACTCACTTTGGTGCATTCTTTCGCCAGTATTTATCTACGCCGTTCTTTAAATACAACACCGCTATCCACCTGACGTTTAAATCTATGTTGTGATTGGATATGACATTCTGAAATGGTCAAATTTGTCATATATCCGTTAGCAGTAATAGTTAACGGTACAGTACGTACATATAAAATGGTGTAGAACCCTGAATGAGTTTCCCATTCGGTAAGTTTCGCTTCAGCCGGCTTTAGAATCTCCGGGTTCTGGCTGGAGGCTCCTTGTAGAACTTCCAATACCATTTGTTGTGTACTGGCCAAGTCCATTTTTCACGGCGTTCATGACATCATTAGCTTTAATGGTCTGAAAAGGTGCTGAAAGAAACGTTAACAAAAATTAAACGAATTACCGAACGGACTAGAAACTCACACTCACGTGTTTCCGACTATAATGTCAGGAGGAAAAGTAAGGTTATGTTACAATAGGTGCATGACTAGAAGCGACTTGAAGGGATACTTAATGTTCAGTTAAACATCAAGTTCGACTATTATATTCCAAGATTATTTACCTAGGTATACCCTAACCTAGTACGGGGAAAGTTATTTTCCAGCAAAGTAATTTGACAAGCACACAGGAGACGGGATATACTTGTGCTTTTTTAAGGAAATTATCTACTACATGCAGTGTTGCCAGAAGATAATAACAATAATAATAAATTTCTTATTATGTTTTTGAACAACGTAGGTATATCATAAAAACAAAACAATAGTACTTTCAAAGCAAGAGCAACATTCTAGAATAAAAGTTTACCTAATGGTACGAAGTCGATACAATTTGAATTACGATGTAAAAAATCTGCAGTGGTCCGCATCGAACTTTCTTATACTTAGTTGTATTACATTTTTCGAAAAAACTTTTCTAATGAAAGTTGTTTAAAATTTCAATATCTTTAACTTATATAAGAATAATTTTTTGATAACTGGTACTGTTTTCGAGATAAGGAAAATAAGTGTATACGATCACTTCCGGTTGAGATATTGCTTTCAAAATAGGATATTTTCTTTCTTGCTACATACAAATCTTAATTTTCATAGTTCTAGCTACAGTCGAATGCAAAAAAAAGTAGACAAAAACAGTTTCTTCGAATTGATTTTCCTCAAATTGTCGTTGTGTAAATGTGGCTTTTTAAAATCCCCTTTCCTTCAAAATTTGACAATCTTTCAAAGTTGACATTCATTTTAAAACGATGTTTCTTTATTCCAATAAAACTTGAACTTTCTCAGTAAGTTTTCTTAATCCACGTGATATTTGTTTTATTTATTCAGTAACGGTGGTTCGGGGCTCTAGTTGGGGGTACCTAAGCTTACGGCTCACCAGTTCATTAAAATGTCACTGAAATGATAATACTGACGTTTACATGACATTGCTAATTTCAAGCAAGTTTGTTCAAGCAGCCGAAAATTTCGTGTCTACTTTTTTTTGCATTCGACTGTACTATCGTTTGGACGCGCGCGCCCGCCCACGCACCCGCCCACGCACGCACGCACGCACCCACACATGCACGCACACGTTTGCCGCAAGTTTGCCAACTATCATGAACAAATTAATAATAGTATTCGCGGTGGTTATGGGTGTAACCCAATAAATAAATTCACAGGCGTTAAAGCTGTCCATCTGGCAAATAAACCGGATACGTATTGTAAAGTGGACAGCACGACAGAAACTAAATATTAAATAACAATACCGTAAAAGCTCATGGCAGTTGCATATAACGTTGTAGGAGACGAAGTTTCTTCAAAATATATACATTCAATTGATAAATGGAATGAGTATGCCGGTTTTTGAGGACGTCGCATAAAATTGATCGCATTTTAAATGCCTTTAATCATCTTATTGCGGCTATTATTAGTGTTATTGGTGTCTTAAGTATATTAAGGAAATAAGCTGCTACACTATATTTATATGCTATATATTTGGCAATTATGATATCTGGTATCTTCTTCGATTTATCTTTATACGTTTACCGAAATCAATCAACATTATCTACTGGTTTATTTATTATTTATCCTAAAAATTTCACTAGTACGTTGTAATATTTACTTAAATAAAAACAATTTTTTTACTTATACATAAATAATATATTTAAACAATAGAGATAAAATGAATACACATGTGGTGGTGTTTTCATGGATATTAATAGTAAGTCTTATATATAGTGCGTAATTCGCTGAATATTTTAATGTACTTTACTAATTTGCATCTTGGTCTTTTATCCCACAAATTGTAATTTAATTGATATTACTCGAGCATAAAAGTGTAACATGCAATATTTGCGGCAATAACTTCAATCATGATTGTGTCGAGCTCAGTAGTCCGGAGATACGAATTATTAGGTCTAAACGTAATTTTGCATGAACATATAATCGATGCGTTGAGATCGGTAACGATGTTGTCGATCTTAAATCCATAATAGTTGCGCTGAAAAACGAAGTATGTGAACTAAAAAAAAACACTATGGACAATAACATGTTCGAAGAGATTTTTCATGAAATCCGTAATCGCGATGGACGTAAATGTAACTTATTAATTTTTGGAGCCCCTGAAAATAATGCGTAATACTCGTTTCATTAAAGACGACAAATTGTCAAGGGAAATCTTGCATCGAACGGTTGGTTGGGATCGGATACTAACACGCGTTCATCTAGATTCTAGACCACTTTAACCTTAACTAGTGAGAATTTAGTTTTCGATTGCATACGTAATGAGAAACAATTGATACATGCAGAACAATTTTAAGATTCGAAATTCTATGGATCGTACTCCACGGCAAATTCAGCAGTTTAAAACATTGAAAGCTGAGTTGCAGGAACGTCTGGCGAAGGGCGACCAAGTGCGGCTAAAGTATGTAAATGGAATACCTTTAAACTAATAGTGTCCAAAAGCAATAATTTTAATTGCTATTTTCAAAATGTACGTGGACTGAGGTCGAAAGTTGATGATTTCTTTCCATCAATTCGTTTTTCTTCTTATGATATCGTAGGTCTGGTCGAAACATAGCTATCTGAAGATATCAATAGCTATCAATATCAAATATAGATATCAATAGCTCGGAATACTTTCCAAGTGACTATACCTTAATCCGAGGCGATCGAAAATTTGGACAAATAGGACGATCCCGTGGAGGAGGAGTTTTGCTAGCTCTTAAGAACAATATTTGTGCAATAAAGCTTGATTCAGAAAATATTATAACTAATGTGCCACATATAGATATAATTGGTTGCAAATGCTCGTTAAATACCACGGCGTTATAGATTTTTGTCTTATACATTCCGCCAGATATATTTCTTAATGAATCATTCTTCGATTTATTTTGAACAACTAGTAGTAGTGTTCACAATCCGAAATTGCAAATTCTGCTAAGCTTTTTGGATGTCGGCAATTTGCTTCAGTATAATCAAATAAAAAAGTCGAACAATCGCCTTTTAAATCTTGTTGTCTCAGATTTACATTGTGAAGTAATTCATGATGGTGTGCCGTTAATTAGAGAAGATAGCTACCTGCACTTTTAATCGATTTCTCTATTAAAGTAGCGAATTGTTGTAATTTCTCTAGAAAAACACTTTCAACTTTCGGAAATATTATTTCCATGGGCTGTATGAAACTTCGCTTAGAATCGATTGGAGCTATTCCGCCCCTGATCACTGCGTTCCAATGTATAGAAACCAATCACAAAAATATCCAAAATGGTTCACTTCAGAACTTATTCAATATATTAAAAGGAAACACAAACCGTAATTTAAGTACCTCAGACTTTTAATAAAACAACAATATAAGGAAGCATATACTGTCAAAAGTTGAAAAAATCCTTCTTAAGCGCTCGTAAGCAGTATTGGTCTTTTATCAGGATAAAAACGAACGAAGCCGGATAGCCGGATCCATGTTCATAGCAGACATTAAGCATAATGATCCCAATTCAATTGTTGATGAAAGTACTTCAATAGTGTTTATTCGACTCCTGTTTTACCTGCTTCGCCGATACCTTTTGTGAAGGATAGTGGAGTGTATGTACATATTGATTGTTTATCTGAATCTGATGTTATTAAATCTATAGGTACACTAAATAATAAACTTACTTCTGGTAGTGACCAGATACCTTGCTTTTTGATGAAAGATTGTAGAAATGTAGGTCCTTTAACTAAGCTTTTCAATTTGTCACTAAAAACATCAGCATTTCCGGACATATGGAAAATAGCAAGAGTCGTCCCAATTTTAAAAAGTGGAAACTCTAAAATATTGCATTCATTATCGACTATCGACCGATAGCAATCCTTTCTAATCTAGCAAAAGTTTTTGAACTCACAGTCTATTCCCACATATATTCCACTATAAAAACTATATGTTACCTTGCCAACATGAATTTATGGAGAAAAGATCTACAGTGTCCAACTTGACTATCTTTACCAAGTACATATCTGATTCATTGGACTCAAGAGACCAGGTTGACGTTATATATACCGACTTTGCAAAGGCATCATATAGATCACTCTGTTTTGCTACATAAACTAAAAGAAGTCGGATTTAGTGACTTGTTCATCAATTTGTTTGTATCGTACTTATCAAATCAGTATATTATATATTTATAATGGATTTTCATCGGAACAATATTTTCGCTCTTCGGGAGTCCCACAGGGCTCCAATTTGAGGCCCTTCATTTTTAATATTTTTTATTAATTATTAATTTATTATTTTATTTTTATTAATGATCTCATTGACGTTATATGATCATAAAATATTCAGTATCTACCGTGACTGATTGTAACTTGTTACAGGCTGATCTAGACAACATATATACCTGGTGTTTGTCAAATAACCTACATCTGAATATCGCGATCGTGCATATCCACAAAGAAATTGTGAGCATAGGTTATTGCTGTTTCATTGTAATATTTCGTCACTTCACTTTCGACGAATCCTCCAGAGCATCGTGTTTTATATAACCTTTTGAACAACCAAATTTGAAACTCTAGCACTGCTTTGTGAGTTGCTCTTTTTAGTGCCGCAAATTACAACACGTCAACGTTCTACGTTTTACTTACACGTCTCGAGGACTACTACCTGCCTTAAAGCACAAATATATGTAATGTACGTAAACTTCATCAGGCTTACTGCAAATTGCGACATTAGTTTTGTAGTTTAAGTCAAATAAAAAAAAATCACCATTGAAAATATTGATGAATATCTCTGTTGAACTACACATAACTGTAAAATTCCATTATGCTGGTCACAAGCCTATTGGTTAGCTTGTCGGTTTCTTTTTATACACATCACTATTTTTTTTGATTTTACCTTCCATATTATTTTTTTTTCAGGGGTGATTTTTTCTGCCTTTTGTATTTTGTCAACTGACAGGATAATTATAAACATTTTAAGGATATATATCTTTTCAACTTCTTTAAATATCAATAATGACACGATTTCGAAGAAATGTACACTTACCATAATTTGTGACAATATGTTAACCCTTCACCCATTTAGAATTATCCACAAGTTAGGAATCACTATTGTTAGTAAATAGAGAATTAGTAATAAAGCACAACAGGTACTAACGATATACATGTAATTACAAGTTAAATTCAAATATGAGCTAAAAATATTTTCAAGCCGTAACTAGAGGTCCAGATCCGACAAATTTCAAATTGGGGCGTTGGTTGAAACTGTTGCTTCTATAGTTGAGGTTTATTAGCGCCGGTAACTTTGAGAAAGCGTTGGATTCGATTGTGCGAATGCTGTTGAAAGACACATCCACATCCATAAGACTAGTAGACGAACTAAACATCGTGTTTGTTATTGTAGTTAATTTATTTTGTCGTAGGTACAAGAATTTTAAATTAGGACAGTTAAAATCGCCGATTATATTCTCAATTTCATTAAACGACAGGTAGAGATACGACAATTTGGACAAACCATTAAACAATTGAGTATTTATTTCCTTGAGTTTATTGTACGTCAAGTCCAGATCCCTTAAATTGTGCAAATTTCGGAAACACCCTTTCCCCAGCGTTTCAATTTCGTTCTGATGCAAACTCAACGACGACAAGTTCGTCAAACTTCTAAATAACGAAGGCGAAATGGACTTGATGTGATTGTTAGTTAAATCTAAGTTTTCTAACATATTCAGCCCTAAGAAGCACTCGTCCTCTATTGTATGGATACTACAGTTGACAAGATCGAGCTTCTGTAAGTTTACCAATCCCACAAACGCTTTGTTTCGCAAAGTGTGCACGGTGTTGTCGCTCAACTTCAAGATGATCAGATTCGAGAGACCGCTGAAACCATACTCGTCTATATCGACGTAATTGTTTTTCGAAATTTGGTACGTGGTGATTTGGAGGTATTTGTCACTCCTATGCTGATCGGGTAGTATTCTTATGCGATCATTGTTTTTTATTATGATTACATTTGTGTTTGGGTCGATCAGCGGGTCTAAATTTGAGGTGTTATATAGCGTGTTATCGCACGACAAAATTTGATTATGCATCAAATAAGTACAATGCTCATTGTCCTGTCCCAAAGTTCTCGCCACCATTGTATAGATGACTATCACGTGCAAAGTTGATACGAAGTCCTGAAATAGATAAAATATATTAATTTTATGAAATTGTAGCCATATATTTGCTTGTACAATGTATGACGTATAAAACCAACATTTGCTGATATATTTATGGCCACCTACGTTTAAAATACTCTCACAGTCTTTTATTACTGAACTTCTCATAATGTCAAAATAAAGTAGGATATATAAGAAGAAATCACTAAATTACGTTCATGATAACTCGTGTTATCTCAAAACATAGCGATGCTTGAAATTATATATGACGAAGGTTATGAATTCTCATCAGAAAGAAATAAAAATGAAATACTGCAAGGCAGAAAGAAAACAATAGTTGAACGAGGTACTGAAGAAACTACAAATAGGAAAAGAAATCCAAGGAACAAAAATGAAAATAACGAAATCAAAACAGAATTACTGGGCATCAAAAATATGGTACGTAACATAATAAAAGAGTTATTGAGTACCACTGTTAAGGTTAAAACAGCTAGCAAAATGAAAGATAAAACTAAACTAAAAGGAACAAAAAGATTAGGATCTCAAAATTATGATAAGTTGAATTGGATGAAGAAAATAAAAATACATGACATTACCGTAGAATATTAGACGAACGTATAATGAACCGCCGTAAACTAGGTTCACAGAAATAATGAAATATAACAGTTGATAGAGGAAAACGACTAGGTACTACAATTATGGAAGCAGGACACACAGAAATATAATAGCGGATTTTATTGCCATATAATAAATGATGTGTAGGATAGTATTTAAGTGTGCATTGTCTAACAAAAGATGAGGAACGTGAAGAATGATTTCTTCGATAATTGAAAATTGAATAAAATGTACGACGCAAAGATAATTATGGGGTACTTTAACGACAAAATAGCAAACGTCAGCATATACGCGCCAAGAATTGGAATACATAGAAACAAGTTGAAAGTAAAAGAAACTCTAATGGAGTTCGCAACAGAGATATGATTGTGGATAGTAACAATAGGGATAGGGAAATGGACACATGTATGGCACCGAATGGGAGGACAATCAACTACATAGACCACATAGTTATTGCAGAAAATTTTAGAGTTATGTAATTGAGGTGAATAATTACAAAAGGGTTGATGCCAATAGCTACTACATATTAGCAAAAGCAAAAAGAGCAGAAAACAACAACCACAACACTGGGGGAAAACAGTGTTCAGTAGAAAGGAAAGGAAAGGAAAGGAATGATCGTATTATGGATAAAGTTTAAAAAATAATGGAAGAGGGGGCAGAAATATTTAAATATGAACGAGAAAAAGCTGCTGGCGATGAATGAATAGAAATCATATCAATATTAAAAAATCAAACTGGTTGATCAAATTGATCAAACTCCATATATAACAAAGAAAAATATGACATGTACAGGAAACGGTCAGATCGCGGAGAAGAAAAAGCGAGGGCATTGGGAGAAACAATTTTAAACCTGGAGAGGAATAAATGAAACATTATACCGATTGGGAGGAATATTGCAAATATGAAAACAATGACATATAGGAGCAAACAGATATGAAGATGACATAACAGAATCAAAGATAGGCGAATATCAATGTCCTTTAATGAAAAACAGATCAATTATGGAATGATTTGATTAAATCAAATTATGGATAACAGTATGCATCAGAATATATATGTATATGGTGTTTATAGATAGGGAAGTCTAATAAGGGAACTAGGAACAGAGAGTAAGCTTATACGTTTAGTTAGAATGGCTGGCAAACTGAATGCAAGGTAGAGGTAAATGTGCGGGTATTAACACGTTAATCGCCACAATACAAAAAAATGTTTGGAGCATTTTCGGTCAAGTGACTACTTTTAAACGTTAATAAGGTGTGTCCCACGCAGCATCCTATATCAAATCAGTTAAGCAGACCACGTGAACGATATATTATTGAAAGAATGAATGGGTCTGTTCTTGTTGATAATTCGCAGTTGCACAGCGTTCGCAGTACATAGTACATTTTTATATAATTTTAAAAAGTATGAACAGTTACGAGAAGGAACTGCAACATTTACAAAAATTAATGGATGAAATGCTATCTGATGAAGAGGATAATCCCTTCTAGGCTTCCTCGGATGATTACAAGCCTGCATTGAGCAATTCATAGTAAAATAGCTCAACGATAAACCATTAATAAAAAAATAAATCGTCGTAAATAGTCGTAAATGGATTTCTTGTGGTAATACATTGGTTGGTGAAGGGTTTAGTACTCAGTTTCCTGAAGATGCTGATAATAAGATCAGAGACCAAGAAGGCAGTTGTCAATCAATTTCAAGTCGACAGTTCACATAAATATGAAGAATATTTGGTTTAAGGAGTTTCGAGTGCTTCATTTGAGCATGCTGATAAACGTCCAGTTTTTTCTTTAAGCTAATTTTTGACGAAGATCTTGTACTTCACATTGTAACCGAAACTAATTTACGCAAACCAAGTGGCAAGTGTAATGTCACGAAATTTAATTATTGCTAGCATATTGATTAATTTTGACAGACTGTGCAAATTTAGACCCCTAATAAAGAGCCCGAGGGATAATTTTAAAAAAATTCTACATTCCCAAAGAGCAAATATGCATTGACGAAACACCAGTTTAGGAGGATACTCCTATGATTTCAAAATATAATGTGGCAAAGAAAAAATAGATGAAGTAAGTGCACCAGTGTAGTTGTGACCTTGTGTGAACCTCTTTTGGACTAGGTCTTTATGAACATCACAGTCAAGAAAATAAAACAGGGGTTATAGTAACTAAGTGGCAGGACAAAATAGAAGTATTTACGATCTACCAAGAGCAGTGGTTAAATAGTCAAAGTAAAATTACGTCGAAATGTGGAATGTGAAAAACCTGATGCCCTTGGAGAATAAAACACATGCTAAACATTCATTGATCTATCTGAGCAAATAAAAGCATATTTCTTAACACTGAGAAAGGGGGTAAAATGGTATAGAGAAATTACTGGAATTGATCATGGGACCTGCTTTGGTGAACACGAATCTTATTTATAGCAATAACTGTCCCTGAAGATGTAGGCGACGATGCTGTGTTTGCTTTGCTAAAACATACAAAGAAAAGGGAAGGGAAGTGACTGTCTAAAGTACTCCACAAACTATTTGGAAATGTGCTCAGCACGACAAGTACTACTGTGTTACTTGTTTTACTACCACACATGTTTGCACATTACAATAATTACAAAGTAATAATTTCTTGCCTTATTAGTGTAGAAGCTGCCACTTGTATCTTTCTATTTCATGTATTCAACAATTATTTAAATTTTTGTGCAGTGTTTGTTATTCAGTTTGTAATAATTTAATTAAAAACAAATATTTTTTGTTTCATTTCAAAGTGAAATGAAACCAAAATAGAAAACAAATTACGTACGCTAACCAGATTATTTGGCAGGCCATGCTGTACCAGTCATTATCTATTTACATGGGGAATGTGAGTCGCCCCTGAGCTATGGATAAAAAGCAACAGATTTCACGTCAATCATATGTGAGTGATACGGCCTGAACAAATACATTATCTATGAGACTTGCTGCATGTAGCGATTAACGCGTTAAGAAAGTTTGAGGTTAGCTTATGATAGGGAGCGTCTGCGTCAACCACCCTATTTAATATGGTCTTAGAGGCAGTGGTGAAAAAGAGCGGGATTAAAACAAAATGTACGATATAGAACCAGGTGGTGCAAATTATGGCATGTGCAGACGACTTAATAATTTTAGCAAGGATTAAGAAAACTTTGGTAGAAACATTCGCGATGATAGAAAGGACTACGAATGAATGAAAATAGGACTAAATACCTGATAAAAAAGGAAGGCAAACCGACCTGTAACGGAAGATAAATTAGAGCGGAAAAATCAATTACCATAACAGAAATTACCTATTACATAGCGGACAATGTTTTAAGAACCACAAATAGTAATGAATGAAACCGGTTGTTATATATGTGGAGAACTTAAAGAAGTAAAATTAAGAGAAAACGAAATATGTGGAACAGAGAAAGTAGAATAGTAGTGAATGAGGATGATGAATGAAAAGTTGAGAAAATTGTGCCGACACGCATGTCTAACAAATATAACGATGATAAGAATAATGCATAGTAGTTTCTTATAGAACTGACAGAGTATAACTAAATGAGATGAAATTATTACTACAATACTTGAAAAAAGAAGATCATCCAGGGCGAACAATATGGCTTCTGGGAGCAGCACTCTCCGGATTTGTAGGTGTTACGACAAGCTAAAACCATCGTTAGTAATTTTTGTGATAAGGAAGTAACATCATTGGATGTACAGCGTGCTTTTGACAAAGTATGGCACTATGACTTACTGGCAAAGATCGTAAACATGACTTAAATGTTAACTTTGTTAAATTTATCGCGTCATATCTGGGACAGAGAAAAATTATTTTGCGTAGAAAAGGCGATTTCATCAATAACACCCGTAAGAACAGGAGTACAAGGACCTGAACTGTGTATAGTTCATTTTCACCATACACAAAGTACGGAAGTTGCAATTTTCGCAGACATAGGCCGTACACCTCATCCAAAAATGAAAATTTAAATATATCTAGACTCCAAAGTGCAGTCGACGCCATTGAGGAGTGGTGCTCCACGGAAATTTCTAGCGGGGTCAGATTCACCAGCAAGACCGGACCACCGACGGACAACATCCGCGTTGATGAGCAATGAAATCAAGTATCTTGGAGTACAACACTTATTAATAAGATGACCTGGAAGAGTCATAGTATCTTCGCAGAGAACATATGTCAGAAATAAAAGGAACGACTTCGCTGATGGAGCCACTTTTGTGCTTGGTAGCAAGCTCGACATGAAGAACAAAACACTAAAATTCTACTACAGCAATTATCTACGGATCAGAAGTCTGGGTGCCGGCGACGACAAAACCACACGCAAAAAATGTATTCCAAAATAAACTTATGAGGCGCATAATGAGTGCTTCTTGGTTCGTTAAAAATAAACAGCTTCGTAACGACTTGGACCTGACGACCGTCCAGAAACACATCAATGCGATAAATAAAAAAATCCTTGATAAAGCTAGTGAATACGAAAATACGACAATAAAAAAATCCGATACAATACAAAGGTCCGATACAATACAATTAAAAAGATACAACAGCTTTTACCATCCAGTAATGACGCTATACGGAAGCTACCGAAATCCTATATTGGGCAACCCGGGCGTAGTATGCGATGCAGAATAAAGGAACATCGAAGAGATGCTGCATTAGAATCTTCAAAATCAGGATGGGAACCGCCACACTGATTACGACAAGATTAAGATATTGGTCAGGGATAATAAGGGAATCACGAGAAATAATTAAGAATACCAATAACTTCAAACTTGAAGACGAATATCGACTGAGCTTCGAAACCTGTAGAAAAAGAAAAGAAGCTACATGCCAATGATCCAACCACAGCGGCCTCGGTAGAATCGACCACAACGGACACAGATCAACGACGTAAAACAATTAGATTTTTAACGAGGAGCAAACGACATCAGTAGAGAACTTCTGAAGAAGCTGGTGTAATTTTCATCGTAATCAACGAATATTGCTTTTCCTGAAAATATCAACTGTTTTAACGTATTGGGACGAAAAATCATGGACTTGGCAGTTTTTATTTCCTGCATTTCTGACTTAACCTTTTGTTTCATGTAATCCACTAATAGTTCAGATATGCATGATATTTACTTGAAAATTTGAAAGTTCTAATAATAACTTCCGTTTGTGTCAAGATTAGAGAATCTACGAAACTACTGTATTCTTACGACAAATTATTTTTATTTTCGATATGAGTGAAATTCACTTGGTAGAAATACGTCAGAACTATTCCACCGATAATGGGGACTATAAACTTCATTATAAGCGAACGCGTTCGGTACATCCCCTAAATATGCGCGATACATTGTAATTTTATATTGAGATTATGTTACTATCATAAAATTAATTAACAAATGTGTGTGACATTTTGATCAACCAAATTTGAAAAAACGATAACGTTTCGATTTTAATTAATATCGGAAATAATATCCATGATTCATAAAATATAAATAAATCATATTGCATTGATATATAAACTAAATAAACAAACATGAGAACAAACTTTTAATTATATGATCTAAAGATCTGTTTCAGGTCCAGGAGGTTTAAAAACGACATTGTGTACATTTAATGCGCATTTGCCCATTAAATGTACACATATTTATATTAATTGTTATAAACAAAATGAGAAGTTTGTTATTAATGACCGACGATTGAACAAACATTTACATTGCCAGGTTCATTATAATCTATAAAATAATACCGTTTATGCCTATATGCATGTTCAAAATGAAATTTGTTTTAATTGGAAACTTGTTTACAAATTTTGCTGGCTATTTGCCTAAAGGCTGAGAATATATGATAAATCAAAGCAAAGTTTACACTAAAAATACGAACTTATATTCCCACCAATTTTGAAAGTATTTGAAACCAACTAATCAATATTCTTACCTTTCAGCTTTACAGTGCCTTAGCGTAAAACCCTTGTATCTTCTATATATTTAACACACCGTGCACAAACTGAATGTTAGAACTAACACTTCATACACAACAAAAAAGATTGATTGTTGCCACTTGTTTATTATTAGACGAAATTTTCGAGTAGGGGGGCGTGTTTTGGACCAAATATAGATACTTTCAGTTGTAAACAACTAAAACGCACGCTGAAAATTAGTTATTTAACCAATACCTTCTTATTTCACTATATGTTAAAATAAAATGGGCCGAAATATTACTCCTATGCTATGATAACAAAGCTTTCCGTAAAAAGGTAATTTTTGAGTGTGATAGGATGTTTTATTAAAATTGAAATGTAAAAGTGTAATACGTACCATTGTTACCTGGTGACAGCTACACCGCATTAAAACGATTGATCGAAACTATCAAATACGCTATATAAACAAGATCGAAAGGTTATCTGATGTCGCATATTTTATACGCGATGTTATTCAATTGTATTCATGATGCATAATTGTAAATAAATTGATAAATGTACTAAGTATTACAGTTATCGTATGTATCGCGGCATGCGTTCGCTCATTAACGTTACGAGGTGGCGCTGCATATACATAAACTAGAGTTTATATATATTAGCAATAGCGTGGATACAGTCCCGGGTAACTCAAGTAATTGTTTATGTTACCAAATTCTAGACTCCGCAAAGGATGTCCACGGTAATCAAAGTATACAGCAAGTAACATGAAAATACAAACAGTAATCATTACTGATTATGAATACCGACCGCAATTAGTATTAACATACCGGGTGCTTCAGCACCCTTGCTTAAGCACTTTTCGGATTATACACCATCTTCATCCTTTATTGCTCCTCCTTCGGTGGTGTCCGTGTACACCTGAACGTCAGTCTGTAATGTCAGTTGGAATAATTAATCGAGATGGTACAGTATGTCTGTAACAGATACAATGGACCATTTGACCCAGATCAAGCGATCACGGCGCTACCATGCGAGCTGAAATGCTAGGTTAGTTGCATTTGCATGCCTGCAAACAAAATACATAAGGTATTTAATAATATATTCTGCTGCACGGCTCATCGTGGGTAAGGATTCAAACACCAAAAATGCCTCGTGAAACAACATTTTTGTAACGTATCTTCCTAATTGTATTCTCCCAGTAGATTGCAAATATAGTTTTTCTCTAAGGTTGTGCATTAATTTTAGCAACAATTAACACCAGCATTCTGCAAGTTGCAAAATTTGAAAATTAAAAATTCTTCTGCGAGTGACGCCTAGACTTATTTGCTATTGTCACATCATAACGGATCGACAATCATTTTATAAACCCGTTTTTCTACAATCGTCACTGCCAAATTTCACCACAACGACAAGTTTGTAAAAAAATACTTTACTCAACGCTCTTTGCTTTCGTAAATTCTGATTTTCTAAGCTCCTCAGAACCAGGCAAATGTCGTACAAAAGGCTCTTCTCCGTAAATATTGTATATTATTGATAAGAAACGGTTTTCTAACCAATGCTCAAACGAAAAATGTGATGAGGGGGCGCAATCGGTGCATTTCGTTCCGGTAAGGGAGATCTTGCGAATTTCATATTTAAGGAAGTTTTCGCCACGGTAATAACATGTATTCATCTACTCAGCATCGAGTAACTACCCATCGGGAGTACAACTAACCGTCACTGCGAACAATGTACAAGTGGCCAACAAGCACACATCATAACATTACAGTACTAACAAAAGTGTAAATTATAATTATAAATAATAGTGAAAATAAAATGAAGTACAAAGGTAACATATTCTTTTCTGCAACCAAGTCACTTCGAACGATTCAGCAAAGCCCAGACAATAGCGGCGCACAGCATTGGCATAAATTCGTGAGTGACAGATATATTCGAATACCGCGGCGATCTTACAAATCGCTACGAGTCGAATATAAACGATCACAAGGAAGTTCACCGCGGTACAGTTATTGTACGTAAAAAAACTATGTGGATAACCATTGAAAATGCGCACAATCTTACAGTTGTAGTAAGATAGTATAAACTGTTGAAAAGTCTTATGTTGACGGGTGGTGATGAATTAGTAGTTACCGGTTAGATTCTTCCCAAGTTATGTAAATACCTTTGATTTTGTTCACAAGATCTTGATACTTCTTGCTGAAGTGGACCCAAGAAGCTCAGTGAAAATCTAGGTTTTCACAATTATAAATGAATAAAAGTTCATCAATACTTAATTAAATTACATGGACCGCATATATTAGCACGTAATTATATTGCCCTAAAACCCATGCATTGAATTTATAAACAATTAATAATTATTCCTCACCGACATTATTCTTACAGTATTAGGTAGAAAAATATTTGATGTGTTAAATTTAAATTTAAATTTTAAGTTAAATTTTGCTTACCATTGGCTTAAGGTTATTTCCGTTGTACTGTAATTTATTTCGGGTCGTCATCTGTTGTGGAACTGTCGAACTCTGGGGCTGCGGAACTAGTAAAACTGATTCAGTTTTTGGTGTATTTGAATTAGAAACTACTGCTCTGTGTATATCTTGTTGCATGTTTTATTGCGTCATATGAAAACAAGACGAAGAAGTAAAAATAGATTGGAAGGGTGGAGAAATAAGAGAGGTGAGTGTGTGGATGTATCTGGGACGCGTGATGAAAAATGGGAACAACTACACGGAGCACATTACGAATGTATGCGACAAGGTGAGGAAGGTGGAAGAAGGCTAAAGCTGTTGTGCAGTAAGGGAGAATGGAAGTTTTGAGAAAGGATGACAGTGTGGGACGTATGTTGCAGAAGTAGATTGATGTATAATTCCCTTCATAATTCTCTCCATCTTTCTCTCTTTCACTCCCCATACGGGGCGGAAGTATCATATTAAGGGAGTTACAGAAAAGAGGAGAAAAAAGGGCTGTCGAAATGGGAAGAAAATAGACTGAGGTTATATGGGAAGGGAGGGTTGTCGCCTGGGGAAGTACAAAGTAGGATAGAGGAGGAAGAGGGTGTGGGGAGAGCAAGAGAGAAAGAGAAAGAATTATAGCAAGGTTTAGGTGTGGGGGTGAGGAGAGAGGAAACAAAAACTGGATGAATGAATGTACAGAAGGTGTGTGTTTTGCGAGAATGGGGTGGATATCTGGAGGAGTGTGCATAAGATACTCCACACAAGTGGCAATGCAAAATTAATTCGTCCATTTGGTGATATATTTAACAAATAATCCATCAGATTTCGCAATCACAGTTGCCAAAAATAAACATTTCATCTCATCGAAAAAAAAAAGAGAATGTAGAAGTAGGGAAATTAATATATAGTCTGTGAAGAGCAATGTTTTCTAAACGCAAAATAATATATTTACCAGTTGTTACTAGTAGTGGACCGGTGATAGCACTCGCCAGAAATTTTCTAGCTACGTGGCGTCTCCAAGCATGTCGTAGCTAAACCATTACTTCAGTCATATAACATAATTCTGGGATCGACAGTTAGGTCTAACCAGTAGCGCTTACGAAAAACAAATGCAGATTATTTATTTACACGTATGATATATTTATTTCTTCTTCCAGTTATTTACAATTCACATGGTTCATTTCCTTGCATTTACATAGACTTAAAACATATACATATAGCATTAGTAAATAGTAGGTAAGAAAATATATATGATTCGACACGTCTTTGCACTTATGTTCCGAGAAAGGAAAACACGAATTTTCTTTACGTAACGCTATTAAAAAATAAATTATAAAATACAGTCTGTCCGGTAAAAAAGTTGAGACGTAAAAATATGCAGAAGCCGTAAAATGCGCTTTTCCTTCATTAGATTCTAGTGGGCACAAACATTTTTTGCTGTAAAGATCCGTTACAATTAGTGCACGCATCAGGTGTCTGTCACTTGCGGATACTTGTCGTGTCGACGTCATGGGAGAGGTGAACTAGTTTTTACAAGTAAGCAGGACGACTTGAGAACAAATTGTATTATTTGGCGTGTCGAGTACTATACACACCATACGCAATTACAATATGCATTACATTAAATATTATTTTTAAATTATAACATTTTATGTCGTGTTTATTTGTGAATACGTGCGAATTTGTAGGTGTAAATACGTAAGCGTAGAAAACACCTAATGATACAAATGATGCATTAGTAATACATCGGGAAATTACTTTATCTTTTCCAAATCAATTTCGAAATCTATTAATTACAGTTTATATATAAATTTAAAAAATATATATGAAACGTGGGGTAAAATGTGTTATTTTATCACACGACGTGCTAGTCATTTCAGATACCGCTTTTACACCTACTTACAAAAACACTACATTTTACCAGTTGACGCACAAGTACCTATTGTCTGCTTAGTTAGGAAACCATATATTGTAAAAATTGTATCTTCGCACAAAATGACGATGTCAATTATTCAATATCAGATTCAGGAAACATATTGATGTTTTGCAATATCATTACACAACATAGTTACAATTAATCTGTCATTTAATGGAAATTAATTGATGTTATTCATTCGGCATCGAGAAACATTTCAGCACTTAAGTGATGCCACAAACTCGGCCTGCGGTTCTTTGTACAAATTTCACATATGTGCGATAATAGTGTCACTTCTTACGTAACGCCATTACGCAATTAGCGGGATACGTACATTATTATCGCGTGCATGTTTTATTAATTTATTTATACAAGTATATAGTGGTTGTGCAATTACATATATACGGTAATAATGCACCCTACATTATCTACTACCCTACAATTTTTAAAAAATTATTTTTATACGTGTAATAATAAGTTATTCAGTAGCAATCATTTTAAATTAATTGTAAAATGAAGTACACATTTTCAGCCTCAAATTCGCGCGTATTCATAATCTCATTGTATAATGATCCTAATTGCTCATCGAAAAAAATCATTGTGTACGAATTTTTAAACTAATAGATTTACATATATATTATGTTGCCGGCGTTCTTTTCATTCTAGACTGGCCATGGGCGATTTGTTATTCAAAAACCGTGGATAGCGGCGGATTGTACAGACATCAAACAAATAAACATATATTTTTTTAAACGTTCAGCACATTTTTACGCCTCCATTAAAGCATATAAAAATTAGACGATATATCAGTTCTTATAGGGTAACCATAACAAAATAAATAACAAATATGACACATATTAAGTATACAATAATACACGAGTTTTAATATACATTTAGTACACGTTACAGATCTTCATAATTCGATTCTACGAGAGTATTATGGGGGGAGCTTTCGAGTATCCGTCAGAATCGCCTCTGTTCAGTCTACACATTTCGACGAGTATTTAAACTAGAATTCACGTGGAAATAAACACAGAGAGTGTACGTGTGAATACGAATGCTCGGACTTGAATGTGAGGCGTCAGTGTTTGATATTCTACACACTTTCTTAAAACAACAACAAAAAAAAACAATATGTATGAAAAAATATTACAGACGCCATGGGCTATTTTCGTTCGTGCAACACGTTTTTGCATAAAACTTTGCAAATGAGGTAGGTAATGCAATGCATAGTTTACACCAACATTTGTATGTTGTAGAAAACTACAATTTTTCGATTTGAAATATTTGTAAATAAATAATTTGCACGTTTCAAAGCAAGACTGCTATTGAAATTTTATAGTCTCCCATGATTTCACATAATTATTCTTTGAATTTGTGCTACGCACAGAACAACAAGACCATTTATCAGTTGATAAGATACACATTTATGGTTAGCACATCGAAAGTTAAATACTTCGTTCACTGTAAATGAAGTTCCCATACAGAACGAATGAAATTAAACGAGATAAGTTTATGGAATGAATTCAAGAAAGCATGTGGAACCAGATTGAATTAATCGTTAGCGAGTTTTCTACTAATCCCACCATCAATTTTTACCTTGCAAATACTTTCTATAATCAATGTATGACCGAAAAAATACAGGCAATAATGTATTGATGGGTAGGTTGCTGGTTAAACTATCAAGTACTTATACTTATATTTTTAAATTTCCGAAGTTTTTATTTCACAGCAATTTCGAATTACAAGTTCGCTTTTATTAGTTACCGTTTAGTTACCTTTTTGTAACAAGAAATGTGGTTTCATTCATAAGTGTCAACTTATCAAGATGGCACAAATATTCCCAGTTTGAGTGATATTGTCGAAATAATGTAAAACTAAAATACTAAGAAAGACCTAATGGTTTTGTAAAATTTATTAAAAGCTCGTTATGTTGAAAGGTTGTTTTTTTTAAATGACATATCTTATCAAATCGATTAAGATTAGTATTGTTGTTACATAGCTGATGATATTTTAAATTCAGTTATCCAGAACGTATTTATTATTACAATCTGCACTTCGTCATGCAGGTACTGTTTTCTATGCAACATAGATCAAAGCGTTTTTAGGTTTTCCGTACTGTCAACTGAGTAGAACTGTGTGACAAGTACGCGTAAATCAAAATGAAATGTATTGGTTGAAAAGAAATTAGTTTTTTATGAAATTAGTTCATGACCAATCAAATAGATTAATATGGGGATAAGCAATTTGAATGACTTAAACGTAAATCACAAAAATTGCTGCTTACATACCGCATCCGTGAATGCAAATAAAAATAAAATTGTTTCCCACCTACGTGCGTAGGTTGTTTCAGGTTAAACAATCGCAGTGAAAGTAACATTGATCATGGTACATATTATTTACATAAATAGGAAGCTCAACTCGTCGAAAATATACACCCTCCAATAAAAGCCATTCTATTCCGTAGTTTCACGTACACTCCGCTTTAAATAAATAGCTTACAGTAAAATTCACTAAACAAAAAGTGGTAACGAGAGCGAATAAAAAGTGTTCAAGCACTAACACGTTCCGCGTTCTAATTTCAACTAAAGTCTCCGTGAGAAAGGAGAAACACTTTGGCATTGTAAATTATCGAAAAAAAAAAAAACGCAAACTTAGTGCCCGTCGTTATTGCTGTTGAACCTAAGCCGTCTATTTTTGTCCCGTTTTTTCTTAGCGTTTGGTGTCACCACACAACTGCAACCGCTCCGCACTCGGATGTAGTCCAACGTCCATCCGGTTTTACCGGAAACCGTACCAGTAAACGCGGGGTAGTGACTGTGCCGCTGATGATGCGCACTGCCGCTGTTGCTGTTGCTACTGCCTGGATCTTTGACCAGCGCGTACGTGTAGCTGTATTTTTGAACGCATTGCGATTGGGCGTGTAGTTTCTTGTCCAAAAATCTACAGGGTTTCCGTAGGACGTCGCGGTGACAGGAGAGCTCGTAGAAGCGCTGCCTTATGTCCCCGTCGCGGTAGAGCTCGACGTACTGGTCGTCCTGGTTTTTGCCGCCTTCTGGTTCGACCATCTCGAGCACCGATGGGCAGCAATCGACGCTCGTTCTATTCCTACCCTCCTGCCGGAGGAGCATCTGATTTTCGCGAGGTTTCAGGAAACGCCCCGCCTCTGGGATGGAGTAGTCGTCCTTGTAAAATTGGTCGTACCTGAATGGACCAACAATTATTATATTAGAAAATGCTTAGGGTTTAAAGTAAATAAAATTGGACATTGTCTTTATATATGATGGTGCATTAGGGCAGAGCGAAAATAATTTTAGTCGACATTTCATTCGTAATAGTCTTAAAAAGTTGTGTTTTATTTTGACTATAATAAATTCAACTTTCTGTTTTCAAACGGTACACCATGAGCCTTAAACTTTGAACTCGAATTCGCAACAGTTATATTAATCTTAATATTAATAATATTAATATTAATATTGTTTTACATTCATAACATTATATGCTATGTAAGTTCCATTTGACATATTAGCGTCAAAATCAGGAAATAGGTTCTAAATATTCTGCTGTTCAATTAGCTAGGATCGTCTATTTTCGTAACATATCTGGGGGGGGGGGGGGGGGGGGCTCAATCATCTAAAAGTACATTGTTGAACATTTATCAGTGTCGTTTGAAATTTTTGTGACAACGGAAATATAAGAAAGACAACAAATACAGAAACAACATAATTATAATACTTCATTGTTAATGACTTATTGTTCGTTTCAACACAAATATGAATAACGTGAAAGAAGTAAATATTAGAAACATTCGAAAAAAATATATGAAAATGCTTAGAAATTAGAATTTCCTGTTCTGTAGATTGGTCACAAACATGTATTGTTGCTTTACAACAATATGTAGTGCACAAAGCGCATCTTGATTCCCGGTATGCACTAACTTGTAGAAGATATTTCAGTTGCGGCGGAAGTGATCATTTTTTGAAGCGAGGTGACATTGAAGCAGTTGGTCACAACATTCTTCTTGGCTTTGGCACTTTCTACTTGTTAGCACTGGCGCGTCAAATCCCAGAAGTGAAACAAATTTGCCAATGCCCATCGTCTAGTTGTACGAGATGCGGAATATGTATTGCAAATTTGACCAACAGTATTTATTCTTGTCATGTTGAAACATGTAAGGTTTATTTATCGGTCCATCGATCAAAATTCATCGTCGACAATGGAACGAATGAAACCATAATGATCCTTTGAAAGCCAAATAAACAAGTTTTGTTTTCCATCTTCTTGTTGGGTAGATATTATTTTAAGATTCCTCCTGATGTAATTTTTGAGTTTCGGTTTGAACTCTGCCTCGAGCTGCCTGTGTATTGTATGAGTATTATTTATTTGATGAGGATGAGGATAAGGTTTATCAGATGGCCCAGCAGTAAACTTCCAAATTGCTTCTAAAGTGACATTTCTTTCTTGTCACATTGCAAATATTTTAATTCCATTTTGGAGACTTATTTGGGACGAATTGAATAGAACTGCATCTCCTACGGAATATGAATTTTGCACAAACGCTGGTTGTCTACCACACAGTGTGTTAGTATGGTTTATTTATCATTAAACTTGATACATACTAAAAGGAAAAGGAAGAATCTGTTGTGGCTAATTCAATCTTATTTCAAAATAATTACGATAAGTAGTGAACGTTTTTCCATGCCATAGAGCTAATCAGGAAACACCAACATTTCATGTCTTTTATTTATGTTAGCATCTCTTACTCTGCTTTGATTGCTATTTGCCCCTTTATCTCGATTATAAATTTACATGCAAAAACAATGGCATCAATTTGCAAAACGCTGTGATCGTTAATACTAATTCCAATACTGAAAATAGCCAATAATATGATTTTTTATGTCACTTACATTTGTTATTATTTCGTCTTGTATTAACCTTTTAGGGTTCTTCGAAATATCAGTTCCATCTCTCCATTTTCCACTCATTTGTGTTGTTTTCCCTGTGTGACATTTGTAAGTACTATAAATTTTCTATTATATTTATTATTTTCTTAAATTTTTCTGCAAATTCTTTCCAACTCTATTGCTTGCTCGTTCATACCGACTCGTATACTTCCTTCCTCTGTTCCTTATATACATTATACTTCTCATCTTGTGTTGCGCAGGTTATCTATATTTCTTTGCCGTTTCTTTCTGTCTTAGTTTGTAGCTTCCTATTATCTTTTATTCTATATATTTAGTTTCAATTCAAATATTAATTTTTTATTGTTCTCTGTTGTTTGATCTTAGACAACACCATCCAGTGGTGACTATATATTCTCATAGCTTTCGTATCTGTCACTTCGCTTGTTTTTCCGTTTTCTGTTAATATCTAGTCTATTGTGGATTTATCATTCCTTCTTTTGCGTGTTATGTAAATTCATGGACGTCTTTGTGTTCGAAGTATATGGCTGTGACTTTTACGTTATTCATTCTTCCATTTTAATACCGTTGCTCGTCCTTTTCTCTCTACGTGTTTATCTATCACTCCTGGCATCGTCCACGTTCTCTTGCATTCCTATACTCCATCACATCATAGTTGTCTCTACTACCTCCAGTAACCAAATTTAGGCTGTCCCAGTATTCGTTCTTTTTCGCTGTTTCGTTTTAATTTGGTCCATACGTTGAAATCAACGTCACTTCATTTCTGTCCATTTCTAGCATTACTGAGACTATTCTTTCTGAGTGTGTTCTCGATTCCTACATGTACGCCTATATTTGCTTATTATCACGCCCACCCCCACCGCAGCACTTTGTTTCTGTTGTACTTTACTACATATCCACTCTTCATTTAATTCCTCCTCCTTTCCATTTATTCCTCTTACATTCCATGGTGCCAATTTACATATTTTCTCTACGATATTTGTTTTTTGTTATTTTCCGCGTTTCTTTCTCCATGTCTAGTCTTATATTCCATATTTATTGTCAGTTCCATCTTGTTTTGCTTCTGCCACCTTTCCTTCTTTGTAAGGTCGCGGTCAATGTATATTTTATCTGTTACTAAGTCTTTCAACTTTGACTTATTCTCCATCATGTCTTCCTCGTCCTCCAGTTCAATAAGGAATATGTTTTCTCCTACTTATAAAAATTTATAATTGGTAAAAACTATACATTAATAAATTAATAAAACACATTAAAGAAATAAAAAAACTCACATCATTGAGAAAATGATGTTTGAAAGCTCCTTAAGTTCATGATCGACGTGGATTCTTACCAATTCAATCCAAAGGATTTTTATTTAAAATTATTGCATACACACAATATGTACACCCCTCGTTGCTGCTTATTAAGTTATTAATAAACACTCTTCTAGCTAGCTTCCCTTAGTTTAATGTATTAGTTCGTCCAATACTAGTACTTTTAGTGTTAGTACGATAGCCTGTAAATGGGTGTTTGAGTACATTGTTTTTATTGTCCGTAGCAATGGCTTATGGTGTGCAGTGGTGCGCTCGATAATTTGTTTAATTATTACTATTTTTATATTTATATTTATTAACTATTTATTTCATGTGTATCTGCGTTCAGACAAAACGAAACGGCACAGTTGCTTCAGATTTGTTGCCACCCCTTCGGACCACTCAGGTGGTGCGTACGTCACTCTAGGTCTTGTCTTTCTTATCTTCTCTTGTCTTATCTTAAGGACCTAATGTAGCATGTCCATCGGTCTTTGTTTGTGAACATGTGGACCAAGTGTAACCTTCCTGTAAAACTTTTCATTTCGGTCATGTGCATGCCAATATTTCTATGTGCAATTATTTCAAAGTGCGATTGGTTTGTTCATATCTATCGGTATCTCTTTAATGAGCGATGGAAACTGTTGCGGTCGAAGGAAGGATGTTTGGGATCTTATCGAATAAGGCGCATATATTGTATAATATATTTTGTCCATAGTTTAGGTGTAAACAGATCAGTCTGCTGGAGCTAGTAACCAAATAGTTGTACGTCAGTTCATCTATCCACGAATCCTTTTTGCGAATACATAAATAGCAAAAAGAATAGTTCTAGCATTCCTACCGAGTTCTACTATGAAGATAATCTTATTTCCGACCTTCAAGCTATTGTTAACGCTTTTGCACATTTTTTTAAAAGCTGCCATACCACTTCTTCTCACCAGACTTGTACCAACAAATCCATAGTTCATTCAAATACAATATATGCAAATCATATCCATCTGAAGCACCAACATACCTGAGAAATCTGAAAGAAGAATGACCGCGGGGCTGGACTTTATTCCTCGTTTCTTTTAACGGCTTATTCTATGTGCTACATGTTTAACCTCACTGTTAGTACTACTAGCTTTTCGGATGTCTGGAGATCTGCCACGTTGATCCCTGTTTTCAAAAACTCTGGACTAAATAACATCTCAAACTATCGGCCCATAGTTTGTATATGTCGTTTTGCAGTATTTGAAATGTGCCTTTTTGAAGAACTTTATACTAACATGAAGGGTTCCCAAGTGGATGTTATCTACACGGACTTTGATAAATTGTTTGGTCAATGGATCACAGTTTACTATCAAGCAAGTTTTCAGATATTGGCTTTTTCTGTCTACCATAAAAAAATTAAATCGTACCTCTCCCGCAGAAATTATTTTGTTGTTTGTTTCAAGGGATTTGCATCTATATGCTTTGTTGCAACCTCAGCAGTTCCCCAGGGCTCTATTCACGAGCCCCTACTATTCAACATCTTTATCGAAAACATCGTTGGGAATCTACTGGCATGGCACTTGGTCTATACTGATGATGCAAACATTTTCAGCAGAATAAATTATTTTGCTGACCGCTGACTGTATTAAATAAAATTTCTCATTGGTGCATTAAAAATAAGCTCTCTCTGAATATTTCAAAGTGGTTACGTCCTAAACTAAGTCAATGACCCTTATGACCTGGACAATTCCATATTTCTTATTTTCCATCATATTGGTGATATATTTGATAGAAAGCTCTCTTTTGTTGCACCTATTGAAAGCTCTACATCTGAAACTACTAGAACACTATGTTTTATTATTCGAAATGGTGCGACTGCTTCTACTTGCCAACATCAGGAACAAATATTTTCCAACGATCTGTCACTAATTCGCCTGATGGTTATTTACAAGAATTGTTAATTTGAACTCTAGGATCGGTGTTCACGCGGCTGACGCCCACGCGTACATAGTCTTCAATTTTCTTTTTGACAAGATCATGAAAGATAATCATTCGGGTTTCAAACAAACCAGTAAACACCGATTACCTATTGGGGAAACGTCGGGACGTTCTTAATTTCCACCAGAGTCAGGTGCAAGCATCCCTTGGACGGTTCAATTCCCGATTGACGGAGCAGCAGCAGTGAAAACTAAAAGTTTGACGTGTGTGCAAGATTTGAATGGCGTTTTGTAGGGAACGTTCTTTACGTTGAATGGAATGCCTCTTTCGTCGTTGGTGCAGCAAAATTTGATTGACGATCATTTTTTGTTTAAGGAAGGCCACCGATTTCTCGATGCAGCTCATTCCAATAGTTTTGGCTGGATTATCGAATCCATGAAAAAATGAAGTTCTAAATACACATTACAACAAATCCAATGAAATGTTGTAATGTTGTTGTTGAATTAGCTTTGAATTTAATCGAATTGAGTTGGGTTCATCACAAATAATTCAATTGAGATTGACCTAGGTTTAGTTGCTTCATCAAAGGCAGTAGTATTTAAGCTGAAGCTATTTATCCTTGAATGTGTTGCCTTTGAACAAGTGCATCGAGCTTTAATACCAACCTAAATCAATACATTAAGCAAAATAAATTCAATGAAATTCGTAGGCGCCCAGATTCACTACCTTAAATGGTAGAGCTTCCAGTAATTGCGAAAACAGAAATCGTCAAAAGAAATGGATGCAATGTTTGAAAGGTATGTTCTAGAAATGCCATCAGCTAGCAAAGTATAGATGAATATTATTCATCCATATCATGGCCGCATTTCTAGAACGTAACCTTTAAAATGTTGTACTATGTCGTCAACGTAATAATATTTTGCTGGTTTTGCTGGTGATGCATAATACATTTTTGAAGAAATTATTTTGAATGTGTCGCTGTATATTCAAGTGCGTTCGACTTTGAAGCAGTATATGCCACTAAAGTTTTTATGGAATTAAGTAATGGGGTAGCAGATTCCTTTACTGGATATACCTAAGGTTTGTGTGTCTATACAGACCATGAAACTGAACGTCTCGATGGAACTCTTCGCGACTGTGTAGTGAATAATGCAAGAGAGAAAGATATAACCTTTTGTTTTGATCCTTTTTTTTCTTCGAGCACGCTACTACAGAATATGGATTATGCAGGAGTGGGAACTTATAACCAAATAGAAAAAATTACCTAAAATCAAAGCTAAACTTAAAAGAAGTGAATATGTGTGTTTAGTGCAGCAAAAATGGACTGTTGTTTGTGAAATTGCAAGACCCAAAAAAACTCCATATGTTGAGCAATTGCCATAATGCTAATAGTGTGTTTGTCAATAAAACGTGGAGACGTGGCTACAAAATTAGTATTCGTCGACCAGAAATCATATATAGAGATTATGTGAGGTATTAATTTGGCGGACCAGATGATGTTATTATACGAACAGGATCGAAGTCAAGCAAATGATGGAAGAAGGTTTTCTATCGCCTACTTATGATGGCTTTGGTAAATGTGTGGATTATCTCTAAAGAGAGGACAAGGAACAATTTTTTTCCTGCAATTTCTAGTGCCCCTGGCGGAAGAAATGGTATACCGAAGAAAAAAAGCAACTGTGCGACGTTTGCCGAAGAAATGAAGACCATCTGGCAAAAGACAACAACTCGAAAATGTATCTTACATACATATATTTTCCAGTGGAAGGTACAACGCGAAGAACATTGATAGGTGTGGGTAAAATAAAACCCAAAAACGTACAAAGAAAATTTGTCAAGAATGAGATTTTCTTCTATGCTCTAAGTGTTTTGCAATATATCATTCTTAAAATATTTTGTATTATATATAAAAAATATATAAAATTTTTTTAAAGAAAGTTTTTCTATAGGACTGGTTTATGGTGCTTATATGTCGTTTTGGACAATTTCTATTATAAAACTATTCTTATGTTTTCCTGGAAAAAAAAAACGTCGCGAAAGGGTTACACTGGTCAACTGCAACCGGAATGGCCGATGGGAAATTCATCCTCCTTCTAACCATAATTATCGTTTTTCCTATTAAAACATACTAAAATAAACTGAGGACGAGTGCAAGACGAGTTCACAAGTAACTCGGTAAGGTACACATCAACATCAGTACAACGATCAACAATAAGTTCAAAACAAACTTGCAACGAGGGCAAAACAAAGTCAAGAACGAGTACACAAGTAACTTATCAAGACATACTAGTGCATACAGAGCAAGTTGAAGACGAGCAGCACAAGTAACTCATCAAGCTACAGCGTGCAACATCAGTAAAACAGTAGAGAAGCAGTACACAATCGGTACATAACATCAGTATACCTGTGCAAAGTACATAATGAAAGCGCAGTAGCCAGTAACATTTCTGTAAATATATAACAGTAAATATTCCCGGAAATGAATAGTACAACCGAGTAAATAGTTTTTCTCGAGAATGAAGCACAGACGGTAGCAGTGCACAACAGTGGCATTATTTGATAACGAAACAACTTTACATCAATCGAGCGCTCAATACCTGCAAGAATATAACAGAGAAAATAATGATATTTGCTGTCGTCGGGAAGAATTCGCTCAAAAATAATAGATTATATTAAAGATCCCGTTTAAAATAACTAATCTTATGCTGTAACAAAACCGAATTTGGCAAAATAGTTGATTCAGTTCAAAAATCCATTAGCTAGAGAAACATTCAAATTGACAAACCTAGTTGAAAAAAAATAGCATCAATCACCATCATAACATTAGTGTCACATTTCATTCATAGAGGTTTGGTTTTATTTTTTGGAATATTTTTAAATTTAGCGTTACTCTGCTGTGGGATATTGTAATAAATCCACAAACTTTCGCAAATTGCAATCAAGAAAAAATGTAGAGACCAAAATTCCAACCCAAACATCGAATTTATACGTTCTTGTTTCTGTAAATCGCTCTTCAGTTTTCCTATTCCAGTACCCTTAATTCTATTGGGTGCATTGGGTTCGTTATTCAAAGTGAAACTAACATTCGTCAGAAACTCACATTATTTGTTCTCCCCATTATGTCAGAACAAAACATACTTCTTCATCCACCTCTCCTTAGTAATGACACTTATATGATATGATGTATATTTTTTGATTTTTTTTTTACTTGATGTATTCCTACTCTTTCGTCAAGTTTCCACAAATGTACCCCTTTATTTTTATTTCCACTAGAGTGATATAAATATCCAGTTCGTTTCCATGAAATCTTTCGAAAGGGTCTTTCCATATTTTTCATATTCGATTTGCAATTATTCAGAACTGACCTTTGTTGAAGGTATTTAACTAACCGTTAAACAATGGATACGTGCGATATTCAGTAATTTGAAAACAGATAAATTATCGCACATGTTCTCGAAGCTGTTTCTTGAATAACACAATCCTGTTAACAATTGTTATAATTCATTTGCTGAAACGGTTTAATCGCAACCATTAGAAATTTTGAATATTCGTGTCGCTTTATCATAAATTTTAATGAAAGCTTTCAATTTGAAGGCTGGCCAATGGTAAATGATTGCCAACTGTGTCCTTAAAAAATAAATTGAATTTTGTTGCGAAATCACGAGTTTTATTCATTTATTAATATATTAAGACGAAATTTTAAAATGTAGGGCCGACTAAAATAAGAATCTCCGTATAAAAAATAAAGTGAAAAATCATTATTATTCTAAATATAAAAGTTTTTTGTGAGTTTAAAAATTGTCAAGTATTAACTCACCAATTACCCTGTAGGTCGTCTTTTAATGCACTGCGCTCTGATCTGGACAAGAGGGTGTCGTTGAAGTGTCCTTGTGTGTAAACGGGGTAAAAAACAGCGGTCAAACTAAGCACCTGGAATAATAAAACAACTCAATAAATAACGATTAAGAAACGGACTAAACAAATGTTTGAGTTGTAACGATTAGTTTTTTTTTATCAAGTGTAAATATGTTCTCGGTTAGCGCAGTTTAGAGAGAAACATTCAGCATTTGCTGCAGGTTTTAATTATATACCCACACATTGTAATTAAATTAATAGATATTTACGTTTCCATTCTTATATAGTGATTAATGTACTACGTTAGGTGTAATTATAGAAATAAATTCCGTATTTAAAGTTACATCTCGTGAGCATTTTATCGTTTGATTATTAATTCATAAGAATGCTGTCGTGCATATTTAAATCATTATTTATTTATGCAGCGGTAATGAGATACATTAAAACAAAAATAAAACGGGTAGCGGATAAGCGTCAATTTTCGTTGTTTGCATCTCGGTCTACGCAGGAAAATACTTAAATAAAGATTGATGTCATCTTATCTGAAGAATGGATCTTCACAAAAGGAAGTACGAATTTATACCTGACTTATAAAAGTCACGGGAAACCCGAATTATCTAGATCTGAATCGGCAAATAAACAACATACGTCAAAATTCCGTGCTGCAGGACAAAATTTAAACATGCATTTTTGTAAAAGTAACACTTTATGTGGCCGCGCAGTTCTTTGAAATCTAAGTACAATATTAACGTAGACGGCAGGATATGTGGGTGTAGTATATGCGAGTACCGCAGAACATGTAAAACATGGCGTTGGCATTTCCAATCCCGCTAGTAATTTTATACGGGCGACTCTCATCCGACTACTATAATAGAAGCGAAACCTACAGCGAAAACGAATGGGCGTAAGAATAAATAAATGAAACATCAGCGTTTCATTGTTGAGCAAAAATAAAATAAAAGGTGAAATTTGCATGCCGAAGATAAAATATAAACGACTCGAAAGTGTTGCAAGTATACAAGTTCTTCGGTTTATTGATGTCGAACATCTTGAATATACTAATAAAATTCAAAATGCAATCAGGTTTTACGGCAATTCTTTCCAAAACATATTTCTTTTACAAATCGTTCTGCAAAACCATTTTACTCGATTTATATTACAAAATTTATAGATGCGATTTTACGCTGATTCATTTTCTAAATAAATATTAAAATAATAATAATATTCATATAGTTAACTCGTACCTAGTACTATGACCTCATTAATGAACAACAAAATCAATGGTCCAACTTTGATTTTGTTGTTGTTCATTAATTTAATAAATTTTGCTGACGGCAATATTGTTACTTAATTGTGAGGATTCTGAGCTAATTCAAATATCTATACATTGGAACTATGAAGAAGTTCCAAACTGGTGTTAAAGTATCAGATTATCTTGAACGTTCAAAAAGCCAAATTCCTGAATTTTAGGAGAACAAACCTGTCCAATTAACCCAATATGGTGAAATTTCTGTCAATTTATCTTGACAGTTATTTGTTGAGAAATGTTAATTGCCATCTTTCCTATAGTGTAAACTTGCAAAAAGATTCATTAATTTATAGTTCGTACATGAAATTGAAATGTTAGTGAATTAGTTTCATGATCCGCGTATATTTTAATTAGAATTTTGTTTCGTGTAGTAGTAATGTTAGTAGGTATCGTACTAATTCTTGTGACATGAAATGATTTGGTTTTACATAAACATAACGGTTGGGTCAGAATGTATACTTTTAGTGGAATGATAAATATAAATTGCTCTATGTTTAGTTAATTGAATGAAAAATATGTTGGCTAAACTATAACTTTTATACGTCTACCATATACAGACTGTCTTTAAATACATGTATTTAAATAAAATAACGTCTATAAACGTTCCTTTAACAGAAAAAAATTCTCGATGAAAGATTTTAACTTCTACCATCTGACTATCATAATTACTCATAATCGCTCATCTTTCGTTTCGTTTCGTAATTTTTTATTGAATGCATAAGATAAGTCGTCGTCATAGCGATTATTTAATTCAAATAATTTCGGTAAATTGTCATTTTTCGTAGAGAAAATACTCCACCACAAGCGATGACTCGTATCATTAGATCGAACAGATAACAGGTAGACAGATATGTCGTTTCAGTATTATTTTAAATGTGTAGAATAATTCATTTATGTCGCCTTCGTCCTCAACATTATTACTACTGTATATTAAATCACTATGCAGCAATATTTGCATAAATTGATAACGTAGTGTTTTTGAAATTAAATATGTCGCTTTTAACAACTCGTTGATAATGAGCCTAGCAATTAAAATATGAAATGTTAAATTGTTTGTTTAAGCGTTCATAGCATACCATTCTCATATAAATTTCCGACATATTTTAAATTTTGGCAGATGTTTAATTCTTTGAATATATAGGAATTACTTGCGTGTAAAATTACCAATGAAATTGAATATTCAATTAAATGTGAAAAAATGTATAGAATTTATGTTTTATTTCATTATTATATGCAATTTTATTTTTATAGCTATTTAATTCGATTAATTTGGAAATAATTTAAGGACTGGAGACTTCTTTGGTTTTATGAATTATACATAATTAATATGTACTTTCGATTATTCTACAGTAATGGTAAAATATTTCTTTATGTCTATTCGTAGACGCACAAGGATTACTGTGATATGCAGATATATAGAAATACATACTTTAATGAGTAGAAGTTATTGCGCTGCAGGTTAAGCACATATATTTCAAATTGACGTCTTTGACCTGTAGGGTCACTGCAATTAACAATAAGACGAGAGAAATAACAACATATTTTCATATTAAGTACACCTCTTTAACAAAACATGAATTTACATAAAAACGAGGCAACACGTGTAGAGCTATACATGTATATGTATTATGTCACTAACTTTTGTTCGTTCAAATATTTAAACTTAAAATTGGTAATGATTTTAATGGTTTCCTATTTCTTTTTGCATACAAATTCTAAATTACAGTTAGACTGATGGATTACGAGAAGGAGCAGGCTAGATTGTTGAAATTATTGGAAGGGGTACAAACTGACAACGAAAATTATGACAGCGATGATGATGACGATGAACGAGACGAAGTTGATAAAGTGGAAGAGAGATCAGAAAGTAGTGAACAATAGATTGAAAACCAACCACTGGAATATTTGGTACCCATCTCCGGAAGAGAGCCATGCTTTATAGGCAAAGACAATGTTACGAAATGGAAAAAACATTATCCACGGAAGAATATACGAACTCGTAGTATGAATATTCTCCTGTAATTACCTGGTGTAAAACAATATGCTAGGTCAAAAAGATATTTGGCAGTGCTTATTTGATAATGACATGCTGAATATTATTGTCGATAGTACAAATATCAACATTGAAATATTGCTCATAATTTCAACAGAGAAAGGTATGCGGAAACAACTAATATTGTTGAAAAAAGGCACTTATTGTGCCTTCTTTATCTTGCTGGGGTAAGAAAAGCCAATCATATGAATTTGAGAGACCTTTGGAGAGCAGATGGTAGTGGTATGGCTTCTCAACTTGTAATGAACATACAAAGATTTCAATCTCTAATAGGATGCATCCGTTTTGACGATATTCGAACAAGACAAGAGAGAGTCCAATTAGACAAACTGGCTCCGGTGAGAACACCATTCAATAAATTCAACTGTAACCAAGAACTATGTTTCTCTCATTCTGCATATGTATCGATCGATGAGAAACTTGAAGCTTCTCGATGAAAATGCGGCTTCAGACAATACATTCCCAGTGAGCCTAATAAGTATGGCTTAAATTTTTTTGCAATCATGGATGCTAAGGTATTTTATACTAGTCGTTTAGAAATTTGCGTGGGTAAGCAACCTGATGGCCTGTTTCAATTAGACAGAAATGCAAAGGCAATAGTGGTAAGACTGTCTCATCATATTTACGCCAGCAACCGAAATGTAGCAACAGATAATTAGTTCACCAGCATGGAACTTGCTTGCTAGATCAAAGAATCTAACGCTTGTGGGGACCATTTGTAAAAATAAAAGACAACTGCTGTTAGAATTTATTCAAAATAATGGTCGGCGTAACGACTCCTCGACGTTTGAATTTTCTGATGGTACAACTTTGGTCTCACATATCCCTGAAAAAACGGGAATGTTTTACTTATATCTACAATGCACCATGGAGGTGACGTAGACCCTAACTCCAATAAGCCAGAAATGATAATGGCATATAATGCAACCAAAGGAGGCGAATTTCTCCTATCTCTGCGCAATTTAAAAAAATTTACCGAGTATCTCAATGAGGCCTAGAGAAGTATGTGCTTTACAACCTGAAGAACAAACTTTAGTGAACCCCGCAGTCCAAGGTCGCTATTCTGTTCAGAAAAACCAACATTGCTAACATTGCAAGAAATTTCTGTGTGTTCTGTGCGTCCAATGTGTTCTTCACGCTATGAAAATAAAAAAAATAAGTTGAATTTTCTCATACTTTGTTCCAAGCCAAATGCATTTTATATACATTACTGTTCCTTACGTTTCTAATATACAAAAAATATCATATTTAAATTTAATAGTAAAGTAATATAATAATAAATTCATTAAAATTTATATTACTGGTATAAAATAAATAACGAGAATATGTACTACAGAATTACTTCGAAACGACACAATATTTGTCATGAAAATAATTAGTTATTAACCCGGTCTTCTAGACCTTGTGTGAGTATTTACATACAAAAATTTCGCGCGAGTGATGGAAGGTGAAGTCGTTTTTTGTTATAAGTGATCTGAGGATACATTTACTCTACTAGTTTGCCATTAGTCTGCAATAAGTTATACATAAACAACAAATTATCAATAAAATATCAAATAATTACGCATCTGTATAACATATTAAAAAAAGTAAATATAAAAGAAAATAAAACAACTCAAATTTGAATGAGAACGATTGACAATCTTTACAGTCAGCAATATTTGTTTCTTATTCGATGGATAGCCAAGAAACATCACCATATCGTGAAACGACATGTTCTGTGAACATTTGTCGAACCACTTTCATGGATACTCTCGTCATGTGAGCTAGGGCAACTTCTTGTTGGAACCGCATTCCTCTCATGTTTACTTGACGCCTTTCAAGTTCTGGACGAAGAAAGTTGTTTAACATTCCGACGTAGGGCGCTGATGTAACAGTAACTGCGATTCCACCCTCTTCAAAAAACTAAGGTCCAAGAATACTTGGAGATACCGCCACACACTGTTAACTTGATCAGTGGGGATGTTTTTGGTGTAGTTCATGTGGGGTCTCCATCGCCCAGTACCGACAATTCTGTACATTAACATAACCATCCAGATGGTAACTCCTGACTACTGGGACATCTGCCTCTTCCATACGAATAGCGTTCAATTTTCCACAAAATTCTCTGCGCTGCACAAAATCCGTTTCACTTAGCTGCTGGGCAGTCATTATTTTGAACGGATGAAATTTAATATTATCATGTAAGATGCGATGAAGCAAACGGCGATACACCCCGTAGCCTAGCGGATATTGTTGGACTAGCAAGAACTGCCCCTTTCACTCTGTCTACGTTTTCCGGAGTTCGAACTGAACGGGGAAGACCAGGCGTTTTTCCATCACAGATCCAGCACCTTTGAACACCGCTTCACATCGGAGTATAGTGTTTTGATTTGGAACTGTACCTCGACGTCCGACATTAAATTTTTGACGTTGAATCGTTATCACAGAATAATTGTTTCTAAAGAACCGTTCGACCGTGAACACGCGATGATCTATGCTTCAACGACGGAACTGAAACAACGACTAAAACTGCATTATCTGAGCTATCTGCCAACGGTCGCTCAAAATCAATCTCCCTACTCGTCGCCGAGTACTAGCGGCTTAAAAAACCATGCGTTTCCTCTGCTCCAGCCTGTACTGTGTCAGTAAATTTTGTTTTAGTAAATTAGTTGGGTCATTTTTTGTACTGTGTACATTTATTTTACTACTTTGACAAATTCAACCTACTTTTCTAAAGTTCGCTTGATTTTAGATTTACAAAAAAAAAATATTTAAAAAAGTATTTTACGTGATTTAGCTTTTTGACGTGTTTTACAGCACTCCGTGCTTATATATATATATATATTTTGAAATGTTTAAGCATGAGATAAACGTATTGTTGGACATTGTGCAATCCTACGAAAGCATAGATTAATAACTTGTCCGTTAATTAGTAACTTTGCAATCAATAAAATTAAGAACTGAATATCTTTCGTGAAATATGAAATAATTAAGATTCACTATGGCGTCCATAATGAAATCACGTCGCAATTTGTATTACAAATGCACCAAGCTGTCATGTAGTTTATTAAATACATAAAACAAAGTTCCGTAAATCTAAATGAAATTAAAAATAAAGATCGACATATAAGCGACAACAGTGCACTACAACAATATTAAGGCAAAATAAACGAAGCTGATGAAAAGATGAAATAATAATTAACAACAATGGAACTGGAATAAATAGCAATAACATACATGAAGTTTTTAAAACATATTTCCTTTTCAGTAATTCTATATTATTTATAATTTGCGTATTAGGGTTTATTATTTTCAAATAAAATAGGAAATTTCTCGTGCAACTCTATGAAGGTGTAGAAGAATACCAGATGAAATACGGAAATAATATGAAAGTATGGAGCTGGGAATAAAATAATAGAAAATAGATATGAAGAAGAGAGATTGTGAGAAGGTGTACGTGTTTGCGGACATTCTGGTTACCAAAAGGCATATGTGAGGCGAATGAATATGTTAACACGATTTACATGTGAAATTAGAGTGATGGGTGGGAGATCGTAGATGAGGCAGTGATAGTGGAATGAATGTAGAGAGTTCAGAAATTTGACATATTGGTACGAGAAAGCGGGAGGAGCGAAATGGGTGGGGAAGTTGACTCAACCAGGCAGGTGATGTGAGTGAAATGATGCAATTTTTAGTGAACAGGAAGATGGGAAAAGTTTCAAACACTTTATGTAAATTTCGGGATAATGGCAATAAAACCGAAACAGGAACAGACGTTGATCCAATTATTTCACATTTTTATTTTAAATTATAATCAGTATATACAATTTTATTTTATGAAATTTCCTGTGCACTTTGTTTCATTTCTTACCAAAACTAATATTAACCAAAAAATTAAATTAGTTTAAGTAAACTCTAGTTTGTTGTATTTAATTATTGCTATTTCATTTTTGTTAATTGCTTTGTATCCATTTGTATAATTTAACTTTTTTATCATATATTTTAATATTACAATTTAAGCTAGCTTTCTTTTCTTTTGCATACAAGTAATTGTAAAAACAAATAATTCGGTTAACTGGTGATGAGAAACATTACATTGTAACACACAATTAACATAAACTTTCTAAAACGTCTATCAATTAACGATAATAAAAAGTAGATAAAATAAAAATACAGCACTCCGACTATTAATTGTTTAACGCATTTTATTGCTATAAAAGTCGTAAAATCTTATTACGTTTTTTATGGGCTGGTATACACGATGAAAAAAAAAAGCGTTGGATCATTAAGCGAGGACAATGTAAACTTATCTATTACATTATGTTTGTTGTCACCTGTTGAAACGCTGCTTGTCGATGAAACCCTTGTTAGAAGCCTAATCGACACGGACCACCATCACACTACCGTATATCTGTCGAACCCCAAGTACGTACGAAAGGGGTTGGAATGTTTAATACCTATTTAAGGTGAAATAGACGCAAGAACAATACATTAGTACGATAATATTTCTTACTGTAAACTTAAATCTTGGTATCTGTTTACCTGATCTTGTGTGAAGTCACCCTTATTTGTGCCTGACCGGCATTGGTAAGATTTTTTTGTCTATAAAAGTAAATTGATGTTTCCTACAGGTTGGAAGTTGTATTGCACACTGAATTTACTTAGGTGTAAGAAACTTTTTATAAATAAGATGTTCATTTGTTGTTCTCCATCTTACATATAAACGGTGCGTGCACTTGCCTACTTGCGTTTTTAAATATGCAGATTTCATTTGTTAACTTATGGGTATTCAATTGCTTCAGAGTAAACTAATTATTTTAGATAACCTCATCTATAAAAATCAACCGGATTTAGATCGGCAAACGAAGTGGCCGTGACACCGGACCAAGTCGATCGATTCAATTATTGCCGAATTTTTGTATGGAATAATGTAAGGATATTGCGCCATGCATAAAATACATCCTTATGATTCCCTTCTGGATCATTTTTCATTCGATACACTTGCACATAGACGCATCGTTACGTCCTTGACCTTTCTACATAAGGTAGTCAATGGCTCCATCTCTTGTGGAGAAATTGTGCGAGCTTTAAATTTTCGCACGCCTAGATTATCGTCTCGTTTGAGCGACTGCTCCTACTTGCCAACTCCAAGAACAAACATTCTGCAACATTCCCCGGTGTTCATCATGTGTCATAATTACAACCGGCCCCAAGTAGAGTTTGACATCTTTTCATGTAGTTGTGATATTATAAAAAGCATCAAATAAGTGAGTGTACCAATCAGCTGTATTATGTTAAGAAATGAGGCGTTCTTGTGCACATATATTGATTATAGTCTTTTCTCAATATTTATAAGCAACAATTTAAGTTATTATTATTTTTTTTTGCAGGAATTATTGTAACTGATTTATTAAGTTATTTTATTTTTATCACATTAGTGTATTATGTTATTTTTCCATCCTACTCCGTTATTGGATTTTGTCTGTGGAGTATTGTATTGAATTAAATAAATAAATAAATAAATAAGCATTTTGAAGAGTTTGTTACGGCATGTCATCAAATATTGCTTCCAATTCGGTTCGTAGAAAACGAAGATGTGCAACTCTTGTTAGCCACTTTGGGAGAATTCCAGCCTAAACGCTCAAAGAAAAGTGTCTTTGGTGTGGAAACTATTGCATGGGGGTTTTGATTGCTCCATGTGTGTGCACAGTGGTGATTAAAAATCCCGTTTTGGTAAACATGGCTTCGTCCGTAAATAAAACATTTGCTTGATTAGATCTGACACAAGGAAACCAATATCAATACTACAACTACATTACTAAACATTACAAAAAACATGCCACTCCACTGACTATCAAAATGAAGTTGAAGAAAACGGTGTGAAGTATTTTCTAGACATATGAAACATTTTGGGATGTGATCATGTGGAGAAATACTGATAATAAAATGGACAAGTTTGTTAAGTATTGGTAACGTGGCAACGTCTAGGAAACATAAATAAGGTGACATTCCATCCTATAATCAAATTGGTTCAATAAATATTCAATAAAGCAACCACGGCATGATAAAATAAAAATATGTCATCCAAATATGATAAATATTGCAAAATATGGCGATGGAGAAAGCATTTTCAAGAATTTAGGAAAAGTAGGAAGCAAATTGAGAATAAACAAAAAATGCAACATGTGCAATGCCAGAAAATACTGATGTTGGCAGCATTTTTAAGAACTGATGGGGCAAATGGGGATAAAACAAACGAAATAAATGAAGGGTACATTATAAAACATTAACTGATCAGGTACAAAATTAATAATGAGCTTTGCACAAAGAATAGGTAGAGGGGGGGATCAATGAAAGACCAAGATTCACAAGACCCAGTCAAATCTCCACGAAATGCACAAAGACAATTAGATTTAACAACAGCTTTCGATAAGATACCGGAATCTGGCCGAGGAAAGAGGAGTGAAGATAAGCGACGTCTAAATAATAAAATGTTTGGCTTCGATATTTTCTGTTTCCCCACAAACCGATAAAAATGTAAAACAAAATAAGGAAATATACTGAAAAATTGGTAAAAATTCAACAAAAGACATCTGAGCTGATTGCATCGGTAATTTTTCTTGTTGTTGTTTACGGTTTATAGGATTGGTTATTTAGTAGTGGTTCTCTTGGATTATACTCTTCGTTCTTACTACTAGTCAAGTGCATTGATTTTATATACCAATTCCCCTTATTTTAAGTATCTATTAAGTTTATGGAGTTTAAAGTTGCCGCTGTGAATGTCCGCTATTCATGCATATTGTTGACGATTTTAAAATGTTGTTGAATGAATCCTTTGCACTAGTGACTGTTTCTGAGACATGGCTGTAGGATGGACTTTTGAAAGTTTGATTGTCCTGGTTATAATCCAATAAGATCGGATCGCAAAAGCAAGAAGGGTAGAGGATTAGCAATTTATTTTAAATCATTTTTGTGTTGCAAAATTATAAATCTTCTTGGCAGGGAAGAAATTTTAGAACAATTACGCCTTTCAAATATAATCGTGCGAATTTTGCTATTAACAATGTATCACCGTCAAAATTTTATAGTTCAAAAAATATAATATGAATGTTTCAAGTTTTTCTCAGTTTCTGAAAGGAAAGTTGAAAAATCATTGAAATCTAATGCCACAAGTATGAATCCAACATTTAGGCAAATGACAATTTTGTGTATATCTTTCCTTAATAAATACATTACTTGTCTTCTTACTAAATGTCCAGCTACAGGCAAATTTCCGTCAGGTTGGACTTAGGTCTCATTAGTATTTCACCAACATTGTCCGCAGTGTAGAAAAAAAATATGAATGAACAATTGCAGGATTATGTACGTAATTGTGACATTTTCCTCATACGCAATTAGGTTTCAGAAAAGGACATAACGTGAAGGATTATCATCCATAACTGCTAGTGTTTTCTGGGCAACAGATAAAGAGTTACTGTCCTCTCACTTTTAGATTTTCTACAGCTTTTGACACCATCAATCATCACTTACTCTGTGTTAAATTATCTTATTATAGATTCGATACACATGTTACTAATCTCATTAATTCTTTCCTTATCAGGCAGAAGGCAATGTGTGGTGGTTGATGGTGTTCAAGCTTTTACATTAAAGAACTTTGTCTCTTCGAACATAATATCAATGATGACTTAAGTAAATGTATTCAACTAGCTTGATGACTCTCTAAAAAACAATCCTCGCAAGAGTCTATCAAAGTATTTGGGCAGGTTAAATACTGCTAGAGGGCCATAGAAGCCATTACAGTATTATGATAGAACAGCTTATTTTAATACCACTTGATGAAGTCAACAGTCTTGGAGTTATGATGGATAGCGAATGAAGATTTAAATCACATATTAGACATACCTATGGAGTTTTACGTTATGCCCCCCCCCCCATATGTCAATAAAAACTTTCTCAGCACACATATTAAAACTGCCTTGTGTGAGCCTTGTTTTGTCAATCTTTAACTATTGTGATGTCGTCTATGGCCCATGTATACCACCTTTGACTGAGTACCGTATACAGAAGGTTCAGAACTCCTGTGTACGGTTTGTCCTAAATCTTAGGCGACGTGGCAATATAACTGATCGTGTAAAGCAAATGGGCTGACTGAATCTGAAAAATAGGAGATCACTTCAGTTGGAATGTTATATTTATGATATTCGCCTAAATAAAATTTCACTTATACAAATTACGTCCACAATCGTGATTTGAGGTGCACGGGCATTTTTTTCTTATACCGCCTCTTCTCAAAATAATCGGATTGAATAGTAAAACATATGCCCATACAGCGGTTCAAGTGGCAGCTGAAATCGATCATTTTCGCAGAGCCGGTTCACCAATTATTGTCCCTAGCATAGAAGCAAACATCTGAGAAGAACGACATAATTTTATTTTGCAACATAGCTCTTGAAAGGTTAATAGATTTTAAATATCGGTGCTGAAGGGCTTGAATGCTTTTGGAAAAAAAATATGCATTTTGTTCCGCCAGCCAGCCATATACTCATAAAATAGGTTCACTGAAGATGTTGTTTTAATTTTGGAAAAAGAAAATAGTCGCAAGGGGCCAAATCTGGCGAATAGGGAGGTTGTTCGAAAATATCAAAGCCAGCACTGAGAATGGCAGCCATTGAAACACGGCTTTTGCGGGCCGCAGAGTTGGCATGATGAAACAGCACACCTCGTCTCAATGTTCCTCTTCTCTTTTCCTTGGTTGCTTCTCGAACTTTTGGTATTAAATCTGCGTAATAATTGCAACATTTTTGTAACGCTCCCAACTGAAATCAATATCAAAATCAATATCAAAATCAATATCAAAATCAAATTAATATTTTCCTTGGTAACCACAGGTTTTGGTGGACCTGCACCTGGAGCCTGTTCACATCACTCTCTCCCTAATTTTTAATGACCTGATAGGAAGGCGCAGAATCACTCAATATTAGTGTCACGTCCATATGAATTTCTTGCGGTAATAAACCTTTTTTATATGGGTATTTTATAACAGCCCTTGTTTTAATTTTATCCATTTTGATAAAATTACAAAAAGCACAAGAGAGCCGAACTAATATTTCGAATAACTGAAAAGATAGTAAGAGGCAATTTTACATACAGTAACGTTGGTAAATGACACTACGGAAGAAAACCATTTTTCATTTGTCAATCAATGCCTACTATGTTAGGGGCAGTTAATGATGAACCATCCCCGGTTAGAGTCAAACTTATGCTTGTAATGATTTCACTTCTGACTCTCTTTTCTTGTTCTTCTTTTCCTTTTTCCTCTATATATTGTAGTGAGGTTAAGTGGACGAACGCCTTAAGGCGAACTCCGCCTCAAGTTTTCTAATTGTAGTTACAATCGTACGAATGTTAACATTTTTTGTTTGTTACTATTTTGTTGAAGCAAATAAAAATATGTTATTATTATCATTATTTATTATTTTAAGAAAAAATTTTTTAGAGTAGTAACAATTACATCAATAAATATGGTATGTCTGTTCTGGAAAACCACTCGATACATTTTCATCTCCACTGCACACCATTATAAACGGTATTAGAGGTTAGGTATACAAAAGGTTAATACATGACTAAAAATTGTTAAGCTTACAATGTTCTACAAATAAGTCCATGGCAAGATATACCCACATTTAAAATATATACATCAATAACTCGAAATACGCCTGGTAATTACAATTGTGCAAGGGTTTCTTAGATTGATTGATTTAAGTAGTTTGCTCAAATTTTCTCATACATGCTTGCCTTTCCCATAAGAAGCCAATTATGCAAATTACGTTAAACATCGTAGGCGCAAACTATTCACTTAGTCCAATTAACACTCGGGACTGATTGATAGTTACATGTAGCACGAAGTTTCGTTATATCTGAACTAATATATTGTAAATATGTAAATAAACGTTGATTATTAAGTAGTGAATTTGCGCCAATACTTATCAATAGCCACAAAAATTAAGTGTCGAGTTGCCAAACTCAGAGTCATATTGCATATTTCATCCAAAATTCAATCCAAAATTGTATTATTAAAACAATATTACTCAAAATACAAATACACAATAAATCAAAAATGAGTTTCTTCGGATACAAACGATAATTACTCGGAATGGTGAATGAAGTCCGTTGCTGATATTCTATGGGGTGTTTGTGTAAATGCGCATCGATGCATCGACATGACTAAAACCAACTTAGTGGGGTATTTGACTGGAAAAGCGGATCATAAATCAATTTTCGAAAATACTAAATTCGTACCCATAAACCATTTTCTGGGTTAGATGATGAGCCGATGTTATCAAGGGAGGTTATCTTTGTATACTGGCGTCGCTGTCAGTCAAAAGTCGTAGTCTGCTGTTACTGGACATATACATTGGAGATTAACTTAACGTTTAGGAATAAGCTTTGTCAAATTGTTTTCCAAGAAATGCAGTGAATTTTGTGTTATGGATTCTTCAGCCTTTCTTTCGTTATTTTAATTTGACATGTGATTCATTGAAATTTACTCAGAATTGTTGCCAGTACAGGGCCGAGAACATATGTAGTCATAAAACATATTTCGTGATAATTTTATTGAAAACTGTGTTTTACTATAACATTACCATAACAAACTTTTGGGAAAACTTTTCGTATTATTTTATTCCTATTCAAAATAATGCAATCAGTTGAGAATACAAAGTTTTACAAAGTTTCCTACAAGTTAGAATTGCGGAAAGGTATTTACAATTTGGTTGGCCAAATGCCCAAACGTGACATTGTCGCCATATATTGAAACTGAAACATTTCTAAGTCAACAATTTACCACGCCCTGAAGGACTGTAATGAAGGTTCGCCGTGCATGAATCTTCCAAAGGCGGGTCGCCCTCGAGTTTTGAATCATGCAAAGCAACTTCATTGCTGCAAGAAATAGAAAAGGAGTTTCAACGAGAAGATTAGGTCGAAGATTTTACATTTCCCATATGACAGCCAAGACAGAAGTTAGCAGAAATAATTGAAAATATAGAAAGCGACAAAAATGTCAAAAATACACCCAATTAGAGACGATTCCAAGATGCTGCAGACAATTAAGATTAGAACATTTCAGAAAAATGCCACGAAAATTTTAGACGATGTAAAATATTTTCCGTCATCTAACTCCGAAATAAAAGAAAATGAAGGCTTTTATGCAGACAAATTGAGAACGTTCCTAATGACGTAAGGTATAAGAAAAAAGCGAAATTTGAGGACAGGGTCCAGTGTGGTGCACAATTTCGGAAGCTGGTTTTTCATGTTGGGCGAGTTAGGAGCGAAGCTGTAAATGTAGACATTTATATTCGAAGATTCCTCTCCAAATTACTGAATTTTATTCAAACGCATCATGTTAATGATATATTATGTTCTGGCCGGATCTGGTATCATCCCATTATGCGAGAAGAACCCAAGATTGGTTAAGGCAACACAATATCCCATGCGTACTTAAAGAGGATGACCCCCCCAAATGATCCACAGGCACGTGCTGTAGAAGATTTTTGGGCTTTACGCGGTTGAAAAGTTTACGGCGGTGGGTGGGAAGCCCAAAATGAAATACTACTGCGAAGAATCTACCAAAAGATTCGCGAGTTTAACCCACCTACCGTCCAAAGGCTAATGGGAGGCATTGGCACCAACTTGCGAATAATATAATCTCGTGGTCCTACTATGTGATACATTATAATTAAAGTTACACTGAATCGTTTTCTGTACTACCAAATTAACTTAAAAAAACTCCCCCAAACTTTTGTTGTATACGTTACTTCTAAGCAATCGGTTACCCTCGAAATTCAAATTCACCTACTAATAATAAAAATAATAATATGTATACTACATATTATACAAGATCTGTCGCGAAACACCGCGGATGCACCATATTTCGTGAATTAATTTCCTGCTCTTGTTCCATTATTGAAAAACTCCTGGTCCCAAATTTATAACAGACATCTATTTAATACTAAAAAGTTCTCACGAGTCGATTTGCGAGAAAAAACTTGACTTTAAGCAACAGAATGCTTGATAAGTTTTGTCGAGACGACAGAAAGAGAAAAGATGTCAAGTATAAATTATCCATAATAAAGCACCAATTCGAAGATAGATGCCGCATACAATAAGAAAGCAAGCGATTGGCTTAATGGCACTACAACATGTAACTCATGTATATGATGAATCATTGTTATGTAGTAATCCTTTTCGATTAGGAATTGTCCATCCAAACTTTCATTTACAATAGCGACCCCTGGTTGTCATCAAACACTAGTTATCAGGTCAAGGTGAAAAAATTTCGTGAAGAATTCGGATCAAAATTTATTCCAAATGAAATTAAAGTTATAAAAGAACTTACTAACACCCCAACTAGAGCATAAAAGTGTAGTGCAGCCTATGAGCATCTGCTCGCATCAACAATCTTTAGACCCCTAGACTATGTACATAGAAAAAGATCTTTCCGAATATGAAATAGTGCGATCTAGTAACAAAAACTTGTATCCATGCTATAGTATTCTCCAAAAAGCCAAAAAAGACTGCTACCCCACCAGAGAGTAACCGCTAGGTGTAAGGAAGTAGAATTATACAAAATTTACTAGATCATCCAGCTTCGAGGTTTCCATTTGAAGGATGTGGTGGACATATTAAAAGGCGATAAACAGTCGTTGGTACGGATCACATCAAGTGCAGTATAAAATGAAATTTGATAATGAATCGATTATGATGCAAACATTTTCCAAAGTTCTATGGCGCCGTTACAGTTCGTTTGTGGTGAGGAAATGAAGGTAATGTAGCAAAATTCGAACCTATGTCGTCACGGTACTGCAGATCCATAAGAATCAGGTTTATATATGCATCTGTCAATGTTACAAATTGCATGTTAAGTTGTACAATTGGTATCCTATGTCTGCCACTATTCACTAACTGAGGTCATTTCCAGTGTATACAAGATCGTACGGATTCAATTATTCTCGAACGTTTTCGTGTAACGTCTTGATCCAACATTGAAGATGAGGTCCTTTTCTAAAGTCACGTTAAATTTATTACTGCTACTGCTGATCCTAGAACACCGCCTAACCCAAGATCAATAAAGAAAGCAATGAGGAAGAAGAAAAATTATTAGAAATTATTTTACTGTTTATTGTATTAATTGACTTTATCACCTTCATTTATTTAGCATAAACGATAAAATGTTGAATGCCAATAAAAATAACTGCTATAAATACCCCACTGTGCCTTGGTTCAAATTTCGCTGAGTCCTAATATAACGGGTGTTTTTTTTTAATTTGGCGTCAAAGCTGGCCGTGTATACCTAGCTGCGAACGAAGCATCATTATTAATTTGACAGCTTAACCTATGTCTAACCGGTCTAACCTCACTTTTATTTGTCAAAAGTTGTTACTTAAGTGACGTTTGAGTGTATGTATATACAGGGAATAATTTTCAATTTAAAATGTAATGCATTTCTAAGTCCAGAGTAAGGAAATTCATTCCGCTGTACGCACGAGCTTTTCGAGATAAAAGATTTTTAAATTGGTTTATAATGCAAAGCGGGATTTGTTATGCTTGAGAAACAGTCGCTGTAAGTTATTTCTAACGCCGATTTGATTTAAGCTGGTTAATCTTCGTCATTTCTTCAGTCCTTCATTTTTATGTAAATTAGACTTAAACTTTGTAAATGTCTTTGACTGACTTTTCAATCATTTTAATAATTTACGGGTTTTAAACAATCGTTTTATATAAGATAGGTAGTAAATTTGAAATTGCATGCCAATCATTTTGTTCATTTATTCTTGCGAATTTGTTTGTTATAATGTCATATGATTCTGAGAATTCATTTATAATTTCGCGCGAATTATAATATAATTTCACGATTATTCGTCCAGCTGCACTATAATAATGTGTATTGGCACGTCATTATGATACGTCATTTATGTTTATATACCTTTTCGTTTTCTGTACTTAAAAAATTTCAATATACGTACAATGATTTATTACTTTCAGTTCGATATGCCAATAATGGGCTTTGTTAGAAAGGCGATGCACCAAAAATATTGCCCCACATATATAATAAGTTAATTATTTTCAAATAAAACCAAAAAGGACGGTTAATCATTTCTTTATCTCATAATCTTAATAATCACACCTAAATTTTACAACGGCAGTAAATTATTGTTTTAATTAGCTTAATAACTTAACATGCATGCGCTCTTAACACCCGAGTCGCACGGCCAGCCGCGTTAAACGCTTTTATTAGGTTTATAAATCTCGCACAATAATGCTAACAATTCCGTCGGTGATTCTAATGCACCAAGGAAGACAAAGCGTCGCGTCGCTTACTCACACGAAGGACTCGACGCGACGCGGGCGCACAAAGGAGGCATATTTTGAGATTAAATTAGCGCAAAGAAAAAGGTGCCACCGCCAAGGGACAATAATAAATGCATGTGCAGGACGATAAATCAAATCCCGATGTTATCGCGAAAACGGTCGCTTAATTGAGCGGTATTTTCGACTGTAACATATTAATCTTGTGCTAATATGGCGTTGTGTGTATGTAATTAAAACTTTTTCGTTTATCAGCGACAGCATCAGCCATTCGTAATGACTAAAATGGTACCGACCTGTAAATCGAAGAGAAGTTTTTGTTGTTTAAGACGCTAGGCTATTCGTTTTACTTGTATTATTCGAGATGTAAATTAAGGTTTTGTACATTGTTTTATAAATAACTTAATGGATTATTCACATATTTATTATCTGCAATAACTGATCTGAGCGAAAAGTTATGTGTCTTTCTCTAATCTTTAGCATGCTTTTAGTTGAAATTTTTTACGATACATTTGAACCGTCATAATTATTATTTCTGTAGGCGATGTGTGTTGATTAACCATGTTTTATGCTTCATAATGTATATTTGAAAAAAATAATTGTGGAATAATTATTTATTTATGATAGATGATTTATACACAATTTTATTGATTTATGCAGTTTTTTGTTGCATTGTTCATATGGAATAGGAACACGACACGCTATTTATTAGAATAAAAATTGTACTTGAAGACTAGTTTTTGTTACTTGCAATTGTTACGACTAACAACGTCGACCTCATATTTTGCTAATGGTGGCCACGCCACTGACGAGTAGGATATATTATAATAATCTTATTTGCATTTAAATCGAATTTCACGTTCACTAGTACTAGGTGTGATGTTCGATTAATAAATCATCTATTAGAATTAAATCTCGAATATTTGCATTGAAACGCTGATTATATGACGACGCAAATAATTCAGATAGAGTGCTTTTCGAGAAGTACACGGAAAAATGATGGTTTCATCTGCTTTAATCTTTCTGAATTTTTCCTAAACTCTTTAGCAACAGAGCGTGCGATCGGAAGTAGGCTTGCAAACTGTAAACATAGTTTAATTAAACTGGTAGCAATTTTACAGTGCATTAATTCGCACGGTAAACGATGAAAATATAATAAATTGCGCAACGTCCAATCGATTATATCATAATTTGCAAATGATAAATTTCATGAAGCAATTACAAAAATAAAAATGTAACAATTAATAGAAATGCAAATGCGAATGTAGTGAGTGTGAGCAGCAATATTAAATTTTTCTGCTACATATTTTTTTGCAATAAAGTGTTTTTGCACAAGCGGGAGTAGAAATCAGTTTCTCCGTTGTCAAAATAGTGACAAAGGTGGAATATTAATGTTTATAGTAAATTATACGTTGGAACAATTATTGAAATTAACGTTTGTTGGCAATTCACACAAAACATTTTCGTTCACAGTTTTTTGATTGACACACATGCTCGAACTTGCACTTGGTTTGGAATATTTGTTTTATTTTTAACGGAGTCCTGTATGTACCCCTCGGCTACTGTTGTACTTTTCCAACCGCCGGGCCGTGCCGTTTTATAGTGGTGATGTCAGCTCCCGCATCTGCAAGTAAAGTAGCTGAAGTTCTACGTAGGGAATGGCCCATGTACATCAGCGAATCTGGTAAACCTAAACAGGTTGCAATTATGCTTGGTATCTTTCCGAAAGTGTTTTTGCCTATTGGTTGAGTGGTACATTTTCCTCCTTTATAAAATATAAAAAACCGACGATGTTGTACATACTTGTGATATAATCCAATATAGTTTATGCTTCCTTCATCACCAGTAATCACAAATGTTCTTGGTATTTTAGTCTTTGTACTCGGCACCTTGACAATTAGAGATGATTTTACATCTTCAATATCATCAACTATGACGTTTACTAATTCATTTGAACGTAAAGCACTCGCTATACCAAAGATAACAGCAAATTAGAAAAAAATTGAAAAATTTATAGTTATGTAAAATTGTAACTCAGTACATAGTTATTTTCTGACTTTATCATTAAGTACTCGTTATCATCTGCTGTTGTTAGGAAAGCTTCAATTTGATCTCTTGTTAAGACTTTAGATTTTAAAAACACCAGCAACTTTGGATACTTGCTAAGATCAATGTTATCGTTCACTAGTACACACGATCGTATCATAGAGTATTGTGCCCATAAAGTCGATGATTTGTATTTTTTTGAGACTTTATTAAAATACACCAACATTACATTTTCCGTGTAGGTCCGCACTTTCTTTTCGGAACACAATTCGCTGAAGCGATTATAAGCTGCCCCATACAATTTTAGCGATTTTGCTGGTAACAAGTTAACAGTCACTGCTGAGGCAGCATCGAGGATTTCTTGGGGTTCCATAACAAATTCACAATTTTTTACAAAATTTTAGCTTGTTTATACAGTTTTCTGTCGACTATGGTTGTCACGGTGCAAATCCCAAAGACTACTAATAATTATATCACAGGCAAATTTGAGGAAATTCTTTTTAATTATTAATCTTTGTGTTTTTCTACTCCCGCTTGTGTAAAAAATAGTAACATGAGAGCAACGGAATTATGTTTTAGAGTTGGCCCTGGAAGAGGGAGACAGACATACCATGAATGTGTAATTTTAATCCAATAAAATAGTTCATTTAAACTGTCACTTTTTGAAGTATTGTAAAACAGTTTTTAATGAAATTTTAACACCATTTGTGAACATGTTGCACGACGTTAAAGGAAGAGTTACATGTGATGTCGGTGGTGGCCATATAACTCATCTTATTTGATAATTACTATTGGTTGTCATGATTAAAATGTATTATTTAAAATTTTATTGCCAACATAACCTCAGTTTTTACAGCTTTGCCTGCAGTTTGATTTAATCTAAATTTAAGTTACCGGGAAAAGGGTTGGTACACCTGTTAGTAACGGCGAGTAGTTCTATTACTCAAAATTAATCAAAGACATACACGAAAACTTCCAAAGCCCTCCCTGAATCACAATTCCGTTGCTCACACGTTATATACACCTCGGGAGAGAATGCTATGCCCTCTGGACCCAAACTGCACCTCTGGAAAAATCATGCATTTCTCTCCCTCTATGTATAAACTACTATTTTGAAATTTATCGAGCAATTAACATTAATGACACATGACATAAAATCGTATCATTAATCATGCATTTATATGCTTAATATTTTTTTTTGAGTTGTAATCTAGTGAATTAGATCTTAGTCGAATACCCTGAGTATGCTCTTCACAATGTTCTTTCTAGTTTTTTTACAGTAAATACTAGGATACATAGAAAGATATCGCGATAGGCTATTTAATGTCAATTGTCATATTAATGTTTATAGCTTGTTTAAATTACAAATAAGGTGTACGATAATAGAATACTTTTTGTTGTTGGTAGAAATCTTTCAATTTCACATAAGTATTTAACCAACCCAACCAAACTCAGGAGAGCTGCCATATTAAAATTATTGCTCCCAATGGAGAAATATTTTTTTAAATATCCGAACCAGTGTTGCAAAAATTTTAATCCTGGACAAACTAGTAATGCAGCTCCACTGTGAACATCTTTATCAACATCAAAACAACATGCACTAAAAAAAGACAGGTGAAAATAATTGGAGCTTGCACCCTTAGACTGTCATTTATTGCGGCCACTACAGTTGGGGATGTTTCGGCGATTGCTTATATAACTTCTAGCACCTCCGATTTTAATTTTACAACGACAAACAAAATCCTCCAGGTAATTATAGTTTACATTTTTGGCTTCATTACTTTATTACTTATATTTATAAATTTTGTATTTTTGACGGTTGAATCCAATTTTTAAGTAAAACTTATCTCAATACAATACCCGTAGTCAGATGTATTTTAATTTACATATAATGTCATATGATTCTTTGTCCTGTTTAAATAGTTACAACCACGTTTTCTCCATAAATGAGTTTCGTTAAAATGTTGAAAGGTAAATTAATTATTTATAGTTTCCTTTCCCCACTTTTTCATTAATTGTTAGTCTAGCCATGACTATTAAAATTATTTTTCGCTCGATGCAGTTTAAAGCTTAATAGCCGATTTCTCTTTACTCCACTTTAGTATTAATTTTGTTCCTTGCACTACACAGTTCTTATAACCTGACTTGAAGGCATTAGTCATTCTATCTCAAATCCAACACCGATTTAATCACAAGCATTTTGATCTGCAAATTTTTAAAACTGAAAATGAAAGATGAGTACATATATCGACATACGAGTTCTTAACTACATATAAAATCATCAAATTGAACCCCATTTACCTCTTAGAGTCCTTTACAAGTCGCTTATTTTATTTCACATACACATACATATTTATTATTTTCCATTTTCCATATATTTCATCATAGAAATTCAATCTCAACAAAACACATTCCAATGAGCCTATCTAGCGGGATGTCAAATATACTTGAAGACATAAAATACATAATTTTAACGTAATCCTTTTCCCAAGCAATAATGGAATTGAATAATGGGCATTACAATTCCAAGCGTGAAGCTGAAAAGAATGTTTTGAGGGAATGAATAGAGTGTTTGGTGGCAAGTGGTAAAGAGCATTGGCCTTGTTCGCAACATGATTGAAGATGATCTGGCATGCTACTGTAAGGAGATTGGTGCCCGTTCGATTCTCCAGAATTTGTCTGCAGTTCAAAAAGAAAATATGGGATGGTGCGTATCTACGCTGGATCGCTTTGACAATAAATCGTCTAATTTGATGTACAACATCTGCTGCTATGATTCCGAGAAGAACCGCCACACACTGCTGAACAGTAATAACAATTTAAATTTGTCGACATAGTAGTTATTTGTATACTAATGTCGCGAAATTTATATTTAACTTTCCGAGAGAAGATTTGGCGCCGAGGCCGCTTGCGGCCGAGGCAAGACAATCTGGAGGATGTTAAAGTATTTCGCGGCCTAGGTGTACAGAACATTTTTTGGGCAACCGAAAATTTTGAGTTATGATAAAATTAACGAGTAGTCCAATTCACTGCATATAATAGAAAGCCGGCTTTCATGTTGTTTTATTTACGTCATTTCTATAGCATGGTAACGGTTGACGTTTAGTTTAGCGGCCTTGGCCGCGAAGTTGTATTTCGCGGCCTGATTTGCATATGCGAAATATTTGCGTATTATTATTCGCGATTAATTTATGAAAAGTCTTAATTTGGACGTATCATTACCATCTCTCTTATATTTTATGAAAGTTTCCGCAGCTAGTTACGATTTTTGAAGATTTTATTATGGTTAATTTGCATTATCCTTTACTCGCTCTCGTGCAAAAAGTTACCCACACGTCTATAATAGTACGTTATGTGATAAGTGTCCTAAGTGATTGATTGTGAAACAATTATGCAAATTGCAATTTTAAAACATGATATAAACATTATGGAAACAAATATTATTCAACCGATTTGATTAATCCTTGAATAGGCTAAAATTTTCCGTAACAATTTTATAATGAAACTTCACACACAAGTAGGCGTATATTATATTATCTACAACCATACGCAGAATGATACAATGACCGAGACTGTTGACACATGGATGTTGAGCTGAACAAATAGTTCCGTTAACAATGCACACGTCGTAATATGAAAATCATGTATCAAGTTTTTTAACAGCAGAAACAAATAGTTACATCCATCCTTGATATCGTAATGCATTTGTAGCAAAAATATATTTAAATAAATATATACATCCGAGTGATTTTTTTGACGAAGTATCATCCGTCATGCATTTCGCGTTCTTTACACCTACAATAGTATTTGGCAACTTAGTTGGAAAATGTAAATTTTTATATGATATTTCAATTATGAAACAATAATAACTAACGTGATAAAAATGTCTATTATAACACTGGTGTTATAACGTTGGGCTGGGTAACATTCTACGCACGGCAAATATTCTCTAAATGCTAAATGCGTTTTTCATGCGCACACCCAAGGCACACTGTGGTGCACACCACGATTCATAAATAAGTATTTTTTTGCATGAGAGTCATCGTCGGCTGAACAAAATCGCGTTCACTTGTCAAAAGAAAGCGATACCTAAAATTAAAGACGCAGAAACTGCCGCTTGTCCGCCCAACTCCCGCGGGTTGAAATTAACATATTTTGCATATGTATTGTCCATTATAGTTGTCCGATCCCAGACGTTATTAAATCATGTATCCGCACATGCGATAAGTGCAGGGAAATGCTTACCGGCGTCTAGTAAATCGAAACAAATCGGCTAAATTTAACTATACATTTACATTTAGATTTTACGTATAATATAAAAATGTTACGCATATTTTTAACAGTTTAACGGTCTATTATAATTTGAAATTAGAATCTTCAAAATTTCCTACATTTCAAAATTTGCTTTTATATAATTATTTCATTATTTGTAATCAAATAACGATAAGTTATTCTTGTATTTAAATATAGCTTTGGCCATAACGCCTGGAAGTCAAATATGTAAACGTTGACATAGATATACAGTACGGCATTTAAAAATATTTAAATATCTTCTGTGGCATCTGACCTTAATTTGTTTTATAATAGCATATTTTTAATGCATGAAATATTGTGTATAGAAACTGCAGGTCTAACAACACTAAATAAGTAAGTATGGAAAAAATCGCTTCTAATAAAAAAAAAAAACAAACAAAATAATAAGTGAAAATAAGTATGCAAAACGTGAAATTCATGAATTATTGTATTCAGATTGTATAGTCTCGAATATTACTACATATATTTATTTAAATTTAAATTATATGATTGTTATTTTGTTCTAAAACAAAATTTAAAAAAGAGTTTACGGTGTTGAAAATGGGGCCCAAGCTGCGTTTAGGATGCCTAGCTACGGACCGGAACCAGCAATACAACCGGCTACATCTATTTTTACCTTCATGGTACAAAAAACATCCTAGAAATATTTAGAAAGCCCTGGGACGAAACAGAACCTGGCTGTAACCTTTCTAAAGTGACGCTAAACTATCTGAATGAAAGAACTCCAAGAAATTATCTGCGGCTGACAAGGAAAACTCTACGGTTATTGTTATCATTTCTTAATGGGCAATGCGGTCTAAATGGGCACATCATGGGCATACTGTAGAGTTTGCGGAAGTGAAGAAGATAATGGCGAACTATGCGCTGGTAACAATAAGATACGTTGCCCAAATTATCTAAAAGCAATATTAGCCAGAAAAATCAGTACTCATATTGAGCGACAATCATGGGAGAAATACGACAATGAAAGAATGCTGATTACACAGTGTGGGCACGCTTGAGAGTGCACGTGTGTAAAGATAGTGCCATGAATTCAAGTAAAAAATAAATAATATATCTGCAAATAATTCCATTAACTAAAGGTGGTAAATACGAGAAAGGATACAGTTCGTGATGAACGCGTGTGTGCTTTATTTAGAAGAGATAAAAACAGTTCAAATCGATCGAATAAAGGAAATTGCCGCTCTGAAACAAGAAGTAATACGCTTAAAGAATGACAATGTTAAACTGACTCGACATCGTCGATCGAAATAGTTATTGAGGCACAAAAAACCTCAAAAGTTAAGAAACCTGACCTGCAGAAAGAAGTAAAAAAGATTAATATGATAAGCAAATATTCGCAATCGATTAAGGATGATATTAATTATAAAAATAACGATGAAGTCATACAACATAGTGTAAAGCATCGGAAACGGAAAGCTGCAGTTCGCTGCACCGGAACACTTCAACATACATCACCAAACTCCTTTAGTGCAGCAGCAGCAGCAGCAGTGTCTTTGTAAACCACGGAAGACAATTTGAAAAAATTACCTAATAACGAAATGCCCCGGTCAAGATTTCGTTGTAGACAGCTTCCCATCATGACAACTCGCAAAACCGCTCGTTCAAGATTGGAGCTGATATTGCGCTAGATACAAAATGAACTCTATGAATCTGATTTCTGGCCCGACGGAGGCGTGATTAGCAGGTATTTTTCGTAAATGCAATCAGGGATTGCTACAGCTATTGTAGCATTGAACATGTCCTACATAAATGTGCAGAACATTGGAAATAAATTAGGTGAAATAGATGTAGTGCTTTGTAATACTGAAATTGACGTAGCCTGTTTTAACATTGGTTGTGTAATGACGAAGTTGGTTATATAATATAATCCAACGAATTTTAGTTTAGGAAATTATTTTAGTCGTAAAAACTATACTCATGGTGGAGTAATCATTTACGTTAAAGATGAAATCACAGCTATTAAGCTAATACAATATATTGGAAATATTTTAACAGTGTACCGATCACCATCGTATTTTTTTTAACAAACTACTGCATTAAACAGTATTAAGAAGTTTAACTGTGAAGTGGTTCTTTATGGTGATTTTAATATAAACTTCCTAAACTTCCTTGTTGCATAGAACAAGATATATTTCCAGAAAAATTAAAGATTGCAAAAACGGTTCCTGTGTACAAAAAAGGCGATCCGGAGGATATGAATAATTATAGGCCGATATCAATTCTGCCAATAATATCGAAAATAGTCGAAATGATCATAAAAGATAGATTAACATCATATAATATCATATAAGAAGAAAATACTAGTCGAAGAACAATTTGAGTACAAGCAAAGTAAGGCAACTGTTCATTCAATACTACATGTAGTTGAGAACATTATAACATCTTTTGATAGTAAATGCATATGTAACGCAGAAATAGTAGATTTAATAAGAGCATTTGTCTGCGTGGATCATCAAATCTTGCTGTATAAATTATGGTTTTAAGGCATCCGAGGGAAACCACATGAAATTTTACGATCCTACTTAAGTGATAGAACACAGATCGTTGAAGTCAACGGTGCAAAATCTAAGCAAGAGAAAGTAACAGAGGGTGTTCCCCAAGGATCGATATTAGGACCTTTGTTGTTCTTATTGTATATTAACGATCTGCCTGTGGACGACACCTCATTCCTAAACGTGGGTAATTCTGAGGCCGAAGTCAATGAACTAGAACTACAAACACTAGGATAAGCTAGTGATTGGTTTAATGCCAATAAATTAAAAATGAACGAAAATAAAATACAAAAATTAACATTCAAAACATCACGTCTTGGCAAAGATAGTGCAACACAATTTCTAGTACTTTTATTGACACAAGGCTAAGTTGGAAACAGCACATTAATTTTCTTGCAAAAAAGCTGAGTAAGACTGCCTATCTGATCAGAAATCAAAACCGATTACCACACTAGATACTCTTCGGTTAGTTTACTATGGAAACTTCTATATTCCTGTTTCCTATGGCACTATTGTATGGGGCCGCTCGACACAAATTGACAGACTGTTTAAAATCCAAAAACAAATTATAAGAACTATGACAAACTTAAAAAATACAGAACACTGCAGACCTTACTTCATCAAACTTCAAATTATAACGGTGGCATGTATATACATATTCAAGTGCCTGTTATATGCGAAGACGAATTTAAAGAATTAAATTAAAATTAAAAGAAATACATATGGAACCAGAAATAGACATTTGTTGGACATTCCTTGCACAGATTGGTTGTCACGCAAGGATCCACAAAATACAATGACACTCACAATTTCACAATAAATTCAAAAGGGTACTTCTTAGCAATGCATACTATAACGTACAGGAATTTTTAAATTCAAAGATATGTTAGTCGCTATCAGCTCAAAATCGTACACAAGAATTATATTAGTTTATGTAACTTATGGTAGGAGAATAATATGTATGTTTTGTTTGACAATCTTAAACAATTGTATTGTATAGGGAGCAATAAATATTATTATTATTATTATTAAGACTTGCTGTAAGCCAAATGCATCCTTCGAGGATACAGTCCTGCATGCTCAGCAGTTGGCTAGTAAGCTAATGAGAATGACCCCGTGGTAGTCCTCGCGGGAACCTAAGATGTACTAAAGCTTTACTCATTCGAAAAGTTAGCGCACCGACATTGTTAAACTGTTAAGTTTAACAAATTATTATATAGGTTTAAATACAGCTACCAAGAACTTCGGAATTGTGAGTTATTCTCTATTATAATACAAAATTTTTGCATAGTAACAAAGATTGGTAGTTTGAAGTTAAAAATTCGACAGTGTTACTGGGCGATGTCACGGTGTTAGTATGAATTGTATTCCATTAGATTATTTCCTGAATGAGCAAATTTTTCAGCAACAAATGTTGTGTATTCAATTAAAAACGAATTTACAGACGTTAATTTATACTATGCTTTTTGGTTGTTAAAAAATCTATAGGAAGAAAATAATTAGAGAAAAGCGTGAGTATGTTTTTTGTCTCAAAACAAGACTTCAAAAAGTATTAATTTGAAATTCAAAAATTTAAATTGCGTAAATTAATTTTAATTAGTAGCTTCGATGCTATTGTCCTTTTCAAACTATTGTGTAACAAAATATAAAATTAACTCACCGCGATGAGGGCTCGAAGACAGTGTTCAATTTGCATAGTAGCCAGTGCTGGCGTGGGGTGAGGGTTCGAGGGTTAAGGGTGCATCTACCCTCGAACCTCGGCCGGTAGTTTTTCCACCTACTTGCGCCGGTTTCGTAGCCGCCTCATGTCGAAAATAGCTGTCGTGTTACATCATCTCAGATGCACAAATCTTCTATATCCTGAAATAATATAACACACAATTGAAATCGTTTAGCTGAAATTAAAATGGTTACGTTTTAAAGTTCACCGCGTTGCGATGTTTTAAAATCGCGTGTAAATTAAAAAAAAACGAGTCAACGATCAAGAACGCGTACTGCAGAAATTCAGCTTTTGGCGAAGCCGAGATTCCAAACAAACTTTCGAATTAATCACTTCCACCGGTCTAATGTCAATAAGTAATAAAGTCATCTATTATATTGCGATGGCCACCGACGCATGGATTTTCTGCACAGACGCGTTCGAGACGCTCTATCATAAGAAAAGAGACGTCGTTATTGGCGCCGCAGACGCCCACCTGTGAAAGCAGGACGTCCTCCATAAACGATAGAAGCTGGGGTCCCGCCTCCCATTCAAGTTGATCTACGCCAATTGGTAATTTGATTCATGGGATATATTTGGAATCTTGAAATGTAAATTTTAATTGCATTGTGTTTTGATTAAAGCCTTATTTGCGAGTAAGCAATTTGTTCTGGAGTCCACACAGTTTACAGTTTACCAACTTATGTCGATATGTTAAACAACAAATTCAAATGAAAATGAAAAACATTCCTTTCTTTTGAAGTATTGACAAATTTATCTAGCAGATGTCCCCAACCACCTCTTTGCGATCAATGAAGTTCCTGGGAATTGTGGGGATCTATGTAAGGACATATATTCAACGAATTATCATATCTGATTATTAATACATCAAGGGGATTGCCATATTTTGTTTCACAGGTTTTGACGTTTCACACACTAATGTTTTGCTAGACAAGACAAGTTGTTCGTGAAGAACATGGCAATATTTACCATCTTTATGAAAAAGTTGCATTGTAAAAATCTACCCTAGGCGAACAATACGATAAATGAAATAGATGTATGTGTGTCTGTTCTAATGAAACATTTTTATTAAACAAATTAATTCAAAATCTGCATTGTCTAATTTCTATGTACTCATTGCCTCATTTGTATTCTACATGTGCACTAATACCAATTAACGAATATGGAAAGCGTGACAATTGTTCGTGAATTGCCGTGTTGCGTGGTCTACATTGCGTTTTGTTTACTTCATTAAGTTTAAACGTACCATGTGTAATTCAGATAACTTCCAATATATCTCCTTGTAACCGTATGCGTAATTGTAATTTACAATCGTTACTGCAAATATATAAGTTATTTGGCAATGACGGAGCCATAGAATACAACAGATTAGCTTTTATTTCGCTGAAATCGAAATCTCAGAACAGAAATATTTAGTGTAAGAAACCAATTTTAACCAATTTGAAAAACAAATGAAAACAATTGTACTCATATAAAATACATATGTCGTCAGCAGTATTGTAATTATATATGTATACGCTTGGTAACACCGTCTCCAGAGGAAGCATAACAAGAATAACAAATTACATTACGTCGGATTACTTCGTCTTATTAGAAGTGTGACACACAGACTTGACATCATATATTTTCACATGGCGATCCATGACATTGTGGCTGCCATGATGCAGAGTTCCCACATGGAACTTTACAAGACGATCCTGTTCTCCTTCCCCGTTCATCGCGCTTTCTTGTTGCCATTTATTGACGTATGGGACAAAAGTTTTGGGAATTTTTTTTAAATATAATTATTCAAACTATCATTGATTTATTTAATTTGGTAGTACAGTAAACGATTCAGTGAAGCTTTAAATATAATTATAATGTATAACATAGCAGCTAAAGGGCCATGGGTTCGCAATGATTCGACATTTGGTGCGAATGCCTCGCATCAGCATTTGGACGGTAAGTGGGTTAAACTCTCGAATCTTTTGGTAGATCCTTCGTCGTAGTTCTTCTTCATTTTTGGCTTCCCACCCGCCGACTACCGAGTAAATCCCAAAAATCTTCTATAGGATGTGCTTGTGGAATATTCGGGGAGTTATTCTCTTTAGGTACACATGCGATATTTTGTTGCCTTAACCAAACTTGAGTTCTTCTGGCATAATAGCACGATGCCAGATCCAGCCAGAACATAATATTATCATTAACATAAAATTTACTAATTTGGGGAGGCATCTTAATATAAATGTCTGCATTTACACCTTCGCCCTACCTCGCTCAACATAAGGCCTTGAAGAACCAGTTCCGAAATTGTGCACCACACTAGTACCTTGTCCTCAAATTTCCTTTTGGCATTGGCCAACGAAATTGTAAATACCTTTGCGCAATTCTAACTTGTAGGACATTTTGTAAAACTTTGTAAACACAATTGCATTTTCAAACTGCAGGAGAAACTTGACAGATTCACAATATCCAATGGTTGATTTTAAATATGATAAAAATAATACGAAAAATGTTCCCGAAACTTTTGTTGCATACGTTATTTATGATTATTCGTAGATTCGAAGACTAATATATACGCAGGCGATACAATAAAATTAATCGTCCAGCCAACAATAGCGTAACAGCCTCTACTGAAAAAGCGATTGCGGAAATGCAATCATGATGTAATTGATGACAACGGAATAATGTTAATGTTGACAAAATACAGACAATGCAATAAAGTTGCAATAAACGAAAAAATCGATAAAAATATGTTAGTAAGAGTGAACAAAAGGGAGACTAACCTGGGAAGAGCACAATGCAGTAACTGGAAAACAAAGCAAGTCTTTTGTACCTAATACAAAGTATAACAATCTCAAGTGCGGTGCATAGACAAATCTATTTCGGACTGGTGCAACTTTTATTAGCGTACGTATTAATATATTGAGGAAGCTCTCGTTACACTAGTAATAATTTGTGACCCAAAAGAAAATTTGAAGACTGATGGAAGGAGTAGTGCGGATTTGTTAATTAAACACCTGATCATGACAGTATATTCGCTACACGCATATAAATTAGTTTTGTATAATTACACTAAAAGCGGTAAACGAAATAAAAACATGGTACGAGGGGCCGAAAGCTCGTGCGGGGGAACGTTTGCAGAACAAGTGGGGCGCAGCATTCATCGGTCTACATGGGAGCTCAGCGCTTAAATAAATTGCCTGTTATAATCACAACCCAAAACAACATTCGAAAATTAAAAAAACTTTGCTCTCCATTTCTCACTGATAATGATTACTACTCAATAGATAACTACTTACATAATCTGAAATGAAACACAATATATGAATTATTAGAAATAATGATCATCCGATATAACTTGGCCTGAGCATCTGACGACTCATCCAATGCATGTATATTTGTATATGTACTACATTAATAGAGACATATATGGTTTACAGTATATAGAGGGTGTTTTTTTAAGCCCGATAGAATTACGAAAGAGTTAGCTGTCAATCGAACTGTCATACTGTGCTCACTTTTTGATATTTATGATCAGTATACTCCGCCAAATCATCATGAATAGGTCGACGCTTGAACAACGCTACCAAATTACCAAATTACCATCAATTCGTGCAACTTATAGACGACCTCGTGATTTATATGGCGCACATAATCATCCATCTGAGCAAGCAATCCGTCGAATTGTGGATAGATTTCATACCCCATACTCGACCCCAACGCCAACACGTCGACGGAATGTGCGTACAGAAAATGTGGAAGAAGATCAAAATTTATCGATTCGTCGTCGTTCGCAGGAATTGGGGCTCAGTCCGTCCACTACGTGGAAAATCTTACGCAAAGATATTGGCCTACACCCTTTTAAAACCCAGCTGGTGTAGGAATTAAAGCCATGAGAACATCATATGCGTCGTTCTTTCGCTTATTAGGCTCTAGAGCAGTTGAAAACTGATGTTTTATCGCAAAATTGTGTTCAGCGATGAGGTTGATTTTTGGCTTAACGGGTATGTTAATAAACAAAATTGCCGCATATGGAGTGAAACCAATCCACAACAGACCCTACGGACTCCATTACATCCCGTTTGGTGCGGTTTACACGCTGGTGGCATCATTGGACCTTATTTTTTCAAAAATTAAGGCGGAGCTCGCGTTACGGTCAATGGAGATCGTTATCGCACCAAGGTCAATGATTTTTTGTTTGAAAATATGGATGACATTTATCCGGGCGAGATGTGGTTTCAACAGGATGTCGCTACGAGCCATAAGGCGACCGCAACCATCAACCTATTGAAATCAAAATTTGGTTGGATACGTTGATTTCGAAAAACGGACCTGTCAATTGTCCTCCAAGGTCGTGCGATTTGACACCCCTCGTTTCTTTCCTGTAGGGCCACGTGAAGTCACTGGTTTATGCTGAGAAACCAGCAACAATAGACGCCTTGGAGGCCAACATTATTCGTGTTATTCGTCAGCCAGCAATGCTCGAAAAAGTGGCCCAACATTGGACGTCCAGAATGCGCTTCGTCAAGAGCAGCCGCGGTGGCCATATGCCCGAAATCATCTTTCGAATAAAAGAATTTTTTGGATTAAAATAAAATTTTTTGTGTTATTTTTTTTAAATCTTTCAAATAAATATTGTTTAAAATTTCATCATTCATTTCATCATCAATCATTTAACCGTTTTCGAGATATTGAAAAATGTGATAAGAGTAAACCATTTCCGACTGAAATATTAAGAGTAAACCATCATTTTCCGGTTGAGATATTGCTTTCAAATTTCTTCATGGCTAGATACAAATCTTAAGTTTAATTGCTTTCAAAGCTTTAGCTTTAATCGCTTGGGCGGTGGAGCGCGCAAAGGCACACAAACACACATTCCGAGAATAGTCAAAACGTATATTTCCATTAAAAATTCGAGTTTCAAAAGTATAAGAAAGTAAAAACGTATAATAGATGTTTTAACGTAAGTTATAAAAACATCCTAATGGTGTTTGTCATGGATATAATATGCAGTAAAGCAATCCAAGATGAATTTGCAAAAACTTACTACGTTAATTTTGCTTATTGATATATAATACCTTTAGTAGTAGAATGTATTTCATAATTAACAAAATTAATAAACGACCCAATATACCAAACACCAAATATATATTAATGGGAGAAATTAATTCCCAAACTACAAAACATGACAAGTTAAATTTCATTCAGACGTTATCAAACCCATTACGTATCCATTACGCAATGAATTGTGTCAACTTTATCCTTATGGATGAGAATACCAGACCACACGTGCGTGCGAGAAGGGTTCGGATGGCATTTGATTGGAATGGCTAGCCTATTCGCCTGATACGAATCTAATCGAAAATATTTGGGAATTAATCATAGTGACAATAGAGGAAAGGAACAATATTTCGCAAGAAGTCAAAAATCGTCTCATTCTTCCAATGAATAAGCGTGTAAACGCATCAGTAAGAAGCAGACAAGGACATTGATTATTGACTGTGGTTAAATTTGTTTTGTTGTTTGTACATTTGCTGTTAAATGCTGTAAAATTTTCTGATTTTTTTTTTATTTGTTGGTTTCCTGGGTACCATGGTTTATAAAAACCATTCTTGCTACTGCAATAAAATGAAGAAAAGAAAATACTTTTCAAAACCAATTACATTTGTGTTAATAATAAAAAAATACCAGACAAAAATACTATGTACATTAATTAAACGGATCAATGAAAACTAAATAGTAGAGCACTAGGCAATATTATTTCTGTGTCATTACACTTCATCATTAGCGATTGCGAAGAACCTTAGTTGCTTGATATGTAATGGCCATCAAAACTTCTTGGCGTCATGCAATCACTCCCAACGAACCACTTACAACAGAACACTAACTGAAAATCTTTACACACATTACTGCGACTAAAAAAGAACGACTGTCCAGTGCCAACATATAGAAGTGTCATTGCAATTAAATAGAAACAATATAAACAACGTTGTCTAGCGACTACTGTCCGGCATTTCGATGGTATCTTATCCATCATAATCATGTTGCAGTTGGTTTCATGTCAGAGGTCTACCTTCAACTTCAAGTTCAAGCTGACAGCTAACATCAAAGCAACTGCACTATGAATATGATGGATGACATTCCATCGAAATGTCGGTACAGTTATTTCTTTTAATAATTTAGACATAATTTACTGTACAATACACTCACAAATAATAATATTTATTTCCCTATACATAAGACACAATCTAATCAATCATACATATATATGTTTGAAAATGTCAAAAGTATACAGAAAAAATACAAAAAGAAGAGAATTATAATACATAATAATATAATCTGATCTGATTGTCGTTGATACATAATCAGATAAGATCACTATAATTTAAAAACTGATCAACTGAATAGAAGGCACAGTTGCCCAAAGTTGATTTAAGTTTCCTTTTAAATTTATGTAATGGAAAGGTTTTTCTTTCCTCTGACAATTAATTAGAAAAATGTAGACCTTGATAGTATACTGATTATTGTATTGTTGCTTTTAATCTATGAAATGGAATTAAGAAAATCTCATTATTATGAGTATTACAATGTACCCCAGAATGAATGTTGTGCTCGATAAATTTTCTTTTATAAATATTATGCACTTATAAATGTATAGTGAAATGAAATTGTTAGAATTTTTAAATTGGTGGAAAAAGTTTTACAGTGTTTAAGACGATTAGATTTCGTTAAAAAACGTAGTAGTAGTATAAAGTCAAGGTTGTTCTAAGATTTGAAATGTCTACTAATTTACAAATTTGGTAAGTAGTTACATTCAATTTTGTACTCAAGAAACAATATGATGGTGTGAAGATTGATCCCAAAAAGTTTTACTGGCAATCAATCAGGATTTTTAAGTGAAAACGTAATTTTCTGTGTTTTATCTGAATTCATTTGTAATCTGTTAGCCGAAAACCATTCTTCTGATTTCGAGATAGATTCCTTCTTTAGTAATTTTAAACTTTCATCAGTGTGTTCGATATTTAACAAACTAGTATTACCCGCAAATAAAACTTTTTTAGAAGAGGGTAAATCGTTGATGTAGATGACAACAATTCATCTGAAGTTAGATGCAAACTTTTAACTACTTGCTTACGGTCTAACAGACATGATTTAATTAATTATAACGGTTTGCTTCTTATTCCATACATTTCTAGTTTCGATAGACGAATATCTAGATCAACGCAATCGAATGTCTCAGCTAGATCTATCAATACCGCTGATGTAAACGGGTACAATAGATATAGGTACATAATTATTCAAATCGTCTTTGGCACTTTATTATATAATGGAAAAACTTTCGCTATTTTTAATTCATTGGGGAAGGTACCTTCGCAAATGCATTTATTAATAATGTAAGTTACTGGTTCAACGACTAATAATGAAACTATTTTCTGTAGACTGTATGTTATTTATTATTATTAGTATTATTAGTGTACATACATACATACATATAAGTATGTATGTGTGAATATTAACTAATAGAGATACTGCATTGGACGTTATGATTTGATAAAAGTAATAAACCTAATAAATTAGAATTCATTACAACAGGAAATAAATTCGAAAAAGGATAATATTTCTGGAAATGGACCGCCACTTTGCCAACTTTGAAATGTCCGGTGTAGGTACAGCTGAAATCTATTGGCGGATTACTAAAATGTATGCAAAGGACTTAAACCATACATTAATTCACTTGCCGACGTAATATTAACAATTATGATTCATGATGGGAACGCAGTAATCTTATGACGGCAGAAAATAAGATGGCATAAAATTTGAGGGACTGAAACATGTTCGAGCTGAGCATGCGTAAAATAGGGTGGACGGCACATACGCAAATAAACTAGTATATTAAAATAATATAAAAGCTAATATTATATACGGATTGACTTCAACTTAACTACATAATTCTGATTGCGTTTTATTGACCATTTCTCTGCAATCAACTTAGTTATTTATTATGACAGATTCGGACGATCCCATAAATTGTTATCCTCGTCAGCATTTATGTACGAAACTAAAGTGAAAGTGATCGGCATTTCTAATCAATTTAAATACGCTAAGCTATCTCGGACTAACTGCGTGGTTCCAAAGACCGTAATTTATTGTATTCGATTGCTTTCATCTACCTACTCAGAATAGGGGAACGCCTTCAGTTAGCAACGGTGAGTTTTGTTACATTTCTGCACACTCTTGATAGAGCTTACAGTATCCTCTAATCTCTTACAATACCTACTCGAAATATACGTAGAGCCTCGGACGATAAACTTTTATCGCTTACAACTATTCGCGTTTTAGAAAGAGGTGCGGAACGTTTGGACATAGTCAGTTTCGATTTTGTTATGAAACAAAATATAAAGAGCAATTGGCTTGCAAAGCTCTTAAATATTAATGCGTATGTTGTTCCGGTCCAGTAAATTCTCCGTCCATCTAAGTATTTTGTGTCATCATTTATATGCAAGTTATATTAGGTCTTTTGTTTATCGTCGACATGTTTTATCGGTCGTGGGGCACTGAGGCCAATAGAATACTATCATCTCAAACGTTGAATAATATAAATTATTCTAATGACGTTTGTTCCCTTTATATTATTTTTGAGTTTTTATTTTATTATTTCTGCTGGCTCTGTTTAATTTTAGAACCATATCTTACATTTCGTTAGAATTTATAGTTAGGAATGGTTGGAGCGCGATTGATGTCATCTCATGAGGGTTCACCCTCTTGATTGGCAATGTTTGAGTGATGCTTAAATTTGACATTGTAGTAAGAATTACAAAACTTTTCAGTTGCTTTTCCTACTTATCTACCAATTTAAGTTAGGATTGGTTTCTTGATGAGTTAATTGTTCACTACTGGTTGTCCCATTAGGGGGCGCGCCACATAGGTTGAGAATCGCTACGTAACATATACGTCAACTAATTTATTGTGTTACAGGGATGGAATATTTGAAAAATATATTTCATAGTGTACAATATATTGACGAATAAAGAGGATTAGTGGTTGATTGCATATTTAGTGGTTGTCGTGCAGTGTAGTTTATGCGAATTGTTTATAGGAATACTTACACGTAAATGATATGTGGAGCCAGTTCTTTTGGATGGTTACGTCTACGATGTTTTAGGAATCGATATCTATAACCTTACTATACATTACATAACTACGTCTATGAGTACGACCTATACAAAGTTATTATGTTAATAAACCTGTAATTATTAATCAAAATTCCATATGTAGTTATCAGTACCGTTGATGTTTATTGGCAATTTAAATTTATTAGTTTTTTCCATTCAGTTACTTGCAGACCGAATGCGTTATTAAGATAGGATATTTAATAAAAAAGCTGTCGTCAGTGCGATCGTAAACAAGCGGAGGTATCTGCCATATAAGTAATAATGCAGACTTTTAACAAAAAGCTTCAGCATAAAAATACCAAGGATGTTAAAGTATTAAATTTATTACTTCATTTAAAATCAATTGAAAGTACGATTATTTTTCTAGCGCCGCAATATTTGCATACACAAACAGACGTGGAAAAGAGACTTTCATCCAAGGATAATCGCTACGCAGAATGAGTTTTGCACGTTTATGTTTTACAATCAATGGAATGTAACTTAAAAGGTCATGGATTTGTTGTAATAGGTACAACCAAAGTAACAAAAATTGCAACATATTTGGTTTAATTTGAATGATCACAATTTGAGATGGTCGATGGGCCAATTGAATGATCTGTTACCATGACCTAAACTGCTAACTGAAGGCTTACCTCCTTCGAGTATTAAACCAATGTTAAATGAATTAATATATAATTAACGGAACATAAACATCTTTACACACAAAATTAATTGCGTTATCGGAATGGGAAAATGTGATATTCTGACTGATACTAATACTGCGCGTTAAAATTTATAAAAATTAAATGTAAAGATTAAGACGAATTACTACTAATCGCGGTTACTACTAACCAATCACTTTTTCGTGGTTAACCCATGTAAAATCAAGAAAGAAAAAAACTTTCGGAATCAACGACCACTTGGCTTTACTAATTGGATTGTATTATATATTGATGTGGTATACCAGAGCAAATGTACAGTCGTGTTCAAATAAATCTGGGACTACTGCAGCTATCTAAGCCTCAATTTTATGTGTCTACGTAGATCTCGGGCAATTTTTTGTTGCGTCGTATTTGTGGCTTTTAGTTTTAATGTTAATTTACAATTAACATTAAAGAAAGCAAACAATCTGGTATCTGGTAACATGTAACCACAAAATGATAATAATCAGGTAATATTAATGGTTGAAGAAAATTTATATTTTGTTTGTGCTTCATCTAGTGTTCGTGGCATGGAACTAATTTAATTAAAGATCACCCTAACTGTTCATTATTTGTAAGTTAATCTCATGCTTCTTCAATAAGTTTCCATCGGTTTTCCGTATTTTGTGGTCGAATAATTCTTTTTAATGAGAATTTTAACCAAACGAATTCCAAAATATTTTTGTAGGTAAAATCGCCTACCGTCAATCCGCCAGCTCCCAAGGCTTAGGAATACTAAGCCCTGGTGGCTTATCAAATCCGAAACGTTGATTCTAAACCAACCAGATAGACTCGTCGGACAAATATATTCACTGATATGGCTTCAATGAGGTCTATACACTTGTTTTTTATCACTTGTAAGTTGACTGAAATGTTTCTTCGTCACTAAAATGAGTCGGTTCCAATAATTTAAATAATTATCAATATGATTTAAGCCAAACAAAAGTATTGACTGTTTCTGCACGATGGATAAATGCGTCTTTCTTGTATTTGAAATCAGATTTTAATGTTCTTCTACAGGCAGTGGCTCTGGAGACGGAAAATTTGGTTTTGATTGCATCTCTTGTAATTTCAAATGGACGATATATCCCAATATAATGGAGATTAATGTCGCAAAGACATCCTAATTGACCAGCCACCTTCTAGTTTTTTGACGATACGTGCTCTTTAAATCGAAGTGTTTCTCGGCATATTAGTACAACATTTCTTTGAATACTATTATTACAATTTTGGCAAGTAAATGTAATTTTTTGACGTGGTATTCATGGAAATATTTTTTTCATTTTGATCCCACCTTACATTCGAAAAATAAAATACCCAGAAGACTACCCTATACATCAGTGTTGACCTGTCAAGTGCATACTATGCACTCAAACTGGCATCTAATTCTTGGTAACCATTTTTAAGCTGTAGCAGATTCTCAGCTTTGATGGTTCATAGTCGACATATGACCTCTATGACAACTCGAAATCCAATCTCAACCCCAGGAACAATGCTTCGTCCATTGAGGTAATTATTTTATTGTCAAAATTAATCTCCAGTTTATGTACTAGTTAAAAGCTACTATTTGAGTTTTGTTAATATTTATGTTCATATTATGAGATTCTAACCATCTATTTAATGAACGTAAGTTTCCATTTATTAAATTTGCTGTTATTCATTTTTGCTCTTCTGACAACTGTTTGTATCGTCAGCGAACATTATCGTCAAGTTTTCTATAACCAATGGCAGGTCGTTCAAGAGGAATGCATTGATCAAAAATTTCCCAGTCTGAGCATACTAATCGAACATATTCTTCCATAGCTCTAATGCATTGCTTTCTTGATGTTAAATATGATTTAACTAAGGCTATTCCATAAAATCCCGTTACCTGAAGTTTTTTTCGTACAACACCTCATGATGGACGATATCGAATGTTTTTGAAAGGTCCATCAACATACATTCCATACTTTCATTGTTGTTTATTCCTTCCACGACATCTTCGAGTAGTTGAAATATTGCTCGTTTAGTTGAACCTGTTCTGCGTGTTGTTTAATATTTTGTGTTTATTTATGAATTCCAGCATTCGTCTGTAAACGAGTTTTTTCAATATTTTTGCTATATATGTGATTATATTATAAGTGAGAGCAATTGGAATATAGCTCAAAATATTGAACTGTCATGACTCAGGACTTATCACCATATTTATAAATAGGTTAGACTGTATATTTCAAATTATCCGAGAATATTCCCGACTGGAAAGACTTGTTTATTATATACTCAGTGACATATAAACTGCACCACCTAGAAGGGGTGGGAATTTTTGGACCAAATTTGGCAGGAATAGTGGACTAGTCTAAGGTAACAATTGATTAAAATTTGATAAAGAAAACACTTCATCTTTTTGATTTTTCTTTAATAATGTGTTGGGCCGCCCCAATTTCTGATACACTCATTGACCCGCCTTGGCATTGATTCCAGCAGGTGATCAATGACTTCTTGGGGTATGACATCCCAAGCAGCCTGTACTTCATGCCGTAGACCTTCTATTGTCAACGGTGGGTTCGGTAGATTCCTCAATCTTCTACCCATCATGTCCCACACGTGCTCAACTCCAAGTTCCATTGAAGTCTTTCCATGCACCAGGCCAAACGTTCCTGGCGATGTTGAGCAGTGAAGGGTAGCACAAGATGTGGGCGGTAAGACAGCAAGCCAAAGGTTCTTATTCGACGATAATCTGTTCGCAAGCCTATCGGACGACCTTGTTCACTTAACCATTGATCAGCTATTGATCTAGTTGTAGAGAATCGGTCTCTCAAGGCCATTAGTCTTAAGCGGCGATCTTGACGTTCATTGGTTCGTCTTTGAGCCCCAGTGCCTCTTCTCCGACGTTCAACCCCATGTTCAGACCACGCTTGATAAACACGTATTATTGTTGAGTGGTGCCGCCCAAACAGTTGCGGACTTTTCTAAACGAAAAACCTGCTTCTCGTAAACCAACAATCCGCCCTCGGTCAAAGTCACTCAACTGCTGGTAAACTTGAGGTCTCCTTCCTCTAGGCATCGTTAAACTCTTGAAACACTTTAAACTAAAGAACGGGATCCGAAAAAGTGGAACAAATTCAAAAAATGACTCGATAATTGCTTGTCTATCACCACCTCTAAAAAATGACACAAACGTCAAAAATCCCATGACTACTTGATGATTAGGTTTCAAATTTTAATCAACTATTTCCCTGGACTAGTCCACTATTCCTGCCAAATTTGGTCCAAGAATTCCCACCCCTTCTAGGTGGTGCAGTTTATATGTCACTGTCAATGTGACTGTTAGGTGATCTGAACAATACTTCAGCAATCTAATTGATATTTCATCATGTCCCACCGCATTCGTGTTGTTAAGGGAGCGTATTACGCAAACTATTTCTACTGTGTTCGTTAAGTGATGTGCAAATGTTTCATTGATGTATTTAATATTCCGGTTTCATTTAATTGTGTTGCCTAGTGAAAAATTCCTACTTGAAAATTACAAAGCCCATTGTATAAATGAAATTTCGTTATAGGTTTACATGTTAGGTTTACATGTGTAAATGAGTATTTTTAATTATCTTATTTCTTGTCGGTGTAAAAGCGTGAAAGAGAAGTTTCATTAGTTATGGTTCTACGAAATTGTGCTCTAATGCTGGACTTAAGAATATTTATTGGTGAACAAGTTTAATGCGCAATATAAATACTTAGTTTATTTTGTGAGTTGAATGAGGGTTTGGAGAGCGAAAGACAAAGCGGCATCCGATGACAGCTTATTTGATGCGCGATTAATAAAATTTAATTAAATGTGGCGGCACTATTTGGAAACGCTCTGAACGTTTGTATTATCCTATTTTGTTGTTGACAGTGTGCCAACGGACTTCGACACTTTACGAGCGCGTAAAAACTAGATATGGGTAGTGTCTTTCATGTTGTTTTCTCAGTCCTTGCGATAGAGTTTTATTAAAGACCCCAATCCGGAAGATTCGTTCCGCTGGACCGAATACAAGTTAAATGCGATCGCCGATGCAATCTGTGCGGTGCAGCGTGATTCCTACCGAGATATCACATCCTTTATGTTTGTGGACTCGTACTCGTTGTATCAATAAATAGCAGTCAATAAAGAATTATATCAAGCCTCCTATAAACAAAGTCGCAGTAGTAATTGAACTTTATGAATATTATAAAGTCCTTTGCTATTTAAAACCTTAAATTTACTTAAAAATTGCGCCATATTTATTCAGCACTGTGAATTTGTATACTGACATATTGACAATATTATTATTCTGTTATTATACGTTTGGAAATATTCCATACTAATTGTTTTACTGCTATTTACACCAGTGTTTTATTTTTGTTTCTGTCTATTAGGGCATTAATAAAATTTATAAGAAAGTGCATAATAAAATTATTAAACATTTATTAACTTCTTTTTTATTAACGTGTTTATAAAATTTGCAATGAAAGGCCACTGACCAATTTCTATTATCGTGTCAATAAAATTTATAAAAAGTGCACGGTCCAATTTAAATGTTACTAACAGCAGTACTAGTTAACTAGTTAACTTGCTGATATATTCCAATGGTGTAATATTTCTCAAAAACAACCTTTCTATAATAAAATACATTACAAGTATGTTGAACGAAAATGGCTGGCGAATAAAAAACCATTTGTTTATTATATTTTAGCCCGCAAATCCTCTTTGGCATAGCGGAGAAAGCTTGTAAAATCGTTAATTTTACCCAAGACTAAACGAATGCGTTATTAATTGTATTTTATTTTACGAGAAAATATTGATGATAGAGAGGATAAGCGAAGCGATATAATCAACAAACGACATATTCATTTAATGTATCATTTTGATGACTTTATGATACAGACTATGCGTTCTTAAAACTCAATTAATTTCTAAAAAAATCTTATACACGATTTAATTTAATAAGAGGTAATTAATTCATATACCTTTATCTATTAGAGATTTCATAAATGAGTGTAAATCTTACGACACTTTTGTAGAAAGTATTGATTACGTGAGCATGCGTCGAAAAATGTCAATAAATGCTATAAAAACGGTGTGGATTTTTTCCCTCTGACTCTAGACTCGAAGCTTGTACTCCAATATATCAATGTTTCGTAAAAAAATCTGCTTATGCATGTATCTTAGTACGAGAACACAGTGCACGCGTGTTTCATTGCATTCAAATAACCCGATTAGACTCGCGCTGATAAGCTTGAACAATGAAAGCGTTGTTTTCAAATAGACGGATGCTGTAAAAATAGGTTCGGGCAGGTCGGAACAGCGAATTTACAGGAATGATTTGATTCTTCCTTGGCGGTCACATGTGCGGTTAATTAAATACAAAATATAATAAAAATAATACTTATGATACATAATAATAATTCAATGAAATTTTGTACCTGTAAAAATTTAGTTCGATTGAGCAACCCTAAATATAGTTGGTGTCTTCCATAATTTTTATTTCCAAGATTGCAACCAATTAAAGTTTAATACAAGTATTTATTAAAGCTTTTTAAGAAATCTGAACTTATATTACATTTTTTTAAAGAATGTTTCAAAATGTTGTTTCAAATTTCAATATCGCTATCCAACTTTTTCGATAAGACGTGCCGTTTTAGAGATATGGATCAATGTGATAAGATTAAACCATCATTTCCGGTTGCGATATTATATAACTTTAGCTTTAATCGTTTGGGCGCCAGAGCGCACACAGACAGCATAGGCATAAGGACGGCCAAACATATATTTTAGATAAAATATACTGACTGACATTAGTGTTGCAAACAGAAGGAACAATTTCTTGAACTTGATTTTTTGGCAATGTGATTCATCATACATCAAGAATGAAGCGATTACATTTGTAACACATTTTTATTAACATGTAATAAACAAAATGTGCTTGGCGACTCCGTAGCTGAGTACAAACACGCATCTACAAAATAAGATTGGCGATATCTACTTCAGATACCTCGTTCCAAGCAATTTGAACTATGTGGGTTAACTGTTCTAAAGTCTGCGGAGGATGGTGCAAAGTGGCCAGATTTCTCTCCATCAAATCCCACACATGTTTGAAGGGATTTAAATCCGATGAACGGAGTGGCCACGGCAAAACATTAACGCCTGCTTCTTGGAGAAAGTCCATAGTTCGACGATCATTACGCGGACGTCCGTTGTCTTGCTGAAAAAGCATACATCAAGAATGAAGCGATTACATTTGTAACACATTTTTATTAACATGTAATAAACAAAATGTGCTTGGCGACTCCGTAGCTGAGTACAAACACGCATCTACAAAATAAGATTGGCGATATCTACTTCAGATACCTCGTTCCAAGCAATTTGAACTATGTGGGTTAACTGTTCTAAAGTCTGCGGAGGATGGTGCAAAGTGGCCAGATTTCTCTCCATCAAATCCCACACATGTTTGAAGGGATTTAAATCCGATGAACGGAGTGGCCACGGCAAAACATTAACGCCTGCTTCTTGGAGAAAGTCCATAGTTCGACGATCATTACGCGGACGTCCGTTGTCTTGCTGAAAAAGATGTTTGCTTTAGGCGGCCATTTAGATAAGGCACTAAAGTGGTTTGTAGGATATCATCCACATAACGTTCACCTGTTATACTGCCAAAAAAACAAATATAAAGTGGTGATCGTTATCTCAACAGTTCGGTGGCATGAGCAAACCCAATATCACATCGCTCTCCATGCTACCTTTCTGCGACGGTATGAAAAAAGTCCAAAGGCTCGAATGCGGTGATATAATGTGCGGATAGTACCTTCTTCTCCAAACCATTGCCCAGCGATTTAGAGCGTAGTAGTAAAACATCTCGTAGAGCTAGTTGTCTGAAACGCCTATCTTGACCCTGTGTGGTACGCCTTGGTTGACTAGTTGGTCTTCTTCATGTTCTTCTACCTTCTTCTGGCCAATTTCGCGATCGGATATTCCAACATCTCGATGGACAACAATTCTACTTCTACCAAATTCAATAACATGGTGTTAATTTTGACGTCTTCGAACTCATTTTGATACGCTGAAATAGTGCCAAAAATTCAAGTTGAAGAAATTATTCCTCCTGGGTATAACACTTGCAATGTCAGTCAGTATTCTAGTTCGAAAATTTTTATAATTACTATACTTTCGTATACCTAAAATATAAGAAGGTAAAAACTTAATAAGTAGCCTCAGATAAATAACAAGATTACTGGGAATGGTGTTGACAGTTGATTTTACATGTATAAGGTAGTACAGACGATTATGAAAATTATCAAAGTCGAGATTTAAAAAAATGTTGGAGATTGAAATTTTAAACAATTTTCATTTTAAAAGTTCTTTTGAATAATGGAGTATAGTAAGTATAAGAAAGTTCATTGCAGACCACTACTGATATATTACCACCGGGATGACGGTGGCGATAATCAATTTTTCATAAAAAATATTTCTGCTCCTCGTCTTGAATATTTTACAGTATTTGCTACCGTAACTCCTCGTTCGGCTGAATCATTGGCAACTTTCAATTTATGTTAACAGTTTTTTATATCCATCGCCATGTTTCTAAGTTTCAGGATCTCAGCTTAAAAAATCTAAATCTGCATTAAATCTCTGGACAAAAGATTTTGTACGACAAGATGCAAACACAGATGTGGGTTTATTTACAAATAATTCTAATTCACGTGTTTTCAGCAAAATTCGCTGACTCCGGATATCCACATTTTCCGTGAACATGCCATAAATGTTTTGGTATTTTGTTCACTGTGACAGATATGACATTCATGTAGTCTAGTCACTCTTAAAATAATATAATATACTGATAAACTTGATGTTTCTTTTGATGTAAGTTTAAATTCATCGCGAAATAAAATGCATGTGATGCATGTCACGCGGTTATGATAACAGTTAATGCATAGAAAGCTTAACTGCCCTACTACGACAAATCTATCAAGCACCATTCCCTTGAATGAATATATCAATATATCAAACAAAGCACTTGCTGGTCATGACAACAACTGAATATCTAAAATATGTATCAAATCACCTCCTCTTTCTTTTCTTACTAATTAATATTAATGTTATTTATCCACAGTGCTTTTCCAACACAACTAAAGGCAGCAAAAATTATACCTGTACATATATAAGAAAGGAGATCGTCATTCTGTTACCCATTATAGACTATATATTTACTTCAAAAAGTTCTCACTACTCAGCTCGACTCGATTCAAATTTCTAAAATCAAAATTAGATGCATTTTTTGAAAAAATCTTAATTATTAGGCAGTAAATCGCATGTTGATTGCATTTAATTCGACTTGGTTTAGTTAACCATCTACTGCTTCTAATTAAATTTTCATTTTATGGTATTCGTGGTCTTTGTCTGCCTACACGATCATAATTAGATTCTTGCAATTAAGACTGATGATTGCACTGGCTTCTCAGAACCCGTGCCTATAAATACAAGTGTACCTCAAGGATCTGCACTTGGATCATTTTTGTTCGTGATATTTGCAAATGATTTGCAGCATTGGATTCCCATTAAAAGTGTTCATCAGTTTGCCGATGATATTTGTAAAATCGATACGTGGTGTCTTCAGAATAACTTAAAATGTTTTTAATGAATTTTTATAAAGGGTCTAGGACAATAAAAATTATTATTATTATTATAACGCTTAGAGAAGAATTGCTTTTACCATGGCTTGTACCATGCATTAGATTGTGTTAATACGTTATATTTAAAATTACAAGCGCTTCTATTTGTCGACTTCATCAATCAATTTTTGTAGAAAACTTTTCTACATAATATGGAATAACTTCGGCGACTACATTCGATTTTATATGACTAATCTTTGATGTTCCTTTTTATAACTGACAGTCTATATTTTACCTCACAATTCGTAATAAAATAAAATATTTCATTGGTGTAATATAAATTTATTTTCATTGATTTATTACAAAAGTAAGTTTATTATATGATATTCTTGTTCTTCGGTTACTTTTTCATCCGCGAGCCTGAAAGTCAGTTGAGTGGCAATGCGGAAGACTATTGTTTTGTTATTACTAAATAAGAATTGACTAATTTTTCATGTATCTGAGGGTTTAATTTATAATTATACAATAATGTCTTCGAAAACAACATAAAAATAAATATATATAAGTTCCCTTTTAGTCCAATAATACCTCCTCGTATCGGCCAATAAAGAATTATAATATGGTCTGTCTGTCTTTTTTTATTTTTTTTTCTTTGTACTTAGTTTAATTTAATTTTGTTATGACAACAGATCTGACATTAACCTTCTTGCGTATTAAATGTTTGCCTCTATTAACAAAATATCGATCGCGTGCTGAAATTAAATGCTAATTTCTTACTGCTTGCTATAATAGAAACGTTTAATAAAATAAAAGTCAATACATCTATTCCCGCTGTTTGCTAATTTAAATACCATGTGCAATGTTTATATAATTGATTTTTTAACTATTACATCCTATCATCACTGGGTGCTAATTTAAACAATACATACAATGTTAAATTACTGAATTTTAACCCCTATACAGCCTATTATTACTATGTGCTGTTTTAAATAATAACTGCAAATGTTTAAATAATTGAAATTTAACTGCATGCTAGTAAGAATAATATTTTAAAATATTTAAACTGCTTATTCTTGCTACGTGCAATTTTTTCATATTTCTTCATCCCTGATTGGTGACTTTGGCCGCTATTAGCATATAAGCAATGCGCGGACAAAAATCTACTATCACAATCTTCCCATTAAAGCGTTATACGCGTATCTAGTATCTAGATAACAGCGGCGGATACGAATACGCTTGAGGAGTATTAACGAAATTTCGTTGTAATTATACGCAATACTTAAGTTCTTTAATTACATTTTTATCTCCATGGAAGGCCGACACTGAAAAACGATATGTCGGTTCGACCACTGATAGTAAATAATTAATGTATAGTGTGTATATATTGTTCAATTAACTCGAGCTTGATTTAAAGGTTATAAGAGGACGTTCATTAATAGTGGCGATTTTGGAGGCAATTCAATTTAAAAATAATTACCTAGTCAAAATTAGTACTAACCTAAAATGCAATATGTGATTTATATTATACTTTAACTTGTTGAATTAGTTATTAATTTCTACACGTGTCGATGCTTTAAGTCTAAGTTTCATACATTCAGAGTGTCGTGAATTTTGAATACATGGTGGTTGACATGTTCGTATACGAATAGATTTTCTGAAAATAATGGGCACTGTTTTATTCGTCGAGCATCACAATGTGTTTGACGGCTCGATATCAAAGAAATTAAATAAACATTGTTCAGCCAGCAATCCTACGTTCCCCTATATTTAGGAGAAGTGTAAAAAATCATAGGAGTATAGCGATTTTTAACAATTTTTACAATTTTTTCCACCGTCCAACTAAATAATTCATATTAATTGATAACATATGTAATACATTTAACCTAATTTACAAATGAACATTGTGTCAATCTTCAAGATCTTAGTTAGAATACCAATATAACACCAAAACTGAAGTGAACGTTTCAAAATCCTCACATGGAAATATTTGGGAATAAACAAGATGCAAATTACAATAAAGTAAACTTATGTAATCAATATCCAAATTTAAATTTTTGTGTATGGAAAACGACATTATCGTGGAATTCCAAGTTACTGTATCTCAACTTAAGGATCAAGTAAGTACACGAATGCCTAGGACGGGTAAATAAAGGTCAAGATTAATATATTATTTATACTGAAACGTGGTTGTAACGATGCATAATTTACTTTAAATATTTGGAACAATTACTTCAAAATAGACCAGCAAATACGCCATTTTACGTTAGCTTACTAACAACGACAGAAAATTTGTGACACCAACTACATAATTGGGCACATCTGAACTTATTGAATGTGCCCATTTTCGGGGGCAGGAGGGGGGGGGGTAGGTAAAAATATCAAATATTCAGTATTTATAGACATTTACAAGACACATTCATACCTTCGTATTATGCATAAAAGTTGCATGATTCCAGTTAAATTATCAAAATACCATTCACATCTACTCGTACACATAAATTACCGATACATTCTTAAAGTACGGTCAACTTAGGAGTATAATAGAATTGGAATGACATAAATTAACCAACGATAAACATTTTAGCAGCGAAGATTTAAGTCAAAATTAATTCAATAATCTATTGCAGCCTACAGTGCTGGTTGAAAAATGGCCACACCGGATACTTGTTACATTAAAAATAATTAAATTAATGCAGAGTATATGCATATGTAAATTATACGGGTATGAACGGGTAAAAAATGGACGTGATACGAGAACACGTTGAATTCAAATACTACTCTTATATCTCACATGCACAGCAATTTGAGGAATGTCGAAAAATGCCGAACTACATATATTCAAAACGTGCGTTAAGCGATAGTTACATAATATTTTATAAACGCCGGTGTTATTAGAATTGCCATGATGATAAAAATATGGACGTGGACGTTAACGTTGTTTTCATTGAAAGAAAAATAAATGGAGCCCACTTCATTCCCATTTGTTTTCGATAGCTTCTCGTGATTCATTTTTTTTGTGAATGGTGTGTTATGATATCGATGTGGGTGTTTGAAAATTTCAGATAAACATTTGCGCGCAAGTCTAGCATATGACTTTGTACGTCGAGGATTATTCTTCATTGAAACACGTCGTTTTCCTCGACAGATTTACATAACAAAAATAAATTAATAGGAGCTTTAGCTTCTTGCATACATTCGCATATAAAATTACCATGTATATTTAACGTGCTTGGGGTATAAATACCTTTATAATAGTTTTTAAATACTCCGGGTTATTTCAGAAACAGGATTTTGAATATGTTTATTATAATGAAGTATTTTGAAGCGATACTATTCAGATCGAATATACAAATGATGTGTAGGTTTCTAAAAGAGAAAGAATTGTATATATTCACAAAGTTGAATGGAAAGGAAACTACGCAACGAAAACATCGATGACGTATTTAATATACATGGGTCAAAAGAACATTTATAACATGTCTCGTGCTGAAATGCTGAAAATATATAAAGTAGTAGCAGTAACCTCATCAAAAATTATATCGATATGTAGGTTGTTTCCAAGCGACAGTCCTTTGAAACTACTCTGTTCCACAATAAATAGAATTATTTTAATTAATTCAACTTAATGTAAGCTATGAATTGAATCTAGACTGGTATTTTAATTAATTATGACCTGAAAAACGACTATGAATTGAAATTCCAGAACCAATCGACTCAAACTCATTTAGCTGATGCTCAATGCGATCTTACGTAACACGTGCTATGTTTGTCGATGATGACTTTAAAATCTTCGCAATTATGATGCCCCCACCATTATGAAAATAATTTTATTATTGTTAAAGATTTTTATGTTCTATTAATAGTTGTTTATGCTCATGCAAATTTTCCCATTTATGCTTACTTATTGAAAGATGAAGAAGCGACTATATAAGTAAGCCGATATAATAAATTGTAATAGTAATATAACTAGTGAGTTCTTGACTTTCCAGAAACGAATAACACAACGTAAAATGTCTGCGGTTACAGTTTTAATTATCTTGTGTAAAAATTAATAGCCTGATATTTTGCATGTCACCATTCTTACATTGTAATTAAAATGCCATATATGTATGTGATTAATTTGCGTTGATGTACGTAGTAATGTATTCATATATTCATATATAATTGTATCTCAACATAGAAGCAACTAAACATTAGGCCAAAGTTAATGATAATTTCGTTCTTATCAGCGCACATGTTCCGTTTATCTAGGTAAATACTGCGGTCAAAATATAGGTGTTATTTAGCAAGCTTAGTTACGGACACAATATATCAGATAAATGTAAATCAGCATTATCTTTTGGATTTCTTTAAAAAATACATTGATTTTAATTATACTTATACATCAACTTCTCTTAGTCATCAGTATAATCTTTAAATGTGGCACCCTAAGAATTAAGCGTTGGTCAATTCCATTTCCTACTAATTAACTATTAACGATAGAAAACAACATACTAAACAAATCAATACAAATTTTTGAAAAAATGATAAAAAAAACCATATACAATCATCACAACACCAACGGTCTTAATTTCTGTATTTACGCCGTCATTTGAAATGGGTAATTGTAGTATTATTAATCATGGTAAAATTAAGAGTGATCTAAATTATTGCGACGTGCAGTTGAAATCAACATGAGTTTTGATGATGAGATAAAATTTACAACCATTGGGGTTTGACCTATCTAACAATCGTTCCATCCAGAAAAAAGATGTATATAACATCAGGACCTGTACTTTCCACGAGCCTTTCACCGTAGATAAACGCAATTATAAAATTTATTAATTAATAAATGTTTGTTTTCATCAAAATTTTCATTTTTGAATTTTCTGCCTGACTTTTGACGTCTTCATAGATTTATTATGCAATTGATGGATTGTGTTGGGTTGGGTAGAACTAGGCTTAGCTTAGTTTGGTTTGGTTGGGTTGATAATTTTCCTCAAGATTCTTCGTTCTTCTGTCTATTTTGTTTCACATTCTTATTTTTGGGCAAGTTTTACAACCGATTAAATGTTCCGCGTCTCTATTTGCGTGTATACATAGACATCGTACAAAACTGAACTAAAATCAGCAACATATTTACATATTATCATAATTCAGTAAGAAAGTTCCTTAGAAAAGTAACTCATGTACCTACCTTTAAGAATGTTAAGATTCTGTTGGTTGATCAGATAAGACGATATACTTAGTACTTACCAGTCGAACAGGACATTGGGTTGATTTCTAACAACTCTAATATCAAGAAACGGAATAAACCTGTCGTTACGTTAAATCGTAAATGGTGTTGATCGTAATAGTGAAAGCTATAGAATTTCGTGAACTCACAGTACAGATATCATTTTGCTAATTTTCGTAGTAAAATAAAACATCGTCCAATTTTTTCATTTAAATAAGATTTCATAGTTAATATTTTTCTTGTTTCATCACCTTAGCAGTTAATTCAGGGGCAATGAGAAGTTAGTATACTGCCAAGTCATTCAGAAATAATATCTGTATGTATTCTTAGAGCTTTCAGACGAGCTATCTGTAAACTGTTTCATTAGAACAATGAAATTGATGAAAAGTAGTAAGACAATGGATAAATAGGAAACTGTAGTTACTACCATTTGTTGTCCCAAAAGTGTGGAGAAACCAAAGTAGCCATGTGGGCGATTGATATTTCTGTCTCACATAGATATCAGGGATATTAATGCAGAGCAGGATACGGAATTGATAAAAAGTAGTAAATGTATTCGGCGTATATGCGTATTGAGTTTTTTTTGGCAAAGAATGGCGGCAAGACCTCATAGACTATATGTGTGTGGAAATTTCAAGACTAAAACTGGACGGATGTCAGGTGATCAAGATAAGGGACGGGCGCCATATTGTTTTTGCATAACCTGTAAAAGCAATGGATAAATGGAAAACTGAAGGCATTATTATTGATAACTGATGTAACTGCATAATTCCAGTTATGCAGTTACATCATCGACAATGAGGAATGCGGATTATGAATTAGATAGTCTGGAAGAAATTTGCCATGACGAGCTAAACGATTTGGTTCGGATTTACATTCATAAAAGGAGCAAGCCCAAATAAGGCCAAGTAAATTGCAACAATAGACTTGCTGGATCTGCCAACAAAAATTACAGTGTACTGACAAAGAAGCGAACTGTTCATAAATTTTCTCACTATGATGACATGTGCTACTTCGCAGATATTTCGGGCATTTTTCAATGCACTGATCGTCTATCACGATTACCATACCCTTGGGTTCTCGTGTGTCATGTTGTGGGACTAAAAAATACATAGGAAAACATGAAGGCCTTACTGCAGTGAGTACACTGACTTCCAATGGAGCATTTGTGGCGATTCAAAAATCATTATATTACTCCTTGGGTAGCCAGTAGGTTATGGAAACATATGAAAGCACTGGATAAACAAGGGAATAGTTTCGGTTGCGTAGCGGAATTTTTCCAATTATATCAAGGAATGTGTTCCGTTCGACTTCAGATCGGAATATATATATGATAAAGTATTGGAAACATTGTTAGAAAGGAAAGAAGCAATCTCACAGAGGTACATGAAAATTTGGGATACAACAAAGATGATCATTACGAATCCACAGTATGAACACTTCTCCAGAGTAACAAAGCCGAATGGCTGCATGTCTTTGAAAATTCGCTTTCACTTTGATTTTTTCACTTCTATTATGGGAGCAGTTAGAAACGTGCAAAACGTGAGAGACTACTACTGGTTCCTTATTAGCAAAACTAGTATAACTTAGTACAAGAAGAAAAGATCTGAAATTAATTTTTTAAATAGAGATAAATTAACAATAAAGTAGGTTTTATGTTTATACTGTAAAAAGATCTTTTTCTTAATATTATTAATGAAATTTTGTTTTGTTCAAATTAAAAATTCAAGTACATTTATTCAGGGTATCATTTGACATATTCGTCACCATATTTTGCTTCAGTCATGACAGAAAATGTCGGTTGGTATAATTAATCGTACAACGTCTCCAACATTAGCGCAATACTACTACAGGTAATGTTTAAAATATTTTCGGCAATACTACTTGAGAAAACATATCTGCGAAATACCGAATATCCCATGATATTCAGGTGGGATCAGATCAGTCTTGACCTAATTGATCACATTATTCTGGTACGATGGTTTTTAATAGATAGACCGTACTGTTATTAGCGAAGTTGTATTAGACCAGAATGTCTTATCTCGTCGGCGCGTTCGTGAAACAAGTTAGAGTACGATCTGATTATTAATGTAGAACGTTCCGTTTAAACGGGATATTCGTGCGAACGTGGACATAGTTATTAATGTAATATTCCTGGTGAATTTAAATATGAGGAGCAATCAAAAACAAGGTCATTAAATACCAATTGCCAAATTGCATCGCCAAGTAGACCATTGTTAATAGTAAATTAGGTTACATTTGTTTCGATATGCGTATATAATCAAGTACGTGCGTGTGTGTATTTTTATAACCACCCATAATTAAAATATAAAAGATAAAAGCTCCATATATATTATCATTATAACTGTATATTTATTCCATCTTCTTGCCAAGAACTCTTCTCAATTCCTCCGTTCATCCAGTATTTATTCCTTTTCTCATCGTGGCCACGGCTACATCTTGCTACCAGTTTGGCCTGCTTGTTTTCTTATATTTTATGCTTTAGTGCTTCCACAAATTTGTACCTTATCTTCTTGCCGATGTCCTGTCATTCTTTTCTCTCCTTTTCCACCTTCCTTATCGGCAATAAAGCTTTTCTTTACCACTTTCATACTGCACTCTTCCAACATCATCATAACTGATTGGTGGCGATGTACTATTAATCATCTTCGGAATAACCGGCTCTCACGTCGGATCTTATCACCATTCCTCCCATATTCTTAAACGCCTTTTGCAAAACAACATACATATGGATGTGGAGTCGGGTTTTCGAGCCTCAGTGCCTTGGCATTAGTTCTCAGGTCACATAAGAGAATCGTAACATTCAATATACAAATAGAGATTAAAGAAATAAAAACTAAAAAACGAAACCGAAATAGCGCAAATGTAGCTCTTAGCATTATTTAATATACTCCTTAATGTTCAATTTATAACCCAATTTGAAGGTGACTGATGTGGTTATTGACACTTGTTAGCTTTAATAATCTTAGACATTTCTTTTGTAATAATATGGCCATTGTAAAACTATTGAGACGTCTTGTGGTAATCAATGCTCAGTACTGCCTATCACATGTGTTATATTAACATTTTTGGAAAATCGCTTATTAAATGACATCCCGAAAGAAACGTCAAACGTTAAATGTTGTATGGCCAATTTGTATTACTTTTGCAAAATCACCATATTTCTTTTCGAATTCGAGTAATAACAAGGATCTTGCATTAAAAAAGGTGTAATTGTTAAAATGATGACAACGTATTGCGTATATGATTGGGAAGATGATATTGGAAGAGTAAAGTGTTAAAGTGATAAATAACAGGGTAAGGTTTTACAACCAGGCAATATTACTGATAACGACGATGTAAAAGAAGAAGGAAGAATATATAATACGGAGTGGGATGTATGGTAAGATACCACTATGCATAGGGTATGTGAAACCGATAGACAAAGTGTTATAAATAAAAGTTACAAGAATATGGAAATAACATACTATTAAAATGAGGAAATCGAGAAAATGTGTTGATAAGACAGAGAAAGGAATATACACATTACATGTGTAATTAATTACGAAAATAATAGTCATTCGTCTACTGATAATATACATGTACTTGATTATATAAACATATAAAACAGCAATAAGGTAATTTGCTAATAACTACTGTCAACTAGTCAATGTATTTTATTTGCGTATAAATATCTCGTTTTTGATCCATATATTTACATTACACGTACGAGTATTACCATTACCATTACATGAATTCTTTCAATCTTCAAATCGGCTTTACTAAAGTAATTAAATGTATTGCTTTGCACGTTAAAAATGATGACGAAATATATTACTTCAAACTACATGTTTATAATACGGTAGACGGACGTGCCAAGAATCAAAGAAATGAAAATTGACAAATTGTTATACATTCAAGCAAGTATTCATTATTTGGTGGAGTATACAAAACGAAGATTAACATTACAAAGAACGTGAGCAGATAGTAACTTATTCATAAGGAAAAAAAAATCCGCGGTGGTCCGCACGAAACTTTCTTATACTCAGTTATACTACGTTTTTCGAAAAAATTTTTCAAGTGAAAATTGTTTAAAATATCAATATCTATAATTTATGTAAGAATATTTTTTTCCGTAACGTGTACCGTTTTCGAGATATGGAAAAAGGTGATAAGAGTAAACCATCACTTCCGGTTGAGTAATTGCGTTCAAAATAGGACGTTTTCCTCCTTGCTACATACAAATGTTAAATTTAAAGGTTCAGAGCTCTAGCTATAATCGTTTGGACGCTAGAGCGCGCACAGATACAGACGTCATTCCGAAAATAGTCAGAAACCTCAGTCAGGGGACCTCAAAACGCGTATATCCGTTAAAATCTTGAGTTCGAAATTTTTTATGATTACTATACTTACTTATACATAAAGTATAAGTAAGTAAAAATCCGCGGTGGTCCGCACGAAACTTACTTATACTTAGTTATACTACGGTTTTCGAAAAAACTTATCAAATGAAAGTTGTTTATAATTTCAATCTCTTTAACTTATATACGAACATTATTTTGATAGCCCATACCGTTTTCGAGATAATGAAAATGGTGATAAGAGTAAACGATCACTTCTGGTTGAGCTATTGCGTTCAAAATAGGACGTTTTCCTCCTTGCTACATATAAATGTTAAATTTAAAGTTTCAGAGCTCTAGCTATAATCGTATGGACGCTAGAGCGCGCACAGACACACAGACACACACACAGGTACACACACAGACGTCATTCCGAAAATAGTCAGAAACGATTCAGGGGACCTCAAAACGCGTATATCCGTTAAAATCTCGAGGTCGAAATTTTTCATGATTCCTTTACTTACTTACACATAAATTATAAGTAAGTAAAAATACGACATGAAAATGGAAAAAAAATGGTAGGCACTCCTAGCAACTTGTACAATACATACAGTATTACCAGCTGCCCGAAAGAGGATTTTTTCTTCCTTACGTACGGCAGCGAGCGTAATTACTGCCACCTATGATTTCTAAATAAGTCTAGAACTACACAGAAATTGTGGTCATTATTATATCATAAACAATCAATCCGATAAATGCTTCATAATATTCTTTATTTTATTGAATGGTTTCCCAACGAGTTGTATTACCCAATAATGCTCATAGACTGGGATTTACTGGGTGCTTATATCAATACTTAAACTTGTTAAGAAAAAAACATTTGTGCGGACAAAATTAATTTTATTTTCAAGATTCAGGTCTCAGCTCGATACTAGTCTATGTTTTCCTAATCTTTGGATTTCTTTCTTCGCTTTTATTACTAGCATCACTATTTTTTTCGGCTCTGTGTAGCAGTGTGGTGACCAGAGATCCTTTCTATTGTGGATGTTGATGTGCTGCTGCGTGTAGCTGCGTCCAAAAAAAGGTGGGTAGCCATTCTCTTCTGCCTCCATTGTGATGTTGATGGTGGCATGTTGTCTGTTGATATGCTCCTTGATTGTATGTAGACTGTACATACCGTGTGGCCCTATCACAATGTATCGTCAACGTAGCGGTACCAACATTTCGGCTTCTTGTGACTAGAACTGATGGCTTCTTCATCAGAAGAAAATATTGGCAATGACTGGTGAAAGTGGTGATCCCATAGCTGTACCATCCTTCTGCTGATAGAATGAATTCTCCATTCCATAGAAACTAAGTGGTGGTTAAACACAATCTTGCCAGGTCAACTTAATCCTCTCTTAGTCCTTGTGGTATGAATCGTTGTCTGATGAGCTTTAGTGTTTCTTCCACTGGTACATTAGTGAATTCCACGTGGAAACTCACCACTCCTCGCTGGATATTTCATGTCAAAATGATCGGAGTTCTTTACAAAACTGCTTGTCAATACCACATACTGCTGTAGCTGTTTCGCAACATATCTGGCCAGTTCGTAAGTTGGAGTTCCACAGGTACTTACAATTAGTCGTATGAGGCTACCAGTTTTACGTATCTTTGGTAGTCCATATAATCTTGGAGGCTGAGTTTCTGATGGAAGTAATTATCGATGTTCTTCCTTCGCTATAATTGACTCCGCTGGCCGCTTTCCTAGTCTGACGTTCGATCTTAGCTGTTGGTCTCTGCTTAATTTCTTGTAGTATTCAGGTTCCAATAATGTGTTGATCTTCTCTTGATAATCCATCCTGGTCATCACTACTGTTGCGGTTCCCTTATCGACACGTAGAACGATGATATAATTATTACGAAGTTCTTTCAATGCGTTCTCGTCTATCTTTGAGATATTCCGAGTTGGTGATTTGGTTTTGCAGAAAATTTTCACGTGTCGTAGCTTATTTGTTTTGTTTCTTCTGCTGATAGGGTCCTTATTGCACATTCCACTTGGGTGATTATTTCGTCATTTGGTATTCTTCTTGGTGCATAGCGAAATTTAGTCGTTTCGATTGTACCCTGGTTTGCTTTTCAAATAACGTTAGTTGGTGAGGTTCACGACAGTCTTCTTAGGGTGCAATCTTGGTAGAGGTTCGTCCTTCTATTGACGCAACTTCTCAAACTGCGTGGTCTGCTTTCTGGTAGTCTTGTTTAGATGATGTTCCGCGTGCTCGTAATTAATCCGGTTCACTGTTTTCCACATACCCTCCGGTAGTAATTGACTTAGTTCCAAATGTAGGTGATAAAGTTCGTTGTATGCTAAGTTTATTTCGTAGTATGTGTTTCGCACTCTTTCTCGTGTAAGTGCTTGTTCCGCTCGGCGAACAATCTTCTTAGTAATTGCGGTCCTGTATCTTGACGAACATCGGTGTCGCATCTGTTGTTGTTGGCTCTTCTTCTTGCATAGCTAGTCCAATTTCCTGGTTTTCTGGTAGATATCCTCCCCGTAGAAGCGTCCAATAGTCGAATACAGGCTTTCATGCCAATTTTTCCATTTCGATTCCAATGATGCCATTGATCAAATGATGCTTATTGTATTGAAACTTAAATAAAGCTCTAAGGAGCTTACCATTAACATGTTCTAATATAAAATTGAATATTTGAGATATTGTCCAACCAGACTCCTTTGATTTCACTCTATTCCATTATTTTCAATATCAGGTTAACCATATTTATAAGTTTCTCACTCACACTCTTTCAGAATTTGATAAAGTTTAATACTTTTGATCGGAGGGTACGCTTGCTTGAAATTACGAATAACTTTTCTTTTTGATATTCGGTACCTTTCGCTTGCACTTTTATGAGCGCGAATATTTGGTCTACAACTGATACTGGTGTTGTTCCGTGTCTTTCCTTGATCCGTCCCCGATAACCTATTGTTTAAATATACTGCTCTTCAGCCGATATCCATATTCCATCAGTTTTTGTACATAAATAGTTTGTTTCTCCGCCTTCCTGTCTGCTGGCATTTCACCGCTAGGTGTTAATATTCTTCAGTCTCATCACACCAACTAAAATGTATAAGAACTCTTGGTGACAAACCCAAAAATAAGGAAAAGTATACCAACCGTGAAAAAAAATCAGGATAAAGCAATTGTTTGTAAAAACAAACTCATCGACATGGAAGCAGAGTAAATTTTATTTTAATTGCTTCTTTCGTATTACCATGTTAGTTCTTGGAAGTATAGCATACTAAGAAAAGCACACGAGACTATCTATGAGTAATGTATGAATATGTGACAATGAATTTATGATATAAAATATTATTAACAATAATTCAATGTATTTCAGGAATTGTCAATAGCGTATTACCGAATAATATATTACCCAACTACGTCATTCTACACAATTCGTAGTAATGCCCTCGGTGGGAGGTGTACTTAGTATAACAATTATGCACGCCTATTACTAATGGTACACTGGGCGGTACCTGAATACAAAATATAATAATTGTAACCTTATTTGTCACATTGGTTTATGGATTGGTTTTTTGTAATATGTTGAATATTGCTGTAGCATGTTTATTTATAAGTACATATTTAATAAGAATTATTTAACTTGAATTATTTTGCATAAATTGCAGTTGTGTATTCGATTCGATAGCAAAAATAATTTTGCAATTACTAAAATTACTAGGTCATTGTCAGATATGAAGATTTTGGTTATCTTTCACACCAATAAATCTTTGTTATCTATATTAGAAATATATTTGAAACTCCTTCAAAAATTATACGTCAGAAATATTGTGTAATAAAAATATTTAGTAGAAATTACCGTTTACCGACTGATACAAAATCCGTGTGAAATATACCATTCAAGGGTAGAGAAAGAAACAAATACTAAATAAAACTTTTGCAATCTTTCCCTTCTGGTTAGCTATTCGCAAGATGAAGCTGAAATCATGTACCGGATTCTTGCTGGGCGTTTCGGCAATGTTTTATCCACAGGAGTATGGGAAATCTTCATATATCTCTACCAACAAAGTAGACTCTATATACATGTTCTAATTCTAATATATATCTTACTTTCTTAAAACAAATACGAATGAAAATAATGTAAAATACTAATAAATTTAATTCTGATCCAATATTTAAAATATAATGTTTTTGTTGATTTGTGTATGGTTTTGGAACTTTCCCCTTGGGTATTTATACGATATATGTGAAAGTTATAAGATTCGAATTCCTTAATTTAACAGTCGTTAAGTCGCTTAGATTTATAGACGACAGTAACACAACGAAACAATTTAATTAATAAATTAATTTATTACACTGCTCGTCCATAATTATTTGTGAATCGAGCCGATTCATAAATCCTTATTTATTTTGTCGAAGAAAAAGAAACCAACCGGAATAAATAGTAAATCTTCATTGCCTAGTGAAAATTAAGATGAAATTATTGCACGTAATAGATCATCATTAGAGAAAATGCATTCGGAGTAAATGTTTACATTAAATTTTGAAACTAGATAATTCCATTTAAAGAAATAATGTTCTTGTTATACCGGTTATGACACGTCAGTTTTATTGATGAAAAATAGTAAATGTACGCAAATGATTACCAAGTAAATATATGAAATTATCACAAATTACACCAGAGAACAAATTTTCTTTTTGTTTGTCCCACGAGGTGAAAGTGGTGAAATTTGAATCACTTTTTACATTGATTTCGAATTTGTTTACACATTTTTCGCAAAGATAAATTAAAAAGGACAAGGCGAGTAAATTTTTAGAAAATATATATTTTATTTATCAATGATAAATTTAGAGAAAAAATGTAGAGATATGCGATTTTCGGTTGAAATTTGCATCAGCATCATCTTACTTCAACGTTCAGCAATAGGATACCAACATAGAGGATCTCCATTTGTCTTGGTATTGCTTCTTCATGTCTGAAATGTCTTCATGAAATCTTTTGCCATTATCGTCACTAACAGCTCCAAGATTTTCTGGGAAAAAGTGTGAAACAAAAAAAAATATGTTGCATCATATGACTTTATATGATGACAATGGATTGTTTACGATCACCAGGTAATTTTCTGCTTTGCAATCTTTAGATCGTCATAAATATTCCGCTTAAAGTAGTTATATTTATTTTTTCCAAAAGAAGCTTCATGTCGTATTCCTTCATGTTGGTTACATGAACAAGGGTCAACTTATTTATTTTATGCAGTAGGGCAGCTTTGAAGTTGTTATAATATTTAATGCACGAACTCATCTTTGTCATATTCATTACAAAATACAATTTGCTACTTTGGTATGGCGACTGCTTATGGGTCTCAACATGGAATTTCCTGTCTGCAGGACAGGGAGAATGTTCTTCTAATACTTTTGCACTGTTTCTTTTTATTTGTTGCAAAATATCAATGTTTCCCACATGTGTTGTGCTAAATCCCTCTTATGGTTCTTATGGTGGAAACACGCATTTTTGTACTTGGGAAAAAAATCTTGTTAACCAGTATCATATGTCGCGTTTCAAAGTAAGTAATTTTTTTTTCAAACACGAACTACACGGTAACAGAATCTCTTTAATTTTGTCTTTGTTAGAAGTGTAAGGTGGCCCGCATTTGCTAGGCATTGATTTATGGTCCCTTACATTTTTAATTTATTGCCTCTATGGTTCCCAGAACCAGGTTGAAGGGCCTAGTAGACCTTGCCAATTTCCCCTCGCAAATCCTATTGATTTGTGGCTATTCCAGAGAACTTTATGTTGTATTTTATTTAGCATCATAGTTGTTAGCCTTATAAGTTTTTCAGGTACTTCTAGTCTTCTCATTGAATTGTACATTTGTTCTCTATTTAATCTACCATATCCTTCTTTGAAATCAATGCATAGCTAACTTGTATTCGTAGCAGATTTTTTAGGTTTACTTGACAGGAAAAATGAGTTCATTTACCGATCTGTATCTCCTAAAACCTGCCTGATATTCGCCCAGGATACCTTCTGTAAAATTGCTTAATTTTTCCATAATAAATTTTGACAGTACTTTATGTTCAGTAATACAATTTACAAGTTTTCACATAAAGATTTGTCACCTTTTTGTGGAAAGGACATGGTTGTTTATTCATCAGGTATTTATTTTTTCTCCCATACTAGTCTTACAAGCTCATATATTAGTCCAGATAACTGAACTCCTACTTTGTTTTCCATGAATTTTTATTATTTTTTAAATCTTTGATTATTTTTGTGACTTCATCTATCGTTGTCTACATTTTCCTCTTCCCTTCTGGCATTGCAACCTGCTCCTTTTTAGTCTTCCTTATTTGCTATATTTATTAGTTCGGCAACGTGTTCTTTCCTGGGTTGTAAAATAACTATTTCCTATAGTAACCTTTTTTTGCCTTTTTTATTTCTTCGTATGCTCGAATTACCTTATTCTGAAATTTGTGAAATGATCATGCTTTTTTCTTCTTTATGAATCTGCTCTTTGATTGTTTTCTTCCTTTTTATTTTTTCTCCTTTACCAATTGTGGTTTTATTCAATAATTCTTTTCTTATTTACTTTTTCTCATTTTCATACTCCTCCTCGAACCAATCTCTCCTGTTTGTCTTGTTTCTTTTTCTTCGGGATCGTCATTTTAGCAGTTTCTTTAATGACTTTTCTTGTGTGTTTGCATTTTTCCTGTTGTTTTGCAATCTCCAGTTTAATTTTCGTTTTAAAATCCTCGCAATATTCGTTTTAACATCCTCATTCTGCAATATTTCCACATCATATGGTTTTTTCTAATTTTTGTATGCTTTTTGGGTTTCTTTTGCTCAGCATTTTTTCCCTCTCATACTTATCACGCTCGTAACCAAGTTATTATGTTTTGTTGCCGTTTGCTGCCGTCTGGTGTTGTCCATGTCCCTTTATATATTTCTTTCCGTTCCAGTTGTGTACTCGTCATTTATTCTTTCCAAATTCTTGCATTGCAATCCCACAATTTCCATGTCATGCTCGGTAACTTACTATATTATTCTTCTATTTCCTAAAATATTGCATTTTTCTTCTTCTTCTTTTCAGTTCCTATCCTTCTGTCTTTTTTCACCACTAAAAATGTCATATCTTCTATATCTACATCTAGCCCTAATTATGTTCTTATAAGGCTGTTGATATTTTAATTTCCCTTATTAATTCTTTAAGACTCCCTGGCGCCACAGTACCCCTTACATTCCAGATGCTCTTAAAAATATATATATTCCTAGTTGTTCTTTAATTTGTCCTTTGTTCGCCTGTCTGTTCTTACAATATATTCCCTCTAATCTACATTGTGTAGTTCTTTGCCTGGTCAGTCTCTTTTTTAGTTTCTTTATGCATCTTCCAGATCTACACCTCGTTGGCAACAGTTAGTTTCTTGTAACATATCTTAACAATTCCCTTTGCCTTTCTCTTCCTTTGGTTGGATCCAATTAAATCCACGGATAGTTATTAGTTAATAAAAAATTGTTACATGAAATGACAAATGCAACTTATTATAATATATTGTTTGCAGATAGATTTTAGGCTTTTAAATTCATTTACGCTTATGTTCACCGTTCCCGGAATTTTTATAAACAGGTTTGTATTACACTTAGTTAAGATTGTCTATGCTCCGTGCATAGAAATCATATTTATTTTAAAAGGATTAGTTGTGCAAGGATATAATTTGGTATTTGTTCTAACTTTGTCAAAGGGTAGTCGAAAATATAGAAACTGTTATCTGTAGCTAGTATTATCAGTTATACGTAATTTTTTATGTGGAGGTTTAATCCTTCTGAGCATCATCCAATAACAAAATAGTAACAGTTTTCAACTATAAAGAGATCAACGATACTGTTCGTGCAGACTTGCCAAACCAAATGTTATTGATTAGCGCGCAATTTTATCACAACTGTTTGAGTAATCTAGGTCGTGTGCTACTTACATTATAGTTAGTTATTTATAGTTAGTGTAAACATTGGATATATGTTTGTTTTCCAAATCTAGAAATATGCTACTTGTGGAGTTTCGATGAGGTAAATTTTAACGGTATATTGAAAATTATGTATATGTTATATTTATTTAGAGCTTTTACTTGAAGAATGTAAACGTTTTGTTTACTGTCAAAATGTGCAACTTATGTTACTTGCTTTACTGTTTGTTTCTTATGGTTGCTTTATTCCTGTTTTTATTATAACTTTCGATTATTATTACAGATTTATTAATATATTCATCTTATCAATGTTTTATTTTAAATACGCTGTATTTGCGCAGGTCAAAAAAAAACGTATTCACCTTCATTATTTACAAATGAATTATGAATATTTGAATAGCATTTAGGGAGGGTTAAGGTGTAAACGTTTACACTGTTTCAAAATTTTTACAAATAAAAAAGTTGAGCTTTTCTTAAAAATTATATTTTCAACTGCAGCTCTAAAGTGGGAACAGTGGAATGTACCTTCTTGTTTGTGTGCTACATGAATTGACCACGAACACCATTCACACTTTTTTGCTATCTCTAATAGGTATGGTAATTTATTGAGCGTGAAGGACGAAAAGGCAACAATATTTCCAACATTCGTTTTACAATGTTTTGATTACAATTAACATTCTCGAAATATATTACTTAAATGCATTGAAATCGCGTACCCTTTTACATCTTTTTCAGTAAGTTAACCGCCTAAATTAACGTTTTATCCTAGATTTATTAGTTCAATTTAGTTCTTACAATGCAAACGAACAGATATTTATTCCTTAATATTAATACATTAATATCCTTATAGCAAAAAAATATATTTTGCCTTTCGCCAAGTCAGGTATGATAACCTACACATAAAATGTAATTATCGTACATAAATTTTAAATTTATTGAACCACTTTTACCGGAAAAGACATTAGCTTTTATTTTTTTAAGCGGCACTTGATGCCTATTTCTATTTTTTGGAATCTCGAGTTAATTCAGAATGCGGTTCTATAGTTTTATTATTTTTGAAGTGTATATTTTCGATTTTTTAAAATCTGGAATGCAGCGATTCGCATTATAAATTACAAAACTTATATGAAATATTCTTATAAGAATATAAATAAAATTTACTGCTTATTTTTTTAAAATATATTGGCAAGTATTAGTAGGGGCGGATCGTCAGCGTATTGAATTTTTTCATGAAATTAATATGACTCATAATTAATTGAAATTTTGCAAAATAAACAAATAAACACGTTTTGGTTAAAAAAACTTGCATAATACACAATAATGGTATCCGTCAGCGTCCGTTGACGAGCAGATTGCTAAAATATTCAATTATTGTGTAATCGAAGCGACAATTTTACAGAATAACTCGCATGTCAACGTTTACTTAATTTATAGTGGAAGTGATACGCATGCCATATTCGGCGTGTAAATATTAGCTACTTCCATATATGTGCGTCGTGTCACGGATGCATTTTTATGTAATTTGACGCGTGTTGGAACGATTCAAAAGTTCCCACGTAATCCGGACGTTTTTCAATTAGTGCGAGGAAATTAATTCCTTATAGGTCGTTGCTGCGGTTCTATTATTGGAAAACGTACGGTTCGTTTAATTTATCACGATTACGTCGGATTATGCAAGTTTCGAGTTTAGAGAAGTGTAAAGGAATATCTTTCAACAGATCGAGTGGGATTTCACAAGGTGGTGATTTTTAAACTCTAAGCACACCGCTCATAAATAATATCCCGGTTCTTTGCGCTTCTATTTCAAACAAAACCAACTTACAGTGAACTAGTGATGAATTAGTAACGCTAGTTTTTTATGTTTATATCTAACTGCTATAGAAATGTGCTGTAACAACTTAGCTAGTGATTTATTTATTAGCAAATGCAGTGTTCATACGTTCAAATAATATCAATACTATTCATCAATATTATAAAATATCAGTATTTAAGATCATTATTAAAAAAGAGGAGAAGAAGAACAGAAAAAGAAATAGAACATGGATTTCGGCTTTTATTTCATTTGCCTCAATCATTCTAATATTTAAGTTTATTCATGAAATTGAAATTTTTGTAATATATTAATTAATTAAGTACAGAAACGATTTGTATGAATGTTATAAAATTTTATACGTAGCAAAAATTTAATAGAAGCTTTCGTGCATTTCTAGTAATCGATATAGAATCATAGTTTTTGCAGTCTCTATCATTGGCTCGAGCTATTTGTTTAGGCAATCGTAATCGTAAATTTGTTTCGGTATAGATATGATTGGAAACATTTCTAGTCCGAGCTATTGTTGGTGGTTCATTTAGAATTGTTATAATGTGAGCTGCAAAAACAAATAATAATTCATTTCAATTATTATAGCAATTTATCATTACGATTATATGGTGCGTTGAATTTTATTGGTGAATTTTATGTGCGTTGTATAACATTATTGATGCATCAAAGCCGGTCCCACACCCTTTTGTATATACTTGTATATATTTGTGCTTGGGTAGCGTCATTCCTCGATCGCGAACGCGATGCTTGAATGCACTTCTATCGTATACCCTGCAAAAGCGTAATATCCGTTCTTGCAATAAATAGTGATGAAAGTAATTAAATCTTGATATATGTGTGATATTTACTCCAGCAAAAAAACGTAAACGTGTAAGAGAATGGTGGCTGTTTAACAGAAATTAAATAACAGGAACGTAATTGTACGTCTATGGTGCATATATTTAGTTAAAAATTAATTCTATTGAGTCCTTGCAGCTACAGTGCTACAAACATCTTGTGGAACGCTGAACATCCCTTGTTACATTTGAAAATTTCTGCCGAATATATTTTTAGTAAAATTGGTCTCGGCATAAGTAGAATTGACATATTTTGGAGGAGAGCTATCGAAGCTAATAACACGTTCGTAGTGACATTAAGATTTTTGGCAACTAGAAACATTTTTACAAGCCTGTAGTACTTATGGAAGATATTAAAACATTGCACATGACTCATTGTGCACAAGTATGCCTATGTTGATCATATTTTATCATATTTTATTTTACAGCATTCTTTACATTAACATTTAAATGCGCAATTTTTCGTGTTCTCAATTGTTTAAATAAATAATTAAATTAATTAAAAAAAACCTAGTTGATCCGAACAATTGTTTCTTATATACTGAAGTTGAGTGTCAAAAAAGGATAAACGATGGCATCGCGTTGCAAAAATAAAAAAATCGACCGGTAACTCTGCCACCAGATGATTCATTACCATTAAAAACATTACCCGCCACTTATAGTTTTGTAGCTAACGATGCATTCCCTTGCATTATAATAAGAGCTTTCGCGGAATGTCACAATAAATGCAGCAAAGAACGGGATTTTGGCGTCTCTGGCTGGGCAAGTGGTCGAAAATGCTTTTTGGAAAAACTAACTAATGCTACAATAGCGTATGATTTATTGGAGAATTATTTGAGAATTATCATCGAAATATACGCCCGTATTATTGAATAAAGAGACGTGACGATGGGATCAACATAACACGATGTCATGTTTCATTGTTTCCTTATTTATCGTAAGCGAAATCAATTGGGGAAGCCAAAGATATTAGACACCAGTTTACGGAATACTTTATTTTAAGTGTTAACTAGGCTACTATTCTGTCATAAGCAAAGCACATCGGTCTATATGTGTCACCAGACCCGGCACCGGGCATTATGCTTTCTTTCGTTTTCTTGAGGAATAACCGGAAAGTCAATAAGAAAGGATTTTTCGAAATTCAACCCTTAAGGGTCCGTCATTTTTGAAGCTAGAAGCATGGAACTTTGTTTGTATACTAACAATTAGAGATATATAATAATAATATATAATATAATATAATAATATATAATATAATATAATAATATATATAAGAATAATAATCCTCCGAAAAATCAATACACGAAAAAATTTGCACGTGCTGCACACGGACAGTATATAAGCAGCGCTAGAAGGTGGGCCACCTCATTATAAATGCGACATTTGTGCCGACAACACGTTGTAAATGTACTTTTTAGTGCAAATAGCCCGTAAAACTGTATCTTTTCAGTGCAATAATTTATTAATTTATCTAATTAATTTATCTATCCGTTATTTATTACCCTATCCCTATCAAGATATTGATGGTGAGAAGCTGGGTCAAAAGGTGGTGCTTCCATCGTCTTTTACTGGAGGAGCATACTCAAGACGCTGTGACGTAAATGCGTACGGCCGCCCTGGCCTCTTTATCACGTTTACGTGTAATCCCCGTTGGAAAGACACTACAAATGTACTCTTACCCGGCCAAACGCCATATGATCGACACGACATCATAGCCAGGGTATTCTACTTAAAGGTGAAAAAGATGATGGCTCTTCTGAATAAAGGCTGTCTGTTTGGGGAAATGCGTTGCTTTATATATTCAGTGTAGTGGCAGAAACGAGGTCTACCTCACATTCACATATTGCTATGGTTAGAGCAACGTATTACCCCAGACAAAGTCAACAATGTAATTTGTGCAGAAATACCCCACCCTGAGCAAGACCCTCTTCTCTACGATATTCTGAAGGCCAACATGATACATGGCCCTTGCAGTAGCTTAAACTACAAATCACCCTGTATGAAAGATAAAAGCTGCAGTAAAAGGTATCCACGACCACTTCTTAAGGACACCCAAACAGGAAACGATAAATATCCGCAATATAGGAGAAGATCACCAGATGACCGGGTTCACACAATAAAAATTAAGGATATTGAGTCGGATAACCGCACGGGAGTGCCTTACAATGCTATTCTGTTACGTACTTTCAATGGTCATATTAATGTAAAGTACTGCAAGTCTGTTAAATCTATTAAATATATTTGCAAGTACGTGAGCAAGCAGCGTTTTCTCTGGAGAATGAGAAAGATGATGTGAAAATCTACGAAACCGGCCGATATATAAGTAGTTCCGAAGCAGTTTGGAGGATCTTCAGTTTTCCTATACATGAAAGATTCCCCCCTATCATACATCTCGCCGTTCATCTTGAAAACGGTCAACATGTTTACTTTACTTCCACTAACCTGTTCGACAAAGTGAACAATCCACCTCAGACAACAATACTAGCTTTTTTTGAAATCTGTAAAACGGATAATTTCGCTAAAACATTGCTGAGAAAATGGGGCATGAAGTCCCTTCTTACTTTGTATTTAATAGCAAAAAGTAAAAGGAGGAATGGGGGAAAGTCGCAGCGGGTTGGCCCGGAGTAAAAAAGGAGCATGCCTGTGTAGAGTCTACACGTTTCATCCCAACATTACCGAGTGTTACCACTTGCGTTTGCACCTCCATGAAGTTAGAGGTCCTTTTTGCCAGCTCTCTGATCCTTTAAGTCTTTGGGAGAAATACAAAGACATCAAACGACAACTGGGGACAGAGGTGCAAAGTGGTGTGCAGCGGCTTATCGACCTACAATCTAGATGCTTGATACTAATCGAAGAAGCACTGTTAGCTCAAGAGAGACAACATTTGACACAATGTGGGTTACCTCAACCAAAAAGATCTGCGACAAATTTGGATAATCGCGAATATCTGATTGCTGCGCCCTGTCTGAAATAGTGTCGAATAATGAAAAGCGACTTACGAGTGAACATCTTTACTTATACCAGCAGATCCTTTGCAGTATCGATGAAGGAATTGGGCAAATATATTATCGAATGTTCCTGGCGGCACCGGTAAGACATTCCTAATTAATTGGCTGTTGGCTAAAGTAAGCAGCAACCGTGGCATCGCCATAACTGTTACATCGTCAGGGATAGCAGCAACGCTGTTGAATGGAGGGAAAATAGCTCACGCCGCCTTCAAGCTACGGATAAATCTCACCCATGCCGAAACGCCACTTTGTAACATATCAAAGTAGAGTAATGCGGCGAGCAGTACTTCGCGATTGTAAACTTATAGTTTGGGGCGAAAGCACAATGGCACATAAAGGAGGTTTCGAAGCACTTAACATAACTCAGAGGAAACGATGATATGATGGGGACCGTATTATTAGCTGGAGACTTCTGTCAGACTCTGCCGGTAGTGCCCAGAGGATCTCGATCTGGCGAAGTTAAGGCTTGCATTAAGGCGACAAATTTGTGACCCTTATTGAAAAAGCTCCACCTTAACAAAAACATGCGGATGCATTTGAACGGCGAAGTTTGCGCTTGACAATTCTCTGATCTTCTCCTTAAAATTGAAAATGGAGAATATCCGGAATCAGAAGGCAAGATTGTGATTGCAACAGTTGTTGTCAATTGAACATACCCGGATGTCCAAAATCTACACAGTAAATCCATGTAGTGACTATGCTTCTCTGATCAATGACAATTTGTCGTTAGAAGGTGCAGATTAGAAGTACAAGTCTGTAGACAGTGTAGCCGATACTGTATACTATCCTGCGGAGTTTCTAAATTCTCTAAACCCACCTGGTATGCCGTCCTACACACTTATCCTCAAAGCAGATGCTACTGCGAAAACTCAACCCACCCATGTTGTTCAATTGGTCTAGGTTGCGTGTGAAAGCCTTAAATAAAAACGTGGTAGAGGCCACTATATATACTGGCTGTGCTCGAGGTGAATCTCTATTTATACCGCGAATAGCACTTATACCGCCGGATTATCCATTCGAGTTCAAAAGGCTGCAGTTTCCACTTAAGGTCTGTTTCGCAATGACGATTAATAAGTAAGTGCCCAACCCAACTACAAAAATATCTAAAAATTAAAAAATATAGGGTCAGTCACTGAAAACTGCAGTAATTGATCTTAGGAGGGACTGCTTCTCGCCAGGCCAGTTTTACGTATATAAGGTCATATTACCACCTGAGGGCACAACCTCGAATGTAGTATACCATAAGGTACTATAAATATTTTGGCTGCGTAAGTATACTGAATTATTGGATGACTTCACGAATCAGAGAACTAACAAGAAACTAACATTGTGGTAAATAATTCTTGCAACTAGCAATGAGAATCGTACAATGCAAGTTCCTCTAAAGGCGTTTCCTAATTTTTGTTATTTTTTCAGCAATCCAAAGGCCATGCGCGCAGATCCGGTAAATGTCCTCAAAGGATGTCGATCTTCAATTCACATTAATGACACAGATGATTTTTGAAAAAAAAACGTAGATTTGCTACTTGACCTGACAGATTGCCGGAGTACTGCCGATTATCTGGGATATAATCCATTGTCATCTCATTCAGCCATAAAATACGGCAGAGGACAAGGTCTCTGAATAGCTTGAGATGCGATAGACGCAATAAACCACCATATTTCCAGCATGCCTTAAAGGGTAACTTCTGGTATAAATCATGTGATGTTACAAATTATGTAACTTCAGTAAAACGTTGTATTTCTTCTGCTAAGTTTTAATCATTTCCTATACTTGTACTAAACTTCCACAAGACTTCGGCCCTCTACATCTACTTCTTGTATGTGGTGCATTTTATTTGAAGTCGACTGTATATATCACCGCAAGTATACGATCTGAAAAAAAATAGATTGTCTATTTTTCCTCTATCGCCAAGAGGTATTTGTGATAAAATATATGAAATTATTTAATTTTAATTACCTTTCCGTTGTTTATTCAAATGAATTAAAAGATGCAGGCACACTTATACTACTTTCATTGGACGTCATGTTTAATATTCAAGGTAGTCTATTTTTTTTTTTATTTTAAATTTCCAACTGTAACATTTTTCTAGAAGTATCTTTTCTCGCCAGCTGTGATTAAATTTTATTCTTAAAATAAAGTAAGAGAAAAAGGCGCTACTAGTTGTGTCAAAATGCATTTACGTTTTTCGTTTAAATGCCTTTTGTATGATTTGTAAACTTGCACGTTTTCATTGCATTCATAAGTAAACATGTTGGTATTTTCAAGATTTAAAACGTGTCGTGTGTTTTTACCGTGACAGGAAAATTGCGTTAAGAATTCTGGCAGACATTAATGAATATGCTAAATTATTTTTCGCCGAAGTCGTTGATGAAGCAGTTGGTCCGGCGACAAAGTGGATTACGGCCAAATTATCTTCCACATTTCGCAATTTGCTAATATTGATTTAAATTTTTGAAATGCCGATTTGGCGCTGCAAGTGAAGGATTTTACTCTAAACATTGCCTCGCGTAGGTCATACTAAATAAAATCACATAAACCTACATTTGAAATATAAAATAAAATGATCAAAATTCTAAGAAATTGCATCTCTATGAGTCTCAGATATCTATCCAAATATCAAAAATAAGATAACACGTACGTATTTACATTTAAAAACAACTTAAGGTATAAAATTGCTCGCCTCGTCAGCCAGCTACACGAGATCCCCTTACTGAGTGAAAACTAGTTTCGGGAACAAAATATATCTTCAATTTTTCGAACTTCGACCGCCATTCGATTTTATTCAGGGAACTGCTTAATGGAAACGGCAGGATGATCTAATCAAACTTCAGTAACATTATCAGTGTTCCATTTAAAATACACTACTTATACTTGTGCTGTTCCAACTGTGGCATCTATTTTCATAAATATCTTTACTACCTTACTGCATCATCGCATGGTAGTTAATTTAAAAGTTTACAATACAAGATATATGACAAAAATTTAAGCCAGCTGTAATTGCCCAAGTATATCTACCATAAAATATTTACGACTGGATTTTTTATGCTCCTAGGCGTTTACAATATATTAGTTTAGAACAATTCTTGAAACTAACTGCATTTATTTATTCAAATTTCCTATATTTAAATTTATAATAAATGTTTTCCAAAAATGTATTGCTTAGGTTTCTGCGAAATTTAATACATGTTACAAAACTGTTTATAGCCTTTTTGTAAATGTATGGTTCAGTTCTCTGATGCAACATGAGAATGGTCTAGTTTTCCACATTCGGTATACAATAGAGCGAAATAGACATAAATAGTCATTTGTAGGTGTTTCGAAAGCAACACATATGTAAATAAATTGAATTGAAATCTTGTTGACAGCGAAATATAAAATGACAGGTTCAATCTGCAAAAGAATACACCTCATAATCCTGATGATTTCCACATTTGAATGAAACGGTAATATATAATATGCATATACTTATATTCTGTATCTGGTTACCCCATTTTAAGATCTATTGCTTTGTTGTCTATTCGTCGTGTTTTCCAAAAAACTTATTTAGACAATCAACATCAATTTGCCTGTGTTAGTTTTCTATACTACGTGTAAGTTTGGTAGCTTCGTATTCGTATCTTCATTTCACATCGTTAGCGTTATAAAAATAACTTTTGAGTTTCTTAAAATTTACATTTTGTTTTGAATTTTAATGTACGCTTTGCGAGGTTTTTAATTAATAAGTTATGAGTGAATATCCCTTTCACGCTTTAATAAGTTAGGTATTTATCATTAATTACTAGAAGTTATATTCATTTATTTTCTTTTACTTTCTGACTCTTCATTATTATTTGTTAATTTATTTTTAATATGTAACATTTTCGCTTTTACATTTCCTTTTTCGTTTATTTACAATTTATATGTAATTGTTTCATCCTTATTTATTACACTGTCTTGCATATTATTACTATTATTATATTCATCCAATATTGCGCTACATGAAATACCATACAAAAATAAAAATGATACTCAATCGTTTACCCACCTCATGATATATTATAATTAATATCGCCAGCTTGGTATTGAATTTGAATTATCCTCCTGGCAATTTAATACAGCTATTATAAGATACATTCCCATTACTTCTTTTCAGATAACTATGATCACAACCGAACAGCAATAAATACTAAGAAACCTACTCAGTTTGTTTGTGGATAGTGCTAGCATTCCTGCCAACTGTTTCCGTAATTATTTTGCATGTACTGAAACTTTTTCGGTGTGTAAATTTATTCATTTGTTTTTCACTTCTATGAACAGTATGTTTGTTTGATGTGGGATGAACAAAAGATGACTAATGTTATTTATCGGCAAGTTCGAGGTGTGAAGTTTAAATTTATATAATTTTTTGACAGGTTAACTGTAGTGATCGCAGCGGTGGGTTCGCACTCTACGCTCAACACCTGTACTTATTACATCTTTATATTACGTTACGATAAACTGTATGAAATACCTCTAATATGACAAATCACCGAGATATTTCGATTTCACACATCTAAGTTGGTGCCGATGTGTTCTTTGACGTGCAATTTAAATAATTATGCAGATGATTTGTAAGAAAAGGTTGTACATATATATTCGCACATTTGTAGGTGTGACATTGTTATGTAACTTAAGCAAATGTAAAAAAATATTTTATATGTATGTATGTTGTGATTGGTGATTTGATTATGAGATAGATATGCAAAACATGTAGCCCGCACAATATCTGCATAATTTTTGAAGGCAGAAGGGACATTTTGTTATAGCAATTTTGAGAAAAAATAATAAGCTGCAGATGAAGAATAGGAAGCAAATGTTAGTACTAACATCAAATGACAAGGATATTAAATGTGTTACATTCTTTTCAAATATGATACTAGTATTTGCAGTGGGTAATTTATTACCTATTTAGTTTTGACAGAAGCTACTGACAGCTTATTGCATTACCGTTGCAATTGTGAGTCCAGCATCGTGCTTTATCAAACCAGTGGCGAGAAACTTCCACTCTAAAATAAACGAACGAGTGATTTAAAAACAATTTCCGTCGAGTATTGTACTATAGGATATATTATATATATCCACACTGGGAATTGCACAACAAACGGCTGAAGCGTAATGTTTTCCAATTAAATTCTAAATAAGCTACACGGTATATAAATTTATTTATTTTGCGAAGAGCAAGTTTAGCCTTAGCCGAGAAGTTATACAAAGAAAAAGTATTCTATTGGATAACATCAGTAGAAACTTACTTAAGATTATAATAATAATAAAACATTTTATTTGCTGCATAATTTCATCGAAACATTAGCATCGTTAGTAAACAGATACATATACACATACAATAAACATACAAACTCTACAATTAGCACAATATTTAGTCAAGTAGCGTATACTAACATGTACACTTTTATTTAAGTCAGCATTTATTTCCATTTGTATAATCGTTGAAACTATAAAATTAATTCTGCAGTAAAGTGCCTTTCTAAAAATTGATAACCGCTGAATAACTCAGAAACGGAATCTCTTATTTGATATAATTCATAGAAAGCTGTGGTTATCTTATACATTATAATGATTATCTGATCATCCCATTTAAAGATATAACCAATGTCTAAACCCAAAAAGTTCGTTGTTGAATAAGGGAGATTTTTCCGTTTATCGCTAGATACCAAGATTCGCTTAGAATTGAAATACTAACAAACTTGTTTTGCACTATTTAATTGTAGTGAATTTATCTCGCACCTGATAATTTTTGACACTGCAATATTTGTTAAAAATTAAACGTCATAGATTAAGTGGTGTCATCAGCAAACTTGCATTGAAATGTATCCTTAACTAAGTCATTTACATATATTAAAAACAGCAATGGTCCTAACACTGAGCCTTGTGGGACTCCCTGTAGTACATTCTTAGTTTCAGAGTATATAGTAGCACTATTTGACACAGTACCACCCACATTCTGACCTCGATCTGCTACATACGGTTCTACTAATGTTTGAGGTATTCCTTACGCCATAATACTATAATTTAACAATCAATATTTTTTGATTTATGCAATCAAATGCACTCGTTACGTCAACAAATACACCCGCTACTTTATTCCTCTTGTCAATTTCATTCATTATATAAATTAATCAATTATAAATAGCCTCTTTCATGGAAAATATTGTTCATTAGTAAGCCTTTAAAAAATGTTTCATATATAACATTTTCGAAGATTATTGAAAATGCAAAAATATAAATATATAATTTTCAACTTCAGTCTGATGCCCTTTCTTGTATATCGGGACCACCATGGCCTGGTTGAGACTATAAAGAAGAAGCAACGTGTATGAAACATTTAATTATACAATTATTTTAGTGAGAATTGCATCCAGACATTGTCGTTCAATTCCTCAAATATTTCTAACTATTACTTCAATAGACAGATTTAGGAAACGAGCAATAGTCTCAGCTCATAGTACTTACATTAGCTTGCTATATCCAGCACAAGATGAAAAATGTACGTCAATGACTTTAATAGACGGTGTTTTTTTTAAGCCCGGTAGAACTTACGAGTTAACTGTTAAACGAACTGTCATACTGCGCTCACTTTTTGACATTTATGATTAGTATACTCTGGCCAACCATCATGAATAGGTTGACGCTTGAACAATAATCGTCCACATACTCTCCTAATGATGCAACAACACCAACACGTCGACGGAATGTGCGTACTGAAGAGAATATCGCCGCTGTAAACGAAAATATGGAAGAAGATCAAAATTTATCGACTCGTCGTCGGTCGCAGGAATTGGGGCTCTGTCCGTCCACTATGTGGAAAATTTTACGCGAAGATCTTGGCCTACACCCTTTTAAGATCCAGCTGGTGCAGGAATTAAAGCCACCAGAACATCATATGCCTCGATCTTTCGCCGATTGGGCTCTAGAGCAGTTGGAAACTCATCCGATGTTTTATCGCAAAATCGCGTTTAGCACATTTTTTGCTTAACGAGTATGTTAATAAACAAAATTGCCGTATATGGAGTGAAACCAATCCACAAGAGACCCTACAGACTCCATTACATCCAGAAAAGTGCACCGTTTGATGCGGTGGCATCATTGGACCTTATTTCTTCAAAAATGAAGCCCGGATCGCGTTATGGTCAATGGAGATCGTTATCGCACTCAGATCAATGATTTTTTGTTTGAAAATATGGATGACATTGATCCGGGCGAGATGTGGTTTCAACAGGATGGCGCTACGTGCCATACGGCGACCGAAAACATCGACTTATTGAAATCAAAATTTGGCGATAAGTTGATTTCGAGAAATGTAATCTTTCCTGTAGAGCCACGTGAAGTCACTGGTTTATGCTAATAAACCAGAAACAATTGACGTCGTGGAGGCCAACATTATTCGTGTTATTCGTAACATGCGGCCAGCAATACTCGAAAAAGTCGCCCAAAGTTGGACGTCTAGAATGGGCTTCATCAAAGCAGCCGCGGTGGCCATATGCCCGAAATCATTTTCAAAAGTTAATGCCATGGTCTTAATTTCTTGTGTTATTTTTTACAATTTTATGTTCTAGCAGGCTTAAAAATACCCTATATGAGCACGTGCACGTTTTCACACATTTTTAATTCTTTGGATGCGCCTGAGTATCAACAAAATACATTCCCTTCAGTGACAAAATGTCAACGAACTAGCAGAAGTACATGCAGAAAATGAATTCATCCTTTCAACAGAAAAACATAAGAAGAAGATAAACAAATTAAAAGAAAATGAGAAACCAACAGCGAATACAAGAACAGGGCTGAAATAATTCGACAAAATGTATCACTGGTCCTACGATCCAGCAAACATCCAAAAATGAACATTACACTTTTTTGAGCAAGTTGTTCAATTTGCTCAAAAAAGTCTTCGACGGAACCAAGGCATTATTATTCTTCGGGTAGACAAAGACAACGCTACAGTCGTCATCGATACCAGCGAATACACATGTCCCATGAGTATTTAACAAAACAACCATGATAGAATTGAAGCAATTATAAGGATTACCAAAACTCCATAACCTTATTGTACCGTCGCGGCCCGCTGTTGAACTTGGTCGCCAGTTCAACCTACCAGCAAGATATCTTCCAAAAAAACTAGAATATGCTGAGAAATGAAAATGATATGCGAATAATGCCGATCACCTAATGAACAAACCATTTAGTACGACAACTGCTGAAAAGTTTTGATGTAGTGCTGTTGTTTACCAACGTACCGATGAATAAAGTCGTACAAGTAGCAAACTGAAGCACACGCCAGCTAAGCACATCATGGACTTAGTCGAGCACGGTCTGAGCAACACTTATTGCATGCATAAAAACAAGGCAGGTGGCACCAATGAGATCAGCGCGATCGAATATAATAGGAAATTTATTTATGGGCCATCTAGAAAGCATCGCACTGGATAATGCATAACTTAAACAAGGTGTATGGCTAAAGTATGTTGATGAAACATTCGCGATATGGTCACACGGAAGAAACGAACTTGCTACATTCGTCAAGCAGCTGAACGAGCAGCATCAGTAAATCAAATTCACACTAGACATGGAAGAAAATAATCAGCTGCCGTTCCGAGACGTTCTATTATTGAAAACAGAAGATCGTCGCCTGAGCCACCCTGTATGTCAAAAGAATACCCGCACCAAACGGTGTCAATAGCATGCAGGAGAACTCCACTCAGTCGTAAAGAGTCTTATTGCAAGGTCAGAAAGTACTGCAAACGATACCAACAAACTGAAGGAATGGAGAAATACAATGGGCTACAAAACTAAGACAGAAAAAATGGAAAATAGAGACACAGGAAGCCTATAGCCACAGCCTTTTTGCCATATATGAAGGGAAGAACAGACAGAACGAGCAGAATTTTGTGCAACGAGACAGTGGTCAAATCGCGTATGAAAATATAACCCATGTTGAGAAACCTAAAAACAAAAAGCCCGTTAGAAAAACAGGGTATCTTTAAAATCAAATCTAGAGACTCTGGTAAAAACTATATTGGACAGACTAACAGACACCGTCGGAAAGAAACACATAAGAGCTATGAGACAAAAACCAACGTCGTCATGGCTGGTCAAATACACATTAGACACTCTGCACAATATACATTTTGAAAACACCCATTGCCATCACACCACACATTATACGAGAAGCTATTCAAATAGAAAAAAAAAACAATCAGAAAATATGAATAAACAGGATGCACAGGGACGATTCAAATACGAGGTCCATTACTCGAGAACCGGAAAAAACACACGATTTTTAGGTTTTCTGATATTAATGAAACTAAGTTTTAATTACCTTTACATTTCGACTCATATTGAGTCAAACGAATTTTAAAATTACATCACACTGACATGTGAATGTAAATGTAAATTTTCAAAAACAAAGCGACTCACAAGTAAAAATATTTTTTAGGCGACCGACACGAAAAATTGAAATTTCAGTCCTCAAACGCGGACGAAAAGTAATCGTTTTTCGTCCGCTTTCATTTTTCGTCCGCAATAGGGTGGCGCCATCTACCGACAGTTACCGAAATTGTATAAAAATAACCACATTGCCGTCAGTGTCAAACTGTGCATCTTGTTTACATTAGTAAATACGTGTTGGTGATAGACTTTTTAACTGATTATTGGGTAATTATTGTTTATAAAGCCGAAATAACTTCGAATGTAGACAAAGAAAACATAAACATGTCTGAAGGTGTCACAAATATGTACAATTGTTCAGTTGTCATAAATGACTATGTCAATAAATTGTAAGTAAATGTTGCAATAAATTTGAAAATTTTATGAGTGTCGCCTAAAAAATGTTGTGTGCACCACGGCCAAAAAGTGTTTTTTCGTCCTCGTTTGCTTTCCGACCTCGGCTACGCCTCGGTCGTAAAGAAAACTCGGACGAAAAAACAGTACTTTTTGGCCTTGGTACACAAAATGCTATTATTGCATTTTTTAAAATCACATTCACATTATTACATATTACATTTAATAATAAAATGTAATGCCAAAATACATGGTTATGCTACTGAATGAACTTTCATACTTTCAAAACCATTGATCTTAACTAATTATTCGGTTGATTCAGCGTAACTGGCAAAATATTAAATAATTATTTATGTAACACAATAAATTTTAAATTAATTGTAAATTGATAAATTTCGAATATCAGTTCTGTCATTTATTTTTTATTTGGGTCATTTCTAGGATATTTCGTAATTTTTTTTTGTAAAATATCAATATCGTTTATGTTAAAATTTTAAATGTGCCCGGTGTTTGTTGTATGAGTTTTTCAGGCTGTACTGTTTTGAGAATATTTGTGACCTTTCAGTCTGTCTAAGTATTGTTTTGTTTGTCCTGTTTATAGATTAGATCATAGATGATACAGTATTTAAATTATTTTGATTGCAAGGGTTGATGTTGTTAATATTTGGTGTGGAAATATATTTGTGATCGGTTTTATTTACTTTATTGATTTTGTAAGATCTGTGGATTCGCTGTTTAAATATTTTATTAATTAATTAAGTATGATAATTAATTTCTATTAACATTTCTTTTGCTTTTTAATGAATTCCGGTCTAAAGGACTCCCCATTGCACAGCCATACGTTTGCTTGAACGTTTTTTTTTATATTGGAAATAAGTACTATTAAGTGTTAAATTTCAGGGTACGATGAATTCTTCCATTGAAAGCAGTGTATGATTCTTTGTTTCAGTCAATTTTTTCTTACTGGTTCGGTCGGTATATTGGTATAAATTTATATTACATCTAATGATATTAATTTTTCATCTCGTTGTATTGAGATCGTATCTATATTTATTGCCGTGGATTCCAACTAAACTTTTATGTTACTAAGAAGCACGTGTTACGATATATTTTGTATCATACTGTCCAAATTATGGATTATTGATAAATTTTCCGTCGATGTTCCTTACATTAGGGTCTTTAGCTACGATAGTGTTAACGCTGTTTTTAATATAAAATAAAAAAAATCGGTAGTAATTGGTTGATCGATTTGCGATTGATATTAAAGGGATGTCGGATTTATAGTGAAATAAATTTGAAATTTATTTTAATTTTTAACAAACAGGAATACTAATTTGATTTTGTTTTAATTATGTTCAAAGTTGTGACTAGGCTGTCGACATTACTTAGTGGTACCATGTTACCATTTCGTTTGCAATATTCTAATAAATCAAGGTAATATATTATTATGGGTTTTATTTTTCAAATAAAATTAATAATGAAGGCATTTAAATGGATGAAAATTATAGGAAATCATTAAGTAGAAAATAATAAATAATAATGGGGTATAGGGAACTAAGACTATGTCTTTGCTCTGTGCATTGAGGTTATAAATTATAAATATAATGACATGTGTTTAGAAATTTTGAAATATTTTGGCTCTAGAATCATATAAGATTCAGAAATATTTGACATTTGATATAACCACGATATCAATACTGGAATTTATATGTTCGAAATAAACAAATATTATGGATGAAATCATTTCAATTTGTCGAAATAAGACCTTGATGTAAATTTTCAGCATCAAAAGTTTAGGTTAAACATTTCAGACCGAAATCAAATTATGCAAATGTAAACGTATTACATTCATGCCATAACGAGTGTTTTGATTGACATTTATTAAGGAAGATATCCTGCTAACTGTCAATTAATATATGGAACGGCATATAATAATTTAATAAACCTAGCTATATCATGTTGTCTGAAACCTGGTGGAGAACAAGAAATAACTTCAACCATCGCTATAATTTGGTGGTTAATGCAATAAATTCCATTGATACATATTTGTAAATATTTATATATTTTTCTTCTTTTCCGATTTTGTTTCATGATTAAATATCTACAAAAGTGAATAATTTTACATCATGAACTCGATAGTATTATAGAGATATATTATAAAACACGTAGCTAAATAGAAAATTAATTCAAGCGATCGCGTCTATATGGGATGCAAATTGTTGAACCTCGGTTATCTACAAGTAAATATCAAAACATAACATTAGCAATTTGGATAATTTATGCCCTTGGTAAAATATGTTAGTCGTGGATCTCGATTTAAATCGATTATCACTGCTTATGGCACATAATTTACCGGGTAAAAATAAAAGCACCAGGAAACATAAATTTAATCCTAACGAGTAGATTGCCTCATTTTCGGAAGTTAAGCTTATATTTAGATCGGTCGAATAATTTCTACACATAATTCATTTGTTTTAATACGTCATACAGGGTATTTATAAACGTGTGTGATCCAGGCAGGCATGCAATTAGCGTAGCATAAATGCTTTTACTATTTTTAATATAAATAATTTATCTCAAAATCATTCAGCACGTTAAATTAAACTTCAAATGCAATATTACGTATTCGAGCTTCATTGTTAAGAAAAATTAATACACATCAGTTGTTAGTGTCCTTGCAATACTGACAATTATGTTCATAATGAGAAACACCTGTGGGTTTTATTTATTTATGCAGTAATACTAAAATTAATTATTTTTTTAAATTAAAATTTTATGTTCAAACGGATTTGTGTAGTAATAAAAATAATAAAAAAAATTCATTGACCAGCGGTTAACAAAGTAGTTAATTATCGCCGTAATAAAAGTATTTAATGAATATTCAACTTGCTATACGATATTAACAGTCGTTATACATTAATAATTTAACAACCGATTAATTTTTTAGACGTGAGTATAATAAAATCGCTATGCCTGCGGAGTTATAATATCCTCTAAGGTTTATAACTTGCAAACAATTTACATATATAATGGCTTGTTCAATAAATTAAAGTACTAATCGCACGGTCTATAGGTCGTGGCTCATGGTAAACCAAAAGTCAAAGTTTACTAAAAATCCTACACTACGACGAAAACACGGATATAATTAATACGATTGTAATCAATTTTGTATTATGTAAGGAAATTCCCACTTGCAAATACAAAAATCTGCTAAAGTCGCCAGTACATGCCAAATAGCACGACTTTATCTTCTATCGTTGTCGGCACGAAGTACAATATATCAATCTAAACCATGTATGCATCATAATTAGTAAAGTTATTGTAAATTCCAAGCCCTATATACTTATTCATTTAATGACATTTAATTTTAATTTAAATATCAGCATTTGTATTATAATTATACTTAAAAAGAAGTAGTATTCGTTTACTTTAATGGATGACAAATTTCCCCTTTCAAGAAATCAGTCTTGAAAGATTTCTTAGGCAATGCTTTATTGGTGTTCAACTCTATCCCTCCTTGTATGCCCTACATGTAGTAAGAATACCAATTTGGTGCGTTTGACAACAACGAAGATGAGAGGAAATTGGAAGGATGGTGAAGTTAAAAAGTCGCGAAATGTTGTAAATTTTATTTAAAACTAGCAGAATAATTGGGGGTTGTTAATATTGTATTTGGGGAGACGAAGAAATGCGAAGTCAAGGAGTAATATATCGAGACGGGAAGAAAAGTAGAATAACGTGGTATGAAAAGCAGCTATGACGGATGACGGAGTGGAAAGGAGTCGACGAGAGGAGAATGATGTAGGGCATGTCAGAGTGAACAGGGTAGATGGATGGAGAAGAAAACATCAGATATGCTAATATAAAGTAAAGTTCAGAAATATGTGTGTGCATGGATGAAACCCATAATATTTGCAGGGATGAAGACTTGATATATGAAGAGAAAGGAAATAAATATTAGATGGATGGATGGAAGCACTGAATGGAAGTCTGTGGCAGTGAGTGTTTGAACGACGTGGAAAGAAAGAAAGGTAGGAATTGGAGGAAATCCCTAAGTGAAACAGATAGCGATATCCAGGGAACTGAGGGGACACCGAAACATGTGATATCGAGGATAACAGTGGAAGAGACACAAAATACAAATACTTTCAGCATATATACAAAGTGGCGCAGAATGAGCTATATGGTTTGAATTTTTCATAATTTTTGTAATTATTATTTTTTTTTTTAATATTTTGTGAAGAAGACTTGGGAATAAGAATAACTACGCAATCGAACAACGTAGCAAAACAATTGAATTTTATTTTTCAAACCAACAATCCATTGTGTTGATACAGCGTGCATATCGCCGTCATCTTAATGTGCGGATTGCACCCACAGCTTAAAAAATAACATAGCGTACAGCATAGTCCCGCAACCTCAACAAAGAGACGTTCGACACAACTTGGGCTATCACGTCGGTTGCTGCAGAAAATTTTGACCACATTACACTTGTTCCCATATAAAGTTCAATTTGAAGTCGAGAGACTACCAACAACAGCTTGACTATGTCATTCGTTTCCGTGAAAAAGTAGAGGAAAATCAAGACTTTATTCACAATTTAATAATAATGAGCCAATTTCCTATTGAATGGCTACGTCAGCAAGCAAAACTGCAGGATTTGGGCTACGGAGAATCCAAGGGAAATTTATCAGTTACACCCACTTAAGTGTACTGTTTTTTGCGGTGTATCGTCTGAAATTTTTTTTGAAAATTAAATTGAAATTCTTCTCCGTCAGCGGTGATGAATATCGGACGATGTTGGAAAATTTTGTTTGGACAGCTATGGAAAACCATCCAACCTTGTGGTTTCAACAAGATGGATCCACAGCACATACTCTGCACGTGCCTCAATGGTTTTGTTAAGGGACATATTCGGCGAACGCATTATTTCGCGCACAAACAATTTTAACTGGCCTCCACGTTCACCGTATTTAACAGCTTCTGGCAGTTTTTTTTTGGGATATTTGATAGAAAGAGTGTATGGCTTGTTAAGCCAAGGACCACATTCCTACTAAAAACCAACTTTAGAAATGAAATCATGGCCATTACTCCCGAAATTTTGCGAAAAGTTATGGAAAATATTTTAAAAAGAGCCGTATGTGCGACATGATTTTTCAAAGTTAATAAAAAGAAATTCCACAATAATATACTGTATTTAATTTTCTTCTATAATAATCGTATAAATAAAAAAGTTATATTAAGAATTCCAATCATATAGCTTTTTAACTAAAAAGTCAATTAATTTTAATAGGAAGTCGATTGGAAGCTGGAGATTTATCAATTCAATACGGAATTATTTAATCAAAGGAAATATTAGAAGTTTTTGCGATTAGAAAACACTTTTAATAAGAAAACATATGAAAATAATAAAACACAAGGCAAGGGGGTTAGCGGTTATGTAATTGAGACACATAAATAGTCTTGCATACTCAACAAAATGTACATCTTATGAAAGAGGAGAAACTTGCGGTTAATAGTTATATGATTAACATAAATTTCGGTTGGAGATAGGTCGTCAAAATATGATATTAGTATGTAGCGTTAGTACAGAATATAGCAAAATCTTGTATTTCAATATTGTGATCTATACATAATCATGCGGGCTGAGAAACCGTTCGTCGGATGTAAAGTTGTATGTATATGTATAATAAACGTCCCGGGCAAGATTTTGAAACTAGGGATATAGAAATACCGATGGTTAGGATTATGTTGCGTCATTGGTCATATTTGCGAAAATGGTTTTTGCCATTTACAGCAGGCACGGAAGGCTATAAAAGAAACGTCAGAAAGCGATGGGGCAGTATCAATTTGGCTATTATTAACGGCGTGTTTATACGAAAATCGCAGTGACGGTGTTAAATATAAAAGGAAATATGAATAAGGTAATAAAGAAGAACAGGGCAGTGATTTGTGAAATTGGGAAACACCAGAAAAACAACCGTAAGTATCTGTAAATTCGAAAAAATAAATAATAAATAATAAATTAAATATATTTTAAATTAAGTTATATTATTCACCACGCCAACCCACGCGATTTATTTTATAAATAATTATAATATTTAAAAGGAATCCTGGGGTAAAATTTAAATTCTATTAAATTCAAATATTGAGTCCATTTTTTGTAAATCATGTCAATACCAAATTGATATATTTTACAAAAAAATTGAGTTTCTGTATTGTTAAGCAGTAATTAGATATGGTAAGTAGGTCTACACAAATCCTATTGTATTATTATTTGTATTGTTGTATGGCAGTAACCGGTGTGGCGTTGGGTTCATTGGCTGATCTTTTAGTCAAAATCGAATAGCATGATTCTTGTGCCTTCGACAAAAGGACAGGTTATAGCGGATGCTCTGGGATCGTACCCGTATGTCCAGAAAGTAAGGTATGCTAACATCCAAATCTACTTGCCAACCAAAGCACACGTACGATTCCGGAGCACGGCATGCCTCCGACAAAAGGACAGGTTATAGCGGAGGCGCTGGGATCGTACCCGTATGTCCAGAAAATAAGGTATGCTAACATCCGAATCTGCTTGCCAACCAAAGCACACGTACGATTCCGGAGCACGGCATGCCTCCGACAAAAGGACAGGTTATAGCGGAGGCGCTGGGATCGTACCCGTATGTCCAGAAAATAAGGTATGCTAACATCCAAATCTGCTTGCCAACCAAAGCACACGTACGATTCCGGAGCACGGCATGACGTCTGGTTCTTCTATAACTTCACAGGCAGAAGATTCCATACGAAGATATAATGATAAAAGTGTTAAAAGCTTATGCTTTTCTAACACGGCAAATTCGAGGATAGCTACTAGAGGCAATTTGATATCCGGGTAGCTGTCGCAAGGTGCACTGCATATAACTCCACTTCTTATATTTTCATGTGATTCCACTGTTACTGTCAATACAATGTATGTGTGTTGACATGTGTGTTAAAGATTTCTGTCAATGAATGGGTACAGGACTGTCGTACGCCTATGGTGGTATTTAGCGAGTATGATATCGAATTGACGATAAATTGATTACAATTTTAATACTATTATCCTCTTGCCAATTATGAAAATTCACTTTAACACATTCGCACGCATCGCAATGCTAAAAATAACACCGGTCGTTTGAGTTCGCACATGATTATGAATTATAATTACGTATAAGTCATTAATTTGTTAAAATAACTAGTCTTTAATCTGGCTGTCAGACAACAAAACGAAACAAAATTTAATAAGACCGGGCGGGTGGAGGAGAAATCGCTCAGACTGTGCGGCCACCCAACAAGAGCCGATGCTTTTGACCGAATTGTTGATGGCGTGACCGCAGCTCAACACTGCCATGATTGATATCTGAATGATTTGTTTTGACTGGCGTAATAAAGTTGTAGTAGTGGCCGAGTTTAGCAAAGGTCTGGAGCTTTGAACTTTTGACGTTCTTTATTTGTGTTTGTGGGCGAGAGCTAGCTGTGCCTGGGTGTGTAACAGTGTATATTATTTACGATTCATGTGGACGATTTATTTTGATCACTCTATCAACGGAAGTCGTTTACGTTGGGTACCGCGTGTAACGACAAACATGATCATTTATTAGATTGGTGCATTAGACATTATTTATTTATATAACGAAAATTCCTGCACCATCATATATGTTGAATCGCTCTCACGAATGCCATCTAGATAATTTGCTATTTAATATAAATATAAATATAAAATTCATTGCATAACTGCAATATCAATTGTAGTTATGCAATTATTCATTTTTTTATTCAAGACCTTCGCTGACATACGCTATAGTTAAGTGATACGCGCACAATATTCGTACTGTACAGCAAGTAGTTTGCAAGCAGTTTATTAAAAATTTCATCTAGTGAACGATGATAATAACTTCATGTTCCAGTTTCATGATTATGAAATCGAGGTAGGAAAAGAAAAATGAGACGGCGAAAAGTTATATGAAACATATGCAGAACTCTTCACTGCTTTGCAAATGGGTGATTTTTCGACAATAATGTTAATATGGCTGGACGTTCGTTCGATAAAGTTATTTTACGATTGGACCAGTTATTTCAGTATCGAATTATTTGGATTTCACAAATTCTTCACTTGACAACATGTGTTTTTCACTCTATTCCAAATGGGGTAACAGATATATGAAAATATTTCATTTTAATAAAACGTCTTAAAACTAAACACATACGGAATTAAAGCGTCTCCACTAAAAATGCTGTTCGGCACGTTGTTGCTAACAATGTTATTACTCATGTAAGCAGCTGCTGGCGCCCTAGCTTCAAGAAATAACCTTTAAAATTGAATTTAACTCCTACTCTGTAGGTCTTTTTATAATGACTTTCAAAAGCGTCCTGGAAAGTTTATTAATCTCTTATAGTTTTGACATCATTGATATTGAAGTTTTAAAGTGAATACAAAATCTATCAGCGATACACCTTTTAGCTTCACACCTCATTAAAATTATTTTCTTTGTATATTTTCGATAACCGGTATAATCGATAACCGCACTTTGACCTGAAGCTAATATAATTGTTGTTACAAAAGCATATAAATTATTACGTCTGCTTTCTAACGAAACAAAACTTTTTTTGTGAAAATGTCCGCATTATGTGCATAACACGATGCGAAAAGTGTCTAAATAGTATACTTAATATTCAATGATAAGGGCGTTCATTGTGTAATTACGGTATCTGTCAGCTTAGTGAGAGGAAAGTGCCGACAACCACAACTTTCTTGATTTATGTTAGATATATTAAAGTGAGCCAGCAGCATTAATCTTTCAGATATTTTATACGCCTCCGATACCGGCTCATTTGTGAACCATTCATTCCACTAATAAGCGGAGTGGCATGGGAAATTTCTAAAATGTTAGCCTAAAAGGAAACCGGATAAAAAGTGGCATTGTCGACCGACATTTAAATTAAGAATGGTCGGTGTTGATTTAAGGTAAACTTATCTACAGATACGTAGAGTCAAAAATAGGTTGAATTTCTTGAATTTAATTTATAATTAATTTATATAAACACAAAACAGATTACCCAATAATTTCCACGATTTAATTGTAAGGTTCTGCGCATTTACACGAATCCATTTGACATCATCGTTTAATGGCGTTGTAAAATCCGTTAATAAATAATGCCCAGCTGCATTTCAGTTATTGGTGAAACAAATTCTCATTCGTAAATAACGTGAGGAATGGGGTTAACGTATCACCACTGTTTATTAATACTGCAATTTATAATTTTAACGCAGATGTAAACACATATATTGCATAGCATAGCCATCGGCATTTTATATCATAAACTAGCAAAAGGTGGTGAGTACCTTGAATAATAAATAGTACACGAACGCAGGTGGGTCTCAGTTATCATTGACTCTGGTCACAGAATACACAATCCTACAGGCGATACTCTCTGGAATGAAATGGTGATTATGTCATGAATTAATCGCTTCAGCCCTTCTTTGTAGAAGTTAACATATATTTTAATTGTTGAAGCTCTGTATTGTTTGTCATTTATCAATTGTTAAATTTTATAAATATTTCAACGAATTAAATAATTTCTAATATTTGTTTAAATTCGGCACGCAGAGAGAGTGTCGTGTGCAAACACACGGCGTTATGAATCGTCGGTATCGAGCCTTATCACGAAAATTTTTTGTTATATTTTTATTGAAAAGGAAAAAGACATATCAACTAAAAGTTACATTAAATTAATAAAATCTTAACAAGACGAATGAGGTTGAGACGCATTTGCGAACCACGAAAGGAACAAAGAACAGGGCCGTGCTGACGAAGTAATATCGAAGAATAGCTAGTAAGCGGTTAAGAGGAGGGGGGAAGCAGTAAAATAAAAGCAGGAAACGAAGTGGAAGCACCCCTTGAGAGCTGTAAGAGAATCCAAAGAATCTCTTGTCAAGCAATATAACAAAGGAGGGGATAAGTTGGACTTAATACTGAAGATGATGCCATGAAAGTAGACCAGAAGGAAATTAAAGAGGAGGTACAAGATATGGGCAGAACAAAATGAATTTAACAAAGAAATAAGACAATTAAAATAAGAAAGTAAAGAGATAAAGGGAGAACCAAGAAACATGAGAAACAAAATGGAACTGACGGAAAAAGTTAGAAAGTACAATGTGGTAATGAAAGGCTTACTAATTAACACAAATAAGGTGGAAGAACTAAAAGACGTCAAATATTTTTTAGAAAGAAAGCTAACAGCACAAAAAGCAAGGATACTAGGAGAAAATATATTCCTGATTGAACGAGGAAAACAAATAGAAGGTGAGGGAGAATAAATCAAAGTTGATAGACTTAGGAATAGATAAAGTGTTCATCGACCACGACCTTTCCAAGAAGGAAAGGAAGCAGCGAAATAGTATAAGAGATAAGGCGATACAAAAAAGAGCGGCTGGACAGAACGTAGAAATTGGATACAGGCGATGGAACAGAAATAAGGAAAAACTAGAGAAACTGGAGGAAATAGAAAGGAACGAGATGATTCAAAAAAACTAGAAACAGAACAAAATGGACAGAAGCAAAAGAAGAAGAAACTGGCAATGCATATGTGACTAGAAATGGAAAAAGAAACGAAGAAAGGAACAAAAAACCCAAATTAAAGGAAAGAACAGAAAACTGAGTAAAGGACAGGAACTAGAAACGAATATGGAGATTTGCAACATGCAATGTAAGAGGAATAGATGGCAAGAATGAGAAATTAAATACAGAGTTTGAGAGGATGAAGATAGACATCCTAGCGATAACGGAAAGAAAGAAACAAGGGAAAGGATAAGGCAACGTGTAACTTTATGGTAGAGTACAACAAGAACAAAGAGCTGCGGCGGCAGTGGACGTGATAATAAACAAAAGATGATTGCATGAAGTGCATAAAGGATTGAAAAGCACATTCAGAATGAATCGGAAGGAAAGAAAGTGACAGCTATTTTCGTTACTGAAAGCAGTAGTCAACATATATGTGATCCATAATAGACTACACATTAACAGAAAAGGGAAGCGGAAACGAAGTGACACACACGAACGTCATCAGAAGCCTGAAAATATATAGTGGCCACTATATGCTCAGACAAGAGAAAACAATAAGAAAAAATATTTAAAGTAAAAGTAAATATATAGAACAAAAACTAAGAAGAAGCTACAAACTAAGAGAAAAAGAAACGGCGGAGAAATATAGAGGACATGTAGAACACAAGATGATACGGGTCGATATAAGTAGGAATAGTTGAAGAACTGTAGAAGAATTTAGAAATTCAATAATGGATAGTAGAAGCTTGTGGAACAATAAAGACGTGAAACGGAGACAGAAGGACAAGCTGGCGGAGCAAAGAAATAAAATAAGGTGTAGAGATCAAGAAGAAAATATGCACACACAAGTGAAGTTTAATGTATATAAGAAACAAAGGAACAAATTAAAGAGATGATAAAACGAGCAAACAGGAGAGTTGGAAATAATTTCGAGAGAAGATGGAGGAAAATAGAAAAACTAATCAGAATTTTTTTTAGAGTAGTTAAAAATACCAGTCAGGTAAAAACAACACAAATCAGGTCACCAAAAGGAAGGGGGAATGATAATAGATAATAAACTAAAAATTGAGATATGGAAGCAATATTTTGATGAATTCTTTAATGTTAACACGAAAGGAAATAGTAACAGAGAGAAAGAGAAAATGGAAAGAAAATAAATTGAAGAAGAAATAAAAATCGAAATTCAACTACTGAAGAACGGTAAAGCCGAATGGCACCATAAGATAACGTCAGAAATGTTAAAAAATCTGGGAGAGAAGAGAATGGAACAATTCAGAAAAGTGTGTAATGCAGCTTGGAAGAGAAACTAAAGGGAGTGGGAAAAAAGACGATAGTACCAATACATAAAAAGGGAGATACGAGTGCAATAACTATAGGGAAATTATGCTATTAAGTAACGCACTAGAAATTGCATTGATCAGATTCTGAAATTATTTTGTGAAAAAAAAAACTGTAAGCGAGACGTTAATTTCAATTCTTCAACCCAGTTGTGTTTCTACATTTTCTCCGTTCTAATGTACGCAATTTCTAACAGTATGGCTCATGTCAACTTGGCACAGTTGTGAATATGGGTTAACGTTGCAGAGCATACACATTTGTTGCTTTATATGCACAGTTCAATGGCAATGGATAGTGTTTTCAAGAAATATTTTTTATATTTTTATAATCTGAATAAGTGTAAATATGCCTCGGCTGAGTTCAATTGAAGTTTTTATCTTAGACACAAATTAAAACAACCTGAATATAATTCAAGTTGTTAAGTATGTAATGTAATGAGGTAAACTACATAGAGCTTAAAAATATAGCTGCCAGATATCGTAATACGTTACATTAAATGTTAAATAAATCTACTATTTTTATATCCCCTTGACATGCAGTGTGGGCCTGATATACCCAAAAGTTTGCTTGTTTTGCACTATTAAACGGATCTATTTTGGTTCGGTAACGTAGTGGAACGTCAATGGAAGTAAATTTAAGCATTAGAAAACTTCGTAATAGTTCTCGTACAACTGATTATTATGATAAAGAATGAGAAATAAATACGAATGAACATATGAAATGGAAACGACAAAAATTGTATCAATTTATTTTTTCTATAGCAGATGTTAAACTACTTTGTTATGAACTTTTGTGAGTAGATAAAGTAGCACTTTAACCACAAGGGTAGATAAAGTAAAACTGACAGAGTAATCCATAGTAACGGACAACACAATTGCAATTTTTATGTCAAGAATTGTAATTTTCTTTGAAATTTTAATTTTACTTTGAATACTTCTATAGAAAAAAAATTGTATTACCCACGACGATAAAATGGCATTATCTTCTAGCGTAAATAGCGTCTCGACTGATGTCTCGACGCTAAAAGACGCTCTCAAAGATAAAGTATAATTTTATCGTCTTACATAATAAATAACTATTTTTAAGCATTCTTTAATTTTATCATCTCCTATCTCCTATGATATAAAAACTATTTCATGCTCTTCATTCGTTTCATTTGGTGCAATTACTTAATACAGTCCTTTAATAAAATGGCGTGTGTGGCGGAAAATTCATTGTTAGGAAATTCATCATGGTAAAATGAGGGGAGGGTGGCTAAAAAGAGAGTTGACCCAATCCAACTCAACCCAACTGAATCTAACCAAACCCAACCCAACCGAACTCAACTCAACCCAACCCAATCACAATTGTAACTTTCCACGATGAATTTTCCACGATAAATTTTCCCACAATGAATTTTGCGGACACTGTGGTCAAAAGAAAAGATTTTCAAATTCGCTTAGGTAATATTGTTTAAGTCCCAATCAAATACCTCCAACCAGGTCATAAATACGATACAATACAATGCTATAAAATGCGTCGTTTTTTATATTAATGTTAACTTTAACAGTGAAGATTTATTATCTCTAAAGAATAGCTATGAAGTGACGTGAGACAGTCGCACATTACATAATAAATAATATTTACGTAATCTAATTAAATTTACTCTCAAATAACAATAATAATAATTGTAGTTAAATAATCACAATAAGAAAACGAAACGAACAATTAAAATGTCAAGCCGTGAAATAAATCAAACAGATATATACATGTTATTGTATACGGCTATTATTACAATAGTCTGGCTAATGAAAAGCATTAGAACCTTTTCAAGAGCTTGTTTGGGCGATTTAGCATAACTTCCATAAATACGAACAAATGCCAGTTAGCCATCGTCAGGAAGGGATGAAATAAAGTCGCATCGATTGCAGATTTTTCCAAGGCAAGTTTATTGAATCAAAATCAGAATCAAATTTTCGGAGGTGTGCACCGAATGAGAATAGCACCAAGAAATCTTACAATGCCTAGAATATGTTCAGGTTCAGGTGCCATTATTAATTTACTACGCAAAAGTGATTGTGCTGGGGTATTTTTTTGTTTAAGTTTATTTTTTGTTACTTTTTGTATAAGTATTTATTTTTAATAATCGAAATAACGCTACTTACCATGCACTCATAAAGTCAGGTGCCATCGCGAGCCACAGAGCGATGTAAAAGAATGTAATTGGCGAAAATAAACAAAATGCAAAGAGATGTTGAAAATTGCAGAATTACATTTAATTTTTGAGAATCTCAAAAATTAAATTCATGAAAGATACAAGAGTTGCCTTTCTGGGGTGGATTTGGTTAACATCCTAAGTAACACTAGGAATCTCTTATAATCCTGAGGTACGGAAACAATAATGAATCTGAAGAAAACTTGCATTGGTGACAATGACTAGATCTCGCCTTAATATATTTCTTGCATCGCACGGGCTAAATTCGAGAAAATTTCGTTAGCTGTAGACTACGGTAGAGTAATGGTAATTGATACAGCTTAACGTGCTATTCGTTAACATTGAAATTAAACAATAATTTTCAACCCACATATTTTAGTTTATTAGTTTGTAAAACAAAATTGACATTTTATGATAAGTTGTACACAATACGCCGCATTTCATAATCAGCGTTGACCATATCAGTAACATACCGTATATACTGGTACCTTTGGCGTTTAACAACCAACGTATAGCATGATTTATATAACCGTCCATTAGTCGAAGGTATTAATTCTATGAATAACTGGGTAATCGATCATATAAATCTGCGCGCTTTAGAGATGAACTTAAAGCGCCGTATAATTAGTTATTTGCATTTTTCCCGTTTCGATCCTCGCGAAGACATAATAACAAGACGGAATAAGAGACATGCCGTTATCGTCACGTTAGTGGATGTAAATTTATTCAGACAGCGAAGCATATTCACTTCGACACATTCGCAGCGAAAAGCTTATCGCGGGCGATCAATTTGCTCGTGTTATCAAACACGACTCGTGATATATCGCCTGGCTTTTCAATTAAATCGCAACGAATCCATAAGATAAACGTATAAATCATACTTGTCTCGTTTAAAAACAAAACATTTCCCACTGCCGCACCTTCCATATCGACGACGACTATGTGATTAGCTAGTATTGTAACTACACTCTTTTATAATTGCATACGAGAGTAATTTAATGCAACAAAATTCAATTATCTGGAGTTCCATTGAAAAAATTGTCGTTCTTTTATCTTAGTATATTTGTCTGGTCTGAAGTTTATAACAGATTAAATATTTATTCAACTCTAATTAATGTTTCATATATCGCTGCACTCATCCAAGTACTAGCATGAGAATGTTAATGGCGCATAAATATTACAATTAACCACAATTTTGTTTCATCACCTTTTTCAGTAGCTTTATTATTTCATTTACATTATCAATCTTCTAATTGTACTGGTATTGTTTCACTACAGCTTTTGAATTTCTCCTTGTTTTGGCGAATGCCAAAATTTCACACCATTAATCAATGACTAAATAAATTCGACAAGGGAGGGACTGTTATTTATAGTTTCACTATCCTTTTTAATTTTTCTTTAACAAACTCCATTTTCATGTAAATTAACCCATATGAACTTCCGCTTCTACTTTCCATGCAGTAGAAGTAGATGAAATGTGGAGAGAGCACTGTAATAGAAATAGCAAACATAACAAGTTTATAAGAAATAAACAATTAATAAATAAATAACCATTCTATTTTTTTCCACAGAAAATGCAATAAACTGTAAAAACACCAATTTGAAATTGTAACTAATACAGCTTGTGTTGCATGGTGACCTTTTCCTGTATTGTCTATGCGTGAAACTACAATGAATGTTATTGCTCGTCAAAATGATAACGGTTGGATGAAGTAAACCGGATAACTTCGACGTTCGACTCCGCGAGCCGCTTTAGTCACTCGCTTTTCTCGCAGATAATTTTTCACCAGTTGGTGTGTAGCAGCTGACGCGGCGGACTTAGGTTGTCTCTGATATTTGCATTTAGTCGTAAATTTTACGACATAATAGTGTTAACATTTTTTAACAGCGAAACGTTAATGCGACGGTAAGTATTAGTCATAATTTATATTAATTAAATGAAATTTATTGCTTTTACATTCCGTACTACGAACAATATGGCTTACGAATGAGATAGGAAAAACCGAGCATATACACTCACTTACAAAAAAAGTGGCGCACTCCAGTTTTTCCCCATTGTGTTTTTTTTTGCTTGTAAAACCAAATATTGACACAAATGGCTATGACTTGTGTTCTGTCACTTATAATTTTGTAATATTTGTGTAAATAACTTTTCTAATAAGTCTTATTTTCATTTAAGATGTTATTTTCTTTTCCTGTTAAACCATATTTTCATCGACAGCATATTTCCGTCCAAGTTTTTTAACCACTGCTCTTTATGGTGTTTACTTATTGTTGTTAAGAAGTACATTGGACGTCTTGGTTCAGGTCGTCCGCGGTCCACATCTGCAAGAGATGATAGGTTTTTGACGCGTCTGCGAGATCGTCACCAAACCGCCGGTTGAACGGGCTCAGAGGCTCATAAATGTACGTGGGACAGCTGTATGCGCCCAATCAGTTAGACGAAGATTGGTAGCGACTGGTTTGAATGCACATAGGAAGAATGGAGTACCTAGACTTACACGATAGCGCAAGCAACGCAGATTGGAGTTTAGTAGAAGACATCAAAATTGGGAAGAACGTGATTGGACACGAGTCTTCTTCTCGGATGAATCACGATTTTCTTTGATATCACCGGATGGACGCCATAGAGTCTGGAGAAGACAATCTGAGAGATATTGTTGAGCTATGGTCGTTCAACGTGAAAATTTGTGGGGAGGGTCTGTTATGGTTTGGGCTGGCATTTCTCTAGAGTCAAAAACTGAGCTTTTCATTCTTCAAGAACGATCGTCAAATGCAAACAATTACATTAGGGATATTCTTGCAGACTATGTTGTTCCACCATTTGTAGGACAAGGTTTCTTGTTAATCCAGGATAATGCAAAACTCTATACCGGTACGTGTGTCATGCGGTATCTGCACGAAGTGGGACTTAGAATTTTTGAGTGGCCTGCGATGAGTTCTGACATGAATCCCATCGAACACATTTGAGATGACTTGCGAAGACGTGTTAGAACTCGTCCGGTGCATCCAGAAACACTACAAGAATTAGGAGTGGCATTTGTAGAGGAATGGGATGGCATTGATCAAAATGTGATTAGACACTTAATGCAAGGTTTGCCTCGACTAATTCAGGCATTGCTGGATGTACGGGGAGGTAACAACACTCGTTACTGATACCAATGTGATACCAGATAAGCTTAGTTAATTTAAGATACTCTTTTCTTGAGATTTTCATTTTTTGTTCCTTTTTTTGTACTCTGTGTTTTTCTTATTTCTATTTGATATTAAAACCTTTTTCGGTACAGCTTATAATTTGTTGACCAATTATACCAATTAAGTAAAGAAATATTTGTTTTCAATAAATTAAAGAGGTGATAATTCCGATTTAGTTGCTGCGCCACACAAGTTAGTGTATATTAACTTGAAAAATATACGAATGACGTGCTGGTCAATAGAGATTCTGGTAGTGAAGCTGACGATGTTGGTGAGCATGAGAAAGATTATGTTCAAATTGATAGTCACATTCAAGAATGCACCGTATTTTTAATGAGTCGCGTTGTTCCTGTAGTAATGCGATGACGCCTTTACATATTGTTTTTTGAAGATGACATATTCAACCAAATTGTTGAAAATGCGAATCATATGATTAAAAAAACAAGCAAATAAGAACTAATGGCATTGGTTGCATTACTTTTTTCGCAGCTGCAAATTTATCGGGCAATCTTTATAGATTTGTCATAAGTGCGAAACGATTGCTATACCTTCTAAGTACGTTGCTGTTTGACAATACAGCATCAGATCTGCTTGCGTGTATCAGAGATATATGGAATCAATTTAACTAAACTGCAATAAACATTACAAACAACACACACACCTAACTATATACAAATAGCCACTAGCGTTTCATGATCAATGTCCATTTAGGTCGTATATTTCTAATAAGTCGACTCAGTATAGATGCAAAATAGAGATGGTTTGTGATGCGAGTTGTAAGTATATGATTGCTGCTACGACTGATTCCCTAGGAGCGCCATAATAAGTGAATTTAGCGAAGACGATGTTAAACGATTCTTATAAATTAACAATTGTCGGATATTGTGGAAGAATCAGCATTGTTGGATATACAATTGCATACAGCATACAGCCACCACAACAGAAATTATCGGACATGTTCATAAAATTGTCTTGAAGGACCGGCGATTGAAGTTGATGGAGATAGCAGATATTTTGGGTATTTCCACAGAGCCGACATATTATATCCTAACTGAAATTTTGGGGTTGAGAAAATTATCCGCGCGATCGGTGCCGCGTTGCTCACACTGTAGCAAAATCTGACTCGCAGAACTATTTCGGAGTATTTGGAGTTATTTAAAGGCAATCAAGGAGATTTTTTGCAGCGATTTGTGACAATGGATGAGGTGTGGATTCATTACTATACTCCCTAAGCTACGCAGCAATCGAAGCAATGCACTCGAAAAGGTGTTGGCTTCAGTGTTTTGGGGATGCCTTTTGGATTATTTTAGGAATGGTAAAACAATCAACGGAACATATTATGCTACCCTACCTGACCAGCTAGAGGAAAAATCATGAAAAACGACAGATTAGCCAAGAAAAAATGTTCCGCATAATCAAGGTAATGCCCCCCGTGCACAAATCAGTTATTGCTATCGTAAAAATTAATGAATTGCTGTTTGAATTGGTACCCCATGCCCACTAATCGGCGGACTTAGTCCCCCCCTACGATTTCAGTTGATTGGCAAACTTTCAGGCTGGAAAGAAGTAGGCGTCCCATGCAGATGTGATGTGTTGCCACAAATGCCTATTTTGACCATAATAAGAATAAGAATAAGAATAAGAGCACTTGAACGTAGGTGCACCAAATGCATTGAATTTGACGGGGATTACTTAAAAAAAAAACTGACTGTATACGCGATATTCTTGCCTAGGCACACATTTCAATTTATCCTTGAATTCTTAAAGACAAGTCAAGATTTCTATGTAAAGGTTTAAAGGGCATGGTTAAGGTAACGATTTGTGTTATTTGCAAATCAAAGAACATGCGAGTGACTATGTACTGCACTAAATGCAAAGAAGCTCTACGTAGAGAAATTGATCGAAAACGTGTTCTGAAAGCTAAAGAATATCTTTAGAGATGTATTTAAAAAAAAAATATCGATAATAATAACAAGACCTTGTTTTTTAATCGGATATTTTTTTATTTCGCAAAAACTTTTTTTGTAATTAGAGCCCGACAGCGTAGCTGGAGTTTGAGTAGATAAATAAAAAAATATATCCGATGAAAAAAAAACATGGTCGAGTTATATTTGTTGAGATTATTTCCAGAATTTCCGAATCTCAACGAAAAAGTCATTTCCATTAAATTATAAAATGAACTGTCAAATGTGACAGGAAAGACACATTTTAATCGCTAACAAGAGGAAGCGAATTTTTATCCGCGATAAACAAAAATGATTGGTTCAAAAGTCAAATTATCAGTGGACCATTGTCTGTGTTGCTATAATGATGGAACTAATCAATAATAAATAATCAACAAAATAGCATTCTATAATTAAGGCGAGTTTTATATGTCATTGTGTTGTCATAATTGGTATACCTTTTAATATAGTTATTTGCTTATCAAGGCCACGAAATACCATTTTAGCGTACTGAGGGAATAATTATCACCGAGGGAGAGGAGAACATTGTCTAGGACGCTGAAGAATTTCACGGGTAAGGTACGCATATTATTTTTGTATAATAGTAAGTATTATATAAATACAAATTTAATGCCTTTAAAAAACCAATAGTTTAATCCTTTGTAACAAGAATATTTTAATCCCCTGTATTTCTACAGAGTTAAAATTTGGTATAAATATGTTATAAATATAGACAAAATGTAATGTAAAATGTGATGTTTGTTAAAAAGAATCCCAATACAAAAAATGCCCCCCCCCCCTCTGGTTTTATCACTCGTCGCCACTGACTCCGACTATGGGTTTTGATGTATATTTGTACACAGATATGTAAAGTGAAGAAAAAATAGCATAGGGCTAACAATACGGTGATGCTAGTGGTGTGACTATGCCATACTGTAATAGAATTTATAATGGACGATTATTATCCAGTAACTAATATGTCTCGTCTTTTGCATTGTATGATAAAGAGATTTTATCGTTTGAAATAATAATAAACTTCTAACTATCGCATATATGAACTTTATTTCAAAGAAATAATATCATATTTTTGATCTAAATAATAATGAATGATGAAAATAAATGCAATATAATGGTAATATAGTTTGTTATTAGCATGCAAATACTGCAACAAACAAGCCGTTACATTAACAAAAAAGATTGTATGAAATATTTGTTGAATTAAATTACTGAAATCCAAGTTACAAATTGTGTCATAGGCAACAACCAAATAATTGAAATACATATTTTCAACTTGACTATGATTGATGGGAAAACGTTTGAAACATTTAAATTTGCGCGTTTACGGAGAAATCGGATGATAAAAATGGTCTGGGGCACCCTGTATACCTGCAAATGAATTTTAACTTGGTACACTATATAACCCAAACATCCATGCTAAAGCATAATTCGTAAAAATACACTACAAATACAAAATTAAATGTGATACTATTTATTATTTGCTAGAATAATCAAAATGACCTATGTGCGTCGTGGCGTAGTTAACGCCTTTAACGGTTGAATATTTGAAAACATTCCTAAATAACTTGGATACCAATTAAACATACTCTGCTTAAATTCAATTACTTGGTAGGAAATACCTCCTGGCGTAAAACACATCAAGAGCACAACTGGTTTGCAACAGAATCAAATTTAGCTCAACCAATATTGCAGAAATTAAATACATATATATGCCCATTACATGAATTTGTTCCTCCAATGTTTTTATACAATTAAACTTTTTTAAAAGTCTGCCTTACCCCATTCATCGATGCCATCTGAATTTATATTTCACCCTCCTAAGTAAATTATACCAACCTCTTCACGTAATGATTACGTAATTAACAATTTGTTGGCCATTACGAAATAAATATTTATTCTAAATATAGTCGTTCGATTGATATAATTAAGTTATTTTTGTCTCAGCTAAATCATCAACAACACCGATTAATTAATTGGTGTAGTGCAAGGGAATGTTTACGAAAGCTTGTTTGCTTTAATTCAGGCAATTATTTCATTGCCTGAAAACAAAGGAAGCGCTGTCCGCCGTACACCCCGCATAACTTGGATAAAGTGTAGCTATATTAATTAATTATCTATCTCTGCTACATTGATATTTTTGATACGGAGCAGTATTTATATTATCTTTCATCATTGATATTTCATTGAGATGAAATTGCAACTGATATTTCATTAAATTTTCAAAATATGAAACAAAGATTAATAAATATTATGACGACAATGTGTAATTGAAATATATATTGCATTATAGCATTATATAATTATTATAACGATAAGCGAAGTTTCGTACCACCAATTTAATATATTCTTAATTTTACTGCAATTATGTCAAATTAACTGGGACGTATTTTTGGTTAGCTTGCAATTAGTGACAAAAAGTCTTCTAGGGATGTAAAAGGTATATGTTTTAATAGGTGCATCAATATACAAAATCTAACTTCAAAGTAAACATAATTTAATTTAAATAAGGGTATCGCTGTGTTCTTAAAAGCGGGCAAGCGCGCTGTAATTAAGCTTGAACGAGACGTCATGTAATGTTAGTTTATATGTTTGTTACCATAATGCAAGTTTTCATGTTCTAGTAGTAGTGACTTTTATTAAGATTTTGTAGCGGAACACAAGTATATGCCGTGTTACTGATGAATTTTAATTCCAGTTAATAGGTTTTTTCATTTAATTTATTCGCTTAATTTATACACTATTTATATTTTTTATTTCTACAGGCATACATATGGGAAAAAGAGATGCAAAACAAATATTCGAAGAGATTGAGAAAGACGAAAACCTACGTGAAATATCTCCTAATGAAGACGACGGCGATTTCTACAAAATGAGTGATCACAATTCTGCCTCGGGCAAGATGCAAATGAGGACGTTACTTTGGAGTCAGAAGATTAATATTGTTGACATTTTGGAAAATACTGAGTATTTATTGCACTTAAATTAAATTTCAGTATCTCTTGGGTTTTTTCAATTTGCGTAAAGTGCAAAAAACAGCACAAGTTGGCAGCAATTTGCAGGGCTTTTCGCTTTTATCTGGAAAATTGTCTAAAATCAGTTGTTCCATGACCAAATCTAGCAATTGCCATGAAGATTTTTGCCCTGGTATCTTGTGACAACTAGTTTGTATAGGAGCTGAAAAGGGAGTTTAGACTAGCGATGCGTTGAAGAGAAATAAAATTACTAACTGTCACAGATATACTGGAAAATAGAAATAATTTCCTTTACACAGTGACTGCACATTTTGCATTTCACCGAAAATTCTTGAAGGTATCCTAAAGTAATATAACATTTTTTAAGCCATGAGGCTATCCTCATCAACGACTGTGCTCTTTTTGTATACTCAACCTGTTTTTACAGGTCGGTGCATTTTATCTACATGCTACTGTACATTATATCGCTTTGTAGGATTCACTGTGTATTTTACATATAAATCGAGAAATAATTTATCTTAAAAACGTATATGGTATTTACAAGTTACGTGTTTGTAAAATAAGCTTTTGCATGTATAGATTTCTAACCTGCATACCTAACTAATTTTTACTGCCGTTACGGGAATTTACGACAATTCGTTTGCATATTACACTATTGATACACGGTAAATACTTCAATGGAGTGAATTTTGTTGCACATATTTTTCATATGAACAAAATAATATTCACGATGCTTAAATACTCAATTTTAATTAACTGTTGGTGTACCTAAAATTCACTATGTACCATTTCTACAACTGTATGCGGGCAAGATAAATATTTTTCGAGCATATTTAACACACTACCATCTTAAAATGTAACCACGTGCTGCCAACTGTTAGTGTCACAAGATAAGTTAACAGTACGTAGCTGACAGTTAATGTGCGTGCAAGTTTTGTATGACACAACATGGTGATATTTTCAGTATTTTTTCTGTAAACTCAAAGGTATGAAAATAATTATAAAATTACTACTATGTACTACTTGATATGTGTAGGGATTTTAGAGGTTGCTTTGCAATGCTAATATTCGTCAACCGGCATGTTCACTTATTTGATTATTATTGTTGATTGGTAACATAAAGCGAGAGTTACTTCTAGATATATGATGTTAGGAAAATTAATTCGCATATTTATTTTGTTACAGATTTATATTTCTAATTATTCTCAGGTTATGAACCCTTCGACATTTTATGAAAAAAAATAGGCAAGGTTCCTTGCAAAAATAGGCAGATACCAAACGAACGCGAAGATAGTTGCTTGAGTGAAAATGATGAGGAGTATAACCCATTAGTTTTCAAAAGTAATGCTGCTAGGATGAATTTGGAAAGAAATAATTAAGAATGAGACTACTGAAGAAGAATCTCAAAATGAGACGATTGAAAAAGTATCAGAAAATGGCACGAAGGAAGAAGAAATAGAGAAGGATGCACAACCAAAAGTCTTTGAGATTCAGGAACAAACAATTATGGGAAAAAAGCAGCATGGTTCCTTGCAAAAATAGACAGATGTCGAACGAAAGCGAAGACAGTTGCTTCAGTGAAAATGATGAAGAGTATAACCCATTAGTTTTAAAAAGTAATGCTGCTAGGATGAATTTGGAAGAAAATAATGAAGAATGAGACGGCTGCAGAAGAATCTCAAAATGAGACGAGTGAAGAAGTATCAGAAAATGGAACGAAGGAAGAAGAAATAAAGAAGGATGCATAGACAAAAAAAAACACAAACAATTATGGAAAAATTTGATCATAAATTAAAATGGTAGGAAAATGTAATATTCCTGTAAACGCCAGTTTGCACATATTGTTACCGTCATATCACGCAACAAATGATCGTCCAACAGTCTTAATTGTGCTGTTTTGCACAATCAATACGTTCATGTGAATTATAGTACATGCAATTGTATCCCATAAAATGCATACGAATATACATACAGAGGGCGGACTGTCTAAACGTATATACATATATGGTATGAGGTGCACAAAAGTTGCATATGGTACGCGAACTTAACCAGTCGATGCAAATGTAGGAAATAATAGCGTGGAATGCAGAGGCATAGTTAATTTTTGTGATGTTGTGAGTTGTGCTAACTGCGAGGGTGGAAAATCTTGGCGAGTATAGGAAATGCAGAACTGGTAAAGTAGTATTGACTATTTGTTATTGAGGTATTGTATGGTACCTATTTTATTGATACATGTACTTGTGTTCTTATGTTGTTGATGAACGGTCGCGTTGTGGTGCTATAGCAGCAATTAGGTACTATAGCTCCACGTTGCAGTGCCGGATAGTGCACATGGAAGTCTGACTCGAATAGCATGTTAATGTTCTTTGTCGGCAGGCGTGGATGACCACGACGAGCACGACCTGCTCCTGAGAGGGTGACAGTGGCTCTGGAACTGTATAGTTATGCTAATATTCAAATTCGTCTCTCAAGTACGACCATGTGTATTTTAGCGAGAGGTATTGGTGGCTGGCGCCAACTGGTTTTCCCGGCAATCCACGGGGAAGCGACGAGCACGTCAAGTGCAATATTTTAGGTACATTAGCTTGCGAATATATTTGGTAAAGATTTCCAAAGCTCTGGCAAATTAAGGAAAGCAACTGGAGGCAACGTGGTATCCGGCCGGCGTGCCTCCGATATGGTCCCTTTAGGTAACTCTATGTATCGTATGAGGTGTATTGTGCAATGTGCCATTTACATTTTTATGTGGTGTCATTACCATTGCGTTTGCCATGATGAATAAATTTCTTTTGGACTTTGCCACCGCCAAATAGGAGAATGTACCTCCAGCACTATATTTGACGAGATGACATCAATGTGACGATGAACGGCGAGTTGACAATTGTTCTTCAGCAACCCTTAATTAATTTTCATTACGTAATCGAAATAAACGCCTTCCTACATTATATTTTCAAGTTGTGTTTGACACGATTTCATTTTATATCGTGTAGTTTACGACGAATGTGACTGTGTATAAAAAGCAATAATTTGATAATAAATATCACATTTAATAGTAAGTTTAAATAAGGTTCATTAACATCCGCACGTCCATGACATATTAGGCATATAAAGCGTATAAAAAGAACATGTTGCTCCAGTGGAGATAAAACATTCAGCTCGCGTTTGTATGGTCGAGTGCCATAATTATTACAAGTGGAATGCAATAATCTTACTGTGTGGCAGCTACATAAAATCTAAGTGTGTCAAGTCAATCACAACCGAGTTTTTTCTGTAATTCGAATTTCACATAAACTCTGCTTGTAATAAATTTCATTGACAGGAAATTCATTAAATTGAATTTATGGAAAACATAAAATAGATTCGTGTTAACTGTGCATCTTTATAGATTTATTTTGTAGACTGAAAAATAAATGTGACGGATGTGATATGACAATTAAATTTGTTTATATCGTAAAATTATTATCCAGTTTCTAACATTAAAAACATACACACACACACACACACACAAATATATATATATATATATATATAAATAATTACATTTATGAGGGTACATTTTCATTTATTATGAAAATCGAACAATTTTCAAAATTAATTTCTTCACCTTCATGATTTAAAAATTAATTACTTATTAATTTAACAAAAAAAAATAATAAAAAGGAAATAAATAAACGGTTCGTGTAAAACGATTACAGAAATTTGTTGTTGAAAGTTATTCAACGATTACAAAAATTTCTTAAAGTAAAAATATCTTTACCACGTTTAGACAAGACAACAAACATTCATTAGAATTTGTTTGCTCTCCAAATATTTCCCATGGATCAATTATTATGAAGGTGCTAATTAGTTAAACATCTTTCTCATGGACTTAATAAATTCGTGAGACTATGAAAACACAAACGGGCCTAATGTGTTTGAACAAGCGCTTAACGTAACTTTGACCATATTTGTTGTCTGTTAATACTATATAACGATAGAATAAACACACAATTTATACAGTGTGCGTTCCGCAATGTTCGCGATCACAAATAAAGAGACTTGGAAGGTGTAACACGGTAATGGCAAATATAACCAGTCGCATTGTGTACGTTCTTGGCGCTCATAGGCAAAAAGTATTTGTATTTAATAAACTAGTTTGCCGCTTTAAGCTCATTAAATATAAGTATATGTATAACAAGTCGTTGCCAAGAAGTTGCAAGGCATGTCGTTGACAATATCTGGCAATTCACTAATTGTCTTTTATTTTGATGCAGGAATGTGTAATAAACTTGGGTATGTGTAAAAGTTAATTGGCATTTCGTCATAAAAACTGGACTTTCTCTTTCTAATGTATTGAACTTCATCAAGTATTTAAAATATGGATACTGTAAAAAATCCGATAATCCAAAACATTGGATTCATTCATATCATTGTTGTGGTTTAAAAAAAGATTAAATCGTTATCAATGGGAGTAAAATAACGTAGGTTTAAAATTTAATCAATAAATTATTCTTTGCACAGTACAGCAGGACCATTTATCCACGCTCGCCCTCCTAGGCACCCAACAATCGAACACTCAAATCAGTTATGACAATCCTGATGATATCTCTCTAAAAATCGATTGTAAATTTTTTTTGATACCACATTTTCGTAGCTGATCTATGAGCTACGAAAATGCTCCTCATATGTATATACTTGTCTTCAGTGGGATGACATAGCAATAAAATGTCCATTCATAGATTTCTCTCTTCATACGAGCTGACCCTCGATATATTACTCAGCCATCACCATTTGACAAATTTTGACAAAATGTTACTCTATGGTTCCTGACAAGCAACGATGTTAGTTTACTTTTTAACTGTATTCTGATGACTTGACACATTTCGAGTGGCCAGTGCAATTCGTTTCTTTAAACTAGAGACTAGTCATTTCTTCTCAACAACAGTTACAACGTAAAACACCGGATGGTCAATTAAATTTGTTTTTATTTCGTTTGTTCGGTCCCACATATGCACATATCAGCACATTTAATTAAGTTGATTTGGATCCACGCAAAATATTCATTAGAATTATTTTATATACGTAGAATAGTTTTCGTAATGTTATATACTCTCAAAACTACAACTCTGTTCAGGTACAGCGGTCTTCGCACATGCGGCGCTCGGTCGAACAATTTATGGCCCCTTAAGGCACAATTGTGCTTATTTTCCCAAATTAATATCTTGCATATCTTGTACGGTCAAGTACAGAACATCCTATATTGTAACACAATTTCGGTCCGGCTATTATCGCATATCTCCATGTTCCAAAAAGCGGTCATTTTACGACTGCAAAATTCATCACACCGCTACCGTTGTAAACAAGTAATTAACCAACGGCAACTGGCAAGTTAAAGTACTATATGGCATGCATTCCGAGGAATTTATATTTGCTAATCCTCTTAGAATCGGTCAAACAAATGTCCGGCAAAATATCCCTTTCCTTAATCAGTCACGAGAAGAATTCTCCGTTTAGCACCAAAGTGAGGGTATTACATTCCCACCAGTGATATCTAGCGAACTTCAGTATATAAAGAAGGTTTCGCCCTTAACATTAAGTGTTAATCGAGTATCAGTCGATTAGTAATTTAATCAAGTTCACTACAACACGTTACAGTAGACCACAGTACTCTACACAGCTTCAAGTAGCAACTCATCGGTAGTCCGACAAACAGTCGCTCTGATTACGTACAACAGTATAAGTAGCTAACAAGCATACAACACATCGCAGCAGTAACACCAAGTGCAAATTGTAATTGTAAATAAGTCTTAATAAATAGTGTAAAAGAGTTTTTTCTGCAATCAAGCCGTCGAACGTTATAATAAAGCCCAGGCAATAGCGGCGCACATCAATGGCTTATATCCGTGAGCTAGAGACGTATTCGAAATTCTCGTTGAACTTACTAATTGCGCTTACATCGCGCATACAACGTGTAACCTAGAATAATGAAATTAAATATGTCTTATTGTTTTATGGACGTAGAATTACTTGTGGTGTACTCACTTTATATCAATTAACTGTGTACCAATTTGTCCCAGATCCAGACATAATTATATTTGCATATTTTTGTTTCTTTAATTTCAATTAATTATTAATTAATTATTTAATGGTCTGGTATAGCTTTCACGCAACTGAAGAAGTTAAATATTTTTTAAATACAGATTTATCTGGTGATTTTCAATAGTTTATTATCACTATTTTTAATTGTGACATTTCTACAGAATTGTGTAGAGAGTATTGTAATTTTGGTTGTATTTCAGTAATTTTTGCCTCATATAAAGAGAAACAAAAAAAAACGAAATCGAAGCACCCAGAAAGAGAGCTCCCAGAAATTATAAATTTTGTTTTTATCTTAAGATAAAATATTTCACAAATATTTTTCTATTTCAGAGTTTCTTGCTGTTTTGCTGAAATCTTCTGGTAACTTTTTCTTGAAATCATTCTATTAGGAGATGTAGAACAGAACTGTCAATTAGATGTATCAAATTCTTCATCAAAAAGTTTACAATGTCTCGTGTTCCTCATTTTGCAGGAGAACGAATTATGGACACTCGAGAAGGTGGGAAAATTTTCAGAGACATTGGCAGAGGGTTGGCGAGAACTGATGCAATTGTGTTGGTCAAGCGAAGCTGTAGAAAACAGTCACAGAGGTAGAGGTCGACCTCGTATTACGAATAACCGTGAAGAACGTCATCTTCAACAATTGAGAAAAATTAAGTGTTGGGTCGCAGGGTAATTATTTGTAACGCATTTATGCTAGAGATTCCCCCTACTGGATGTATTTATGTTAGCGAGCTTTGCATTTTTTTTACAAAATGTATAATTAAGACAGGCTATTTTAGATTTTTAATGTGGAGCAAAATTAAGACGGGTTGGGTTGGATTGTGTTTGTGAAATCTACGTGTATTAATTAAAATAATTTATTTAAATCAATACACATTTATGTTAATATTAAAGAAATTTTTGTGAAATATTAAATAATTGCATACTAATACACACCTCTACAGGAGCGTACATAGATTATTTTGTTTCTGAAATTACGATACTTGGCGCTTTAATTGTCCAGCAACTTTATGCTCGATAAACTAAAATGAAAACACAAACGTTTAAACGAGGAATCGGGAACGTAACGTAGTAATACCCGATAACTTTATAATAACTATTTAATGTGTAACCTTACTCACAATTTATTCTTCATTGTTGAATATTGTTAATTATTATTCTAAATATTTAGAGCGATTTATAAACTAAACATTTACTTTGTTTTGTTAAAATTTATTATTTGTATATTTGTATCAATCGAGTGTAATCAATTAAGTGATATTCTGTATACCTATTTATTCCTTTATCTTGAGAAAAATAATTATAATATTATATAAGGTTTTCACGTTGCTTTAAACATTATACAAAGGAAAAACATGTTCATAGCTTTATAAAATAATGTACCGATTTACGTCTAATGACCCAAACATTTTTACAGAACGGAACGATAATAAAAAGCATGCCTTAAATACACAATCCTCCATTTTTCTGGTGTTATTAATTTTTATTATTATTAATATTTCAATTTAATAGGTCGCCAATCCTTTCTGTGTGCATGCTAAAGTTTACTTTTATATATGCATCATTATTTACCTCGAAATTGGTTGTTGTAAAATGAAATTGGGAAGAAATAAGATGAGTATATTTATTTAATATTTACTGCAAGATTCAGTTTATCACTTTTTTGCCATTCTAGTGAAGATGACAACGTAGTTGCCCAAATAAGTATTTAGATTTGTTAAAATCAAGTGTGATAGAGTTTGCCAAACGTATAAACTAGTTATTTTCATATTTAAAAACCACAGTCTCCGTCAATTTATTATTGTTTAAGGCCCATGCTTGATTTTACTTTGGTGCTTTATCATGCTATATCTTACTTATATTCTTTGAATGGATAATTGTATTGTTAGTTGTATATTGCGTCTAATATTCCAATACTTTACATGGTTTTCTCTAACTATATATTAAAAAACTACGATGAATTGATTGGTTTATTTCATTCATCATAACATTCATATTAACGTTTAAAAAGATATTGGATTCTTCTTTTCTTTACGTTTTTTAAACATAATTATGGTTCTTGAAGTTTTGTTTAACACATGGAGTTATGGTTTGGGGTATCTCATGCCATGGTAGCAGATCACCTATAGTTTTTTTCTGGAACCTGGAAACCTTCGTTACCGACGTCACCCTCACAGCACATTCGAACAAAGGCATCTCGAAAAGCAAATTGTTGTTATCTTGCCATGGTCGATAGAACATGTGTGGGACATAATGGATCGGAAAGTTCAACAGTTGCAACATCCTCCAGACAACCGCAAAGCGATGGCCACACTATGCATTTAGTAGCTGCAACTTTGATGCTGCATCAAACTTGCAGCAACTTTTCATGGCCACACTACACATTTTAGTTGCAGCAACCGTGATGCATGGTAATAGAACACGTTCTAATTTGTGGAAAAAATGCATGCATTTCTAGTGATATTTTTAGTAACAGTAGTAATGCCAACAGTTATTATAAAAATAAAAAAGCACAATATCCCATAACCTAACCTAATATTACATCAAAAATGGAATGGAGCAGAGATGCAACAAAGCTGCTCATTGGTCTTTATGAGGCCCTGCCAGTGTTGTATATGGCTTATATACCAGAGTATAAATCAAAAACCAAAAAAGGCTAGGCGCGTTACAGGATATACAGATACAGTTGCAGCGAAAGTTGCCGCAGTATAGAGTGACACCAGAAGAGATAAATAAAAAGATTCATGGTAAGTGAACCATGGCTGCGCATATTATTTATAATATTTGATCATTTGTAGTAATAAGAACACAATACTTTAAGGAATTAAAAAAAGTTAAAGATAGCCAAAGGAGTGGAGCCAGTGTGGACGATATATACGAACCAAAATTGTGGTGTTTTTCACTACTACACTTTCTTTCCGAAGCAACCCTTACTCGGGAATCAACTTCCAACATTGTTGATATAGATCTCGCAAGCCCAGAAACCAACACGGATGAGTTAATTTTTGAGGGCAGTATCGAGGACCTGGAAGAAGAAAATTTTCAGGCCCGAAGTACGAGCTCGAAGTCGTCTTCACATGGGACTCCATCTACCCAGGTGAAGAGACGACGGCTGTCATCGCAGTCATTGCAGAGTAGTGCTCCCGACGTCATTAAAACTCCCAGTGAGCGATTGCAAAACCTGGGAAAAGAGGACTACCTGAAGACTTTTGGAAAGTAAGTAAGTAATTTCTCATAGAAGTTTTATTTATTTGTATATGTTTTTAGTACAGTGGCTATGGAATTATCAAAAATAAAGAAGAGGATGAAGGTGCCTTTTAGAAAAATGATATTTTAATAATAAACATAGCATATAAATTGAACTGTCTTTTATTTTTCACAATAGTTATAACAATTATTGTAGAAATATGACATGTAAATTTCTATGCCATAGCATCTTGCCATGGTACACTCCCTTCATTGTTTACATAATGCATAAACTCATTTCGAGTGTCCAGTGCACTTCTCCTGCTCCTGTTTCCAGTTTGTTGGCTGAGACCATATTTGAAAGTGTACCTCTTGTCGATACCGCAATCTTCTACACTTTCGCATGGCACTGGACAATTTGTTCTCAAGAAATTGTGCAGTGAACAGCAAGTGAGTGTTGTCAGTTGCACTTTATCTACTGGGAGCTCACTAACGTGTAAAAGGCAGCGCCACTTATTGCCCAATATTCCAAAGGCATTCTCCACAACTCTTCTTGCACAGCTAAGACGATAATTAAAAACTCTTTGTTGCCAGGACATATTTCTGAACGGAAATGGTTTCAGTATATTGTGGGAGAAAGGAAACGCTACAATAATAAATGGGACGTTTAACCTCCTTGCTGGCAAAGGGCGATCTTCAGGAAAATTTAAACTGTTTGTTGAAATGGCTTGTCGTAATCTGCTTTTGTAGAAAACACCTCCATCAAAAATTCGGCCATTTGTGCCAACATCAACGTGCAGAAATTTGTAATTTGCATCTACCAATGCTAGCAAAACAATGCTGTGTTGCTGTTTGTAGTTGTAATATGTAGAACCACCTGATTGGAGGGGGCGAAAACATATATGTTTCCCATCCATGGTTCCTAACACGTTTGGATGATTCCATTTCTCTTCAAACACTTTCGATATGTTAAGCCACTCGGCTGCCGTATTGGGTACCTCCACAATTGGAATGTTATAATTTAAGAACTTAATACTACTTGAGCAACATACTTTAAAATATTCCGCTTTCAAATGGGAATAAATACTCTCACAGGTCTCTGGAATAATTTTGCCAATTGTTGACCTTCCTATCCTGAAGGCATAATGCAGACTTCTAAATGACTCTCCTGTTGCTAAATAGCGAAGTGTTAACGCTAATCTGTCACTGGCTGATATTGCTTCTCGTAAATGTGTGCCCCTCTTGGAAATGTCTTGCAGAGATCACAGGAGGAGATTCCTTAAGAGGACATTAATAACTTTTCCAGAATGCAACGCTGATTAAATGCATGTATTGAGCAATGACCTTTTTTCTACCGTTTAAACATTTTTCAACTGGTTTTCTTCTCAAATTTTGGTCGCTTATTTCTTTCACATTATATAAAAATCCGCGGTGGTCCGCACGAAACTTACTTATACTTAGTTATCCTACGTTTTTCGAAAAAACTTTGAAAATGAATGTTGTTTAAAATATCAATATCTATTTATGTAACAATATTTTTTTCCGTAATGTGTACCGTTTTCGAGATATGGAAAAAGGTGATAAGAGTAAACCATCACTTCCGGTTGAGAGATTGCGTTCAAAATAGGCCGTTTTCCTCCTTGCTACATACAAATGTTAAGTTTAAAGTTTCAGAGCTCTAGCTATAATCGTTTGGACGCTAGAGCGCGCACAGACACACACACACAGAGACACACAGACGTCATTCCGAAAATAGTCAGAAACGATTCAAGGGACCTCAAAACGTGTATATCCGTTGAAATCTCGAGGTCGAAATTTTTCATGATTCCTATACTTATACATAAAGTATAAGTAAGTAAAAATTAAAAATTTCCACATTTTCTTCCGGGTGCATCGCATTTTGTGGCAAACAGTGCATACTAGTGTATTGAATTCTTGGCTGATATAAGATAGTTTGCTTAATTGGCATGCATTTTTATTAGTTATTTTACTTAGCTTATTTAAGGGGTTACACTTAGTTGGCGGCCGAAGAAAAGGTGTGTTTTTGTGAATTTTTTGCGAAAATGATTACAGTTTTCACGCCAATGGTATATTTTTGACTATGTTTCATAATTTTTTTATTGTAAAAAAATCACGAATGTAGCAGGTATAATATATTTCCCGGACCACGAAGTGTAAGTAAGTACTTACACTTACAAACAAATTTCTAGTAAGTACTAGAAATTTGTTTTTACATTAAAATTATTTTTGTTTATTGTTACCTGATAAGGCCTCAATAAACGAGGCGAAACGTTAGCCAGAAAATATTGAAGTCATTTATATTCATAATCGTGCAACACACCAAATTCTGTTTTTAATATACAGTAACAAAACTTCGTAACCAAATATATATATATATATATATATATATATATATATATATATATATATATATATATATATATATATATATATATATATACGCAGTTAACGGCATGTCTCATGAAACACCAAGTCATTGCAATAAATTATTTGCAATAGCATAGAATTTTTCGTTTGCCATCTGTAGCAAATGCCTCTTCACCAACGCCTGGAAAATAAACAATAGACATTGTAATTGACATCGCCCATAAAACCAAATCTTTACGGCACCGGATATCGATATAATAAATTTCTGTTTGTCACGTTGTCATCAATAAATTTAAAAATGCAAAATGTAATTGAGTAACTCTCACCAAAGGAGGCAGCCGCTTTTAATCATATATGTCAGACATAAATTTTCATTTAATTTTATATAGTTTTTAATTTTTAGCTATTCTGTAAATGTTTCGAGTGGAACAGCCCGCTTATGCGACATTTACCATTTGATTTATGTATGTACCTTAATTAAGTTGTTATAACAAATGTTATATACATATTATAGCAGTTATACGCCATATTTTATGTTGGATAAAATCTCCATGCTTATCGTCACCGATATTGAATAACAATTCGCTGTTTCATTGGATTTGATTGTTCACAAAGTAATTTATTTGTAAGTAGTTCACAAATATTATGGAATACTAGCACAGGAGATATTAAAATATTTCTAATGTACATTTTGTTGATGTAAGCCGTTACTTCCTGACAATCCATAATTAATAAAACAATTGCATCACTCAGAGTTTCTTAAATAAATTATGTTCATTTATTTTTATTAAGCATATTTGTCCATATGGCTGTTTTTCTTGTAATTACTTCAATAAGATCGCAGGCAACCAAATGACTAAAGAAATTTTATATTATTTACGGATTACTGATCCTAGTAGGTTTTGCAAATAACGTGCATGTATGGAACTGGGAACTGCTGAAAGTTTGAACCCAACCCAACCCAACCCAACCCAACCCAACCCAACACATACAAATTTTCCCGTCCCCTGAATCGAGTATTACTATTATCTGCATAGCTTTTTGTGCGTGGATGTGTGTGTTGGCGCCTTGTGTGTGTTTGTATTTCCGTGCGAAATTTTCTGGTACAAATTAACTAAACCTAATAATTGAAAACAATATCTCAACTGGAAACGAGAGCATTTTATTACATGTTTGAGCATTAAAAAAATATGTCGAGAGAAAAATATTTAAACGGAACCGATTTTTATGCACATTTGTGCAACACCTTTCAATTGCAATTTACAATCGGTGGGAAAGATGTAGCCCGTAATTTTTGTCTGAAACAAAAAAAACCAAAGGAAATGGTAATTCTCATATATTTTCTTCTATGTGAACTAAAAAAAAAAAACAAAATTTTTATTTCAAGTTTTTTCTCAGGTTTGAAAATAAATGTGCTCTTTGCAGGAAGAGAAAATCATTCCAACTTGCTAAAAAAGTTTAGAATTTTTTTTCATTAATCTTTTTAGTTCAAATAGATTAGAGTGCTACTGAAGCCAACAAAAGTTTTGTTTCGTTTTGATTGCTTGTCTAGTTTTCTCGCAATCACGCCCACCAGTTTAGAAAAATCGTAAAAACGAAAACTCGAGAAAACGCGCTCTAAAGTTTACGATCAGGAAAAATGTTAATTTTAGATTACTTACGGAATATCTCGTTATAATCCTACAATAGCTCTTACGAACTCAAAATATTATTGTTTCGAACGACGGATTGAATTTTTTTCAGTACATATTTCGGTGTTATGTTACTGCGGGGATGGGCGCGCGTTTCGTTTGTCCGACCGTTCATGCGTTTGTATATATTTTGCTCGACACCTCACCGTGTTTAGTGCTGTATCTTTCAAAATATTGCGAATTAGCCGCTATAACTTTTTATACATATTCTTAGATATATTGGGCATAGATTTGAGCAATAAAAAACACATCGATTTTTTGAGCCTTCTAAAGCAGGATCCCCCCTTAAAGGGGTTGACAACGTTTTTGACATGTGTTTTGAAAAATGTGCTATACGTGTTTACCATATAAATTTGATATTACTTATTGTTTAAATTTGCTCGTATGGAGTTGGTTTATTGTGCACAGTGGGACAGAAATTAAGCTTTCAGCTGTAACAGCAGAAATGCATTATTATTTATGAAATATGTAACTATTCGAAAGCGCATTTAACAAACTGCTGTTGCCAACAATCAGCATGCTTCAGGGCCATCGTAAAGTTGTGAGCTATTTATTAGTGCTCGTGTGAAGAACATAATCAGAGACAATTTACCCCATATGACCCTTACCAATAAAATTAGAATATTGTGTGAGAATATGTCGTTATATTCAAATTAATGTACATATCCCCATAATTTATCATACGGTTACATTGTGCGCTTTGTGCTGAAGAACGTCGTTATTTGCACGTGTGAGCCTTGTAGCATTTGCAATAATTCTAATTACTTGTAACATTTTTATTATTAAAAAAGATGAATTTAAAAAAATTATATATTTTGAATATTTTCGTAAAGCTTGTTGGTCATTTACATGGCATTTAATTATATTTGCTTGTGAATTGTTGAAATATCTGAGAAAAAAATAATTCAAGAAGTATTTTTAAATGCAAGCTAATCAATGTGTCCGATATTAAAAACTCATTAATTTCAATCGCCATCTGGGAAGAGGGCACTATAATGTGTGCATTTCATTTTAGTCATCTCAAATCGGAATGCTCAGTTTTTTTTACCAGGTTATCTTCTACTGCGTATGTAGCATTTTTTCTTAAATATTCCCAAATTTACGTGCAACATGTGTAATATCTGAGAAAGTGAAAAATTATCGTCGTGCGTGGGAAAAAACAACTACTAAAATCGGCCAACATCGAACGTTAAAGTTGTCGCAGATAATTAATTTGTTTCGTGTTCACATTAGCACAGAAAATATTGATCATACACAGATGTATGAATAACGGCTGCACTACGATTAGAATTTCGGTTAGTAGGTCGACTTTATGATTTTCTTCACATAAATTATCCAACGTTCCTAAATATATCATCAACAATATATGGGGTATATGATTCGGAGTGAATTTAGTAATTAATATTGCATGCATACCTGTACGTAATAACTAATAAAAATAACATGTAAAATGTAATATAGCATATTTAATAATTGCATTAAAATAAAAATGTAAGGTTATTGTCAATCATACACCCATACATTATTTCCAATGAACCTTGTCTTAAATTATGTCAAGTTTATGGTGATGGATACATGCAATATCTATGGACTTAAGGTAAGTCAGTTTTATTACAATCGTAAATTGAAGATTGGGTCTCTGGGCTATATCCTCGTAACACGTTATTTCTCGTTTGTGGTGGGTGGTCACTTATTATAAGGCCTTTGTTTTCTAATACACATCTAAGATGTATACAGCTAAAAATTATTATTAATCAAAACATGATATTTGTGAATTCAAGCATGGAGCTAAAATAAATATGGTGACGTTAATTGGCTAAATTTTATTCACTCACGGCTACTTCAATTGTCGTGATGATGCAGCCTTTCTTTGAAATATTTTCGAATGCACAAAATATTGATATAACGCAGCGGTAAAGAATTGGGGTATCGCAAGAAACTGTTTAGTTTAAAAGCAGGCAATGAGAAACGTCTGTTCATCAATAATTTTGATAACACAACGGCACCAGACTTTAATAAAGTTGAAAAAATCTAATAACATTGTTATGTTAAACAAGAGTTAAAATATACAATGTTACAATCAAGCCTAAAATGTTTTTCAAGAAAATAAATAATACTCTACCCAAAATGTATCATTTCGTCTATCAAATAATTGCCAATTATACTTCAGAAATCATAACAATAAATGCGTTAACACAGGTTGAACATTACTGCTTTTCTACATTTACTGCAAAGAAATTTTGTTTTCTTTGTTGGGTTCACCAACATCTGCCATAGTGCAACTCATTATTAATAACACATTCAGAACCTTACTTAATATGGTTACAAAATTAAAAAACAAAGTGAATTAATAAAAAAAAATGCCGCAAGAATTTGCTGAATTTTTAGACAAATGCTACAGATATATAGTCCTTTATGCAAATTGAATGCTTTTCGTGTAATTCCCGGAAGTTATGTAGACTACTTTGACATAAAATTGTAGGCTGAGAGTATGGTTTTTATATGACCATAACTAACAGGAAATCGCAGAATAAACAGCGTTGTAAGAAATGTGCCTAAGGTGTAGTTTAAGGGTTCCTAAAAATAAGCAATTCTGGCAGTGCACATATACTATATAGATTTTGAGGCCAATTCATTAGCAGGCTCGAAATTTTCACCGCAGAAGAAAATGGCAGGGATTCAGTACAAGCTATGAACAAAAATAAATATATATATATATATATATATATATATATATATATGAACAACATATGTGAAATATTTGAAAGAGTTGACTGAAGCAACTGAAATAAAATGACAATAGGTAGGATATCCTGAGAGAAGCCAAAAAGTGTGCTGGACAATAATCATAGCTATCAAACATGAATGAATATTAAAGGAAATGAGATGGAATAGATGGAGCCAATTACAACAAACCTGCGTCCTGAAATACATATTGGTATAGTTGCAAATGATGTTTACTAATACTTCTTGGACAGGAAACATGTAATGACGTAACTTAATCGGACACGCCGTTGTTACCCCCGTCCATAAATGCATTTATCTTCATTTTCGCGAACATTGATTTAAATATTCACTCGTAAAACTATAAAACTACGGACATGTCACTGACTGCAATTTCACAGTTTGCGCACTTACATAACGTCTTAATAAGATTAATGACACAATTAATATTGTCAATTCGTAACGCGACGGTATGCACTATATATGCTTTATTACATCCATTCATTTACTGTGTGATTGCACACCTGTACAATGGATAACACTTATTTTGTATTTAGGCGTACCACCGCGTTCATAAGCAATGTCGCAGTATAATAACGACTTTGGATGTCAATTTAAGAAACCAGGCATCAAGAACAAAATACAAATTTAATTCGTTCGCCCGATGGCCATTGAATTTAAAAATAAGATTTGGCGATTCGTTTACATGTATGAATTTTTCAATAACGCGAATAAAATATTAGTGTGCAAAATATTCTTTTCAATTATTAATTTTTGCGATATTTAAATTGATATAATATGGAAAATACATGTGAAAAAACAAAAACCTGAAAAGGTCGCTTAGAAGTCTAATAAAAGCAATTTCGATCGATTATCCTTGTCATTTTGCCTGATATACGCGTCACGTCGCTTGGGAAGAGATTTAATAAAACCGTTCCTAGCCAAGGGCGCGTTTGAAGCAAAATTGACAAGTAACGGTGTATAAACCTGAAATACAAAGTGAAGTGTGAGTGCAAGTGCTTAAATGTTAAAAGGAAATGAAGAAGAATAATGCAGTGTTATTTGAAGTCGGTCAATACCAGGAACGTATCGTACGTGTATAACAAAATCGATACTCCGTCCATCTGGAAATACCGTGCATCCTAAATCAATCTCAAATAGAAACAAAGAACTTTACAAAATATTTCGATTTAATGATTTCACCAGACGAATCCAGGATATATGTTAAAAATTTAAATACAAATAACCCTTATAATAAACTTAATTAAGAATCACATTTTCAGCACTTGTTAAATAAAAATTTCAAAAACGTTAACTTTAGATTTAATGAAGTTTTTGTATAAAAAGTAATAATGAACATAATTTTGATAATAAAATTTAATTTAAACTGTCGGTTAAAAGTTAAAGTAATAATTTTCGAAATTTATCACAATAATGGTACTTTACGCCGTCTGAGCCGATATTTACCCTATACTTTAACCAAAGCAGAGTTCTGTAGTAATTCATGATTCCCATACAAACCAAATTAACAGATAACTTTATATAACTAACTAAAAAAATCTAATGATAAAAAATTAATATTCTCAGAAATTCTAATCTAATAATAAAATAAAATTTTCAATATTCAATAGATGGTTAAAACAATTACTAATGAAGAAATACCCCTGGATCGATGCCAAGCCCCAAATTTGCACTATCAGTTCCACCTAACGATATTTCTATATATATATATAAACTCTTAGCAGAGGTTGAAGTTCGTCGCGATGATACAGATCACTAAATCACATTTTTAAATCCAATAGCCTTCAACCGATTCCAATTTTTGCTTTTTATGATCGTTCCCCGATTCCTGTCTCCTAATGCTAATATAACGAAATTGAGTGCTAATATAAAGAAATTCAATATTTTTATTATCCTGTGTCATTACTTTTGACCACGATAGTATCGTACGTATCATAACGTATTTTGAAAAGCGGCAGTCCGTAAAGCAAGTGATCAGGAGGGTGCGGCTATTATTCACACACCCGCCGATTAGGCAATATAAGTTTATGTGGTGTTGCAGCTCTCAGAATGGGTGGACATATTCTATTTATTACAAGCTTTATGGAATCGCATTACAGGAAATTGTGTTATGCGAGAATTTTCCTTGTATAACACGAATGATTTAAATAACAAGCTTGGGGTAACTACTGGCATGACAGATTTTATTTGTTCTACGTATTCCAGGTAGTAAAATGTATTTATGTCGTTGTGTTCAAATTGGTCTTGATAAAAATCAATTAAGAAGTACAAGACATATTTTATGATGCACTGAATAAACTGGAAATTTTTGAACTTTATTTAGTGATCATTCACCATTTGTGTAAAAATATGAAACATTTTCGATCGGTCTAAACATAAATACGATTGATTCATTCGTTGTTTGTGAAAGATGTATAGAAAAGTGCTCTCAATAAATTGATTTTTCCTATTGGAAAAAAGACTAGTTTGGTTAAATACCGAAGACTAGTGTGTGCGGTGAACAATTTTGGACAATTCTCTGCAAATTTTGTCGGGGTAAGTTTAGTTATAACTTTGATATTCGCATATTTGCGGAATGTGAAACGTGAAATTCATCGTATTTCGGGTCACGGGACATTGATCGGCACGGTTAAAGAACATTCGACTGAAAGATTTTTTCTTTGGAGCAAATTTCTTTGTGACACGCACAAAATAAACTTTTTAATTAATAATGAACGTGGAAAAGAAATGTAAAAGATGCAAAAATAAAGTTACCCAATTTGTAGTTTGCGTAAAATGTGGGGCATAGTTTCATCAGAGCTGTGCAAAAATGGCAATGGTCATAACCAATAACATTGTCAACTGCTGTAGCGACAACAGTGTGCCGATGCAAGAAGATCATGAGCTAAATCCTGTCTTTGATATTAAGAATTTTATCAACAAAGAGAAAATTGACACTAAAGATTTATTTATTCTCATAATAGAACTTTATAAAAGATTAAATGATCAAAATAATCTGATAAAGTTTCTAATAGAGTGTAATACATATGTAGAAGACAAGCTAACTGAGATTCCCAACAATTCAGAAGAAAAAACTGCAAAACTGATTATAAAAAGCAACACCGCAACATCAAAACGTACAGTGATGTTGTATTTAGTAGCAGTAAAATGTAATCATTCTACAGCCCAATAAAAAGGGATTTCGAAAATAAAACAGGACATGAAACAAAATTGACCCAGTTAAATTAAAAATGGGTGTAAAAATCAGCAAGCAAACTAGAAACGGGGGTGTGATTTTGGCGAGCGAAAATATGGAAGCGGTAACAACTTTAACTCGAAATAGAGAAAAATTTTAAAAATACATACAAGGTTCTTAAACCGAAAGGAATAAACCCGAAAGTGAGAATAGTAGGCGTTCATGAGGACAGTGTTAATGACAATTTGGTTGAGACAAAATAATTTAGACCTACAGGCCGATGACGTCAAAATTGTTTATAAAATGAAAATTTATAAAAAGAAATTCAACTTAGTACTAGAATGCAATAATTGTGTGAAGGATACTTTGGTGACGAGGGAGTTTATATTTGTAGGCTGGTCGTGGTGTAAAATTTACGAGGACTTAAACATTATGCGATGTTACAACTGCCAGAAATACGGTCATTTGGCCGGCGAATGCAAATCAGATATTGCTTGTCGTCTGTGTACGGGTAAACATAAAGTTGAGTTATGTGATAATGTCCGAAAGAAATGTATAAACTGCGACGATGCGAATACGCGACACAACATAAAATTAGACAGCGAACACACAGTCTGGGATAATATATGCTATTGCTTAAACAGATTGAAAAACGCACAAAGGCAAAAAATCCAACCATAGCAACTAGCCCAGGATGGGCACAACACACAAAAAACTTTAAAAGTAATGCATGTAAATATTCAAAGATTTTATGATAAATATATGGAATTGGAAAATATCGTCGAGGAAAACAACGTCGATATACTGTGTATTACCGAACACTGGAGAAACGAAAAGAAATTAGTAGTTTGGTAATTAGAGGGTTCAGTCTGGTCGCGTACTATACTAGATATAATTATATGAGAGGTGGCGTCTGTATATTTGCGAAACAAGCATTAGATATACAAAAAATTGAAAACAGTTGCACAGAAAATGAATTCGAAATAGTAACAGCAAAATTAAATTGGAATAATAAACACTTGTCTATAAATTGTATATATAGATCACCGAATAGTATACTGACTTTTTTCGACAAAATAAATAATCAGTACTCAACAATCAATCTAATGACCATGATTGCGATTTATTATTATTTGTGGTGACCTCAACATAGATCTGTCTAAAGACGGGCAGGCACAGAGGGAACTTAAAAGCAATTTAAAACAATTCAATCTAACAAATAGAATACTATCTCCCACAAGAATAACGCAACGTACCGAAACCAGCATTGGTGTATTTTTCGCAAACATTCAAGACTGTAAAGTAATGGTCCTGCACAATCAACTTTCAGATCACACTCACCAAATAGCGGAAATAGTGCTAAATAATGCAGAGAAAGATAATGAAATTCTCAAAGAGAGGTACTATACGGAAAGCAACACGAAGAAATTTCTAGATAAGATGAAACGAGATTGTGAGGGTGTCCCTTGGAATCTCGAGGACGATGTGAATTAACTGTACGAGAAGTTTGAAAATTTTCTAAAAAACAATTTCAATTAAGCGTTTCCATTGGAGACAACAAAATCGAAACGCATCAATTTGAGAAAATGGATCAATCCTCAGATTAGATCAATTTCCAATTTATTGTGTGAAATGGCGGCTACTAACAAAAGGATAAAAAGCGATATGTATAAAGATACATCTCTTTACGCACTTTTTTTAGAAAATTCGTCAAGAACACGAAAAGTAGCTATAACGATGCTCGAATCCAGCAGTCGACCAATGTTAATAAAACATGTTGGGACATAAATGAAGAAAAAGTTGAGAGAAGTTTAAAGGAAATAAAAATTGTAAGTGAAGATATTGCAGTTCCGACCCAAGACGTTCCCGATATTTTTATCAATTATTGGCAGACATTGCAGAATGTTTTCCACCACCACTCAGTAGGACTATTAAACAGCATATTTCTTAAACCAGTGAACCCAATTGAGGTCGAAGAAGTAATCAGTAAAGAACTCATCTGGTATTGACAACATACCTGGAAAGGTGCTGTTATTGGCAAAGAATATCATTAGTGAACCTCTAAGTGCGATGATCACTAGATCGTTTGACAGTGGAGTCTATCCCTATAAACTGAAGATTTCGAAAACGATTCTGGTATATAAAAATAAAGGTAGTCCGAAGGATGTCACGAATTATAGGCGTATAGCGTTACAAAACCATACCTCGAAAATCTTCGAATCATGTTTCCAGACTAGATTATATTCGTTTCTGGAAAAATATGAACAATTAAGTTCAGTACAATACGGATATAGGAAATCCAGATCGACTATCACCGCCAAACACCACCAAATGATCAATCAAATGATCAAATCAATTTGTACTGCCATTGAAAACAAGGATAAAGAAAATATTACATTTTCTGTCATTTTTGTCATGACGTATTTTCAATAAGAAATTTGTTATATCAATTGCAGTGATCCTTTTATATGTTGACACTGGACGCTTGACAGTGGTGCTCTTTTAGACAAAGAAATCGAGAACAATGTTTTTATTATTACTGTCGTATACTCAGTGGTTCGTTAGGAGTGGTATTTGCTACTGACGAGATGAAATAACACCGAAACGATTGTTTAGCGATCCAGTTCGCATCGACAAGTATTAAATGAGATTCTGGAAAGAGAAAAATCTACCATCTGACAGATGAACAAAAGTAGAGGAGTTTGTGCAGACTTGACAACATGACCCAAAAAGATTCGATTGCAAAGCTCCTTGATCTGATCATATTTTTCGACAAACGGGATATGATCCATAAGGAGTTCGTACCTGAAGGACAAAGAGCAAAGTGATGAAAATATTATTGCAGCGCATTTTACGAGTGCGACCACAATTATATATAAATGGTATATAAAATGATGCATTGGGTTTAAACTTCACGTATTTATAATGTAAGAATATGGTTGTAATTAAATTTATTAATTTATTTATTATAAATTAAATTGACACGGAAGTTAGAAAGATTTGAGGATTTAATGTCAAATATATGTATAAATGAGAAGAATTAATAACACTTGTGATAAATGACTTATATTTTCGTTTCGGTGAAATATTTATTTAAAAAAATAATAGTTGTACAAAAGAACTAAAACAAAACTATGAACTTACAATTGTGTCTTATTCAAAACGAAGTGTAAATTCAAGAATTAAATGTTCAGCTAAACTTTTCGACGTGTTTAATTTAAACAAGTCAGCAATGTGCAGAGGCAACGTGTCGACGACGCGAGTACGTTATCATTAAGTAATATATTTTTTCAATTCATGTATATTCAGATCAATTATCGCCGTTCCATTAGGTACGAGTTTCTTTTTGCCCGGTTAGAGTGCCGGAATCGAGCAAGTCTCATTACTAGTCCCTACTCATTTTTATGTCCACTTAAATCGCCGCCAATATGCTATCTAAAAAATACAAATTCATTTTCGGCGAGAAAACACACTAATAAAATTAAAAGGCTTGCTTCTGCAAAATTTGAATTCATTAAAAGACTATACTTATCCTATAAAGCTGCATGTGGCCATTAGAGCCCACCCCTTTCATAGCATTTGCTAATCGTGATTTATTACGCAAAATAAATTAGCACAAGTGTCTCAAAGCGAGATTGTTTTATACGAAGCAGTTGATTCTCGAAACGTCAAAGATAATATTTATTACTCTAAATGCAAATTAGTAAGACTTGCATTCTTGAATTTTTTCTCGTTGAAATGAAAGAAGCGTTTCGTATAATTTCATTGTGCACAAACATATTCCTTGGCAAAAATGAAACTGTTCACAATTGAAATTTACTCTTGCAAATTCATGTCAATTAAGACGTAAATACAAAAGAGGTCAATCATTATATTAATAGGCTCCAAGGAATTTTTGCTATCTATACATTTAGGAATATACTTATTATAATATATAGGTATATAAAAATATATAGTGGATTGTCCTAGTTTAACGATTCATTTAATAAGTTCAAATTCACGACCACCGAGATATCTGGAACTTAGTGGTTCAGATTTTTGATTATTTCTCATGCTAAAATACTGTTTCGAAATATAGATCAAGGTATGTGTGGTAGTAAGTGCAGCTTATATGATGGATTCTGAAGGATTTACATTTCAATATAAGTATATTGCAAAGTGTATTAAAACTTATTATTTACATGTAACTTTTTAGATTTATACTAATATAAATTTTTACTGTGATGTTAGAATTAAAGTAAGCCAGTTTTACACAACACATAATTTATAATCAGGAAAAATTCCATGCAAACACAATTCAAATGAATCTATAAGAACAAACGAGGGCAGACATGAAATCAGATACACTTCAATAAGATATAATAAGAAGAAGGTGAGAGTGGTAATCTCAAAGTTGTTAGACAATCATTTTGTAGGTACACTAACTGAGAATCGATATGGCTGTTTGAATGTTTGAATTAGATGAGAAATTTGACGTATCCTGTTAATTAGTTAACGGATAATGAAACACGTGCTAACGTTGACACACCGAAATCTTGAACCGTGAATAGTGCGTAGCTGCCTTCATAGGAACATAAACTAAACCACTTGCCAAGAAACATAATGTAGTTTTATTGCAAATGCTATAATTTTAATGGGAAAGCACATTTCTCAGTTATTGTGGTTAGTGATTCTATTAAAGCAGGAAAATATTAATGTTTATTTAGTCGTTGGAATGTACTTTTTACGACAGCAAGTATTTTACAACTTGGAAATAAACGAAGTGCTGAAATGAAAGACACTTGTGGCATATGCGGGTTGTAAAATCAGCACATAATATTTCAACGGGCACAAAATATTAGACATATAGTGGAAGGTATGTCTTTGTTCCTATATGTCGATGTTACTTATTGATTTCTTAAAATTCTGTCGTACACGTTTGTAGTTTTAACACATATTTGACTACAAATTGAAATTGTTATTACCATTAACATTAATTTATTGCTGGGGTACGAATGAGAACCTTTCAATATCTGTTGCAATAAATGTTTAACTGTAATTTATCTTGCGACAAATTCTAAAAGGCAATTTATTTCATTACTAAAATAACATTGAATAAATACTTAACGTGGGCTTTAAATGTTTTAAACTGAAACTAAATATATGCAATAGAATCTGATAGTAAATGTATGGAAAATATTCACCACTGGCTGCAGAAGTGTATTATTATTGAAACAGGTGAAATCCACATAAAGCTTCATTAACCAATAATATTTCAAGAGCCTACTGCAAAATACACTGGTGTATGACCAGGGACCTAGGTGAAGAAAATGTTTTCCATTATTACTGGAAAGTTGCAAAGATGTTCGTTAAGTTTTTCTTGAAACAAATACGAAGCAGTTGCAACCCAACCCAACGCATGTATGTCTTTGTGCTTTTCATTGGGTTTGGTTTGGTTGTATTCATTGAATATAACTGAAATAAATTAGCTAAGAGTAATCAGTCAAATCCAATAATGTAAAAAAATCAATTTAATTCGATCATTATTCTCGATTTTTGATCCTATATTTCCGATGTCTTATTAAATAAGGGTAAATAATACCATGGTAAAATATTTAAAACATCATTCATCCAATAATATAAGAAAATAAACTAAAGCTGCAATTAAAATGATGGGCAGAAAAACTGTATAAAAGATAGAGATAAATTCTTACATAATTACGTTGATTATGAACTTGGTTTGCATCTATACCAAAAGGGTATATAATTGTATTGTGGGCTTGGGTTGCATGTAAACAATTTTTCAGAAAACTGATATTTATTGATCTACTTTACTTTACTTTTACTTTATCTACTGATTGATTTATGTTACGATCGCGTCGTTTTTTATTGTCCTTCAACGGAAATACTAAATAATTGCCAAACCCAAAATTGCTTGGCCATTCATTTTAGTGCATCGATGAAAAGTATGAAAGCTTTTTGTTTGTTTTGATTTTATTTCTCGTTTTTCCCACCATTTTTCTAGCATTTTAGTGTATAATTTGCCTTAATTATTTTTTAAACTATAGTTATTTTCCTTTAATATTCACTTAGTTCCTATGGATTGTACTCCTTAAATTTGTATCACCTGACACATTGAACTACTTTTCTTTTGTCGTTCGCAAACGAGTTGTGTTGTGTAGGTTGGGTTGGATTGGGTGGTGGACGTGTTTAATGTGAATTGGGTGCGTTCAGTTCATGATAAAGAGTAATACAGCGTGTTTGATTCAAGGTGATTATTTAAAAATTATTTTTCACGTCGTTAAATCACTTTATTTGATTCATCGTTTGTTTTTCTTTATGTAGACTCAAAATTTTATCATTAGATCAAGCCCCAATTTATCTTTATTTCTCTCTATGCATATTTTTTTAGAACAGTGTCGTTTGCATTTCCACGCATTTATATGAAATTCTCTTCCGACAATTTATACAATATTGCATCTTCTATTTCGCGGATTTGAAACCCGGTGGAAATGAAGTTGAATGATTTTTTTTTAAATCTTCATTTTCTCTTATGCGAATGTAGTACATGTTACGATTGTATTCCTGGAATACAAATTGATATCGAAATTAACGTAGAACTCGCCAGCATAAAGTTTGAGAGGCAAATTAGACACGATAGTAAATACGCCAGTAAAGATACTTACGCTTTAGAAATAATCCCATAATGCGAAATACTTAGAACCTTACCAATGATATAATGTGTCTTGTAAGTGTGTTGAAAATCCCAAAGAGCTTCAATGCGGAATAAATCCTTTTGTTTAGGAAACAAATTGTAAGGGTGTCTAGACGAACGTGCCACCCGTTGTGGGTGACAAACAACTTATTAAAACAAATATAAAATACCGGAATCTCTTCCAGACGAACTGATCTCAAAATTCATGTAAAACTTTTGTGTATGAATCATGTTGCGTGAATGATCGGTGTACAATTTAGCAGGTACTTAAAGAAAGGGAAACTTTATTTCTTTGGATCTTCGAGCGTAATTACTGCCACTGGAATACTGCGTCAAGGAAGCAGTGATCATTGTGTTATTTGAACTTTTACCGCCAACGACTGTTGGTGCTAATTTTTGAATTTTGAACAGAACAACACTGACTGATGCTTTATTTCGAAATTATAGTTATATATAAAGGATGCCAGTAATTTTTTGGTCAATAAATGACGTATTTATTGATTTGCTGGTTTCATAAGTGTTGATGCAATATGTTGCATACCCAACCTCATGTCTCTGTCAAATCTCTCTATACATAATGTTCCCATTTTCTCTCATCATCTCACCTTAGTTGGTCGTTCTACACCGGGACCATTTTCAAGATAAAATAATTGTTTAATTTAAAATAGTTTGTGAAATGAAATAAATATTAACAACAATATTAATTACATGGTTTAAATTATCCAATCGTTTTGCTTCAATCACAACGACCAATTATATTAGCTCTAGTTTAATATTTTCTTACCATTCTATTTGTGGATTAAGTTATTACCGCTATTATATAATGATATAAGCTACATGTGTAAAAAAACTATACAATATAGACATTTGCATTAAAGTTTTAGTTACTGGTAGGCAACGATCGAACGACCGATCGCTGTATGTCAGACACTCTAGAACGTCACGTGATCCCGGAAGCTACTTTCATGTATTTTGTGTGAATGCACGACGATGCATGTCCACAGGTTGCCAGGATAGTGGTAAAATGAAGACGTCAATATCGCAGCGAGAGTAGGGTCTAATTTGAATTTGAACATATATTTATTGACACAGAATTTAATACAATATATAATATTATGTATTCCACTATTTTCACGTTTCCTCATTTCAAATCGTTTATTTGTAGTTCTAAAATTTATATGCACTTCCCTGTTCATTTACTTGTTTCTACTATATTTCTGTTAATATTTATTCCTTAACCACGGCAAACGAGTTTGCGTTAAAATCATCTACACGCAAACTTTCTTCTCTTATATTTCTTTAATGGAACTTGATGGCGATGATATATTTTAGTTAATATCCCGTCTAGAACAACTAGGCAACATGGGTAGGCGTTATCAACGGGAACCTATGTATATAACTTACGTATTTTGATAAAATTATTCACAAATATCAGTAACTTATGATTTATGTCATTATTGTATACAGGGTGAATCCTAAATGGCGGATAATATTTATAACATCCGATTCTGCATCAAAGATGGAGTAATAGAGTCTTATAACAATTTGCTGTGAATGTCATGGATAAGGAGTTATTGGCAATCTTAAGTTAAATTACTGGTTGCTAATCGTACTATATTTTTATGAAATAATGTTTTTTAGCTGTAGTATAATCAACAAATGGAATCACCAATCTGTAATTGTAGTCATCATACTCTTAGTTTACGTAGAATTTTCATTAGAAGCTTGAACTTTCTGCAATGCTTGAGTTTTAAAAATATGTTGCAACAATGTGCAATACAATTTTCACATTTTGAAATAAACGTAGGCTGTACTTTTTACTTTAAATAATTTGACGTGTAATGACATATCTGTGACAATTTGTTGTAAAAAAAGACGTGTTGAATTGTCTTGTTTATTATCTTAATAATTAGCGTCATGGGGTACAGTTTTGTGGAATATGCAGACATGTATTTGGTATTAGGAGAATGTCATGTCAATTTGTACGCTGCTACTATTTATATGCTGAACGGTATCCAAACAGAATGCATCCAAATGCTAATGTTATTCGACGACTGGATCAACGAATGCGAGAAACTGGAAGAACTGCACCTACTCCAACAGCTAACAGAAGCCGTCCTCGTCGAGTATCACCACAGGTTGAAGAAAATATCTTACATGTAGTGGAAAATGAACCAGAACAAAGTACCCGGTCCATTGCCGGAATGTTTGATATTAGCCAAAGAAGCGTTCATCGCTTATTGCAGCAAAATGGCTGTCCAGGGATTATTGCCACAAGAGTATCAGCAAAGAGAGATTTTGTAGATGGCTACTTCGTGAGCAAGAAAGGAATCCTGGTTTTATTGGACGTGTCTTGTGGACTGATGAAAGTACGTTCACAAGAAATGGAACATTTAATATCCATAATATGCATCAATGGAGCGATGAAAATCCCAATGCATTGTACCAAACGAATCATCAAATTCGGTTTAGTGTTAATGTGTGGGGTGGTATTATTGGTAACATACTATACGCGAATAATTTTGTTGAATTGTTAGAAACTGATTTTAAGGATTTATTAGATGATGTGCCACTAGATTTAAGAAGAAATATGTTTTTTCAAATGGACGGAGCACCAGCACATTGGGGAATTCAAACCCGAGAATGGTTAAATCAGGAATTTCCAGAGCGATGGATTGATCGTGGCAGTGTTGTAATACCTTGGCCACCAAGAAGCCCAGATTTAAACTGCCTAGATTTTTTCTTGTGGCGAACATTAAAAGCATTTGTGTATGAAGTGGAAATTGATACTCAAGAACAACTTCAGCAACGAATCAATGAAGCAGTTATAATGATTCAACAAAACAATATGCTTGAACATCTAGAACAGAACATAATACGTAGGTGCATGAAATGCATAGAGGGTGGGGGTAGCCACTTTGCGCACTTATTGTAATTTCAAATGTATTTACAAAATAAAAAGCTTATGGCGTAATCGATATTTCCTTACTAGTTATGTGCTGTTAATCTCAAAATGCAAACAGCATTCTCCTTAGGTTCCTAATTAAATCAAGTGCGTTGTTATGTGAATCGCAGGAGACAACACTCAGATTAGTACGACTTGCCACACAGTGTTGCCTAGTTTGTAAAACTTTAATTAAGAATTCTTCGAAAACTAAATGGTTCCGAGCAAAACGCTTGTAAATTTTTTTGCTCAGTTTTTGATGCAGAATCACGTGATGTAAATATTACCCGCCATTTAGAATTCACCCTGTATATGTAACGATACATTTAAAATTATACAACCTAAATGCACCTCTGCAAAGTTACAAAATCATAATGAAATTGTAAAATATATAAAAATTACTCGACGAACAAATAGCCGAAATCAATTGAAAATTATGAAAAGCTAAACAATTTTTATCATCAAATTACAAATGTTAGTGGAAGAAAAATTGAAGAACAAAGACATTCAATTTGAGCCCCAAACGTATCCAGAACTAATTTTACTTTAACCGGAAATTGCCGATATTTTTGGCTTATAGTAGCAAAGCCCCATTAATTTTAGTCACAACATCGTAGAATTTTCAATTTCCTCAAACTTCTGTATTCGAATCGTAATGCAGCAATATTAAAGCATGTAAAGTACATATACAAAGCTTTGCGGTTAGTACATCGGAGTTAAGTTAGCTGTTAACCAGACTTTTTTCAACAACAATAAGTAAAAATCCGCGGTGGTCCGCACGAAACTTACTTATACTTAGTTATACTACGTTTTTCGAAAAAACTTGTCAAGTGAAAGTTGTTTAAAATATCAATATCTATAATTTATGTAAGAATATTTTTTTCCGTAACGTGTACAGTATGGAAAAAGGTGATAAGAGTAAATCATCACTTCCGGTTGAGTGATTGCGTTCAAAATAGGACGTTTTCCTCCTTGCTACATACAAATGTTAAATTTAAAGTTTCAGAGCTCTAGCTATAATCTTTTGGACGCTAGAGCGCGCACAGACACACACACATACACACACACACACACAGACACACACATACTTCATTCCGAAAATAGTCAGAAACGATTCAGGGGACCTCAAAACGCGTATATCCGTTAAAATCTCGAGGTCGAAATTTTTCATGATTCCTATACTTACTTATTACATAAAGTATAAGTAAGTAAAAAGTGTACAGAAACAATAGTTTCATGCATGTCTAGGGGAAATATCATTTTTCGTTAACATTTTTGTAATTTTCAATAAATGACAAATACAAATAACGCAACAAGCGCTCGCAAACAAATTTCTTGACGTGTTAAATACACAATTTATTGTTCCTACATGTGTACAAAGTTAATAAATACAATAACATTATATGTCTAAAATCTAACAAGAGATTTGTTTGTTTTTTGTAGATTTAAATTGGACAATGCTTTGTTTCTTCACATTTATTAGATTAGATAATTTTTCTTAAAATTCAACATATTTCATATTTTAACAATTAACTAATTTGAGGCAACATGGATACGATGGCATACATCAACTAAGTTGCTTAATGTTTGTTGATTAACACTTTGTCTTCATATGACTGATATAAAACTTTACATATCGGAGGAGTAGCTGTAGATGAGTCCCGGAACGCTGTGAAGGTACGCGTTAAGGTATAGCGTTAAATATTTTTTATTATTATTTAAATTACAGAAGAAAGAAAAAGAATGTACGCACAAAATGTTAAAAGAATCTATTTTAAAAAAGTTTAATTCTAGTTCTATGCTATATTTGTGAGAAAGTGTTCCTAAGCGTAGTACCAAATACTAAATATTTATTGCATGTGCTGAATACGCCAATATATTTCTTTTAGAAAATGATCCCGGAATCGTTGACAGATCAGGCACATCCCATTAGATATTGCTTTCACAAAGTACTTTACTTTATGTAGTAGATCGATATTGTACCAAGTGTATTTATTTACTGATATATTATCTTGCCGTTTCATATTTTCCAAATTTCTTATTAGTCTCTCCACCTGATGTCATAGTTCGTAATATAATACGAGTATTTATTAGTCGTCGGTCAACACGATAACGTCAGATGAACATACAATCATAGTAAGCAAGATACAGTCTTACAGTAATTGTGTCACTGTTGTTTCCGCGAACAATTCTACGTTGTTTCAATTATTGATCCACATTCATTTAGCCAATGTTCCTCAACTCCACTCCACTGCGACCGCATTGGGCTCACAGCTATATTTATAGTTCACCTTACATTCAACTTCTTTAAAACAGAAGGAATTTTGAAGATGAGATAGCTAGCTTTACTCCACCGTGAGAAATTGATTCTGATGTGTACAGTAACCAGGGTTTCCCGCCAAGCACCAACAGCATTCTGGTACGTGCATCAGACGGGACTTCAGTACTGACTTGGAATGTCCATTCCATGCTAATTCTGTCAATATATATTTGACTAATATTTCAGTAAATATAGCGCAATATTCAGCTGTTATTGGAGATGATATCAAATGACACTAAGACAATACATGCAAAGATAGTGGTAGCTTTAATAATCACCACGTACAGCCAGTATACCTGCTTCTAATCCTCATGTTTTGCCACAAATTATGCGGCACATCTATACTGCCGGTATAGCTTTGTGGGTACTGTGTTGAGATGATACTTCCAATTAAGCCTAAGCGTCACCCCTTTCCACCGCGTTTCACTCTTCAGTGTGAAAAGGTTGAGTCTCTCTACCGTCCTCCAGTTCATGAAAGGAACAATGACTGGTTTGTAGCTAATTACTACGTTTTGTACTAGCATTGTATGACATCTAGCGTTTCCTGCAGGGTTTCAAAGACAAGAATGACAATATCATTTGTATAAGCCTGTTTATCGACCTCAAAGTAACCGACAATAGCCAGTATAGGTCGTCCACTAGTAGTGTCCACAGTAGCGCGGAAAGAAAAGTAGGCGGAACTCCTAGTGCAGCGTTGATTTCTGCATTAAAAATATAAAACTACACATATTTTTCAAATAACAATTTTTTTGAAATATGTCCCCATAAATTAAATTCAGATATGTAATATCATAAGACCAAACATGCACCATTCTTGCATTATGTTTTATTGACCAAGTTGCCTGCCATATTGAAATTAATGAAGGGAAATAGTTCCTCAATACATTGCCGATCGTTTTAGTAGTTGATATTAGTAAATTGTGCATTCCATATTACATCAATTCGCTACCAGAAAGCTTTTGCTGACAGACTCTTCCAACACAATTATGGAATGAATCTTCTAGGTTTGAACTCTATCTGCTTCTGTTTCATTTGCAAACAATTTGACACGAAAATGTGTGTATTATTTCGTAAACTAAACGTTGCGTGCGTTAGCACATTATTTCATATAATATATATTTCTTACGTTAAGTGAACGTATTTAAATATATTATTACTGTAAAATATAATTTTGAAAACCATTGCAAACCATGACGCAAATATGGTCAATGCGAATTTTGTTATTTAACTAGTAGTGATTAAGCGCGTGATGGATTTCACTTGTCGAATAAAGGAAAGTTAAAATTAATGACTCTTGCGGTGGATTTTATTGATAAACGCTGCATGTGTAAACTACCTGGACTGCACCCATCGCTGCCTAAATGTTTAACCGATTTGAGCTGTGCGGAATCTACGGAAACTACTTTCTTCGACAATTCTAGCGTCAATATTTCAAAATACTCACTTCTAAAAAAATAATCTTAAACAAAGTTTTCCAGAGTTGATGCTTTTATTGTTCACTACAATTACTTCATGTACGTGGTGGCTATGCAATATTGTGACAAAATGTTGGATGTTAACAAGCCATTGAAATATTTCACTTATTAAAACTAGCGTGGGCACCTCAACATATATATTATAAAAACGATGGATAACGGACATTTACAAGGGTTATTAACAATGATTAATTTAAGGCATACGGTAAGGCATCAATTATGTATTAACAATGAACAAAAAATGGATATTTTTAGAATAAAATTCACACAACTCAAAGAATAAAATCAAGAATGTACAATTATAATATGATGATCTACAATGATTTTGTAGAATACTTACGGTGGTAAGTAAGAAAGTGAGTTAGCATGTTAGAAAAATATTATCTAAACTATATGTGCCATCCTTGGTAAGTGATATTTATCTTTTCACTGCTGAAAATCTTTATAAATACATTGCAACTCGTTTTCTGCATTATTGACTATATTATTGAGCCTATTGTTTATTTATTACATGCATCGCTGAGCAGTGGCATCTTCCGAAATTGTTTGAAGGTGATGCCCATTATTCCTCTTTACAAAGAATGTAATATTGTGGATATTCAGAATTATCGCCCTATCTCCATTGCCTCAGTTTTTTTTTGAATACGTTTGGAACACTTGATTAGATAGGCCAGGCCCAATTTTGAAAACCCAAAACATTGAGACAGACCTGATATGCATCAATACTTTAGTAATCATATTCTGAATACGAGAAAAATAATGGATAGACGAATCAGGTATTATCTTAATACGAATAATTTATTGCTAGTTAAATAGGTTTTGGTTGCTCTGTTACTGTAATATTTCCCTATTGAGTATAGTGCCATTTTTGTAACCAAAAGTTGATAATTGTAGTTATTTAGTTTCTGTTACTTAGTATGCAACTATGTTTATCATTTACGTCGTAAAATTTTAATACTGTAAATAATGGTACAGCTCCATCGATACGCAAAAAGAAATGCAAAACTAAAGTATGTATTGAAATATACAACCAACAAACTGTTTGAGAGGTCAAAATGTTGGTATGCGATGCTTGTTGAAATTAGGAACTTTTCATCACATATTAAGTCAATGTGTGATCCAATTTCTAAGTGTAGTCTGCAGACTCCCGCATAACTCGATTCATAAATTACGCTTTATAGCAATTCGCGTTCTATGCCCTTACAGTTAGAGCTTTAATAAAGTAACTTAAAATGTATTTAGTTATTTTACGTAGGCTTATTTTCAGGCTTCAGAATTAAACCATTCTTAGCTAGACATTTTCCATTGTTCCATGACAATATTGATCAAATAAAGTTTATTTATTATTATGAAATTTCAAGAAAAAAATGCCAAAAAATATTATATAAACAGAAAGCAAGAATGATTTAACTTGCCATTTAGTTGGTAACTCATCAGACCTCCCGAACGAAAGTTAATATAAATGTTTGTACATTAGCGGATTTTGATTTTTATTCGCGCCTTGTTGAATAACAAGCTTTGGTCGTAAATGATATTAATGTCTTTTAAATGGCACTTGCTGAAGGGGGCCCTGCAATAAAACGCATCTCATATCTTTAAGACTCAGCCACACATGTTCAATTAATTATTTTATTAATACCACAAAAGAAAATAACGCTGCTGTTTACTCGGGCATTTTTAACATCAAAGCGTACCTGCGCTCAGATAACACGACATGGAAATGCAACGATGACAAATTCCTTGAAAATGCAGGACTTGCGGGTGCTCGTTTATTTATGCTCTATTTCTGGAAATCGCCGGATTGATTTCCTTTGATCGTTTCATCCGTTCAATGTCACTACTATATTGGCGAGAGTAAACATTCCACGTGATTATTTACTCGAAATTCCAAGATTTATTAACTATGAGATTACTTAATTAATAAGGATTTGATCAATAAATATAATAATGGAACTTGCCTATGCCTCTTCCAAAGTAAATGGAAATAAAATAAAAAATTCGGACAGTGTGTGAAGAATTTATGAAACTATTAAACAAATCGCAAATGGATTTAAATGTTTTTACTTGGGATAGTGCGATAGTAACATCTTTAGAATAATAACAGATATGAATATCAGCAATGCAATGGTGCTAGTTTTCAAATCACACTAGATCACATGTTAAAATTAAGCAACATCGCAATATGTCGATATATATCTAGCCAACTAGTTTATATTATAAAGTCGCAAGTTATTTTAGATGTTGTTTTCTATTAAAATAACCAATTGTTTTAATAAGCCACATTTGTTAACTGATATCTAAACTAGCTGTAACTAATTGGTCGTATTTTATTTACATTATACACAAACATAGTCTGGAAAGTATGGCATAACATTATTGTGTGCATTGTAAATTTTACGATACTGATATGTTAATTTAAAATAGCAATGTCACAACACCACCACCTACAAAACTATCGATCGATATCATTTTGCTTTATACAAATAACCAAATGTAATCATGACACCTGACACACACCATGGATACGCATCTTAAAGCATATTTTTATTTATTTGTTATAAAATGTCAGCCCAATCAACAGAAATCGATAAAATGTTACTTACCTGTCTTAAAATGTCCGCTTGCAAACTCGTTCGGAATTCAATTCATTATGACATTCATTACATTCTACTTATGTTAATAGCTATGACAACTAGTTGAGTTTAACATTTGTATATGACTAATTAGTGTCATTTTCATTTTATTTAAGTCAATCTCGCTGTTTTCATAATTTGTGTAAATGTTATCCATATATTTAGTATCTGAACAAGATAGAGACATGTTTATATACCAAAACTATTTATGACCTGTAGAACAATAATTATATCAATCGTGTTTTTGATTCTTACTTCCGCTCATGGGTGAAATGGGTGATCAAACTCTATGTTTTTACCAGGTTTGAACAAAGCTTTAAGCTTCGATAAAATACGCCATATAAGACTAGTTCAGTACATGACGTACTGAATAATAATTGCATGCCAATGTTATATATCCAAACAAGAAGGAAATCGTATAGGAAAACGATAATATTGGGACGAATTTTGAGAAATTTTTGCATTCTCCTAAGAAAAGCCAAAAGCAAATAGAAAAAGAATTTTCTTTAAGTAGGCCGACTAACCAATGTGCACGAAAAGATATCTTATCTTTATTTTATCTTAACTTATTACTGAAAAGTATTCAACTGAATAATTATCTAAGTGTTACTAATGAATAGAGAACTTTTTTATATTGCGCGAGTGCTTTGAGTATTTCTGTATTTCTGTATTTCTCGTCCATCCAATACTTGCTTGCCTTCTTCTCGTTCTCGCATCTGAATCTTGCTAATATTTTCTATTCTATAGGATTCCCCTCCCCGAATTACCCCGATTTCCCTAACTATATTTTTATTACTTTGTATCTTGGATTATACCTTGCTTTCGCGATGTTGCTTTCCCTTTCTTGTGCTTCAACCTGTATGCATCTCTCTATTATCTCTCTTTCACCTTGCTTTTCAAACATCTTTATCCTCCCTTTTTCTCACTTAGATATTGTCGTTTGTCTTGTCTTCTCTTTTGATTATTTCCTCCATTGCCCTCCTAACTAAGCTTTACTTTACCCTTCCTCTCTTTGCAATTTCACACGTCACCGCCCTCCTCCATGGTTAGAATCCCATCCTTTCACTGCCTGTCTCCTGCCTCACTATATATTCAGGTGTTGACCTCTCCACATTCAGTATTTTTTTATATGTCCTTGGTTTAACATTTCTAACTTTATCCATTCCTTCCAACCCCACAACGCTCAACGCTCTATACATCATAATACTTTTATATATAACTATCACATAATCTATGGATTACTATGAGAATATTGACAAGTAATGACCTCATTACTCTAATAATATTTACAATTCGATGGAATAATATTATTCAATCGTCACGTCAAAATTAAATCATTATGCATTATTTGGTGCAAGGCTGATATAGCGATGACATTAGTTTTTACAAACATTGATAATTTTGTGCCATTTTGTGAATTTCTATCTTAAGTTCTGTTTGTTTCGCGTACAAGATGAATACAACGACTAGAAACGCGTAGCAGTACTTCTCCTAACATATTGAAGTTAGCCGCAAACACAACAGAAAATTTGCTACCTACAAAATCAAAGGGGAAGTATGATGCCGCATACAAGAATTTGATGGATTGGCAGCCAACGCAAAAAGGCGCTCCTTTTTCTGAAAATGTGTTACTCGTGTATTTTGCTGATTTAAACAAGAAGTACAAGTCGTCTTCACGATGGGATTTCTGCTCGATGCTTAAAAGTACCCTGAATATTCACCATAACATCCATCTGGAAAATTATATGAAGCTGCAAGCGTTCCTAAAACGCCAATCCGAAGGCCATCGACCAAAAAAAGCCAAGACTTTTACACTGGAGGAACTGAATATATTTCTTAAAGAATCCATTTCTTCTGACCAAATTAAGTCATCAAAAACGAATTTTTGAAATAGTGTTTTGCACAGGTTGCATTAATCATGGGTTTAATGGAAGGCTGCCGCACAAACTAGTTACATTCCATGAAAATTGAAGATATAGAAGATTACAACGGAGCTCTTATAGTCAATATACCTGTGACTAAAACAAAGACATCTAGATTGTTTACCGTGTCTGGTGAATTGTACGAAATTTGCCACATCAAACTCCAGAATGGTAAATGCAGCATACAAAAAGTTGGCATAAATAAGTTGGCTGTTATGGGCAAACAAATTGCTATATTTCTAAAACCGAAAGATCCTGAACTTTACACGGGTCATTCATTTCGTCGAGCATCGGCAACAATTTGTGTGAGCGGGGGTGGTGACATCTCAGCTGTGAAAAAACTAGGAGGGTGGAAATCAACCGCAGTTGCCGAAGGTTACATCGACGACAATATTAAATAACAAGTTAGAACGAGGAAGAAAAATTGTGGAAGCAATTAACAAGAATAACTGTACCATACATGTGTTCACAATATTACAAGTACGACTACCACAGGAAGTACTACTTATAATATGACGGATAAAGAAAATCCACCTGTAACTTTTAGTAACTGTAGTAATATTACTATTCATTATAATTACCATGTTGACAAAAATTAATAATACATGTTATTAAATTTATATTGTGTTTTTTTCCTGATAAAGTTGTAGATAAAGTATAGTATTCTATTCGCGAGTAATGCCTATTACTCATTCCGATGAATTGCGCCACGAGCGTAGCGAGTAATATATAATCATCCTCATGAGTAATAGCCATCATTACTCGCTCATTGAATAATATAATATTATACATGTGTAATAATAAATATTAACGTAATAAAAATTATTTTACTAATGTCCATTTCGTGAGCACAATGAAAACTAAAAATTAAAAGAAAATCAAACTAAAAAAGAAAACTTTATGTATTTGTAGCTTTTTGAACTTCTTAGTCTCGAAGTATGTAATTTATATCAATTTATCATTCGCCCTTTGTTTAAATTGCTTTATTGATAATTAATAATGTTTTGTTTAGTTAAACTATACTTTCTCATGATTTTAATAATTTTTACCGTTCGTTCGGTTTTTATTCTAAGATCATTTTGTTTGGTTATATACTGCTTTTGTCAAATTTTGATTTATGCATCTCTTTATTGTTACCAATTAATTTCAACTATTTTTGATTTTTATGCTTGAGGCTATTAGTTTTTATTATTCAGATTTGAGTGAACCTTGCCTTGAGTTTCGCTCTGTTCGATGTGCGATAGAGTTCATGATCGCGGGAGCTCATCTATCATAAATTATTCATTCATTCTTATCGTTTGTTGTGAAAACGTATTTCATTTCACGAGCATCATTAAACACTGGGTTTCCAATTATCTTCTTTTATGTCGTTAACACTTCTTTCAAATAGACCAAGAATTACCATCTCGTGAACTATGGTGACAGGCATTTGCAATGAATTTTCTATCAGCATTCATTTAATCGTGTTTTACCACAGGCTGGGCTAATCAGTTATGTTTTTCCGATAACTTAACTGTGTCCTATTCGACACAGTTTTACAGTAACATATGTGGACGTAAACCATGGTTTACGTCAATTAACGACCTTCCTTTCCTTTTCACTGAGAGGACCAACTATAACATGATTAAGAAGACCATTGCGAACCAGTAAATTTCGTGCCGTATCATCGTCTTCGGATGCTTAATGTTCAATTAATTAATAAATTAAAAAAAAAGCGTTGGGTTGGCTCTGCAAACAGAACACAACAAGTCAGCACAATATATTTTAACGTTTAAGTTAAAATTCTATTAAAGTTCTGATTAATTTCGTACAAAATTTGGTGAACAAGTGTTGTTAACTTTGAACGTTTGGTCAGAGAAACTCAAAATAAGTGCAAAACGATCGTCGAAGAATCTGAACTGTGTTCTTTTTACAGCTGTCTTCCGACAATCATCAATAATCTTTCACTTCTTCGCTGACAAGACTAGCAACATCGTTAATTACAAAATTATCATCATCGGGAGTTTTTGACTTTCTCCTGCTCCGATAATTATTTATTTTTATTTAGGTTCATCATAATTTATTATGTTAACGATTGGCGATTGGTGATATATTGCGCTTAGACACAAGTAGTTTTTGCTATAGTTGTTTATGGGCAGTATTTAAATTAGCATTTCTTTTATTTGATAATTTTTTTAAAATTATTTTCATTGGCACAATCGATATTTTTTGCAGTTTCGCTTATTTTAATTTCAGATTATTTGTATTTGTATTTTTCAAGTACTAATAATAAACTTACATTGAAATATATGAGCTAAATAAATTAATTAGTTTTAAAACAAATGTGGGTTCGCTCTGAAAACTACTTGTTTCCTTTTCTCTGCAAAAATAATTAACGTTGCAAGTGTAATCTATGTGGTGCTAATTTTGCTGCACACTCGCCGAAAACCTAAAAGGGAATTTATAAAAACTTTGAAGTAGAAATGCATCATTCGGGCGATGTACCTCAATGTAACTGATATAAACTGAGACGTACAATGTTCATTATGTGCAATACAAACATACAAATAACTAGGGTATCAGTGTACTATTATATCAGTAAGCAGTAGGTAGTTTTCTTTGTTTGGCCCATAGTGTGACGTTCGCTGCAAAACGTTGCAAGTGTAATCTATGTCGCATCGCTGCTCAACAAAGTCAACACATTTCAACACCAGACATTGATCTACAGAATGGCGACGTTAAAAAAACCCCAGTGTCATAACGCCGGTTTCTAGACACGAAATAAGTGTTCGGCACTGACGTATTTATCTGAAGCTGCAAATTTTAATTTATTTTGCTCAAATAACGTATTGGTTGCCGGCCTCAGAAATTTGACGACGTTGTTTTGATCATATGTTCACTAGTTCTTAATGGACTATCGGCGATGATATGATATTGAATTTGACTGTCTATTATTACTTATAGTAGTTATTGCTGCATTTTTTTTGTTATTAACAACACGTAATGGGTTTATTTTACCATTTGATACTTCTAACGCCTACACGTGATAATATCTAGCGCTTTTTGGGCACAGTTAAAGTAATTATTATTCATGTTACGGTATTTTTAATTATTTAATCATTCATAAGTATCAGGCCCATACAAAATTTTTCAATGAAGATTTTCTAGTTCTGCCTAATTTTATAACATTAAAATAAAAATTTACCGTTAAATGCCCTTTCATTCAAAACTAAATGTTGTGATTCTATTCCAGATCCTTTTCACGCCCTCTCCAATTACTTATTTCCGCCAAGTGGAACACTCAAATATTATTCCTTTTGTAAGCACCGTAACAATATACAACCAATAACTTTTCTATAGGTGTTATCCTTGAGAGGCACGCATACACATAAATTCAAGTTAAATAAGATTTTATGGATCCTGTAACAAAAATCTACTTATTAATAATTAAAATATTTTGGTTTGTTGTTTTATTTTTTTTTCAATAAAACATTTTCCAATAAAGTTACGGCGAGGTATTTAAATTATTTAAAAATGTAGATATGGAATACATTGGCATATAAATATGTGGTCTACATATTACAATGTTACTTAGTTGTGACGACAAGAAAAATAACGCCTTAACCGGCTAAACGTGGATTTACGTTACCCGCAGACACGGTTGCGCATCGACATATAAAATACATGGTACGCTATTCCTTGTGGTTCAATAAAGTTTGCCTCGCCGTCGTCGATACGGAAACGGAACGCGCGAGCGTATAATATAAATGCAGCTTTAGTACTCCTATTGTCTCTCAAAACAACAATTGCCCGCCGGTAAGGATCTAACGCCTGATATTCATTTATTGTAATATTGTTTCGCAGAGTTCTAATTAAATGGGCGTCAGACAAGTGGGGCAGTCTGACAGTGATACGCCTCACGGGCAGTCGGTGTCTGCGCGGTTGTGATGCTCGCGCGCCCGACTGCCACAAATTACTCGAGATTATCGCACAATTATGAGATCGGCGCGGCGTTCGCTCGAAAGCGAGACGGTACCTACTTTCGCACATTTCATAGTCGGCTGGATTTCTGATCGAAGATATCGATGCCATGTCGTGACGGGATATTAATGTCGGTATAATTTTACGTAAACCGTCAAAGAATGGTATGTGAAGCGTACCCTGAAAAATTCTAAACTTAAGTTTAGAAGTTTTAAAAATTTCTAAAGCTCACTACTTCTTAAAGATTATCATCGAACAAGAAAACACATCTTCACTACGGCGACTTCATTTATCTTAACACATAACTGTTATGATTAAATTCATGTTGAGAACTGTTGTCGCGATTAAGAGTATGTAACGAGGTCAGATGTCAGGTTTCAAATAATTTTCTGATACTAATTTTATAATTCTGCGTAAATTTGTATTGTGTAGCATTTGAATCTACATTTGATATGTACATATTTACGTGATACGCTATTATAATCGTTAAACTAATATGAACAGATATATTTAGAAGAAATTGTTTTAATTGTATTTGTATTTGTTTTTGTAATTCGCATTATTATACTTCAAGTTATGCACGACATAGTGGCCTTATGAAAATGTTTCAACAACAATTTTATGACTAATATCCTTTGCGTTTCTGAATAGGATTTGTGTGTTTTCTTACTTTTAAAATTTACAAAGATGCTGCCATTGACCAGAAATTCTCCAGTCTTGATTGAATAAAGATATTTTGAGGAATCCAAGAAAGATAATAGATTAAGTTCATATCTTCAATAACAATTTTTGTCTTTATCGATCGTGTTGCGACTGTAATACAAATGGCAAAAAATAATATTAGTTTTTTCCTCCAGTTGAACTAAGAAGAAGAACACAATCAACGTTCACGATGTGCAAAGATAATATCTTTCGTAATAAACTACTTTAGTTTCCAATTTAGAAGTAGAGGAATGGATATTTTCCAAGTGAACTGAGCAGACAGTGAACGTGATGCAATCGACTTCAGGATAGATTTTTAGAAAATATTCTGGGCAATTGGAAAAACATGTTGCATTTCCTGAACTTGAAAGCAATATAGACGAAATGTAAAATAGTCCCACAATAGACAATTTACGAAGACGAGCAAAAATTTGTTTTCAAGACATAGTGCAACCAAACTAAAAAGAGTGGACGAAATGCTAAACGTCAGAGAAAAAGAAACTTATGTGTGCCAATCACGTCAGTTTGGAGGGACAACATGATGCTGCAGCTTTACTAAAGGAAACTACGACTTTACCTACCCGAGAGACCTGACGAAGCCACAAATTTAAGCATCGAATAATTTCAGCAACATTTCTTGGCGCAAATATCAACAAGAGTATTGGCTGCAACGTTTTTCTATCATACCCGTTTATAATAAAACCTAAAGAGGAATGTTATCCCGATAACATTGAAATGGCCCATATATCTGCGGAAGTAAACTTATAATCACTGATCAACATAAAACGGAACTACAAATTACATATAATTTTTAATTTGAAAACTGTATAAATGATGTTTATATTATGCCAAGTAGGACTGCGGTTAGTTGGATGGTGCAGGAGATATGAGTTCTTCGGAAATGTAATGGATGGATCGACAAAATATTGGTGGGAAGAATGGGAGGAGCCAGGTACGACTGAGGATGTAAAAGTGTTATAGATGGATCAGGAGTTTGAGCGAGACTGAGAGTAGATTGGAAAAATGCAAAAAATATATGTCGTAAGCCCAGAAAATAAGTTTGGTTTTTATCCGTTGTCCCGACATCCCTGCCATCACAATTCAAGAGAAAGTGATTACGCCACTCTGAGATCGCTATCTGCTGCTTACACTTATCGTAATTTGTTAGAATGGCGAAGTTGATTTAAATCCCGTCGCGAGTGAGATTAGATCTATCATGCGAAGAACAATAAACCGTCGACAATTTGCGAGGTTACAGAGAAAATGAGTCATGAATGAGTAAAGGGTAGTGGATGGGAACCAGACACGAACACACTTACAGGACTTTGGCTGCAGCCAGTTTGACCAGTCTATGTAGGCCCGTGATCTCGCCCCTATCGAGTTTCATCTTTTTCCTTATAAAACGTTCCTTGGTGTACAAGAATTCAACAACGACGACGAGCCCAGAGGACGTTACTACATGGGCGGTAACGTGTTTTGAAAATGGCATACCAAAACGTGTCACACTATGACCAGTGCCTCAAAAATAGTAAAAGCTACATGCAAAAGTTGTGTACGAATTGTAGATTGTTTAGCAATAGTTTGTTTGTACATATACTCGTTTTGTTTGTATTACCAAACGGAATTTACTTTCTGAACGTGCTAAATATACAGTACGAGTGTAGAGTCGGCAACTATGGAAATAGAACTTTTATCAAATGATTTTCAAAAAAATCCAATTTCTATCTTAAGTAAGGTACATTATTCTGTGATTGTCACTTAAAGATCGTATTTTGCGTTTGATGAGTTACGATAGAGCATGTAATAATGTAAAAAAAGTAATATTGTATTTTGATATTTTATAGATAATTGCTTTTAAAGTTTTAAAATAAAAATCCAAGAACAATCTTGTGTTCCAAGTTTAATAAAAAAAAAATTAAGTTTAATAAGAATTGACTTAGGGTTAAAATTATGACAGGCCTACATTAGCTTCTAAATTGGTACCTTCTTCTATTGCTGGATGATCATCAACCCTATTCAATTAACCCAACCCAACCTTAATTTAGCTCCACGTCCATTAAAAATGTAAAATAATCCCAGGGAACCTTAATGAAGTAAAACTTGCATGAATTTTATAAAAAACGCTTGCGAATGGGGGGAATTTTTGCCCAACACATAATTTAGCTCAAATCCAGTAAACTTCTAAAATAATCCCAGTCTTTACAATAAAAAAATGCAAAAAAAGGAGGAGGGAGAGGAGTCTCTAGCATAAATACACAATCCAACACTCATTTTTTTCTACGTCCATTACACATCTAAAATAATTCCAGGAAGTCTTAATCAAAAAATCGCACTGAAATGTAACCTAGTCCTAAGCTAAAAAGTCGTTAGATTGGAGGGCGCAAATTTTTGATCGTGGTTGGACTTGAAATAATTCGTTTTCACCGATTTACAATAAGTTTAAATAAATTTGAAATTTAGTTGATGGTCAATTGCTAAATTAAATTTTGCCCCAAATTAATCCCACACATGACCTTTCTATTTTGGAAACTGTCGCTGTCCTATCTCTTTATCAGGATATGTTATTGATTCACTATTGCTCACAAACCACTGTTCTATTACGTTCGCCACATCCCCTCAGTATTAAAATTCCAATTCGCTCTTTTTCAGTAACATCGAACCATTATTTACTTAATGGCTATTTAACGTCGATTGTTACATGGCTACTTTTTTCATTAAAACTCAGAACTTGTTTGTTTTAAAACTGTAAATATTTCAAAATATAATTTATTATTATTTAGTCTTAGAATTTCACGCTCTTTCCAAATTCATCAAAATTAGGGTTTCCATTGAAAAATATTTTCGCTTAAGTCATAACGCGCAAATAAAATACGATCTTTACGTGTCAGTTAAAATATGCATCACTCAAGATGAAAAATGATGTGTTCGAGGATATATTTGAAAAACATTTATTTCGATTTTTAATCACACAGTATTATTTTCATAAACAAGGCGAAATACAATAAAACCATAAAGAATTTGGAGCTAGGTAACACGTATTATTCTTGATGTATATACATTTAGTCACTGCCGCTGTCAAAACGCTCACAATAACTACTGCCTTGCGATAATTTTGTTCCCAACCAGAACTATTAGTAATATAATCTCTTAATATATTCCGTACACGTCGACACATTGTGTAAGACTAAAGGCACAACCGCTTGATATTTTAAAAGCTATAAATTATTTTTAATGTCCTTTAAAAAACTGACTGATATATCTTCGTATGCGTATGAATTTTATGACTTCAGATTTTTAATTTTTGAACATGACATTTTCTGTGTACACATATGTATAGTCATCATAACGCTATTTTATTGCATAAAATAGAGCGAAGTATAGAAAAGAAAAGAACAAAGCTTATAATATCATGCGGTACCAGTTCATTCCATGTTTGAGATTTCAGAAGCACGCGATAAGATGCAAATTAAATTAGAGATGTTCAAACATTTTGATAGAATCGAGGTTTGTTCTTTGCAAAACGATAAATACACCAATTTATTTTTATTAAACTTCTTTTCTCAAATTACGTTTTGAAGAATGTTTAAATGGCTCAATACCTGCCATTCAATTTAAAATTATATATGGGTTCTTTTTACATTATAATGTTACTCGTGGGTTCATATGGCGATAATATTGAATCGATTTTTTTCAGGTTGTTCTTTTATTTAAGCCGAGTTCGGATGCATGGTTTCCAAATGGAGCGTTGTCAATTTTCTTTGTAACGTACATGCACTTTGTGTTGATATTTTCGAAAAACTCTGGTTTTTTTCCTTTCCTCTTGTTAAATTATATGCACTTGTCCTTATTTCAGTGACACTTCACCACGTTTTATTTCTTCAAAACACTGCTGCCTTTTATTGCCGTTAATTTCTTATCGTAGCGACGTGCACCATAGAACAGACAAATCGACATATATAGTTAAATAAGCCGGGCGGCTTCGGCAATTATTCATTCAGTCCTAAACGCCGAGTCTAAAAACTTCGTCTGCGACAATAATAATCGAAACTCCAGAAGTAGAAATCAGTAAGTGCTTTTCAATTTATTTGTTGTTAACTGAATACTACGAATTGTCGTGTTTGGTTTGTTCAATTGTATTGCCTTGAACCCACTGTTATTTTACAACGATTTATTTGTGTATCGTTCTGATAAATCCCTGACTAAATAATTGTATTAATTATAAAAATTAATTAATTATAAAATATTGGAGATTTGTGTTGATTTGTGATTAATACATATTCATAAATTTGTAAATTATCGTTTTCTCTTCTAGTTCTGGCCTACAGCGTTTATTTCAAATAATTTTTTAACCAACTGTACATTTTCTTTACGCCCCAAAAAATCCCCAAGGCGAACCAAATATTGAAACCCTTACAACAAAAACTAGATTTTAACACAAATTTTTGACTACTTATGTTTAACCGAAATGTATGTATGTCAGTTATATATTTCCTATTCCAAATTTTCTCCTCTTCTTTTCGTATATTTTTCTTTTAGTACAAAAGATTTCTTAAATGTTTAAATTTCTTCCACGCTATATCGCACTCTACTTGTGTTATTTTTATAAAATTTCGCATTATCACAATTTTCTTTATGGCAAACTTTTTGTATATATTTATAGCTCCCTTTCATTCTGGTATCAACTACCGTTACAGCCACCGTTAGTTGGTATTTAAAATAAAATTTCTGATGTTAACTTTTTGGAAAAACTCAGATGGCACATAATATTCGGTATTGTTTCTGGTTTTATTTTTGTATACATATGCAATCGAATTTCGCAAAGTTATTGTAGTTACGTAGGTACGTTTTCTTTAAATGTCTCGCGTCATCCTATCTTACACTGGGTTTACCTATCCTATTTTCTACTAACTTTTCTTAAACTCTTTAACCCACCTATACAGGAATATCATAATGACTTTGCAGAAACGTCGGAACGTCGTTTTCTAGAGAACATTCATATACGCTGTTCATTACCAGAGAACCAGAGAAAACATGTATCTACAGTAAATGACGGTTTACTTGCCGCAATTTTTCCATATCTCGGAAACGGTACCAACCCAACCCTCACGATTCACACCTTACACAAGACCATCATGACCGTAAGGGCCGCCGTAGACTAGCGATTAAACAGTCGGCCGATAGTTTAGTCGGATCGGGCTGGAGCGCGCACACTACGCCGACTAAACTATTTGGTTGCACGAGGGCGCGCACACTGTCCGATAGTTGCCCGATAGTCGGCGGCTGAATACATCGCGAAGCACAGTTCTTGGGCGAAACGTGTTATAATAACTGCACACATCAAAGAGAAATTTTATCTAGAAAAGTTATAATATTATATATTATATTAAATAGACGAAAGAAATTAATGAAAAAAAGAATTCGAAAGTTTTACATGTGTTTCATTTAAATTTTAATGATTCTAATTCTATATATTAGTTGACTGAACTTGTACATATGAAGTTTCCATTGATTGTTTCTTTTAAAATGTTTGGCGTTGTAAATGTCTGTAATGATCGTTGCTAATAAATTATTATTATTCAATTGTCTTTTATAAACGACAAATGTACGCACGCGCACTTCTTATCAGACCCGGTCGGCGGACTAAATAGTTGTATAGTGTGCGCTCTCGTATTGAACGCCATGCACTTCAAGCGATCGGCCGATAGTTGGCAGACTTTAAAGTTGGATGGGAATCGTACTGCCCATCAAACTTTTTAATCGGCCGATTTAAAATCGCATAGTGTACGCGCTCCCATAAGGCCACGTGTAATTCAGCCACCGACTAAACTATCGGCCGACTGTTTAATCGGTAGTCTACGGAGGCCCTAACTCTATCGCCTTAGTGAATATCACACGCGAAATACAAGTTTTAAACAACTTCTAATACAAATTTTACGGGCGCGATCGCATTGGGGAGTGCGGTCGCATTTGTCGTGGCTATCACATGTAATTAACCTATATTGATATATTCACGTTGCGATACCGCGTGCGCCATGGCGCCTTTCATCGCGCCTATGTGCTGGAAATTTATGTAAATTTAACAAATAACATGAGTAAAAGTTATGTCTTTCTAATGAAAAAAAAAATTGTTTGTGAAATATTAATAAAATAGGGATACTAATTTTAAAAATTGAACAATGTTGCGCCGCATGCATTTATAAAAAATAATAGAATCGTAAATAATGCACAACATTAAGTCAAGCAACTTTTATATAAAACGTGCTTTAATACAGTTAACAGTAACACGCGGAGTCCGTGTAATGTGTCCACAGCTTGTCCATAGAGTGGCGCCCTAACAATAAGATCTTACACCTCTTTCGAGTTGGATTGTATCTTTTTACAAATTTTAAAACCATGCCGTCCGAAAATCACTTCTTATCAATTCATTGGGAGAACTTGAGAAAGTGTGAAACAAAAATTAACCTGAAAATGTCCTTCAATATGCATTATTATATTTACTGATAAAGCTACTAATATTTCGTTACTATTCACTAAATAAATATGACAATTATAACACGAATTAATTTGCTTAACCTTCGCATTACAGTCTTGTATTTTTGTTTTGTGTTGCATGTTGAATAACGTTTGCTTATTCGTTTGTTTTCTTTCTTGATGAAACCTGTTATGTGTTTTTACAACTTGTTTCGAATTACGCGAGAATGTTGTAGTAGATTCAGTCATATTGGTTTCTGAATTACACGGTTGTTTGCAGTTGAAGAAATTCTGAAATACGCGCGGTCGTTACATTAGAAAATGTAACCGATTTCATTTACTACCACGTTAATGCACGGGCGTATCAAATGACGGGCATTAATTTTCATTATTGACTTTACATGCGGGAACGCCGTAACAATAACAATAACGACACAGTCGTTAGCTATTGTATTAAAATACAAATCGTTTCTACGTTGTGTACCGATTATCATATTTAAATGCGTTTATGATATCTGAAATGCATGCGATTATTGTAATAATGTAATCTATGCGGTAGCTTATAGCCGCAGACAATTGAATAAATAATTAAATAGGCAAGAAAGTATATGGTGAGCAGGGCATTGCTGGCATTCCGCAGACAAAACGCCGGCGCTAGTCGCACCTATTTATGAGCATAATTATATGTTAAACAACACTTTGCGTGACTTCACGTGCGCGTCATTTGTCAACATATTATTCGGTATATGAGTTATGAGTATGAACGTAGTCGCTGCAGGTAGGCGATTCATAACCAACACGACACTAGCACCGACAAACAATCAATCCCTACCTCGTGTGGTCGATTATGCATAATTTTCACATTAAATTAAAAATTCAATAAATGGCGGTTGGTTAATCGAACTTGTTCATTTCCGAAACTTGACATCTTCATTAAAAGATATAAAGATTAATATTCAGCCTTTTTTAAGTAGAGCAAACGCAATAAATAAGTAGATCATACATTTAAATTTCTAAAGTTAAATATGAAACCGTGAATACCAATAATGATCGTCCTTACAACGCTATAATAAATAAATTAAATAAAGAGTTATATGTTTCTAAACACGTTCGGATAGGCGATATCTTGCGCGTCTTCATTCTGTGGAAAAAAATCGATTGTAACACCGATTACAAAGCAATCAAACTTGATCGCGGCGCCTAGTCGGGTTATTATGCGTTATATAAAAATGCGACAAGCGATTAATCTGTATGTGGTTATGTACGGTACTGAAAACAACATTGCCGTATATATAGACCGATCTAACGATAACAACTTTTATCACTAGCATCCTTTACTTATTAAGGCATGAAGATGCCATAATAAGATATCTACGGACACCTATCGACATGCCTTCATGAACTAATTGCAAAATTAAAAGGTTGTCTGAAAACAAAATGGCCTTATACGACGTAGATATCAAACTATTGAACTAACATTATGATCGATACTGACATTTTTTTAATGTTAATAGCTTCAGATCTTACGCTGTTGTCCATAACTTCAAAAGGCATAAATTAAGAGTCGATATTCAGTTATATTATCATAGTTATTACTTCAAGAGATATTTTACTTCATACTGGTATACATAGCCATCAAACTTACTGATATAATTTTGTTTTATCAAACAGCTCAAATTAAGTAAAAATTATTGTTTCAATTTAAATATTTCCTGCTTCTTACAACATTGAAGCCTTGGTTTGATCTTCGAACCAGTACACCGATATATAGTGTGCTTAAAGCTCAATAGGCGTATCAAATTTCGCATACCAATATTATTAGGGTATATGAACATTAAAAATAAAGTACAATTTGAAATACACTTGATAATAAGTATGGAAGACCACGTGTTTAAAACAAACTTATTGTCCAAGGAATCTAATTCCCAATCTGAAGTGAATCTAAATGTTAAAAACAATATACATGCTAATAAGATTTTTGTGAACAACATTGTGTGTCGTTCTTAATAAACCAACGGTTTATATGTGTAAATCTACCTCTTCTCATTTTCATATTTCGTTGAACTATAATGGAGCATGAAGTGCGAAATATGATAAATACTACCATGAACTTTACTTTAAATTTGTGTCATATATAATCACCAAAAACTTACCGTTCGCGCCGTTCATCGCCAAACAACCATTCGTGCACGCTAACAATATTTTTGGAGCCGGGGTGTATCCAAAAAAGAATCAACGTCAAGTACTGTCCACACCTGAAAATATCAAAACAATTATATGGTAGAATAATGTAAAAGTGACTTTACCGATGGGGAAATCATGCGTCATAATACTAACAATAATATGAACGTAATTTCTTTGATATTTTTCATATTCAAGTATTGATATCAGTTCCCTTTCGGATACAGTACTGCTAAAGATGTTTGCTATTCATAACACGGTTTCTTACTGAATATTGAACTGAAATAAGATATTAGCCCTAAATGTTCTTGATATTTTGTTGTTCACAAGCACAAACCAGAACAAAAATTCATATAGCGAGCCAACCACTTAACGTTTGAAAGGAATAGCTGCTACTTTTTGCTATTCTCGTTATAATCCATATTAAATAGCGGACGCGTGAACATAACCTCTTTTGCGCGATGAGAATGGGCCGGTTGCGGCCATATATACCTGTAATATTTTCCATATCTTTATAACGAATATGAAACTGAAAATGTATTCTCATCGTAGGATCACAATCTTCCGAGTCACAGTTCACTCGAAATGAACTTCGATGAACAGCTCGCGATTTTGGAAACAAGCTTCTCTGAAACGAGGAATATTTCATTCAAATTAAGAGAAGAAAAATATAAAACTGCTGCTTTCAAAATTGAAATGGAAATTGCGGTCGTCTTCAAGAATAACTTTTCGATTCCTGAAGATAAACGAGAACTGGCTACTGTAGCTATGACAGTTAGTGTTCTACGCTAATACCAACATCAGCGTATGATTTTCATGCAATGAACAACGCGAAATCGAAGAGTGGACGACCTCCTGCAGAATTTGATACAACCAGTGATCGAAAGAAAAGAAGACGAACTGAGGAGCTGCGTGCTAATCACAGTACACCTGAATTAGCATTCGCGACTGAAATCGTTCGGCAGGAACCACTGAAGCTGCCAAGGTTGTGAATGATGTTACAAGAAATTGCCCAAGTCGAGCTTCGAAATACGGGACAGCTATAAAATTGGCCGCGAAACCACAACCAACCGAAGTATACGGCGATAAAGCACTTCATTATTAATTGATTCGAAATTATCAAAAAAAAAATTCGTGTCAAAACATATGGAACCTACAGAAGAAAGTCGGGGCCATTTTTTGACCGTCCTACGAACATGTTTTAGCGGCCAAACCTCAGTGTTATCCGCAACATATCACACGTACCGAAATTTCAGCGGAAGTTCCACTTTTAGACCACATGTCTATGAGAATTTTGTCCAGAATGATTTCATCTTTTGACTTTATCATCAGCAATCGTGAGTAAACAGAAACTGATTCTGAAGTGGGGGTGCGATGGTAGCTCAGGGTAAAGTGAGTATAAGCAAAAATTTCCCGACTCTGAAAGTTCAGACGCGAGCATCTTAACTACCATTGTCCCGTTGCAACTTAGACCCACAAACACTTCTACAAGTAACGATGTAGTGATCTGGAAAAACCCAAAACCTTCCTCATCGCGCTACTGTAGACCAATAAGACTATAATTTCTCTGAGAGGCTACAGAATCGACTTCTGCGGAAAAAAAATATATTACAAAAAAGATGATATCGCTCACTCCAAACCGTTGTTGACGGGAAGATAATTGAAACATATTACGAATTAATACTGTCGATGGTAGATGGAAAAGGTATCAATTCGCTATCGGGTACTACCTTGCGATATCATCTTTGTAAAGAACCGTCCACAAATTTCAACAATATTGATGAAATCGCTGAAAAAGAAGTGGACGTCTCTGAACAGCGTTTAGGAATCTCTTTTCTACATGCATGGATATGATTATGATAAGAACTATGCCCATAGTAATTTCGACTGCTAATTTGTATTAGATGAAAAGCTAATCGAGAATTAAAAGCTTTTTAGGAGACAATATAAATCATTCATTACAAAACTTTCCTTAGGGAGAAAGCAGCTAGAAACTAACGATTAAGTAAATTTTCTTAATTTACTAGTCAGATCAATTATGTAACAAGAAAGTATTTTTTATTACACGTATTCAAGGATAGATTTTGTGATTTTATTGCAAAAGAAGATCTAATTAGAATATTGCTAATTACGGCTCCATCCGTAATTGAAACATACAACACCCGAAGAATTACAAATGATAGAATTTCAGACAATTCTTTAAATGATAATTAATATAATTATTTCTATGCATGTGTTTAATAATAACGATTTTTTGCAATATATATTCCAAAGAGGTGCTTTTGTTAACTTTTTGTATAATAAAGCTACAAATCTCAATATTATTTGTATTTAACTGTTCAAAATATCTCTGGACCCACCACACCTAGGGAACACCATAAGTTACTCTTCCATGTGCTTGCTAGAACGAGTAAGTTAAAACAAAGTACTACTTCCCATTTCTCAATTATAATCACCTTAACGGGCTATTGAGTGTGTATTATTCGTTAGCATATAGCTACTTTCAGTCATGTTACGTTCTGTGTTAACTAGATTCGAATGTTTCAACACAAAACTACCGAGCGGCAAACCACCAAAAAATCAATATTTCATAACTATAATACCAGTAATAAAAATTCTTAATTTTCTCAATATGAAAAAATTTTGTTGCGTGGGGAAGATGTTTAATGCTTTACGGCAATGTGTAAAAGCACACAGTAACACAGACAACAGCCGACGTGTACCATCGTTCAAGACGACAGTCGAAGAGTAACACAGTAACATCCATTGTATCATCATCATTCAAGACAACAGTGTAACAGTGACATAGATACACACAGAGTTACACAGCATCATCATTCAAGACAGTCGAACTAACAACTTTATTCAAAGCAACTTAAGTAGTAACACAACAGTGTTATTCACTTGAGCATTCATTAATTAGCAAACAAGCTAAGACATCGCAACAGTGCCAACTGTAATTGTGAAAGAATTGTAAATTGTAAATAGTGGTAATAAATAGTGTACATAGTTAAAGGCGTTTATCTATATCCTTCGAACGATAGAATAAAGGCCAGACGATGGCGACGCACATTAGTGGCGTAAAGTACGTGATCAACAGACGTACTCGAAATCCTCGTCGAACAACTCGCCACGAGTCGAGTGCACGCAATTTCTCCGTTCACGTAGCGCACACAGCTATATTTTGTTTTATTAATATTAATGTGCAAGCGATGTAAATTGATATTTATGCCAAATTGGTTGAATTTGAATGATGTTAAAGTATACACCATGCTGTGGATGCCTACTGGTGCACGACAACAACTCTGGAAGTTTGCATGCCTAATTTTAAGTTTAATGATAGCGAAATTATCGAAACAGGAGAGCGCGTAAAATTCCCCTGTAAAATATCATTTTCACTCCACTCTAATGTAGATATTTCTGAACTATATATCTAACCAATCTAGTTTCCTTTGAAAACGAGGTTCATGATTTTGAATTATTGTGTTAATTAGTTGAATTAAAATTATTATCTATTTCTCTCGCTTAATTTGCGAACTACTTTTAAAAATGCACAGAGGAATATTTATTTTCGGTTTAATCTCCATCTAAATAATTGCTTACTTCGAATTTCACAGTATTAAGATTTGTTACGAAATACGTATCAGCTGCACTGTGTTTATGTGTTCGTAAACGTTTATGTAAATGTTGTATTGTGTGACCAACACAAGTTGCAATTAGAACAGTATATGGACAGTATGTGGTGTGTGTGTGTGTGTGTGTTTATGTTTGAGTATTTGTGTTTTAAGTTGTGTAAAACAGTAGTTAATTGTGTTATAAATTTTACCTGAAATTATAATATCGTGTGGTATTGGAATGTGGTTCACACCTAATATTGCAATATTGATGTATTATTTATGTCTTCTGTTCCAATTTAATTTTCTTAAAGTGAATGGGCTGATTTTTGACAATAATATTAATGAGTTATAAAAGTTTAATATACTGAAGAAAAATGAAAATAAAATCAATGTGACTTTGTATTCTACATCCAAAAAAAAATTTTAAAAATAAAGGTAGTTTTCAAAATGCCATTAATGTTACCTAACCAGTACAATTTAAAAATATATCTTTTGACGAATGACGATTATTATCAATGACTAAGTTCCAAATTCAGAAACGTGAAATGAACCAGCTTCAGTATAATATAGTTAACCTGAACTGTATCAAAATATTTGCTTGTTCTTAAAATTCGGATAGCAAAATATACTTGATTTACTTTTATTTACTAAGAACTAATGAAATAATAACAGAAAAAAGAAAAAAAAAACCCTTATAATACACTTCGACTCATGGATGCGTATCCAAAAAATTAAACCTTGGAATATAAACAAGGGGAAGACTTAAATTTAGCAACGTGCTACAAGGTTTGCATTAATATACTTTTTCATTCTTTTATGAACGATCTGAAATTGTGGACGGAGTTTTTCCTGATGCTCTTATCATAATTTAAATACGCGTCCTACAAAAATGCCATGTGATAGATGTCAATAAACCGTAGAGGAATTTCACTTTGTACATGTAAATACGTAAAAAATCCGAACGCCGCAGTAAGAGTGATCGCAACGTTTGTTAGTCTAGACGTTTAAGAATTATCTATGAAATAAAAAATCTCGCTATGCTTTTGGAATAATTCCGAGCCGTAAAAATATTTTCGTCGACCGCCGAGCTTTCAATGAAATATTCAATGACATTAGCTCTGAACGAATCCATTAATACCATTCATGTAAGTGCGGTTGCCCTTCCAACTCGACAAACTAGTTTACGATTGCTCTTCGATCTTCGTACGTTGGTAATTATTACAACTAAACTGCTGGTAAACTATCGACGTTTATACATTTGTGTATGTGTGTGCTTCCAGGAAGAAAGCATGTGGACTGAATTTATCATAAATTTACTCATGTATGACTTATTGTGAGCATATAAATGTGAGCTGTACATTTATTACCTATTATTAATTACACACGCCGAGCGGCTAAAAATTTCTGAACAAATCGTTGTAAATTACTCTTAAACACCGGTTTTGCAGTTTACTCTTTCCGTGATTCAATTATATTAACGGGGATGTAGATTATAAGTTTCGATTTTCACATAAACAGCGTTGCGTAGTTAACTTTTATTTTGTTGGAAAACCGAGACGTCTTTGTGACTGTAATTATATTTTGTTACTGCGGTATGTGTCGGCAACTAGCGGACTATTTGTTTATCTACAGAGCAAATTTTATTCTCATAGTGTCGGAATGTAATACAACATTAAATTATTCAGCCATTAAATAACATTACCTAAGAGCGTGCTGTTTACAATTATTCGATGTAATTCAACATTCCTGGCGATAATTTACCTGCTGTGAAGCATTCCATATAATCCAATAATTTCGCTCATAGTTTCTAAAACCATAAACGTCAAAATTCGCTTACAAATCGCACAGCCCACAAGTGCATAGCTACATTTCCATGAAACATAATAATTATTACATATAACTCATATGTCTCATATGTTTTAAAGAGTTTTATAATATACGTGTTGTGCTCCTTGAGCCTTAGAAGCGCAACTATTAATACTTTTGTAACACAAATAATGACTACTCAATCAATCCTCAAAATGTGTAAAATTTCATTTCAATTTTAAGCATTTGCGGAATATTTTTAGAACCTGACATGCTGAGAAAGGCAAATAGATGTACAACGAATCCTAGATTATTCCTCCATTATCGTTTGCAACACTGAAATGTAAATTTAAATGTAAAAAATATTAGTGTGTAAGAGCTAAGCGATTATGTTTGCTGATGGGACACAAGAAGAACTTTATAAAACAGTAAAACATACAAGAATTAACATACTGATAGAATTAACGTTACGCTAGCTTATGGTGGCGCCCAAAGGTGTAGCCAGGTTATTAGTACGTGTCGTTTTAACACGTGTTTGCATCATGACACAATAGTACATTCCAACCGTTTACATTATTATGCCGTGTTACGGTGACGTGTCGTATGTTTAACTTCCACTTTGAATTAAAATTTCACTGTACGTGTGTGTTTGTGTGGTCCTAGAAAGTGTGTGAAATATTAGAATAAGCACAACAATATCGTGATGAACGAACCCAGCGAAGACTAGATCGGGTGGTTCTGGCGCTATAACACGTCTGGCGAAAATCTGGCAAATCTACATCTTGGCAACGCATGATGAAGCAGGCTAACTGACGCCACGACTCTCCGATTTAGACCACGAGTTAGGTTATTTCGTAATTCGAGTCATCGCGATGCATGATAATATTGTGTCTGTATCTTCGGCTATAATATAAACACGTGTCATATTTTTACTTTTTATTTTGCGGTAAGATTGTTACAGGTGTCCTTTTAGAAAGAGTGAGAAATATGAAAATGAACGTAGATATTGGCAACAATTTTGCGATTTGTTTGAATACTCATAGCTTCCTACCAGTCTATTGCCTGTTCTGCCTTGAAAATTGGAAATTATTACGATACTCTTAGCTAAAAAAAAATGTGGAAAAACGTGGGGATTAGTCACCAAGCAAATGTACTGGCTGTACGTGGTGGTTATTAGACCAATCATTACATACAGCTGTATTGTCTGGTGGACGGCTTCCTCACGAAGGACAGTCAGAGTAAAACTGCCAGCATATCGGTAACTGGGGCGCTAAGCACCACGCCGTCAGCGGCCATGGAAGTGCTACTGGATCTTCCTCCTTTGCATATTGTGCTGCAAAGGGAGGCCAGGAAGGCAACACATCGATTTCACTATGCGGAGATGCAAAGGCCGCAGACATTGGCCTTCATGCGGAACAGGCTGCCGACCGACATTGAAGCGGATGACATCCTGGGTATGAGGGCTGATACAATGTCTACAATATACAGCTTCGGATTGCCTTACAAAGTCATTGTTCCCACTAGAGATGAATGGGAGCGTAATCAAGTCGCCCTGTTACAAGCAGATTCGAGCTGGTTTACGGATGGCTCTAGGACAACTGAAGGAGTAGGGGCTGGAGTGTTCTGCCGCAAGCCAAAAACTGGATTAGAATTCAGCCTTGGCAAGCATGCATCGATTCAACAGGCAGAAGTCTATGCCATTGAAATGTGCGCAAGAGAGCTATTAAAAAGCCCCCGGCAGCACAGGACGATAAGCAGTGCTCTCTCAATTAGGGAGAGTCAACAAGGGCAGCCTGGTCTGGATACCCGGATACGCTGGAATAGAGGGAAATGAAGCCGCCGATTCCCTGGCAAAGAGCGGGGCTAACCGAGAATTTATTGGTCCAGAACCGGCTCTTGAGATTACAAGAGCCCTGGCAACAAGTTCGAATAAGAGCTGGATGGAGCACAAGGTACTGGAATACTGGCATGAATGTCAGGGAATGCGAAATTCCAAGATAGTACTGAAAGGCCCATCTACTGCACGTAGCAGGATACTGTTAGGATTGGGTAGGAAAGACCTGCGCACTCTGACAGCCCTGGCTACTGGGAATAGCCGACTAAGGCATCACATGCATAGGCTGGGAGTGGCTGAGACCACTGAGTGCAGACTATGCTGTGAAACTGAAGAAACAGCAGAGCACGTTATGTGTGCCTGCCACGCCGGGGACAAAATCAGGTTCACAGTCTTTGGTAAGACAAAACTGGACTGGGCGAACTTGACAAAATCTCACCCACTAAAATCCTCCTTTATTTAAAGACAATGGGAATGGAGGGTGAACTATATTTAGTTGTGAGCCACAATAGACCCGGTCGCAGTGGAGGGGCGATAAACGCCCCACTCATTATAACTAACTAGCTAAAAAAAACGTCATAATAGTTCTTGAGGCGCTGTTGCTTCTGATGCTGTTAATCTATCATTAACTGCAATATGGAGTTCGTTAAAATGAAATAAAGGTCAGCCGAACAAGGTTGTAAATAACTTTACGAAACGCCAAAGTAACACAATATGCAGAGATTGAAAGAGGTCAATAACTGGTAAAGGTGGATTTGAAAGGAAGGGGAGAAAAAATTGACAAAAAATACAAATTTCAGGAAAAAATAAAAAGTTAGAAAAACACTAAAAACTTACACTACCACTACGACCACAGAAATATTATATATATATGGTGTAGGAATTATACTACATATATATAAGAACGGAGATAAAAGAGTCCGCCACCACAGAGGAATAACTTAACAAGCGCAATTGCTCAAAAAATAGAAAACAATCAAAAATACAATGGAACAGGATTTGATATTTGTGATCTGTCAAGCCAGCAAAAACTTATTAATAAAGCAATATGCATATGTCTATTCTTCATAAACATAGAAAATGCAATGGACAAGATACAAACAAAAGATATATAGAAAGCGTTATTAATGTATCGTGCCGGTGCACACGGTATGTAGTTGATGTGCATTTAACTCGACATTTTTATAGTGCAAACCCGTTAAGCGAATGCAGTATCCGTTGATGTAGAAAATGGTGCAGACATTGTGTTTTGAAAACTATCTTGTAACACGTGGTAATTGCAATAATTTATAATTTTCATACGCGAACCAGTTGGAGTAAAAAAAGGTGATAAGACGTCCGCCATGGTCCTCGAAAATACGATTCGGTAAAAATTAAATGCAATTTAGAATACCGTCACAGACAGCAGTGCTAATATTTCAATGTTAAATAATAAAATTAATGAAATTTGCATTGCAATGCAAATAAAAATGCGAATAACGAAAAACAACATAACCAAGATTATGGAAGAAAAAACTAAAGCCACAGAAAGCTTGTTATAGCGTTTCTACGCTATAACAAGCTTATAATCGAGAAGACTTACACAGTGGAGAAGCTTCTTGCTGACAATGCCACAAACCATAAGCGCGATGACAGCCTGGTGCATTCAGTAGCACAGAAAACTAGCAATAAAATGGATATTTAGTGTGTGGCGATTATAGAAATGTTCCAAAAAATCATTTGTGTCTAAAAATCAAATCAAAGTAATAAAAAACCACAATACTTATGCAGAGGTTGGAGAAATGGGATAATTTCCACATATTTAAGGTGCAATCATTGTTTTTGTCTCTGTCGCTATGAAGTTAATGATTGGTTAGGAAAATTTCTAAAAGATCAAACTAGAAATACGATATATTCGTTAAAGAAAACATTGTTAGCAATTCCCTTAGCAGCATATGCATATGCTTCGAATAGGATATTTTGGGTCGAAATTAATCTCTGAAACAGTTTTGATCGAGGGCCACACTCATATACATTTCATCTATTTAATTTTGAAATGTAAAAACGCCAACTATTATTTTTATACGATTTGCAAGACCGAAATTTTCGAAAGTCTCCATATAAGTTTGATTACATCCGAATTTTTTTTGTGGCTCAAAATCCAGGCTAACCCAATGCATAAATTTGTCACTAGATTGAAGCAAAGGCCAAATGATATGGTCATTTGGGTGGCCAACTTATATATGTGCTTTTTACTTAAACGTGTGTTTCAGTAATAACTCCAACTTGTGGTTTGTGGTCTGGATTAATGCAAATATTGTACTTTTATACAATTTGAAACACTCCCCAAGACTCAAAGATAAGGTGAAAAGAAATGTGTTAAACTTGGCGTGATCAACCAATCTTATACGAACTTGGGCTTCTACTTGAGCATAGCGAGGATTGAAATTACGAAATTTCAATTTTTAGATATAGATTTCCTCTGAAAAATTCCTCAAAGCGATGGATAAGTAAATCCATCATAACCTGGGTTAAGCTATAATTTGGAAGACGAAAATTCTAGATGAGATACACAACAGATTGTATATTATTATTTTTTTAAATTACATATGAGAGAATGGAATTTCAAAACAATATTAAGATTTCGATTAACTACGGAAGCTCGCAGAATTGTGCTCTCTGGTTACTGTCATATTGGATTCAGAGAAACCAAAGGAAAATTGTTATATAAGGCGACGTATAGAGCCCCGTTTCGTTTACAACCACAACTAACAATAGTATTTCAATGTACTTTCGTGTGATTTGCCATGAAAGAAACATAGGTTACAATTGCATCAACAGAAACATTTTCTTACTTTGTTTCTGATTCGTTGTATTTTGAAATTTCTTACGTATCAAAGGCTTACCAACACAATCCAATTCAATTCGACTCCTAAATTGGCTTCGCAAATTGACACTAGGTGAAGAGAGAAGTCAGTGAGCATTATCATTTGCGTGACCAACCCAGCCTATAAAACAGTATGATTAATTTTAATGAAAAATTATAGTGGTGGCCAATCCTTTATTAGCTATGTCCAAAAATATTGTAAAATTCTAAAAGAGGTTACCAAAGCTTCAAAATAAGCTTATGTGCAAAATCAAATTTTACATGCAAGTAAGATAAAAATAACTGAACTAAATATAAATAACTTCAATATTTTACTAATATTCTGATAAAAAAATCACGATACAATGATTACTGATAACCAGATAGCAGGCAATACATTTAAAACCTATTTTGAACCAAGGCAGAAAATTTAGCAAGCAATGCTTCAACTGATATATAGAATATTTGAGGAGTGTACCTTTTGACAACTCGAGATAATTTTTCTGTTAGGAATAGTTGGGGAAACCTGATAAACAGTATGGAAACTAACAAAGCTAACAAACTTCCCTCAGTTGTGATAGGACATCTAGGACTATGGCAAAATATAACATAGAAATACTGAAACAACCGTTACTTTTAACTTGTCGCTTTCTACTGGAATATATCCATAAAAATTTAAATTCGATATCACTGATGCCAACCATGTTAAAGATTCTAGAAACTATTCGTGGGTGTTTGGGTTTCAAAAGTGCTGCAGTGAAACATTGTATCCGATATTTTTTCATATTATCAACGAAATTAATCATGCTCTAGATCACAACGCAGTTGTGCTTGGGTTAGTCTGCCTCTCTAAAGTATTTGATAGCGTTGACTATCTTATTATAATTATACAATTGTGCTATAAGAGGTGCTGCTAATCAGAGGTTTTTTCGTACTTGGAGGATCGTCGAATAATTGTCGGAGCTAAATATTAAGTCTATGGTGCATTATGTCACTTGTGGGGTTCCGCAAGGGTCCGTACTACGTCCCCTGAATCGATTCTGACTATTTTCGAAATGACCTTGTCTAGAACATTGCTAGACAAGGTTTCGTCTTGTCAGTGTTCTGAGGTCAGTTGTTCGTTAGGCTCACGACAAGAAATTTTAGCCACTACATGTAAAGGTATTTCAACAACCAAGATTAATCGCCACTGACAATATGTCATATGTCGATAATACACAGAAACAGTATTGTCTAGCGATCCACCAGTTAGTAGTGTTCATGGACCTGTTTATTTAATGTTCACAACATCTTTATCCATCATGTAAATTTTACATTTTTTTATCATTTTTGACATGACATATTTTCAATATGTTCCAGTACTATAAAGATGCATGTTTCACTTGTTAAACAACTGTTTAAAATTTGATAGCTCATTAATATTTTTGGCATAATGTTTTCCAAATTTTCCCATGCAGCTTGCGCTCAGAAAATGTTACCCTTTAGTGTGATATACTAGCATTTTTCACAAAGTGCTTTACAAAGGTTAAATAAATAAAATGTGAATATTTTAAAATGAATAATGTAATCGCCAACTCGAGAAGGATATATTAGTTGTTTCGGTGACCAACACCCTAACCAACTTTGATAAATCTGTATCCAACTTCATATCCTTTTACACACAGTGTTAATAAGATCAATTAATAATTTACAAAGCATCACAGAAACAAACGCGAATTTATTTATTATTGTAAACATTTGTTGAATGTAAGGATGTCGTATATCGGATAACTCACACTCAGAACGTGTACCGGGAAAAACGCAAACAAATTGAAAAACAGATTTGAATATAAACGGACATAAGTGGTTATTTTCCGCAGGTCGTCCGCAAACAGAATGTGCCAGGGCCCATTTCGTTACATGGTTTTCACGCAAGCTACACGTCATATGTGCAGGAAAAGACACCGTGGGCGAATTGTTTGTACGCGATCTCATGGCGTGCTAAATCAGGCGCATTCACGTAATTTCACGCTGCATTTTGCGGTTTATCTCCCACCAATGTCGCTCATCATCGTATTAATTTATTAGCTTTTATTTGCACGGATTTTACAATTCTGTGGCAAATTAAAAGCATTGTCTTTTAAAGTGCAGAACATATTGTTACATTTCATACACACAGCCTGATTTGCTTCCATTTGTTGATTTATGTAATTTTCAAATGTAGGACAAAGTATTAAGAAAAATTGTATAATAATTTAAACTTTAATACTTCCTTCATGTGTTTGTATAGTTTTCTTATGGATATTTATGAATTATTATGTGTATCAACGAGAACGCATGTGTTGGCGGCAGCTCTTAATCTTGACTAATGGTTGTCTAAACGTATTTTGAATTGTTCAATTGTTAGTATTACAAGCAAAAATTGCATGGCTGTGGGTAAATATTAAATAAAATGCTGAACAAGTTTCATTTTGGTTATTGTATTAATAAAAGAATAAAAATGGGTAACGGAACATAATTTTACAATACTATACTCTGTCCGGTGTAAAGATATCGACATGCCCCGCCCCACATAAGCGCGCAACATTTTAATAGAATTTATCTATTGGTGAAATTTCTAAATCCCAGAACACACAACTGTGAAATTCGGTATTGGTCATGGCTCTTGATATCTGTTCGCCGGAATATACTGGGTCAAAATTTGGTAGTTTTTACATTGAACGTCGTTTTAATTACACTGTGTTAGTCGAAAAGTTCAACATCGATGGGTCCTGGGTAGAAAACATAGTTCGAGTACGTTGTTGAATCCAAAGCCGTTTTGCGATGTTGACTCTAATTTTCGAGATATTCACGTTTTGAATTGAGATTCTACAAGAAAAGACCCAAGTAACACGTTTTCCGTATATTTCAACCATTCGTTCATCAAATATCCTTTCAGTTCGATAAAATTTCTTCGTTTCATGAAACATTTTTCTCTTTTTCTAACTTATCAAGTATTGAAGGTCGCAGGAAGTGCAAAAGAATGTGAAGGAAAGATGAATCTGAGACATTTTCACCACAAGAAGCAGATAGTTCGTCAAATTTCTTAAAAAATTGTTTACTTTCCACATAAAAATATTTTTCTCTCAAACATCTTATATTTTTGATGCTTCTTCTTGTAAATATCTCGTAACAGAGACATTTTGTGTCTTTCATCAAACGTCGAATATCAGGTCAATTAAATATTCCTGTAATAAAAACATAGAATGAAATTGAAATTGATCAAAACTTACGCTGCCATAGATTTGAATATAAATCTTCTTTCTTAAATTTTCATGCCACTTAATCTTGGAAAAATTCCACGCAATTCATTGAATACATTGCCTTCCGGATTCAACGCTTTTATGAAATTCTTGACAATCACAAGCTTGATATGCAACAGCGGTAGTAAAACTTTTTCGATTGGCATGAGTGAAATATCAACAATATTGTGATGTCGCAATCGAAATTCTTCTCGTAAAGGCCAGTTCATTTCGGTGTACTGATCACCAGCAAAACGAGTGTCCAAAATGTCCTAAAGCACATATTTTTTGTGTATCCCGTTTGCATCCCTCTCAGAAGAGCTACCACTTTAAAGTCGGCACAAAGTTTCCATTGATGGTTATCGTATTTGACAGCATCCAAGATTTTCTTCAATGACGAATAAGTTTCTTTGGTGTTAGTGCTGAGTATCGGAATGGAATTTTTCGAGTTGGTAACGTGAAGAAGAACTGCCTTCAGGCTGCTTTTCGAGGAATTGATGGATCGAATCGCGAACCGTAATATGTCAGCAATACAAATACAATAAGCCAATGTCTCAATACTAATGTCGTCGAATAGGTGAAACAGTTCTTATTCAAAGTGATTCCATCAAAGCGAAGAAATTTTGTCGAATTCAAACGATATCTGATGGATAAATTGTTGACATATACGGAAAAATCGGGTTCTTGTGGTGAAAATGTCTCAGATTCATCGATTCATTCTTCTGCACTTCCTACGACCTTCAATACTCGATAAGTTAGAAAAAATGTTTCATGAAATGAAGAAATTTTGACGAACTGAAACGATCTTTGATGAACGAATGGTTGAAATATATGGAAAAACGTGTTTCTTGGGTCTTTTTTGTACAATCTTCAAACGTGAATATCTCGAAAACTAGAGTCAACTTCGCAAAACGGCTGACGGCGTTGGATTCAGCGTACTCGAATTATCTTTTCTATAAATATTCGCATCGATATTGAAAAAAAAATAAGTTCCCGATTCGAGCACAGTGTTATCATTATACAACATTTAATCATTATTTCATACTTGCTAAGGATATTATTTTATTCACATATTTACACATAATTAATTTTTACTTCCACAGAATTAACCATGTCCTGACAAATGTAAATACCATCATCATTTCAAAAAAAATCAAATAAACACAGCAAGCAATGAAAAGTTTAAAGAAGATAAAAGAGTTTTCATCCATTTCATTTCATCTTTTTATCTCCGAATCCATATAGAGTGTGTTTCACTTAAGGGTGTAACACCATCGTATCTTTTTTATTTTTAGTCCGATATTAGTAATTTTTTTCCCAAACGTAGAATACTTATTGCTCTATTTATTTCCAAAAAACCACAATTGCCTTCTTTAAATCGAAAGCAACCTGCGATGGCAAATTAAATGGAAAAAATCAAGAAATCACTTTAGGGATTTTTTTATCGAAAAATTTTACTAGTAATAATTGTTCAGAATTGCCCAAAAACCCTAAATCCAAAATTTAATGAAAATTAAAAATGTTAACATTTTCTTCAAAAATAATTCAAATTCGGTAAATATTATTTGCACAGGTGGCTGCGCCTAAACAACAACAACTTTAAACAACTTTGACAGTTCAGGGTTTATTTCAAACAAAATTTTCACCGCATCCTTTTTTCGGCGCAGCTAATAATAAGTATTTACGGACTTTTATGGGAAATTTTAACATTTTTAATTTTCATGAAATGGATTTAGGGTTTTTGGGCAATTCTGATCAATTATTACTAGTAACATTTTTTGATAAAAAATCCCTAAAGTGATTTCTTGATTTTTGCCGTATATTTTGCCATCGCAGGTTGCTTTGCATTTAAAGAAGACAATTGGTTTTTTGGAAGTAAATAGAGCAATAAGTGTTCTACGTTTTAGAAAAAAATACTAAAATTGGACTAAAAATAAAAAAGATATGAGGGTGTTACACTCTTAAGTGAAACACACTGTATGTACAGAAAAGCATGATGTACAAACTTATTAGATTATAGAATAGAATATAATAAATAACACGTGAAAGTTACATTGTTCTATTCTATGAGAAATATATTTTCCACGTGTGGTACACTCGGGTATTTAAGTGGTGATCTAGTAGTTAATTATTCATTAAGTGTTAATACTATTTGTTAATTATAATATTCTTGTTCTGCAAATCACCGCAAAATGTGTTGCTTCTTATCATATATAATAATAGTAAAAATTATTCCATGCAAATTACTTATTCCATTTATAATTTTAAATTACCTAATTACCGCACCGCATTTTTGCTTACGTGCCTTGCGTAAGCAGGTGAATATAGTCTCCGCGATTTACAAAAACAATAAATTATTTACAAATACGTTTACATTGACAAGCTATATGCTTTGAGATTTAAATACTTCGTTAAGCTTTTTCCAAGCTTATCGCAGCACTTCGTGTGTTGATTTTTTTGATAACTTTGTTGTTACGGACTTTTAACACCAACTGACAATCCACAAAGGCGCATTCTAGCGATGAAAAGATAAAATTGCAGAATTGTTTTATTTGATTACTTCTTTTTCCTTGTATCATCACAACAAGTTTATATAAATATGTCTCAAGATGTAGATGTAGATGTAGATGTAGATGTAACTTTACTAGGCAACACATTTTGAGTTCTGTCAAGGTGTCGAATTGAAGATAATTTTATAAACACGAAGAATATTCGGATGATTATTACCCGAAAAAAGCAAAACATTATTTATTATAATAATTAATGATGGTACAATTATTATAATATACACGTTATCTTTCAAAGATTCATCGATGGTTGACAAAGAAGCAACGTTTTTTTTATTTGCTATAATTTTCAAATTTTAAATAAAGAGATCTAAGATGGATACAGATAAATAACCACGTAAACTAGAGAGAACGAAGGAGGAATGTAATATGAACGAATGTTGGGAAAGCCTTAACCAAACATTGTATCGGAAACGGAAGAACTATGTGGAAGGCGGAAAATGAATGAGTACAAAAAAAGAACGGACTGGTGGACGACAGACCTAAAAGAAAAATACAAAAGGAAAAAGGTGGAAAGACGATATCTAACCATAAGAAAAGTAAGACATGATAATAATAATAATATAATAATATGTTTATTGGTACATTAACATTAACATTACAATTTGTACAGGGCAATATGGTGGTAGATAAAACAATATACTAACAATAATACTTATAATAAAGATTTGTAAAATCGGTCGAATGTATCAATTCCACGTTACACAAATATATAAATGTACGATTACATAAAATAGAAAAATTACACATAAAAATACATAAAACTATCTATTACAAGATATTAAGTTAACACGTCGGGTGATGACACAATATCAGTAAACCCAGTTTTCACTAATTCGTCGATGCTGCAGAATGCATGTCTCACTAAAAAATTCTTAAGGTGTTGTTTGAATTTGTTCAATGGAAGGCAGCACATATGGTTCGGTAGCAAGTTGTAAAGTACAGGGCCATAGTAGCGGCAACCGTTCCTGCTGATATTTAAGCGTGAAAAACTAATTTTTATATTCGACGTTTGCCGTGTATCGATATCGTGTATATTACGATGGGTGATAATGGAGTTTATATTAGAATGGGTGTAAACTAGACACTGATATATATAAATTGAAGGAAGTGTTAGCAGCTTCATATCAATGAATTTACTTTTGACCTCATCTCTAAATCCTAAATTCATAATAATCCAAATGGCCCTTCGTTGCAGGGAAAAAATACGCATAAACTTCGTAGCATGTCCCCAAGCCAATAGACCATATAGCATATGTGATAGAACTAATGCGTGGTAAGCCGTTATACGTATCTGAAGGTTAACTTGCCGCGACCAATTTCTCAACACCAATAGATTTTTTGAAATTTTATCAGATAAGTGAATGATATGTTGCCCCCAATCTAGGCGAGGATCTAGGTATAAACCGAGAAACTTCATCTCAGTCGGATTATCAATATCAAGTTTCCTGTTCGTGAATACCATCTCAATAGTTTTGGTAAAATTCAATGATAACCGATTGGTGGCGAACCAGCGGTTTGCCTCCAATATTACGTTCCTTATGACTATTACATTTTCATTTGACGACTTGTTTGATGTAGATAATGCCGTATCGTCCGCAAAAAGTGTAATGTTAGCCGCTCTGACTGATCTTACAAGGTCATTAACATATATTAAAAATAAGGTCGGCCCTAATACGGAACCTTGTGGGACTCCATTCATCATGCCTATTATGTCTGATTTGCGATTCGCAATCGATGTAAACTGCTTCCGGTTAGTCAGGAATGAGTCGATCAACTGACAACTGGCTTCATTCAAATTTAAATGTTTTATTTTTTCTACTAAGATTTCCCTAGAGACACAATCAAATGCTTTGTGCAAGTCACAAAAAGCCACCATAACATAATCCCCCCTCTCCTGCCCTTCAATAATGTCGGCCAACAGCTTATTGATGGCATCCATGGTGGATTTACCTGTCCTAAATCCAAATTGATTATTACAGAATAGGTTATTATTCTCAAAATGGTCGGATATTTGCCTTTTTAAAATTGTTTCAAATATCTTAGAGATTATTGGAACCAATGATACAGGTCTATAATTGTTGTAGTCCGTAGCTGAACCCTTTCTAAAAATAGGTGAAAAAACATTGGGGTAACTAAAGCTATTCTATAAAAATGACAGTAGAAGATATTGAAACAGAATAAGAAATATGAGAGGAAGAGGAAGAAAAGAAATACGAGGAATGAGAATCAAATATGGGAAAATAACGAACGAAGAAGCTAAATTCTGGAAATTACTACGAGGAAAAACTCCAACAAAAACAGAACCAGGTGGAATGATAAGACATGAAATTTACAGCACGAAAAAGGAACCGATCATAGAAGAGATTTAAGAATAGAAGTGTAGGATGCACTAGAAAATATAAAAGTAGAGCGAGCAGGAGGAAAGAACAACACAGAACCACAAATAATTAAAAAATGAGCTAAGAAGGTAAATGGTGGCTGTACAGGAAGTAGGCGGAAAAGGGGGTCAATTCCAAGGACTGGGGGATGCACATTATTTAAAACTGGTAAATACAAAATGTGAAAATTCTAAATAATATAAATATAAAGTATACAAGATGATAAAAGAAAAAAATGCTAATAAAATAGGTAGAGATGAAATATGACACACGGCTTTAGTACTAAAAAACAAGCAAATGCCAATATTAGCACAGGGAGATATATAATGGAAACAGCTATGGAAAGTAGAAAATGGAAAGAAGGTGTACGTAACTTTTATAGACCTGAGGGATAGAAAAAGATTTAGTATGGAAAGTCCTAGTACTGAAGGTACCAAATAAGCTGATGCGAGTAATGAAACATATATATATACCAAAAAGTAACAGTAGAAATATCAGAACCATTTGAAATCAAAAAGGGGGCGAAACATGAAGATTTTTAAGCCCCTTACTCTTCATTACAGTCATGTATAGTTTAACGAAAATGACACGATGAAAATTGTAATCAACTATAATTAGATGCAGAAATATAACTCCAATAAAAATAGACAACCTGTTATATGCTGACGACATTGTTCTAATAGACAAAACACATGGACAAATGAAAAAAATGGTAAATGTTTGGATACAAGAGAGAACTTAAAAATGGAAATAAATATAGACAAGACCAACATTACGGTAATCAACCAAAAATGGAGGAGCAGCGTGCGCTAGAAACGATCTATGAATATTAACAAAATTTAAACACTTGGTTTAATGTTCACAAAATTAATTTATTGTATAGCGACAATTGTTTCGGCTTGTTAGGCCAATATCGAGCACTACAAATGACTCATTTTTTGTGTTTTAATTTTGTTAATATTACAATGTTTCACCAAGCGCCTACCGCTAACTCGATTAATGTGATATATGAATATCTGGAAAGTGCACTAGTAAATTATGGGAATCTACACATACATATCGTAAGAAGAAAACAAAAGGCAAAAACATATATTACGCCATAAATAAATCAGTTCTGGGGAAGGTGGAAAAGGAATAGAAATAAAACAGCATCTACAATATAATTTCTGTATCAAGCATGTGAGTCATGTGTGCCGTTGAAAGGACACGATTCATAAATAAACGCGGCAGAGATGATCTCAGACGAATAACGACTAACACTAAATTTGACAGCATAAAGAACAAGTAAACAACAGAAATGACGAAACAGGAACCAATCATGATGAAGATATATAAATTATAACTTACTTACTTACTTAACTTTAACTGATATGGACTTAGAGCAAGAATCAATTCAAGATCGAATCGTGAGGAAGATTACAGAAACAGGAAAAAATAGATGAGGAAAGGAAGGACTTGGGCAGAGAACATTGAAGAAAAAGCTTGCAGAAGAATGTAACTGGCAAAAATGGGTAATGGGATCACATCCGCCGACCTAAATCGCGTTAAGTATAAATGAGACGAAGAAAGGAAAAAAAATAAGACTATATATGTATGTATATGTATATACAGTGTGTTTCACTTAAGAGGGATCCTGCTTTAGAAGGCTCAAAAAAAATTTATTGCTCAAATCTATGCCTAATATATCTAAGAATATGTATAAGAAGTTATAGCGGCTAATTCGCAATATTTTGAAAGATACAGCACTAAACACAGCGAGGTGTCGAGCAAAAAATATACGAACGCATGAACGCTCGGACAAACGAAGCGCGCGCCCCTCCCCGCAGTTACATAACACCGAACTATGTACTGAAAAAAGTTCAATCGGTCGTTCGAAACAATAATATTTTGAATTCGTAAGAGCTATAGTAGGATTATAACGAGATATACCGTAAGTAATCGAAAATTAACATTTTTCCTGATCGTAAACTTTAGAGCGCGTTTTCTCGAGTTTTCGTTTTACGATTTTTCTAAACTGGTGGGCGTGATTACGAGAAAACTAGACAAGCAATCAAAACGAAACAAAACTTTTGTTGGCTTCAGTAACATTCTATTCTATTTGAACTAAAAAGATTAATGAAAAAAAATTCTAAACAACTTTCTTAGCAAGTTGAAATGATTTTCTCTTCCTGCAAAGAGCACATTTATTTTCAAACCTGAGAAAAATCTTGAATTTAAAGATTTTGGGTTTTTTTTGGTTCACCTAGAAGAAAATATATGAGAATTACAATTTTCTATGGTATTTTTGTTTGAGACAAAAATTACGGGCTACATTTTTCCCACCACTTGTAAATTGCAATTGAAAGGTGTTGCACAAATGTGCATAAAAATCGGTTCCGTTTAAATATTTTTCTCTCGACATATTTTTTTTCTAATGCTCAAATATGCAATAAAATGCTCTAAAAAGTTCACTAGACTTGCTCATATTTTTCTGCCCTACAAAATTCCCCCAAAAACGCTATTTTAAGGCCTCCTAAAGCAGGATCCCCCTTAAGAGTGTAACACCCTCATATCTTTTTTATTTTTAGTCCAATTTTAGTATTTTTTTTCTCAAAAGTAGATTACATATTGCTATATTTACTCCCAATAATCCAATTGTCTTCTTTAAATGCAAAGCAATCTGCGATGGCAAAATCAAGAAATCACTTTAGGGATTTTTTTATCGAAAAATTTTACTAGTAATAATTGATCAGAATTGACTAAAAACCCTCGATCCGAGTCCGTAAATACTTATTATTAGCTGCACCGAAAAAAGGATGCTGTGAAAATTTTGTTTGAAATGTCAAAGTTGTTTAAAGTTGTTGTTGTTTAGGTGCAGCCACTTGTGCAAATAATATTTACCGAATTGGAATTACTTTTGAACAAAATTTTAACATTTTGAATTTTCATGAAATTTTGGATTTAGGGTTTTTGGGCAATTTTGAACAATTATTGCTAGTAAAATTTTTCGATAAAAAATCCCTAAAGTGATTTCTTGATTTTTCCATTTATTTTGCCATCGCAGGTTGCTTTGCATTTAAAGAAGACAATTGGTTTTTTGGGAGTAAATAGAGCAATAAGTATTCTACGTTTGGGAAAAAATTACTAAAATTGAAATAAAAATAAAAAAGATATGATGGTGTTACACCCTTAACTGAAACACATTGTATATATTTATATGTATATGTAGTATAATACATTCATCTCAGTCGGAAATATCAATGTTTATAATAATAATAATCATCATGTTGCATTAGCTTACGGCAAAAAGCAAAAAAAAATGTTTACCCCACTTCCACACTTTTCTTATAAACGTGAGTGCATTCGTATATATCTGCATATCAATGAAATAATCTGAGCAGTATGTCTCGACAATTGATGCGAATATTTGAATCGGAAAAATAATTTCATTACGATATTATAGTTTTATTTATAACTAGAAATTGTATTTTTGACTTATTCTATACTTCTTTGCTGATGAATTTAAGAAACGATATCATGTAGTGATCTAATATACTATTATTGCGACCATACCACACTTGCATTACCACCAAATTGTCATACAACTTTGTGGAGGATTAGATAGTTACAAAAGTATTTTCATACCAGAGGAAACAAAAATGAATTCTGACAATGGCCTTATACCTCAGTTCAGCTTATTAAAATTACTTGATTTATGCTAGATTAGTTTTGCAACGCTGGCCATGTGAACGTTACACCACACGGTTCATTATGTTTTCAACTAGGGCTAGGAATATAAATTGCGGTATTTTTTAATTTCAACTTTAGTGTTCGCAATCTAGCGAATAGGATATCTTCAAAGCTAGAAATACTAAATTTCTCTTTTTTTAGATTCTACTTAGTTGCCGAAACTGTATTTAGTTTTGTTAGGGTTGCTTTAAAATGTATAGAGTTATTTTTACATTTAAAAACCACAGCCTCCGCCAATTTATTGCTATACTCTCAAATTTTAGATTTTTATATTTTCTTCGCAGTAAAACACTTTCGCAACAGTATACATCAATTTTTACTTATCGGTAAGGTTCAGTATAAAGACAATTAGGCAATTTGTTACATCTCACTCTTCCTGCTTCGAAAAAAAAATGTGTTTATCTGGATATTAGCAGTGATTTGCTTAATTAATCTCGTACATTATGCAGTTTATCTGCAGTTGTAGTACGTTTTAAATTTAAATTTACGTTCGTGCTGAAAACGATGTCGGAGGCACGTTTGGCTTTCTGATGATTCGCAGATGTTCGTTGGTTAGCAGGATTAAAGACAAACCGTTCGTTGAGAACAGCATTGCTGATGGTCTCGGGTCCTCCCATGGTGTGATAGTGTTGCTCTAACCATATGCTGTTGTGTTGCGTTCAAACGCTTAACACTGTAACCAACGCAACTGTCAGGACACGTTTTTAATTGATTAGATTATTGTACCAACTTTTATAAATAACTTATCTTACACTAGTTGCAGCCGGAGTTATAGTTAACACTTACCACTACTTTCTATATTCAATTGTATTCACGTAAATTATGAATTCACTAAAATGCAATCAGTATTTCAGTATTATTCAAATCAAACTGATTCTGAAATAAAACACACTGGTTGCTAAATATCTTTAAGGAAAGTTTGAAACAAATTTAATCATACTTTATATTCCTTATTCTAGTGTTATTCTAGCCACAAACGATTCGGATTTTAGTTTTATTTGTTTGGATATCAGGGTTGTCAATGTGTTCTATTAATTCAAACTAGTCTAAATGTCTTAGTTAGATTCACTTCAAAATTAATAGCTGATTTCTTTACTCTACTCTATCAGTTCTACTTAATTATATTTCGACTGGAAGTTTTACAGTTAATCTTGCATTTAATTTTTGAGTAGTAATTTTTTGACACTCGAAACTCAAGATTTATGCTTTTAAATCGAAATTACTTTAAATTTCTGATCTGGAAACCCAAACTTTTTTTAAATTTAGACAAATCTTCTGTTACTCACTTGCTTACCTTTTTCTAATTCTACAAACTAAGTTTTAAAAGTTTTGTTATAAAGCTTAATATCTCGAATGAGGAATACATATATGAAAATCTTCAAAATTAATCTCGATTTACCTTAATGGTAATTTATTGTCGCTAAATGTTTGATTTAGATCGATTCGTGATAATTTTTTGGTTTCACATTTTGTCGTATTTTATCTCTTTATTTCTAAATCTCGTAGTATATTTAACAAATATATTTTCCTTGTTTAACGACATCAACATTGCCTGTGTTTGTTAATGCTATACAATCCATTCGCAAGTTGTGAATGCCATCGTAAATGATTTTAAAATTGTTTCCCGTGACTAATTTAACTTCTTCGTTTTCTCTTAATTTGATTATTTTTTTTAATGTTATTGCTAATTTTCTTCTAAAGTTGGGCCTAAATGTGATTGGTGAATATAAATATCAAAATAATATAGTTGTAGTGACAAACGCAATTATGTATCGATTCTATGAAGAATGGCAGCACGCTCTATAAATATACGACTGAATGGTCGCTGGTGATGAGACACTAATGAGAAAGACAATATAAGTGAAAGAACCTAAGAGGTAGAAACATTTAGCAATATTATTATCGGTCGTTTTTTTATGTCTTTATGGTTATTGTATCATATCGTTTTAAATGCATTAACATTAATAACTTAATAACACCAAAGAGAAAACAAATTAAGCGCGTGGTATGATTTAGCATTAGTATCTTAAGGTAGGTTAATTATATTAATCTCTGATAGGAACTAGGAAATCTAGATGTCATTCAGTTGTGAACGTTCTATGAGCACTCGACTCTTACACGATCAGTCGAGTTAATTATGTTAATTCTAATTATCCCTGTAGTTAATTACGGACCGTTGGAATGGAAAGGCATTCAGTTCAGCTATTTTGTAATTCTAATGCCTACTCAAATGGTGCTTTCAATTTTACAAAATCCGTTGTTTAGCACAGAAATAATGTGAATGGTTTTCTCAGCCGAGAATTAATTATTTGCTATTCAAAGAGCCTTTATCGGTGAAAATACTCCTGCATCGATAATTTATGCGAACGTGCTTACATAATTGAAGTACCCTAACCTTATATTTGTACCTATCAAAATATTTTCGTTCGACTGGCGTGTAAGTGTTTCTGTTTGTCTTATATGTCACTTTACTACAACACACCGTCGAGTAGCACTTGATTCAAGTGCGGCGAAGAATTCGAATACAGAAGAATCTTCGCTATGAGGCCAGTTTATAAGTTGTTTCTTTTTCGTTCTTCAAGCGTTTATGTTCGAGTTGTTCGTTTCTATCCCATTTGAAATTTAACATGCGGTTTGGAATGTTTATATTTACACGGAAACCAAAACTCAAGCACATATTTTTAGAGAAAAAGTTATATTATAAAACAATTTATTAATCGGTTAAACCGAACGTCGAATTCTTTAAAATATACGTATTACTATGTCTATAGACTTTTCAAAACACTGCCCTTCGAGAAGGCGACGACGACAACAAATAAATTCGACCGATGGGAAAAAATCCCTAAAATAAACACGGCGCATCAAACTTTAGGCTCGGCCCCAAATACCTGGTAATTTGCGTGTGAACGCACAATAGATCTGTTTCAGTTCGAATTAATAGCCGCTCAAACGCTGAAGGGCCGCGACACCCTTTTCACACGCCGATAAACGAAACTGAACAGTAAGATGTTTAGAATTTACATTCGTATTTCGGAAAAACAAAAATGTAATGTTCAATCGATTAGCACGGCGGAAGTGCGACAGTGTATAATTGAGGTAAACCAACAAATTATGTCGTCTCTTGTTTACAGTATTTTTGGAGATTCAACACAGACAGTTTGGGTATTAATTATCCACTAAAGGTTTACAAACTGTGGAGCGCCTGCGGTTGTAGAACTTACACCGGAAGCTCAAGAACGTAAGACAGATTTATAAACACAGTCTAATGGTTTCAGACGTCGTTGCAATGAACATTCATTAAACGCAACGTAATATCAAATCCACTTCGTTTTTATTTTATTCGGTTTCATGTTTGTTAGTCTACCGTTATATTCATTAAACGAAAATTGTTTTTATTCGACGAATACACGCGAGGTATCCCAAAATATTCGTTCCGATTATAGGAATGCTATAAATGTTAAATTTATTGTTGCGTTAGCTTCCAGCATTCTTTACCGTTGTTAAATTTCATTAGGGTGTACACATTTTATCTTTATGTGACCAATGCAATGGTGGATATTTTCGGTGTCGTAACTTCAAACGTTCTAATTTATCGATACGTTTTGGCAGCTCATTTCTAGCCGAGAAGAACTGGACTCTTAGGAAATTCAGGTAATCAAAACAATAAATGAAATTCCGATAAATAAATGTTCTGGAAATAACTCCGGAGTGCATCTTGCGTTTATAAACAGTGATGAAGCAGAAGCCGACTCGGTCTGCCACTTATATTTTTTCTTGGGATTTTGGAGCCGGTTAAATAATTTGAATGTAAATTCAACATTTTTATTATATTTATTCATATTGCGTTTTGGTACCCTAAACAATCTCTTGTGGCAATATTAATGAATAATTTTTTTTATACATATATATTAATGATTCATAGAAAACTTAGATATTTAATTAAAAAGCCAAAGTAACAAACTTTCCAGAGTTCTTAAATAAGTGTTTGGTGTAGAAAACTCGAATGGTTTATAACCAACTATTCGCATGACACCAAACAATTAATAATATAATACTAATAATAATAATAATAATACCAGAAAACTGTATGACATTAATTTGAAGTAGCTCGAGTTTTATGGCGAAGTCAAATGCCCGTACATTAAAAATTAAGAAATCATATGTATTAAAACATCACAAATTGAAATCAAATCTCCTGCCTAACGATATTTCGGATTTGTCAGCAGCAGTCATTACGTCATTAAATTCAATATTTTATATAATTTTAAAACATACTTGAGCTCTAATACAAACGTATGTATTAATAAAGTTCCTCTTACAAGACGTCAAGATTGTTCACCACTTTGGACAAGTCCACAGAATCAGAATATGGTTGAAGACTATGGTAGTGAAAACGATAGACCACGAAAGATGTAACTAATCAATTCTAGCTAGTATCGGGTGTAATAGGGCATTTATATTAACGTGCATATTATTAGATATCGTACGTGCGCCATATAAATATTTAACATGATTCCCATATACGTTTTCATTGAATTTAATTCTAAATTTGTGATCGGTTGAAAATGATAGAACTATTCAATTCTTGTAATAGCTGGTATAACTTTGGGGTGAAATAGTACCGACGAAAGATGAACTATATTTTTACTTATACTAATACTAACTAATTCTATGGAGATATTCTAGTAGACTGCGTTCATACTAAGAAATTTAATCTTTATTAGACCCGTAGAAAGACGAACAATGTAAAATATAATAAACTTTTGCATAATAGATTCAAGAAATGTTGATATTCTTTAAGACAAACATCAAAAACTTAACAAAATAATTACTTGAAAATAGTGCTTATGACGTATGCACTTCCGCAAGAAAGTCTGATTGCTAGTCGCTAATACCTAGTAAGAAAATACCACGAGAAATGCAAATAGATTCGCGCATTGCACCTTCAATAACTTGTACTGTTTATTCAGCGTTGGAAAGTCATCATTACTTTGGAAGCAATAACCTGTGCGAGCACTTGCCACGATAATTAATTTTCAAACAATTCATCACCTCTAATCAATTAATAATTAATCATTTCCTATAAGTGGCTCTAATGAACCTAATTGACAGGACGTCAAAATTAATAAATTCAATTTGCTATGCAATTTTCATTAGTGTGTGCAAACTCATTCGCATATGACTGAGAATGTGTTTTTACTATTTTTCAATTTTTTGTACTGTGTTTAAAAAAGTAATCAATATGTAGACGCAGATATCAAAAAATTAGATATTAATAAACTTTGCAAAATGATCTTTGCTGGCACAAAATAGAACCATTTAAAACCATCAGCTTTAAAAATCAGGCATGCAAAAATATGCCTCTACCCTAATCTTTCGCAAAACAGAAAGTAGGTAGAAACCGCGAGAAGTTCAGCATAAAAGTATAAAAGGATTGCACTACTTTTTGTTCAGAATATAATAGCAAGGTAGTAAGGAAAGTAAACATTGTTTTTGAAATATGTATCGCCCAACTTATTCTTTTAGAAGAAATAAACATCAATTAAATGTAATTACTACTGTGTGTTTTAATTTTCAGAATATCTGATATCGTATATGAAAATAAGTACATAAAATTGGCAAAGAAATTGTATTAGTGTTATTAGTGTTACATATACAGAGGTAGTGGTATTATATTATATATTGCATTTAATGCAAGACTACAGCCGAAGGTTAATTGCATTGATTTGCTTTCTGTCCCCCTTTTTTCGTAGCGTACAAGTAAATAACTTGACTAGAGAACTGTAGCAAACAAAATAAATAATTGAAAGAAAAATTAAAAAACGATGAAATAGATGTTTAGAAATAGGTATAATAGTACATTTTGAATATTCAATTAAAACTTTGTGTTTATTAGAAAAAAAAACGTTAAACGAATATCAAATTCGTATTTATTAATATCGCACTTTACTCTCAACGTAATGTTTATATTTATTTTCAATCTCGCGTATTCTTAATTGATACCAACTAACTGGCGATCATATTTTGATCCAACAAACATAAAGTTTGTAAACTGAACATACTTTACTCTAAGAAACATCATGCTCACTACAGTTAGTGATGTTTCATTTTTAATTGGTATATAACATCAGTATGCTATATACCAATTAAAAATGTATTTTGTAATTGAAGCAACTGATAAAATTATTGTTTAAAAAATAATAAATATAAATAAATAAGTAATTAAAAGAAATATTCTAAACGCAAACTAATATTTAATTACATACGATTTAGATTCACGTGAATCGCTGTATGCGGAAGAATAGCAATTTTTTTATTCTGTAACTACTTAGTAAATAGATGAATCAAATATACTTTCTTTGCTCGCTGCAAATTTACAGTAAATAAAATATATAAAAGTTCAGAAATGAATTTCCAATAATAATATAATAATCCATATAAAGATGGATTCTTTATATTGAATCCATCTGCAGCTAATGATTGTCCACATCCCGCCATCAGGACGAGAATTGAGGTTGAGTTTTCATTATCATATTAGGGATTGATTGATTTCAGTAAAATTACTACATAAATTCTTGTTCGTCTAATTTATTTATTTTTATAAAATTTAGAATTTTTTTTAAAAAACGCATCCACAATCGTTCGAGTAACAACAAACGTGTTGAAAATATTATACAAAAGCTATGTAAATATTACAAAAAAAAAAAATATAGTGATGGGGTGCGGTGTAATGTTTTCCGATTTACATCCGGCGAGCATAATAGAATTGATTTACAACTACGTTTGTCACAACAATTGCCTACTTTGTGACTTTTATAACAATTGTCGAGAATCACATTTGATTGGTTAATAACGTATATTACAGATAGCTGATGTTATATTTTGAAACAATGTACGAAAACGGCATAGAAATGATCTGCGACATTTAAGGAGGCAATTTGTTTTTATACCTGTAGGCGTCCAATTGTAAATAAATTACGCCATACAATTAAATTGCGGTTAACTTTTTAAGCGGCATTGTGTGGCGAATTAAAAGACTTTGATAACCGGGGTAAAATGTGACGAAGGTAACCACGGTGAAATCACGTGCGCCTAGAAGGGGGGTGTAACGTTTTCGTTATTAATAAGCCAAAGTTTGGACTTTATGAACGATGAAAATCTATGTATAAACACAATGTTTGAGCGTTTATATCGAACGTGCCAAAATCACATTGTTAAAAAAGTTGTCACAAACTCTGACGGCTGATAGTATGGCCCAAATTATGCCGAAAAGTCATAATGGCCATGGGTCCGCAAATGGACGGTTTCGGAGATACGAAACATTTCGCGTTTACGCCACTTACACCACATCTAGGTGGCATGGACTTTCGAATTCTTTCGAAAAGACCTACAGTGACTCGAATTCACTGGCATCCTTGATATACTCGTTGCTCCGGGAGATCACTTACAGGCGTAGCGTACACTAACATTTTCAAATATCCCTAAAGAAAGAAATCAAGGGGGTTCAAATCGGGCGATCTTGCTGGTCATGAAACATGTCCGCCCATTCGTGCGCATCTTCATACAAAAGTTCTGTGTAAATACTCTCTAACGGCAATCGAAAAATGCGGCGGAACACCACATCTGTTGGCTTTGGTTCAAAGGAATCTCGTCTAAAAGATTACCCAGTGTGTTCTGCAGAAAGTTCAGATAAGCAGCGCCTGTAAATCGGTTTGGTAAAACAACCGGGCCTAATAACCTGTCGCCCAAAATACACATCCAACTGTTCAATGAAAAACGTACCTGGTGTCTGGATTCCATAATAGCATGGAATCCACACCCAAAACCGTCTATTTGCGGACCTATGTTCATTAAAACTTTTCGGCATATTTTGGGCCATACTATCAGCCCTCAAAGTTTGTGACACTTTTTTTACACCCTGTATATATTTTTTTCATCTTGTTTACTTTATTATAATATTTTAATAAAATATTAGGTTATTAGAAATAGTTTTGGCTCCTGCTGCGTTTCCTGTTTATTTTGAGACCCTTCACCCTGTCACGGTCGCTGTTTATACACTCGGAGGCAAAAAGTTGTATTGTTTCATCCGCGATGCAAGTAATTCTGCTTCCTCTCTTGAAAGCTCCAAACCTCTCACGCAATCATTAAATTCAGCCTGAGTTAGAAGGGGATGCTCTTAATTCGCTTTCAGTATCATTCTATGAATCGGAACTTGTTGGGGTTTAGATGAACCGAGACACGTGTGCATAGGAAGTGTATCTGAAGGCGGAGCTGGATATGTAATAGACTGTCCATTTGCGTAAACCTATCCGCTATTTTTTTAAATTTTACAAAATTTCATATTCCTCTCAAAATGTTTAAAAAATTTAATTTATCAAATCTTTTCAAAAAAATTAAAAATGCATAGATAAAGGAAAATGTAATTTTGGTACGTTCCATAACTTTTGCGTTTATCCATAGCTTTTCATCGTTAATACAATTTTCTTATTATAAAAATCGTTTGGATTTTTTTATTATTCTATTTTTTCCGTAGATAGAACGAATTTTCAATTTTTATTTAAGCCAAAAAATACACATTTTTTCGAAATTACCGCGCAATGCATTGAAACTTATGAAACAACTGGATAACAATTTATGGTAAAATTTATTCGTGATTAAATTGTCTTTGAATCGATGTATCGAGTGAGAAGATTGGTCTTTCGCAACTCGGGATATGCTGCAACTAGTCGCGACAAAAAACGAAAACATTTTTTAAAATTTTTATTTTGATGCATCCATGATATTTTTTAATACGATTTTCGACTTTAACGGGTCGACGCCCATAACAAAATTATAGTGTGGCATACAGAGCATTAAAAAAAATAATTATGACCTGGTGTTATTAGATGTATGATAAATTAATATAGTAATAATAAGTAATATTATTTATTTTTTTTATTTACAACGTCGTCAGTTCAGAACGAGGAAAAAATTCTAATGGTGTGTTATTATTAATATATTTAGGATTTTTTACTTGATACAACCCTGTTTATATAAATAGAATTTCATGAGTGCCATACGATATACACGTTAACTGAGAACAAAACGTCATAAACTCACAATGCAGCCGTAAAAAGTTTATATGACCTAATTGTGAACACAAACATATAAAATTTATATCGATTGCCTGGAACTGCCCATTTAGCTTTAAGTTACCTTCAAAAATGTTAAGGCCACGTATTTCACAGACATTGTGAATTTTATATGAAAAATTCTTTTAAAAACTTTAATTATTGCATTTATATGAAGGAAACAATTGTGACGTTTGAAAATGAAGATACAATGTTTATGAATACTGAATATATAAATGGTCCAGATGCACTCTGGCGTAAATTAAAATACTGATCTTCATAAACGAACAGTTTATAAAAATCAGTATCAGTTTTGAATACTAATATTATAATTATGTAATTATAATTAACATAATAATAATATCTATGAATTATTTCATCTTTTACCTTTTTGTATCATGGCATAACATGCGATCTAAGCGAGTGTTCAAGAAGTATGTGCTAATATAATTAAATTACAATAAATTTACCCACTAGATCAATAAATTTATAATTATTGTAAAAGACTGCAACATACATAGAAAGCCACTGCCTCATGTCGTGAGCAGTCAGTCGGTGTATGAAACACTTTTAGCAATAATAAATTTTATTGCGACACCATATTGGAAAAAGAAGGTGTCGCAATAATCTTTAATGTTATTAAGCGTTTCATACACCGACTGATCGCTCACGACATGAAATAAGTATACCTAGAAATTGGCGAAGTTGTGGCAACTTGGAGACATATTATTTCGCAAATAATAGAAATCACATGTATTTTCAAAATGAATGGTGTAAAAGCACAGCTTTAATCGTCGGCAGATGTTATCACAAACTATATACAAATAAAATAAAACGACATTGTTATGCGGTACAGCTATATACGCCTGCTCACAATTTCAAACAAATTTTTATTTAAAAAAAAATCGACTGGAATTCGGTTATGTCAGCGTTTATCAACTTTTATTTTAAGTTACCACGATACGTAAACTTATTGATATTTAGCAACACCGATCCATTGCATTGATAAAACAAGAAGTGATGCCTCTCTATTGCTCTTACGTGTCCTATGAGTGTTTTATAGTGCTTACTTAGGCACCGTTTTATCACGATTGCCACATGGACTTTCATTCTTTCATTTTCTTCCATTTGCACGTTCCCACGTCTCTTGATTAAACACACACTTTGTTTATTCTCCAAGTATTTAACTCCTCCATTCATTGGTTACCTGGTTGCTCCATTTCCATATTCCTGTATTAGTTTATAATGAATATAACAGATATTCATTAACAATAAATTGAGACTGTGGTTTCTTAAATTTGTAAATAACTAAGTGTCATCTTCAATAGAAAGCTAAAGAAAGAAAAAAGAGTGTTAAACTTATTATTTCTAGCTAAAGTGTTACGTTTGAAAATATTTTCTTCACTAGATTGCCAGTTATATAAATATTGTTATACATTTAAAAACATACTGTTCGAAGGACGATTTTTTTTTCGAAATGTGCGTTAGTCTCCGAATGTTAAAATTTATAGCGAAATGATAAAAATTGTATTAACTAAAAATAGTTTACTCCTCGATGCAATTTCAAGTGAGGTTGATTATACGTTATCTCAAAATGTATTCTATTGCGTTTCTTTCAGTAAATTAAATATATTTTTTAATAATATTTTTAGGCTTATTGTTAAACACTAATTACTGATATTAACAAAAATAAGTAGTTTATAACAATTTATATAATTATTGCAAAGAATAGCGTCACATTTATTGTATCGTGAGCTGTCAGTCGGTGGCTACAAGTATATTATTCACCGACACTAACTACAAAGAAAAGAATTTAAACAATAAATTAAAGCAACGGTAATTTAAACGGGTGCGTAGATTTATGACGCGTAACTGTACGACGTTCCGACAATCACGAAAATAATGCTTTATGTGTTTCCTGATAATGTGTAACGAAGTTATCAATATTGCCCTCCAACGTATTTACTTGATACACACGGATAAATTACATAAAATTAGCCTAATTTATTCCACGTTATCTGTACGAGTATGTATACTTTATTCAATATTTTCTCAGATGCGCCAAGCGACCTAGACCTTTTAATAGCCAGCGACACAAAATATGGCTTTCTTAATTTTTCAAACTGCACCCATGCAAGTGGTCGTCGTAAACGTGGCTCGAATGAAATACGGCGAACCGCATTCGCGAAGAACAATACAAACGTTAACCGAGGCATCTCATTTTACCGGGGCACGTGCATGTCTCGCAAATTCACAAACCACCCGTATCGGGGCGTGTTGGCTCGCGTACATCATAAGGATGTTTATAGTTATGGTTACGAGTTTCTCGTTTTATGGGGGTTTATTCATGGTTAATTATCTCTTCCGGTTGTAAAAGCGGCAAACGAATCGGTTTTTAATGTCAGGTAGAAAAGTCGTGAGGCGATCATGGTACGTTCCAAGTGGCTCGGTAAAATGGCAAATTAAGTATCGCAATGTGTATGTTTCTGTGGTGAGTTTATGCCAGATTTTCGAATGTTTTTTTCTTTTTAGTAGAGCAGTTAAATTTTACGGTCGGGTTAATTTTAGCACACACTAAAACGTCCAATAAATTTAAAACTCTTCGTTTTTTGTTGTGGTAAAATACACAGACGGTAGCTGTTATGTACTAGAGTAGAATTTATTTAAGATCCTGGGTTTCTCTCTCTGTCACAGAGTTTGCATATAATTTAGTTTCCACTGAGGCCCTTCTAAAATAAGTACACCTCTACAATCAACTGAATCTTCTTATTAATAGTGTGAGAACATATGAATGGATTTTCATTACTGGTCATAATATATGCGCAGGCGCCAAGTTACGTCCAGAGTAAATATGCCATAATGCATTTGCATCATTGTGACCTGACTGATAGAGAGAATCGCCATTTACTGTGTAACGCAATGGGTTAAGCGAAAACAAAAAAACGCCAACGTTCACTTATCTACGAAAGCCTAATGATACTCGACACTGTAATTATATGCTTATTAGTAATTGCACAACGGATGACTGCTTCGCCGAGACTTATAACGTCTGGTGTGCGATGCTTGACCGCTTGAGGGACAGGCGCCATGCGGCTGGCAATAATGTGTCAAGTATTGTCATGCACGCGACGATAGTTACGAGTCGGTGCAATTATCTTCAAACGTAAATAGAAGACATGTATATACAGGTGGCACACAAATACTAAATATATCTAATCTAATCTAACTATATTATTTACGTGTTTGGGCATCGACGGCATGATGCTACAATAACACTGGCTACATTTACGACTCTGAATTTTAAACCCAGTTAATATAAATTTTATTACGAATTAATAAATCAAGTGCGGTTGATTTGTAATGTGTCAAATTTTGCACAACGATTGTTCTAAATATTTGTTTATTTTAACAGCACTACATTACAAAATTGTATAAGAAACTATAAAGAAATGTATGCATGCGTTCGATTCTGTTCTAATTTTTCTGTCCTCACCTCGGCATCTTAGAAACTCCTGTCGAGGTTTAATGATATCAAAGGCATTCCTTCTTCTTCTTTTTTTATTTCCTCCTATCGTTTAGTTTTAAGATATTTGTTTTTAATTTGAAAGTCGTAGTTTAACATTTTCATGTATTTAGATAATTTCTTTGGTGAGTTCCTATTTTCATGGGTGTGGATTTATATAGTAATTTTTAAATTAATAGTCGGGAATAGTTTGTTCAATGATTACAATATTTTTATGATTTTTGATGTTTTATCATTTTGTTTGTAATGCACTCTTTGGCAAACAAGTGTGTATTGATTTTATTGGTCAATTTTAATTCTTGCGTTCTTATATTATTGTATTATAAAGTTTAAAATAATTTTGTTTTGCACAGATACGTTGAAATATGTTTTGCATTTTTCTCTGACATATGCTCCGCCGTATATTTTAGTTTTGTTACTTGTCAATATGCTAGTGTAACATACTTTTTTTCTCAAGGTGTTCTTTAGTATCACCTTGTATTATTTTTCAGGGTATCATTTCAGATTATTTTCAGGAGTATGACGCAGTTTGACGCAGATCAGAAGTGTGTTTCTCCAATATACAATCCCATATGACACAAAATCATGGTAATAATTCGCCAATATATTCAAATTAACATATTCCCTAAGTTGCCATATAACATGGCATTTTGATCAGTAAGTCGAGTTGAAAATGGCATCATTTTAGTTTTATTAAAATTGACTCATTAATTTCACAAACTAATGACACATGTTTGGTAGAACAGTTGGCTTTGCTGCATAACTCTGTTGCGCTATCGGCATGGACGCCTACATTTCTATCGCGCAACAGCATCACGAAATCATCGTTGATATATGTTGCAATATCAATAGTATAAATAATAATGGCCACCGGGTACTACCTTGGGGATACCCGTGTTCACGAAATTAATATCCAACCATAATATAATCAGTACACTGCTGAAGATGACAACTTAGTTGTCGAAATTTACATTTAGTGCTAATAAAATACTGTGTGGTAAGGGTAAGTTTGTTTCATTTTAGTCCGACTAATATGAATTGCCATCAGGTATCAAGTTTTGTAACCTGTGATTTCCGTGCGAAAAAATACGACATCCAACTAAGTGGCAAAGCTTTAATTCCCATCATCTTCAGTGTATAGAGCAATATTTGATGGTTGGTTATAAATAACGCACCCGTTATGCCCATAAATAAACATGATGTTTTTTCCTTTTTTGCAAATTCTTTATCAGAAAGTTAAACAATTTCATAATTGCGTCTTGTGTCCAAATGCCCGATCGAAAGTTAAACTGTGATTTGGATATAATTTTATTTTCTTAAAGATTCAATTGCTCAGCATAAGTTCCTTCAAATTTTTTTCAATATGAATGAAAGCTCGCCAGTAGCGAGAATCAGCCACTGACAATATCATTTGAAAGTATAGGATTCAGGAATATGCCGTTGGTTGTATTGAAATGAAAATTATTTAATTTGTTGGTATCCACGGATGTAATAGATTTGATAAAGTTAAATGCACAAGCGGCATTTGCAAATGGTATAACGTTACTTGATTTATCAACAAAACTCCTGGATAAATTTCCCTTTGGATTTATACTATTTTCATGTTTTATTATATTACATTTAGTTGCTAATTTAATATTTATTTATAAATGAGCTACTTACAAGAAGAAAGGAATACATACAAGAAATAAAAAATATGGATGTAAGTAACATGTGGGATTTCTTTAAATGTAGCTGCAGAAATTTGTGATGTCAGGAAAAGTACAAACAGAAGGAAACAAACGGCATGGTAGAACTATAGAAATAAAGATGAGGTCAAAAAGATAAAACAATATGAAAAATTTATTTAGGAAAAATAAAAACAAAAAAATATACAAAATGTATAAAAATCAAATAGAAAATGAGAAAAAATGCGGGGAAACTATCAGGTGCTTACGGGATATTAAGAAGTTCAAAGATAGAGGGAAAGAATTCACTGACCAACATAAAGGACCAGGGAGGAAACACTATATCAAATAGAACAGAAATACTTGTCAGATGGAGACAGTTGTATATGGACATACTGGGCGTAGAAAATAGAGAATTAATCAATGGATAAGAAGAAGAGGAATAAGAAAATTAAGAACTAAAAAAGAAGAAAAAGAAAGCCGAGAACAGGAAGAAGAAGACAAGAAGAAAATAAATGAAAATCTGAGTTGAAGAGGTAGTCAAAATTTTTTTAATAAGAAACACACCAGGGATCGACGACATAAGCCCGGGAAAAACGGACAAGAAAGGAATAATACTCATACACAAAATGATTCAGACAGTGTGGAACACCCAGGAGATCCATCAGGACAGGAAGAGAGGAATAGTGACAGGTAATTATAAAAAAGGAGATAAAATGATATGCAGGGGTATTATGGGCATTATGATCGATTAAGAAAACAATTAGAGTGGGTATACAATCAGAAAAAAAATCCGAAAAAATAATTGTCACAAACAGAAAAATATAAAAATATGCAGTAGATTTGGAGAAAACTTTGGCACTTTGCAAACAGAAGACAAATATAGTAAAAGTCGGAGGAAATAAGATAGAAACGTTTAAATTAGGTAAGTGAATTAGACAAGGCGGAATATAATAAGCCCCCTGCTATTCAAAACGCTCATGGATGAAGAAATATAAATTAGGATACCGAAGATTAAAATCTATCTATATAACTGAAATTTTATACACCAACGACCTTATACTTACTGATAGCCAACACTCAGGAAAATAAAATAAAAGCATTGTCAGAAATATTAGTACCTACGAATGTAGGCAGGAACCCACAACAAACTATACGAGAAAGAAACAAAATAAAATAACTAGTGTCGATAATGGAGGAAATAGTTAGACTGGAGAGTGAAATCAACAATGGAATAACGAATACAAACAAAATGTATGGACATCTATATATGTACACATGATTTAATACGAAATCAGTAAGAGAACCAAAATGAATATGTACGAAACAGTACTAGCACCCACCTTGATACATGGTTGTGAATCATGGAACATGGCAGAAAAATACATAAGCATAATAAAAGCTACGGAAATGAAGAGGGGGTAACAATAAGTGATACGAGTAAGATACGGAGCGATATAATCAGAAGGAAGTTGCAAGTAAACTGTATAATTGAGTAAATCTAAACACAACAATTCAGTTGGTATGGACATATGGCAAGGATGAAAGATGATCGACAAGTCAAAACGGTGCGAGTAATGAACACAGATGCAAGAAGGGAAAGGTAGACCGAGGAGCACATGGAATCTCAGAATTAGCAGAATAGTGATAGGGATAGGGTATTACATGGCGAGGAGGGAATATATTGGCACATCATTGAAAAACATGGCGAGACATAACCTCTACACCTTTGGTACAACAGGGCTCGAGATAAGTAAAATGAACTACTTATCTATTAGTATTATCCATTAGTTTCTTTGATTTTGTTTATTTGTCATTCTTTCATCTTGCACTCTGCACTCTGCTCCATTTTATTCACATGCGCATGTCACTATTTATAATAATAATATAATAGCATGTTTATTGGTACGTTAACAGAGTTTTCTACATGGTGCTAGATAAACAATATACTAGTAATAATATTATCAGCCGAATGCATCAGTACCATGTTACACAAATATATAAATCTGCAATACGATTATCATATGGAATTAAATATCTGTAAATCCTGTGTTCTGCGATGCTATCGAATGCATTTGGGGTACTCCTGCTTTGCTTTGTTTGAGTTCTGAGTATTCTTCCTCTTATTTCACTCCGAAGCATCGGCCATGGTATATGATTCTAGTAGTTGTACATATTGTTTTGTTAATTTATTTAGTAGTCGAATGGTTGTGCGACATCTAGGAAAAGTGCCAAGCATATTCCCCCTTAGGTCTGCAATTCTATGGAAGTCATTTATTGTCGAGTATTTACTTCGGAATTCAAATTGGTGATCTTGTATTAGGATTTTGCAATTTTGCATATGCTTGGCTCGTGCTTGGGTCTAGAGGCGGCATTGATCAAGTAAGTAAGTATTTGTAACTTGGACAATGTTTTTCTTGGAAGTTATTTCAATACTGACCCTATGGTATGGTGCTTTTTACTTTCTTATACATTACGTATAAGTATAGGAATCATGAAAACATTCGAACGCGAGATTTCAACGGATATACACGTTTTGTGGTCCCCTGAATCGTTTCTGATTATTTTCGGAATGACGTATGTGTGACTGTGTGTCTGACTGTGTGCCTGTGCGCGCTCTACCGCCCAGACGATGAACGCTAGAGCTATGAAACTTTAAACTTAAAATTTGTATACAGCAAGGAGGATAACGTCATATTTTGAAGGCAATATCGCAACCGGAAGTGATGCTTTACTCTTATCACCTTTTTCCGTATTTCGAAAACGGTAAGAGTTGTCGAAAAAATTACTCTTATTAAAGTTGTATCGAAAAAAATACTATTATGAAAGTTGCAGATACTGAAATTTTAAACAACTTTCATTTGAAATGTTTTTTCGAAAAATGTAGTATAACTGATTATAAGAAAGTTCAGTGCGTATCACTGCAGATTTTTTTATATCAATATTATCCTTTATCTATATCGCAACTACTTCGAAGTTAGTAGTTCATCTTCTTCTACTAGCTCTTTCACTAGTTCGTTTTCGTACTTGATGCATTGGCTTGAAATTTTTTCCTCATTATTCTGTGAGAGGTTTGCTTTTTGCTTATTCCTTTTGCCCATCTTTCATTACATTACATATTTAGTCTCGCGCTGCCATTATTTTTATGTTACTTTATATTTTTATTATCGTATGATCTACCTATCCATCAACAGTGTCAATTAGCAAAAATGATGAAATGGTATGAATCTCCAATCTTTTACTAATTTTGGAAGGTGCACAACCGCTAGTTATCTGTAATAATTTAGGTGAAGTATGAAACGTACGTGCAATGCCTAGTTATCCAGTATATAATATACTTTTAGCGAAGCAAGGAGTCGCATGAAACGGTCTCTGTATCGATTTAATAGAACACATGCATGTCTATGTTGATATCTGACAACATATGATTTAAGCAACCCCCGCAAATAGAATATTTTCATATTATGTAAGAACTAATTCGTATTAAATTTCAATTAAATACCAATGATAACCATATCTAATACTTTTAAGTTTATTGACGAAAAAATATATTTGCCTTCAGGAGGAGTAAATAACGCATTTGCCTTCATATCGCAATATTGATAGTTAATACGTTGCGTTAATTTCAAACACTTTATCGGTTAATCTGCGTTATAATTATATAAAGAACGACCAGTTTTACAACATCGGGTTGACACCTGCAATATGTAAAGTACGCATTTATTATTATACCGGGCAAGATAGACCGTAAATTTACGACATGGAAAAATATGAAACATATGAAGCAATTAAGGCTCAATTTAGCCTCCTGTAAAGTCTCGTACAACGCCACCGCTGATTTGCATACATAAATAACGTTCACAAACGCCGATGCAATCAGATAACGTCTGACGAGTTATGCGCATATAAAGAGCACGGATCGACGAATTATTTTTTTTTAATTTTGTATAAATCGTAATTTTAGAAAGATTTTAAGATACATCATTGAAAAAATTGTCGACTGCAAAACGCTTAAAAAGATAGTTATCTCCATATCGTGAGCTATTGGTCGGCGAATGAACACTTTTAGCAATATTAAAGTTACGACAACTTTGCAGTAATATTTCTGAAACCTTTGTCACGCAATACACATTAATATTATACATAGCATTAAATATCCTATGGAGGTATCAGCCTTCCTTTTTTACAACATGGGTCACTTTATTGTAAAGTATAATTTTGAGGCTCATGCGTGGGTTTTACTCTTTTCGTCATATTTGTGTATACATCGTTCTTTTTACTTTCTTATACTACGTATAAATAAATATAGTGATTATGAAAATTTTGGACCTAGAGATTTTAACGGATATACACGTTTTGAGGTCCCCTCAATCGATTCTGACTAGACGTCGTCGATTCGGAAAGACGTCTGTATGCAACTCTGTGTGTCTGTGCGCGCTTTCGTAAAATTTCTGATGATGCCGTATGGCAAAATGGACATCGAATAACAAATACAATTTTATGGAACTATGACAAGTGTGTTTAATTGTATTGTTTTGAAATATGTTTCACCAAGAGCCGACGATAACGATTAATGGTGTATAGATGACAACGTTGAAGACGCTGCGATAAATATTTCTTTTATCAATATTTTGACGGATTTCAATCAAACTGAAAATTGAATGCTACTTAATTTTAGGCAGGGGTACATTTATTTCTTATATTAAAAGGTGAAGTGATTTCAAACATCTTTCGTTTGGCAGATTTAATAATTTTTTTTACGTACTAAGATCTTAAAAACTATTGAAACCAGGCACACAATTAAAAACAAAATGAATCCAAACTAAAAACTACTATGTTCATTAATTTTCTTAAATTATAATATGTGGCAACATGAAGTACGTTTCTCTCCATTTGACACTTTGTCTTATAATTGGATTATAAGGACACCCCTCATATACATACTGTAGTCGAAAATGATGTATTGTTGAAATCATTGTGACATCTCTTTTGTCTTACTTCAGATATTGTTGCATCTTCCCACTGCTTAGTGATTTTTTCATATTTATATTTGAGGTACTTTGCATATGGTATTTATTTGCTTCTGTTACTAATACTTCAAAAATCCTCATCAATAAACAAATCCATCACTTACATTTTCTGAATTTCGTGGAAACAGTTTTACACACCATTAGCCAAAAAGAAATTTAGTTATATATATTGTTGAATTATTTTGTTCGTTTTCTAACACTATATCTTTGGAATTGCTATTGTCAGGGAGTGAACCTGGTAGTGGTAATTTTTTTCATTTTATATTCCTGGGAAAGTATGAATCGCTTTCACTTGAATCATTTTCAGCCCCGGATAACATGTCAGCAAACCATAGCAATTATATTAATAAAAATATAATTAATTATTGCAAAATATAACCAAACTTTGTTGGAAACTCATCTATGAAGTTGACAATCGAAAAAATGGTAATACACTGTGAACGGTGTCCAGTTTTAGAACGAAGCATGATGTACTAATACGTCAACAGCTACTATATTTAAACAAGAAAATCTGCAATGCTTCGCACTGAACTTTCTTATACTAAGATAAATTTCCTACAAATTGACGCAATCGCGATGACAGACGAAATCGCGAATGTCTCGTGAATACGTCCAATTTATGTAGGTTAGTAACATCTTACAGACACGACAACAGGGATTTTCCAGGAACTTTCTAGAAGTTTCGAAAGAATGTTTCAAATAAAAGTTGTTTAGAATTTCATACAATTTTACAAGAACCACTTCTTTGATAACTACCAACTTTATATATAACTTCGAAAAATGGAAAAAGGCGATAATAATAAACTCTCACTTCCGGTTAATATACTGCTTTCAAAAATATGAGGTTTTCTTCCGAGCCACATATAACTCATGTGTGTGAATTTCAAGATCCATAATACTGTCAATAGTTTTGGCACAAGAGCGTGGGCGCGCACACACACCGCTCCGAAATTCATGTTTCTGTTCGTAGGTCATTGTATTAGAGCTTGAATCAATAAAACATTTAGGATTATAGAGTCGATGATCATACATTAACTCATTTTCCCTATCTAATTAGGGCAACGGCCAGAAAGGATAGATTTTTAAAAATATCGAAAAGTTGCTGGTCAATGATTTAACAATAGAACTAAAATACAAATGATATCATTTTTCAGTCGCGAATATTCTCATATCGAAGGACAACCACCGAAGCGTTCAGAAGAAATGTTCAAAGAACGAAGAGACAGACGTTGCAATAATTCTGAGAGAATACTCGCACACATATATGTGCATGAACGAACTGCAGTACATGTTCGAAATGTTACGGGAACTAGGAATTAGAAACTTCAAGAAGGTTGTTATGAAAAAAAATAACCTGTTTGTACCACCTAATGTAAATGTGTAATAGCATTTTTTTTCATGGTTTCCTGTATGGGTGCTGATGAAGTATTTAATTTAGTTCGAAATTCTCGACTTATGTAAAGGAACAAAATAAAAATAGTTACATTTTCATGCAAACTGCAAGTGGCCAGATTCTCGTAAAATTATAAAAAATATATAAATAAAGACAAAAATTCAAATCTGTGCATTTGAAGAATTTTAAATAAAATTTGTATAACCTTAAGTCGATTTTAAATCCTGAAATATCAAGACATGAAACATTCAATTCTGTCCTCAATGGGGTACAGAAAACTTGAAGAAAATGCAAAGTTACCGCCAAAGTATCCTGTAACACTTCATTGAAACTAGCTGTATGGCCTCCCATTAGTAAACATATTTAAATAGGGAAGTTAATTGGTATACTGATAACTAACATATTGAAATATTAGTAAATCATAAAGCCAAATTGAAAATTTTGAAATTAAATTCAATTCATTTGAAGACGAAAAATAAAAATAAAACTACCATTAAAAAATACAGCTGATACAATAGTAAATTGGAGACTGTAGTTGCAAAGTGAATTGAAACAAACTTACCACACATACTGTGTGGTAAGGATAAGTTTGTTTCAATTTACAGCACATATAAGCACGTACCAGTTATTTAAAAATAAACACTAGTAACATTTTCTTTCAAACAAAAAGCCTTTCGTGATACAAGCCCCTGACAATAACCATGGCAAACACTTCAGTTATTAAAACAAGTAGATATCAGGGCACATATCTTTAGTTTATCAAAACATTTCAACATGACAAATAAGGAGTCGCAGAAATATTTCCTACGCCTCTTGGTCAGTTTATTTGAATAAGGATATGAAGAAATACCTAAATCGAATTTGGTACCCATCGACCAATGCTATGCCAGGTCATCATCCTTACATACTTATTACTATTTAAATATTAAAGATTATAATTGTCCAAACTTTCATAATATTTTTTTAAACAATATATAATGAAACGACAACAAAATTAGATATTTTCTAAGCACTTTTAACTTAAGTATGGGTTAAATGTCCATTTGTTATTGGGAATAATAAAAACAATTACTTAAAACTTATTAAATCTAAAGAATCCAATACTTTTTGAATACAGAATATACACCCGTGGAAAACCAACAATGGAAATACCATAGTGATGGTTATTGACAACGACAAAATACTGCCGAAACTAATTGTTAATCGACTGAAGAAATTAATGTTACATACCATGACGTTATGAAATTTGATATATATATATATATATATATATATATATATATATATATATATATATGACACACACACATTACATTACATTCAAAAACATAAATTTTTCAAAAGTTTTTATTTTCAATCAATGATGTAATCACCCTCGTTATCAACAACATTTCGCCGTCTAGTGTGTAAATTTTCAATGCCGGATCGATAAAATTCAATTGATTTTTGCGCAAAATATCTGAGAGCGTATTTTTGACATCATCCAAATTTGAAAAAAATTTGCCACTTGTTGTAGCGACCGGAATAAGTGGCAATCCGATGGCGCAATATCGGGTGAATATGGTTGTACCTCCTACCACAATTCATTCTTTTTTTCCAGAGTTCGTTTTACGCAGTGCGGTCTTGCATTATCGTATTGCAGAATAACGCCTTTTCTGTTGACAATCGCTGGGTAGTTTTTAATTAAAGATTGATTTACTCGATCTAATTGTTGACAGTAAAGGTCTGTATTAACAGTTTGTCCAGGTTTCACCACTTCAAAATGAACTACCCCGCGAATACTCCACAAAACACACAAGCGCCTTTTTGGGGTGTAAACCTGGTTTACGCAAATTATGGGGAGCCCAAACACCTGCTCTGATCACTTCACCAGTCTGATGCAAATGTTCTTGGATGGTCGACCAATATTGATTAAGAGTATGTGACAGTTCCTCTATCGTCTGACATGGATTTGCATCCACTTCCGCCCTTAACACGGCATTGTCTACAGTTGTTGGTCTTGATTGATACGAGTCCACCTTTGGCATTTACGAACGTTTAATGCATTTGGATAAACATCGCAAATGTTTTTGGTAGCAACTGTTGCATTACTACCATTGCGAAACTCAAAAAGCTTACAATGCCGGATATGTAATATTCAACTAAGAATGGGTAAATCTGCTCATGGAAGTCAAATGGAGGAATAATTAATAATATTAATCACAATGAGACATGATGAATGTAATACGGAAAAACAATGATAGAAGGAGAGAATGTATACAAATGATTCAAAGAAGTTAGAGTTTGTAAAAGAAATCATGGGACTTTAGGATTAAAAGACGAAGCAGTTTGTAATTGTTGGATTAAGACTGGCAATTTGAATATTGATGATGATGTTAATAGAAAAATTATTACCACGTAAGAAGGAAAAGGTGACTAATGTTTTTAATAGAATATGGTCCGTTTAACGAACAGATATAAAAAAGTCGTGGCCTCCGACGTTATGGGCGTCAATAGACAGTTTCACACGCTATATACAAATTTAAAAACACCGGGACGCAATCGCGATTGCCGAATTTTGTAGTTGCGTGTTTTTGGATTGAGAAATTCTACCAATAGACAACTTCTATTCAAACTTCGCGCACTTGTGTGGGGACGCGCATACATATATCTAATGGGTAAACTGATCTTACCAAAAATGGAAAGCCAAAACTGCCGGGCTTCTAGTTCAAGATTAAAGACGATAATATATGTAATATATAATTTCTATATTATTATATTATAAAGTGAGAGCAACGGAATTATGTTTTAGAGTTGGCCCTGGAAGAAGGAGATAGACATACCATGAATGTGTAATTTTAATCAAATGAAATAGATCATTTAAACTGTCACTTTTTGAAGTATTGTAAAACAGTTTTTAATGAAATTTTAACACCATTTGTAAACATGTTGCACAACGTTAAAGGAAGAGTTACATTGTGATGTCGGTGGTGGCCATATAACTCATCTTATTTGATAATTACCATTGGTTGTCATGATTAAAATGTATTATTTAAAATTTTATTGCCAACATAACCTCAGTTTTCACAGCTTTGTCTGCAGTTTGATTTAATCTAAATTTAAGTTACCGGGAAAAGGGTTGGTACACCTGTTAGTAGCGGCGAGTAGTTCTATTACTCAAAATTAATCTAAGACATACGCGAAAACTTCCAAAGCTCTCCCTGAATCACAATTCCGTTGCTCACACGTTATTATAATATAGAAAATTTCAACTTGTTTCGATGGCAGCATTTTATAGCAATGTCCAAGAAATGAACTTATCGATACTTAGACCTAAGAAGGGAGAGAATACGACAGCTGCTAGAGTACAAAAAAAAATAAGTGAAAAGTTGCCCACAATTTTTTAATCACGAAGTCAGAAATAAAAAACAACGCGAAGAAATGGCAGATGATACAGAGATTTTCACTATTGTCTTGTAGCCAGTTCTTTTGAATCCAAAAACTAACGTATCTTCCTTATACTATAAAACCAAGTTAATCCTTCATTATTTTACGATTTACAACCTTCAAAGTTTTTTCCCTATTATTATCTACTTAAAAATTATATTCAAAATGGAGAGGTGGTAAAATTTATTTAGAGTTCAATTAACGCACAAAGTATCAACATCTCAAAAGTACCTCCAAGGATAAACTTAAATGAGTTTCATGAATTAGAATACTATGAAAATGGAGCAATTGAACACAAACTTGGACATACGAAACACTCTTGGAATGAGACAGAAATATGACCAGTTAATGATCTTCCATGAAGGAATAAAAAATAAAAAATGATTTCTATTTGAACATGCGTCGCGACTATCTCAGATCTCGCAACTGGATGATATGGTTTTCTCTACAAGTAGATTTTATTTATTTCTATACAATGTTGTATTCACTTATTTTATAAATATACATTTTAGAAAAAAATTAGTTTAAACTGGAAATTGTTTCACTAAAATTAGGTTTCTCTTCCATTCACGTATTATTGCTGAAAGAAGGGAAATTGCATATATCCATAAATTAGATGAGATTGTAAATGGAAAAATACATAACTACAAACAAAAAGAGAATAAAGACATTTTGAGCAAAAGTTTAAAACTTTATCTTCCTAGTAAACAATTAATTCATTTTAACTAGTTCTTATAAGTTACTATATTTTCTAAATGCTGATTAATCTCTTATGCTCAATTACTTTTTGTGATATCGTGATTTTAATGTAAAACTAAAATACAGTAGAACCATCTAACCTATTTTGAGCAAAATAAAAAATAAATTAACGGCCAAATTTCAAAAAACTCTCTTGGGTTGCTTGAAATTCATTGCGTCGAGTTGGGTGGGCTCGGATCGGGTCAGGTCAGGTTGGTTACACAGAATTTGTAACATAACATAATTTTCGAAATCGAGGACCATTTTGCATTACCCTACATTCATCATAATGTTGCGAAAAAGTTTAACGACTATGGAACCAATAAATGAAAGTATTACTAAGTAGAAGAAAAAATATATATAACGACAAAAACAAAATTAAATGTAAAACAAAACACGAGAGAAACGCGAATGATGCGAATTAAATGTACCTAGAAAACGCTAATACCATAAGAAATTACTAGATATATGAACATGTCTTCCTTCGAAGTTTCGCGGTCGATCGTCACTGCACGTATATTACTAAGACCCATCCATATTTGGCTAAATACGATAATTCACTATTTTTATCATATTTTCTTTTAAAGAAATTTCGAATATTTCTATAGGCTGATTTTTTCCATTTATGTGCCGACCCTTTTAACAACGATTACGGATTGTTGTGTATCATAAGATCAATATTTATTGTCTTGATAGAACCGCTGTCACTTTGGTATGGATATTATAACATAACCACGTCTGAGCAAATATCGTACGTTTGTGAAGTTGCGTCGACAACAATATTAAAATGTAATATTAAATCGATTGAAGTAAAGGTAGGACATACGTCTAATTTGTTAATTATTAAAGATACTATAAAGCAAATTTTCAACCGGTCTATATTTTACAACAAATATAAAAGTGGAGATACGATCCAAACAGATTAATTAACGTGTATGAAACAAAATTCAATGTCACTAACTTGTTCTAAAAATAGCAATTAAAAAAGTTTTGCAAAATATTACTATATAATAGTAACTATCGCAAATTCCTAGGCACCGAGTTGTTTTATGAAGTCTAAAATTATTGATGCGTGTCAACCAATCTCAACACGATTATCTAATATTTGGGATGTCGCCGAAAACTAACAATGAAACGATCGAATTTATCGCAAAAGAAAAAACTAAATTTATTCGAATATTCAGTGCATGCAAATGGGATATTACTCAATTAATGAAATACGTTTAAAACTGGACAATTTTAGTCGAAAATTAAAACAAAGAGTTAAAAATAATCATGATACCTTTTCTCTACAAAAGCTTTGCAGTTTCAAAACACTTCACAGAAACAACACAAACACCAAATCACCGTGTCACAATTTCCGCAGAAAACTACACAAACGTGTCAACTAGCGTCCACTAACAGGTAAATTGCAGCGCACGACGGAACGAATCCTCCACTTTTGGTACTTGACATTAAATGAACAGATACTTGTATCTATGTTCTTGCCTGCAGTTATCTTTTCTTCGGGCAAATACTCGAAAACTAAAAGAAACGTGCGAAGCAAATGCCATTGTGGCTGGTGGGGGTAATATCTTGATGAAGTGCACTTTGTGGCACTTGTTGAGTTATGTGCGTGTTTGACAATTGCTGGAGAGAGGGCTCCGTAAATCATACAAAGTATTTACGACGAATCTAATTAAATGTAGACGCAGTGTTCAAACGAATTTTAAATTTTGTGTTCGGTTGGATTTATTTTTAAATAAATTTATTCTAATTTACTTACATTTTGTAATAAATTAGCGTTTGTGTATTTATAGTTTTAATTAAATTCTGCCGTTCTTCACGCATTTCTCATCTAATCAATGATTTTTGTCTAGAAATAGTTCTCACATTTGCATAAACAGCACAAACATAAAAACAAATTTATTATTACAATAGTCATTAGAGAACTCATTAGATTTAATTATCACACGTTGTTCGAGTTTATGTGGAGCTTACCTAATCGCTGTAGCAAAAATTGCAACCCACCATTGCGAATATCGGTTGTCGTTTCTCATTTACTCGATATATCCGCAAATTTTCGCGCTTGGTTGATTATTCTTGAAATCTTTTATCCTATTATATCGGCTGAGTTGAAATACGGAAACAAGCGAACACGAACACCTAATGTGAATCAAAAGCGTAACAAAACAACGTAATTGGTAATTACTTCTACAGGGAAACATTATGTAAGCAAGAAAGCAAGAAATGCACAGAAGAGTTGGTGTATGGCAGAGCTACGAGACGAGAGTGTTTATGTTCATGGCAGAAGTTATATTGTGAAACCAGATAAGCTAAAGAAGATGTAATAGGAGGGACACGAATTTTGAGTCTCGACACCAAAGTACATGGCGATACAAGACACTGCAAGTAGGATGGTGGTGGAGACGGGAAAACAGTGCCCGAAACAAGTAAGGAGAGAAAACATAAACGAAAATAGATCGGATATAGATTCGAACCGGGAATAGACAAAATTATCTTGCGTGCGAACAACATATATAATAACTGTATTCTTCTTAAATAATTCAAAGGAAGAATCGTTCAATTTCAAGTGCATCTATAAAGATTAATACCGGAGTAATGAACTTCTAAAAAGTATTTGGTAGTCTGTATGGTACAAAAATAATTTTGCAGCAGTCGGAAAGTTAGTTATAAATCAACTCTTTCGGAGTCCGCCTCAGTTTACATTCTGAAAGTTAAAGTAGTTTTGTTATTGACTTTGTTGAAGTGAAATTCAACGCGAAAAACAAATATAATAACTTTAAAGTAATTCAGTGCCGAATCGGATCACTTTTTTTTAAATAATCCAGAGGAAGAATCGTTCGATTTAAACTGGATCTACAAAGTTTAATATCAGAGTAATCATAGAGGAATAATCGATGAAAAATTCAAGTTAAAAAAATAAAAGACAAACGAGTTTTTATTAATAGTGTGTTTGACCACCTCGAAGCCCCGTACACTCATTGAGCCGTCTAGGCATGGATCTAATCAGGTGGTCGATATCTGCTTGTCCCAGGCTACTTGTACCGCAATTGGTGATAGGTCAGGTGAACGGGAGAGCCATGGCAAAAGATTAACGTCGGCAGCTTGAAAGAAGTATAGACTGACGCGAGCTACGTGAAGACGGGCGTTATCTTGCTGGAATATGGGATTTGGCATGGTCGCAAGATAGGGTAGCAGATGGCGCTCTACAATGTCATGGATGCAGCGCTGATCATTCATATTGCCTCTAACAAAAACTAGAGGTGACAATCATGCATGGCGAAGAAAAACCGGGACTCGTCACTAAAGACGACACTATTCCATTCGACATTCCACAGTCGTTCAAGGCAAGGCTAGGGTCAGAAGACGAAGGGGAGAACGCCGCAACCTGGAGTTTGCGATAGAACGGCATGTGCATCGCACTGTTGGGGTGCCATTGCCTATGTAAGCAGGTCACCTCTAGTCTTTGTTAGAGGGAATATGAATACTCAGCGCTATATCCATGACATTGTAGAGCGCCATCTGCTACCCTATCTTGCGACCATGCAAAATCCTATATTCCAGCGAGATAACGCCCGTCCACACGTAGCTCGTTTCAGTCTAGACTTCTTTCAAGCTGCCGACGTTAATCTTTTGCCATGGCCCTCCCGTTCACCTGACCTATCGCCAATTGAACATGTTTGGGATGTGGCGGGTAGGCTTGTCACCAATTTTGTCAATTCTCCGCAGACATTAGATGCTCTGAGACATGAGGTACAAGTAGCCTACCATTTTTCGGTAAATCGATATTTTCAAAATTCCCAACGTGGTCCAGTATTTCATGATATATTTTGAAGGAAACTTTTTTGATTTTTATTGTAGGTTCACATTTGCGGGTACAGTCGGTTCGCCCGTTTTGGATCTCCAAGAAAACTCATCTTAGAAACGGCACCTTGGAGCAGCCAATTTCAGTCAAAAACAAACAAAAATTGCTTGTACTCATAGACACTTCACGAAGTACTGCATAAAAAACACGACAGGTTTTTCACCGTACTTGTCCTTTTATTTTGCGTCTTAATTAAGTGAAAATAACTTTAGGTTCTAGGTTAGAAACTCGATACGTTTCAGTCATTAATACTTTTACAGTTTTGCACTTTCTTCTACCCCACATTTACTTCTCGCCTTTTTTACCTTGCCGTCTCTGAGTTGGGTTGGGAGAGTCATGGAGTAGGGTAGCAAAATTCAAATTCAAATTCAAATTGAAAGTTTTTTTTATTAAAATCAATATATACACAATATTTACAACACATACATAAGGGTAGCGATGTAGTAAACGCATGGGATGGCAACGGAAAGCTGAGAGAAGTGTCTTACGATGAAAAGTACAAGGATATATTTATGGAAGTACATGGAATTTGAAGTATGAATGTGTGTGAAAATGTGAAGCCAAAATGAGAAGGGTTAGATCAAAAATAAAAAAGGGGCTACGCTTGTAAAAGGGTATAAGCAGAAAGAAATGGGAGTGGCAGAATTGATAATTGATTCTACGAATGTGGGAGCCAAAAAGTTGGGTTTTTAGCAACGACACAGTTTGCAACGACTGAACTAAGTTGTTTCAAAAAAACTAAATCGATAGCAAACATACAATGTCGAATGGTGTTAACCGGTTGAAGAAAAACGGAAAAGAAAAAGCAATAGCAAACTAAAAATTTCAATGTAAATTTACAAGTGTTTTTTAATGAATCAAATTTTTGTTTAATAATTTAATCAAAATGAAAAGAAAAAATTAAAAATGGCGGTGTTCTCTGCTAAGGGTTGTTTTTACCAAATTGCAAAACAAGCGAAAGTAAAATCTCTTTAGCAATTGACAATATCATTATAACGGAGGTTTGTTTCGTCGATATTTAGGAGTAAACTTGTTTGGTTTTGTTTAAATTAAACCAGATAAATTGATATTATATTTATGATCCTGATTTGATGATAAACAGTAGCTATTTCTTCACCAGTGTATTTCGTCCCTTTGCGAGTTATTTAAATAATTAACTCAGATATAGGCACACCATACAGTGTTTATTCAAAGAGTGAATCATAATGTACGTATCTATTCAAGATACAAACTGATTATAAAATTACGCCACGTACGACGATATATGAAAGATTCAGATAATAGAATAAAGACCACACATTAAGATATTATTCAAGTGTATATATTAGTTCGGGCGTGACCGAATTGCAAACGTGCCATTAGCAACAAATGTTTTTATAGACATCATAGCAAACGAATACATACTGTATACTAATGTCAAGAAAACAAATTGTAAACAAGATATATGAATTTTATATTCAAACCATGTATAACATTAAAATATGAAATTACACGACGAATAAAGTAAAATTTATTGCCCGGCCCATGTGTATAAATATTATATTTACCTGCTTTGCCTGTAACTTTTCAAAATAAAATGTTGAGACTGAACCTGTGCCACATTTGAATTATTTTTATTAGTTACCGTTTAATGCTCCAAATATCTGATTCTAGAATATTAACCGATACAATGATATTATTCGGGAGTACGGAGGGATGAGATTAAAATTTTAATACTTTTTTGGGTGGTTTAAAAATGAGTTAAATTTTCCGTATTATCGATTATCTTTGCGCATCTTCTGTTGTGTTCAAAATGGTCATTATATTGATGCTAAATCTATTGTTCAAAGAATGTCGTAGCTCGAATCGGCTTAAGTTTGCTGTCGGGTTGGTTTCCGTACGGATTTATTTTTATGTTTACATCACGCATTGTTGGCAATTTTAATCTGTATTTTTTGAAGTTGTTGGTATTCTGTATGTCCGTTCACCTGCATTCATGAATGTTGCAATGTGACGCTGTCGATTATACTATTTCTCGTTATGTGCAATACAGATTGAGAGGCGTGTCGATAGATTAATCAATAAGTTTGTCTTGTTCAGTTTATAATTACCATTCGTGAGCTAAGGTTTAATTGATGTAAAATCGCTACGTATTGAATTTCCTGATATATCAGAACGTGTAATATTGCAGACGGTTTGATCTACGCAAGCGGCGGTAGTATTTAATAGTAGATACCATTCGACCCGATTGATTAATCATCGTGAACTCGTGTGACTTATGCGAGAGAAAATTATTTTTCCGTTGATATACACCAAGTGCAATTAGTCGGTGCTGGTTGCATAATATATTACTACTTGCAAATATTAACTTCAGTAGATATTGTAAAACAAGGGAACATCATTCTAAAGCACATAGAAACATTAATCGTTCATAAGATTCATACTTAGGACTAATAAATATAATCTTGTAACGAAAAAGCATTGCAGTGAATGCAAAATAGGGACACTTGAAATTTAGTAATACAAGTATTACTTCAAACTAAATAAGGGGAGGGGGCTAACTACCCGAGCTCCACGAGCCCTTTCCCATCGCGTTGATTTGATGAGTAAACCTAATGGAATAAATGCATCAACTGCATATGTGGCGAAAGTATTACATGTGATTGTGACTGTGATTTAATTTTACAAATCAGCAGAAATAATGAGTGTCAAAACTGGAGGAATATATCGTCATGGAAAGGAGTCGAAAGGAAGCAGAGAATATTTAAGAACCCCGAATATTTAAAATTCGATTTGAAATGAACTCATCGCAGCTCGATAGTGTTAGTACATCTGTCAAAAAATTGACGTTGTCTAAATATTGTTACAATGGCTGGAATGCATAAAAATAAGTAAATGCTTTTACTACTAATTTCCAAGTTTTTACCTCTAATTCTATGCATAATAAACACCAACTACTTATTAGTAAATACTTAAATAATGTAGCATCCGCAATCGTCAAGATTTTGCTTAATTTTCCAGCAAAAGCTTAAATGAAAATGCATAAAAGCAAGAATTTACTCATAGTTTACAGTAAAAACTTCAATTTTTTCAAGCTGGTGTTTGAGCGACTTGAACTTTGCTTCTGTCAAATTCTGTCTTTAAGATTTCGTATAATGGCACTTTTTCAACACATCCCACATCGCAAAATTTATAAACCGCGAAAATCAGCTAGTGCAAATATATATAAACCAATGTACCGTTTCGAGGAAATTAATGTGGAGTATCTAGCTGAAGTATTTTTGGGTAATACTGAGGAAAGAAGAGGAGGAGCATTATCTTCCAAACAACGAATGGAAATCTATTTGCGGTACATGGGTGATCCAGGTTTTCAGGTAGATGCTTGTTATCTCAAATGATAATTCAATTTAATAACATTTAAAATTTTTAGGTTGGAGTGGGAGAAGACAGTGGTGCTCATCAGAGTACGGTCTACAGAACAATTGACTATATGAGTAGAAAAATCTTTGAGAAAGCTAATCAGTGGATAAAATTTCCTACAAGACATGAAGAAGTTGAAGAAGCAAAGCGTCTTTGGATAGAAAAGTACAACTTTCCATGTGCTTTCGGAGCTCTCGATTGTACTCATATTAAAATCAGGAAGCCCGCTGTCCATGGTGACGAATATATTTGCAGAAAGCAATTTCCTTCAATAAATGTTCAGGCCACTTGTAATTCTGATGAGTACTTCACTAGTGTAGACGCTGCTTGGCCAGGATCAGTCCACGATAGCAGAGTTTTACGAAATTCCGATATATTACCCGCTATATCACGATTTGACAGAGGACAAGCAGTCTTATTGGGAGATTCTGGTTATGCTATTGCTCCGTGGTTAATGACTCCTTACAAAAATCCACAAACGCCTGTTGAAAATTATTATAATGCACAACATGCAAGAAACAGGGTAATAATTGAAAGATGTTTTGGTCAGCTGAAAAAACGATTTCCCATCTTAATGAATCAAATTCGAGTCTCATTAAATAAAATTCCTAGAATTATAACGTCCTGTTTCGTTCTGCATAATGTTGCGAAATATCTCAATGACGAAAATGATTTTGTCGATATTATTGATATTATTGATGATTATGAGGAAATCGAGGAAAATGAGAATCAAATAAGAATGCGCGGGATTGAACGGAGAAATGAACTAGCAAGAACTTTATTTGCGCTAAGATAAGAAAACACTTTCATAATTATTCATTATTAATTTAATTAATTTATAAAGTTATCAATTAACATGCTTCATAAATTTCTTATTTATTATAAGTATTGTAATAATGGTTAACTTAATCGTCAACAATAATGTTACCCACATTATTGTTGATTTGTTCTTGTTGTAGTCTTACTAATTTAAGTTGTTCTAATAAAACAAGTCTTTGTAACTCTCCATTGGTTAGCTTTCTGGTTTCTTCAGTTTCTGCGGATAATTTAATTTTCTTGGGGGGCAAAGGACGTGGCAGCTGTATTGGCGTATGTTCATGTATAACAGAACTACTTCTTGCGACTCCAGAAGATGATGCGCCTGTAAACCAATTGCATAATATATTTTTGATAACTCATCTAGATTTAAAATATTTACCAGGTACTTGCCGGATATTTGGATTCTCTCCACGTTTACCTTCCAACAACTCAAGAAGGTTTCTTTCCCAGTATTTTAACCTTATCGCTTTGTTGCCTGTTGCTCTCTTGTCAGTCTTTTTTTGAGTTCAGTTTTCATGTTATTTAGTTTTTTTAATATTTTGTTCTCTGTTATATTTTCGCCAAACTGCGTAAGCCATATTCTGGACATTGCACTTAGAGCATCTTTCTTTTGCTTTTTAACGGTGTTTGCGACTTATTTAATACAATGGGGAATTTGTTTAATATTTAGACAAATTGCATTTGCCTATTCTCCTTCGGATTAGGAATATCTTCTGGACTACCAGACATATCTGAATTAGCGACGGAAAGTTCGTCTTCAGATTCTATACTGATCCGCACCTGTTGATATTTAGGAATATTCTAAAACAATTTTACATTTTAAAATTAGAAAAAATATGCAGAAAGTTACTTATCTTGTACCTTGTATGCAGTTGTAAACTTTAATTCACTATTAGAACCACTAAAAGAAGCCTCACAATGTTTGCAATCAAATTAATGAAATGTCAAATTTAATTTCATAGACGACTTATAATTTAAAAATTTAGTATTTACTGGGAAATCTGTCAGCATATACTTGATAGTAAAAGTAAAAGACTATGCATACAAAATTAAGTACATACTTGCACTTACAGTATATACTCCTAAGATCTACCTTTTACTGAATACTGTTACTTAAAGTATAAACTTATTTTTTATGCATATGAGTGAATGTTGAAGTTTTTTGGTCCAGTCTGCACATGCACATTTTAGTTCGATAATTTTAGGCCATAGGCAAGCCTGATAATTTTTTATGTTAATTTTAGCTTAAGGATTTCAACTGCAGCACATTTCGACACATCTGCGTACTCCAGGACAAAATATTTTATGATGGTAAATTCCCCTTGCTGCAGTTGAGCTCTTAGACCTTTTCGATTTTAAATTTGCCGACCAGGCGGGTTGGTTCTGCTGGGTAATTAAATCGTAAAGGCATGTAAAGGCCAATTGTAAGACCTACGACCAAGAAATTAAATCGTTTTTCAACAGATGTTTTGCAATTGCTAAATGGTCATTCGGAGCCTATCTCGGAAATATTTTCGAAGAGTACTTCCTTCAGGCATAGTAACAACAAACCAATAGGGCAATGAAAATGATCCTGTCAGCACTTCAAATTGGTCACCATGGACCCGACTGATTAATGCCAGCTTCATTCCCTTCGAGAATTAATTTCCCATTTAAGGAATGGTGTTCTTTTACGTAAGCAGTGCATGACAACGCATCAGCAACAGAAGAACAAGAAGCGCAATCGGTAACTAATTCAGAAGATCAGGTAGCTCATCTAGTAGCTAAATCAGAAGCTCAGAATAATAGATTTAAAAATCATCCAAGAGGGCAGCAGCAAATGCAATTTTGTAAATATATGTACATATTTGTGTAAATAAATAGTACTAAAATAAAATAGATGACAAATCTACATGTGAAAACTGTGGAGGCTTTCTATTACTCGACACAACTTATAGAGTACTGGCATAACTTATTAAGGAAAGATTAAGCAATGCTACAGAAGGTGTCCTGTGGGAATATCAATCAAATTTCGGAAGAAACGGATCGTTAAATGACCACATTTTTACTCGCAAAGAAATGCAAACAACCTACTACGAATACAAACCATCTCTGCATGTGCTATTCATTGATTTCAAACAAGCCTATGATAGAGTAAATAGAGAACAAATGTCCTATGCACTGAGAAGTTCAGAAATACATGTAAAACTTATAAGGCTAACAACTTTGACACTGAATAAAACATAAAATGAATGGAAGGTGGCAAAATAAGCAAAAGTTTTCGGACTAGAAATAACCCAATAAAAATATAATTTGCAAATAACTACGAACGATGGAAGGGAATATAAGTTTGGTACGGTGAAATACCTAGGAGTCACGACAAACGAAACCCAAACCTAAGTTCCACAATTTTGAACATTTTCGAATTCTGTTCACGGGAATCGATGCAGAATCGGGAGTGCCCGCATGAATCAATTTGTTTTTCGTTAGTACCTCGAGAAAGTTGAGGGGCACTATAAGTTTCAATAACCTAACCTTTCTAAGCGACTTTAGAATCGCGCAAATATGTTATCAATTTTCTTTGACATAATACAACATAAGGGTACATATGTTTTTGATTTGTTTTTGGAGGAATTTTACTCAGAAGAAAGAACTAAAGTGATCCCTGCTGGTATTCACGCTTCTGCATCAATTGCCGTTAACCGAATTCAAAAAAATTTTAATTGGAAAATTTTTGGAATTTCTTGTGCCTTTCTACTTTTTTCGAAAAACATAGCAATTCCGGCTGGTACTAACTATTCTGCATGGATTGCCGTTAACAGAATTTCGAAATTAAGTTTCGAGTTTAGTTTTCAAAAATTAGTTTCTTCGTTTCTTTTCCAGATTTTGAGTAAAAACGAAAATGAATGTGGTATAAACGGGTAGCAAGGGTAACATAACAAATCGGGTACCGTCGGATTTTCCAAAGTAGAGTGCTGATCGAATTTTGAAAACGCTGTAACTATTTTTGGATTGTGGTACAAACAAATAGTAACGAAATACAATTAATCGAATGTCAGGTGCCAAGTTGATACAAGTCTCATTCGGGCTGCAAAACAGAGAGATCTATCGTATTCCTTGAATATCCACTTCTTAGACATTGGGCACAGCACCGACTGTAATAGCATAATAATCAAGACAACAAGAGATTGTTTACAGCAGTGCACCAGTAGAATAATTCGAGAAGCTATCTTTAGGTTAGGACTCGAGAATGCAAGAAGTGCGGATTCAAAGAATACGTCAAGAAGAATGACGATAAGAATTTTAAAACTGTTTTGGGGCTAACCGTTTCGTATGCCTGTGAGGCATGTACTAAACATAGCACTTCATAGATGATAGATGGGAAAGAACAATGCTAAGAGCTATATGCTGTGGAATAAGCACAGAAGATGCCTAGTGAAGAAAAAAATAAATTGAATGAAATTGTTCAACAATCCCAATGCCTTCAACGCCTGTAGTGCATATACCTAAAAATAATACTAAAAGGTAAATAGTATATCCGCGAGAATCAGGCCACTTCTACGTATGAATATAGCCTAAACAATAACAGCGCACAACAGTGACGCAAAGTCAATATGGATCTAGTATGTACGTTTACAATGGTGGCTTATCAAGGATCTTGATGTATTGAGCTGGACAATCCAACCGAAATGTTACAATTTCTATGTGGGAAGCTGACGAGCGCCATATGAAGTCATCAGAGTGATTGCTGTCTGGCGATGCAAAAGAGTCGGGAAGGAAGTAGAGAAGAATTTTATCAATTTAGAAGGACAGTTCTATTGTGGAAAATGTGCGATATTTCCCCAAAACTACTCGTTTCAAATTGGTCGTAAACATAACGTCTCCAAATCTTCATTCGTTCACTTAAAATTCTAACTGCAGATTCAAAATTACTTTACACGCAGATGCAACACGTGTGGAATTTACGTTCGTAATTTATTTGTTATGAAAAATTAATTAGTAAATCAAATGAGATTTATTATTAGTTATTATTATTATTATTATTATTATTATTAGTTTATTACCAATTTCTGGGCTTATCTTATAAGTAATTCAAAAATGTTTCTAATTTTGCACCAAATAAACAATAGGAGTAGTTATCTTTCCTATCGTGGGACGTTATCGATGGGAATAGGGTCACATTCCGAGCCGTCATTTTGTAAAGTTTGAAATGTAATTTGTGGATACACTTCAATGTATCTAAAATAAAATCTTTTAAAGCGATTTTGTATTCCGTCCACTATATTCCCATACATTATTTTGAAACTAGGCTCTATTCCTGTCACTAGTGCATTATCCCTAAATTTAAATAATTATTTGTATTCTTTACGTGGTGAAACCAATGTAGAATTTACAATGTAGAATTATTCCTGGTCTGCTCAACTCAGCTCATGATTTGCTTTTGCTTTGACAGTTTAATAAATTTGAGCAGTGATGAAGACGTACTATTGCATTAAAATTTTGATGTTTTAAACATTAGTCATATTTTTAATAAAATTTTGAAAATGTCTAATTAAATGTAGCAAATGTACCTATTACTGTACACCTACTATTTCATATTGGGATGATTATTTCTATAGAAAATTTAGAAAATGTCAAATATTTCTACTATAAAATATCTCGCTGTATCAAAATAATCTATTCAAGTTATTGCTTTTTTATAGAATAATGTTGGAGCAGACTCCAGAAGTACTAAGTATACAAGTTCTTCAATTTTTGATGTTCTTATTAATTCAATTCACATTACTAGAATACCAAATTCGCAAGTTGAACATTATTATGAATTTTTAGCAAAACTCTGTTAATAATAATAATAATGTACCTATTTTATTATTTTGATAAAACATATCTCAACATTGCATTAGATATTATTTTTTTATGTCAGAGTTAACCAAACTTAAAATTATTGTAATTTCATTCCTAAACGACAAAATAGATAGTGCTGATTACGCTAAACTGATTTTAAACTGAATAAAGTATAAACAATTTAACTTTCTCGCATATACAAGTCATACATAAATTTATGAAAATTTGTAATTTGAAGTAAAGATGTTGGCTAAAACCATTGCTTTGCTTATAAATTACATATAATTGGAAACGTCAGCATAGTAATTAAATTGCTATATTAATTTACTTTGAACTTTGGATCCGAAGTATCTACGGTTTCTATGAGAAAATCCTGGCAACGGTATTTCTACAGAACTATTTTGTGTACCAGTAGTTCTAAGACTAAACATAAGTGGGTAATATATAATATAAGAATAGAATTAACTATTCTTCTGGGTGCCGTTTCAAACCGTCCACTAAAGATTTAGAGAAATAATTAAGTAGTTTATCATTATAATGGCCAATATGAATGTGTACAGGACAAAATATAAACTCGATTACAAACACCCATGCATGTACATTAAATTCCATTAAATATATCCTAATTCTATTGTGATAATGCGGGGTAATTTCAATAATTCCCATTCCTAAGTCGACATAAACAATTACAGATGCGCCTTCAAGGTAATTAAACGTCAAAACAAAACTTTTAAAACTAATTTATCGGTACAATAAATTTAGATTTTATCCGCAGTAATCCCTTTACCGCCTTGTCGAGTTCGAATTAATTTAAATCTTCCCGTAATCTCGAACATTACGTCCCACTTTCAAAGAGATATTGATGATAGATTAGACTGCGATCCCACGTCATCGTCCTGAATGTCCATCATGCGCATAAAACTATTGTTGTTTATTAGCGGATAGATTGACGTTTAATGGTTGTCTTTGCGTCTTTTTATCGCCGTCGGATTTATCCCCGAGATACGTAAGCAAACATTACTATGCAAATACTTAATCTCTACTCAATGTTTTATTACTTCATTTGATTTTGATATACCCGTGCTATTCCGTCCATACTTTACTGTTGTGGATAAACTGACGTATACTAAGACAGTAAAACTTTTAGCTGGTTACAATTGAAAAGGTGTGTTGTTTGCGATTTTCATTGGCTTTCTTTAACGAAAAATATAAAAAATATACGTGTTTTTTTGAATATAAATTGTTCTATAATTATTTTGCTAGTATTTTAATCCATGATACACCGTTGCTTTGCGCATTTTCATGGATGTTTTCCTTTAATGGGGAAGGTGGAGGGTGGGGCATGCAATATGTTACAATCTCTCGAATATTCTAAAATATTTCTTACCACATGTGTTCATACACAAGGTATGTTCGAAAGTTTAACTGCCAACTAACGTAGAGTGATATGCATGACCATTTATTATTAACATGAATAATAAAGTGTATATATGTAATAAAATCATATGAGTTTATTACGTTATCAACCAAAAGTAGAGCGCAAAACCAACCAAAAGCACTCGTACAGAATGACAGCTAAATTAGTGAATATAATTGGTGGAAACTGCTGCATTATTAATTTTATGGATACTTTTGTTTTGCGAATAAATGTATATTAACAGTGGATTAGAATAAATGGACGTTTATTACGTTAATTATATTATAGTATGTGAAAGCTTCGAAACTTTCATAGCTATCGTTCCAAATAAAAACTCTGGTGTCCGACCAAGGACGTAGAAAATGGGCCAGCGAAGTTCCCCGTACGTCCTCATTTTGTCTCATATAAGTGTGATTCATATTGGAATGTGTGAAATGGTAGCGTTGTGACGAATTGTTGTGAACGAAAATTAACCTTTTACGTCAACCCCATAGTGAATATTTTTTATACCCCAGTTATCCATGTACTCAATAACATTTCTGTCGATGTTGGTTATTATAGTGACTATAACAAGTATTAGTACAGCATGCACAAACTCCAATGAGAAATATCTACATTTCTTATGATCAGAAATAACATTTCTCTAATTTGTATGGGTATGGTTTTGAATTTCCAAAATCACTGCTTGACGTTGAATCTAAACATAGTTTAATTTTTATCTGCTAACGAGCAGTGAAAAGTCGATCGCATTCATTAGATTACCGACTCAGTGGTGTAGAACACATGTTAGTTACGAGTACAGGTTAGTTTTTAGTGGGACATTCGGATATTATTTCAGAAATAAAATTCATAATGATATGATTCTACCTACCACCAATTAGTTTTTTACGTTTTCCTTTATCTTTTACAAAAAAAAACAGTTTATGAATGAGTGTACCAACACAACTCCAAAACATTTATAGAAGATTTGTGAAAAAAGTATTAATTTGTGACTTAATGCCGTTATAAAACTTCCTTAATTAATTTATTATTATTATTATAAAGCATTAATTTACAAACTGAATCAGTCTCAATTCCTTCATATTGTAACGGAAAAGGCGCATGCATGAAAACACCATTGACAGAGTTGGATTTTACGCAGAACAGAAGTGCTACACTGTATCGCCTAGTGCTCGATAATGTGGTGAAAGAAACTGATGAAGAACCGCGGTTGAATATTGGGGATGCCAACGGTGGAATTGTTAGAAGTGTGCTATGCTGACGACATAGTTCTGAACAAACCTAAAATATACATAAATAACAATTAATTATCATGTGAATATAAATTAACATAAAACAGTGTTATGGTGGTTAGTAAGACAGGGTAACGAGTAACTAATAAAAGTAAACAGTGAAGAACTGCAACAAGTAGATGCATTTTAGATAACTGGAAACAATGCTATCACGAACTAGAAGATGGAATAACGGCATGAACAACATCAGCCGGAAAACACTAGCAGCATAAAGAATACCTTCCCTGGGAAGAAGTATTAAAAATATAAGGACTGATATATTCAACAAGATACCAACTCTTAATATCGTATGTGTCGGAATCGATGACAACAAGGGATGCACAAATAAAATATTCAAATAACGGAAATGTGCAAAATAAGATACGTCAAACTTGGGCAAGATCACAAACGAAATACACATTCGCATCAAGGTGCATCAAAACATGCATTCAAAGTTTTGATACCGTTGCTCTTTTCAAAATTAACTTGTCAACTTAGAGAACTTCTTTTTGCTTTTTCTTAAAATGTTTTTTTGTCAATTTTTGAAATAAGTGTGTAAATTTTTACACTTTTGAAAAATCTTTCGCATTGTTAAAATATTAATTTATTACTTAACTAATATTATAACTTTTTGGCACTTGCGTTTTTAAAACTTTACGTTTTGTCAAATATGGGAACTACATTTTGCCTTTCCTAAAAGTTGCATTTTTGCAATTTTGGAAAATATTTAATAATAATTTCATATTCACAATTTTTTTCAAAATATTTATTTTTAATATTTAAAAAAATAATTATCATTTATTAATTTTAGAAGAATTTGGAATATTCAATTTTTGAAAATGTGTTGCATTTCAAAAATATTTTGGTAATTGAAAAAAGCTTTCTTGATAATTTCGACATATTTATCAACTTTTGATGTTAAATTGAAATTTTAACAAGATTAATTTTGAATTAAAAATGTTTTTCATTTTCTTAGTACATTGAAAATGTTGACATTTTGACAATTTCCGAGATTTTATCTAACTTTTTCGGCAATTTTCTGATCTATTTCCTAATTTTTTTACATGTTTGTATTGTATTGAACATTTATAGATATTGGTTTTATCACTTTATGAAATTTATATAAATTTCTAAAATAATTTTGTGATTTTTTAATTGTAATTTTGAAAGTTTTTACATTTTGAATATTTTGGCTTCAACTTCAACTTCAATTCAGAACTTAACAGAATAATGTATTTTATTGTGTTAAAATTGCAATTAAAAAATCACAAAATTTATTACAAATTTATATAAATTTCATAAATTGATAAAACCAATATCTATAAATGTTCAATACAATAGAAACATGTAAAAAATTTAGGAAAAGAATCAGCCATAAAAACGGCTATCAGCCGGCGCTAGTGAATTTTACAAAAAATGAAAAAATCAGCAGTTTTAAAAACTACTTTTCCAATAAATAAGACAATAGAAGAAATAAAATGAGATAAGGTTACCGTTCCTTGGAAATGTTAGTTTGACGTTAAGTAACAAACTAAGAAACTTAAGTACAGGTGGCGTATTACAATCCTAATAATCTAAAACATTACTTAGTTAATAATAAATTGGAGGCGGACAATCACAAGTTCATTAATCTACAGAATAAAATGTAATGATTGTCCAAAAAGATCTATAGGGCAGACAGGCCGAAATTTCAAAATCAGGTTCTAAGAGCACTAAGATCCTTTAGGTTAAATAAAGACAATTCTTATGTAGACCGTAAACATAGATCATTTGATACAATCATTTGATAGACCGTAAACATACATGCATCCTAGCGAATTTAGAAATATTGCATGGAGAAAACAAAAGTTATAAACTGAACGTAGAATCGTATTCAAACACCAACAATAGTCAAACTTTATTAAATGACCAATTGGACCTACTCACCACACCGTTAATTAACCCCGGAATATACCACTCTTTGTACCGCGATAACGATTAAGGGTTTCCCAAGAATTATGTTTTTCCCTAGTAGTTAGTCAAGTAAGCTAGTTCTCGAATAATCGAGTTATTGTTTAGTTTACATTTGTTAATCTCCTGAATATGTCGAAAGGCGAAATGTACATGTAAATATAATTATTGTGAAACAATACAAAGTGTGTTTATCTAATTTTTTTTTTTAATGTTATACCATGAGCCGACGATACAATCAGTTATTTTTGTATACATTTATGTAAATTTTTAATATATTACTATATTATTTAAAATATATTTTTAAACACAACCCAACAGTTGCATTGGGTTGAGTCTAATAATTGAAAATAAAATTGTATTTACAGTAATTTAATTTGAGAATATTTTTGACAATAGTTGCAGGTAAACTTAATGGGGGGTCCTGCTTTAGAAGGCTCAAAAATTCGATTTTTTATTGCTCAAATCTATGCCTAATATATCTAAGAATATGTATAAAAAGTTATAGCGGCTAATTCGCAATATTTTAAAAGATACAGCACTAAACACAGTGAGGTGTCGAGCAAAAAATATACGAACGCATGAACGCTCGGACAAACGAAGCGCGCGCCCCTCCCCGCAGTCACATAACACCGAACTATGTACTGAAAAATGTTCAATCGGTCGTTCGAAACAATAATATTTTGAATTCCTAAGAGCTATAGTAGGATTATAACGAGATATTCCGTAAGTAAACGAAAATTAACATTTTTCCTGATCGTAAAGTTTAGAGCGCGTTTTCTCGTTTTCGTTTTTACGATTTTTCTAAACTGGTGGGCGTGATTGCGAGAAAACTAGACAAGCAATCAAAACGAAACAAAACTTTTGTTGTCTTCAGTAGCATTCTATTTTATTTGAACTAAAAAGATTAATGAAAAAAAATTCTAAACAACTTTTTTAGCAAGTTAAAATGATTTTCTCTTCCTGCAAAGAGCACATTTATTTTCAAACCGGAGAAAAATCTTGAATTTCAAGATTTTTGTTTTTTTTATTTAGTTCACCTAGAAAAAATATATGAGAATTACAATTTTCTATGTTTTTTTTTTGTTTCAGACAAAAATTATGGGCTTCATCTTTCCCACCGATTGTAAATTGCAAATTGCACAAATGTGCATAAAAATCGGTTCCGTTTAAATATTTTTCTCTCGACATATTTTTTTTTAATGCTCAAATATGCAATAAAATGCTCTAAAAAGTTCACTAGACTTGCTCATTTTTTCTGCCCTAAAAAAATTCCCCCAAAAACGCTATTTTAAGGCCTCCTAAAGCAGGATGCCCCCTTAAACAAAGAACTATTATTGATTTTATTTTAAATTAATTAGTGACTTTCTGCTACTGTTTTACAGTTTGAATTATCTAATAAATTACACACCATCACAAAGCAAACCACACGCTATTCAATTAAATACATATTTCGTCATAATTACAAGCTTTTAATAAATAAAACAGTTGGAGAAAAATTACATTATGACGCCTAATAAATTTAAAATTTATTAGGCGTCATACTTTGATAGAATAGTATATTGCAATACTAGTTGCACAAGACATTCCATTGTCGCACGCATGGGTTTGGACCGTGAGGAGCGAAGCGACGAGTGCTCAAAAGGAAGTGCGACAAAGATGTCTTGTGCAACGAGCGTTACATGCTATTTTTTCTATTTCTTATGTCTATTAGCAACTACTGTCAACAGCCACCAACCTCACCGGAAAAGTTACTAAAAGCGGTTGCACAAAATTCCATGTTATCTAACTACTTTTTGTAAAAACAGTGTCATTGTTAATCGTCATGAACGCGAAATAGAAAAAATATATAAACTTATTAAAGCGCATTTTAAAATTGCATGCAGTGTACGCAACTTGGAAGCACAGATTACTTAATAATTCATGCCACAAACAAAATCATAGAAGAAAAGCAGCGCTTCACAGGCTCTTCCAACTATTATATCTTCAATAATTCTTTAATATAGCCGAACCACTTCGGTTATATAAGAATTATTGAAGATATAATAGTTGGAAGAGCCTGTGAAGCAAAAATACAAGAGAAGATAGCTAGAGGTAGGCCAAGCAAGACCTTGTAAGAAAAACTACAGCAAACAGCACAGAAATGGTGAATAAGGTGGCAAGAGACTGCTCGAATAAAAGAAGGAAATGGAAGAACTTCTAGGACCGGACTACCATAAGTTTGACTAGAACTCGGATTCCCAAACACACACAAACACTAACACCCTGAGGTATTTCTGAATAAGAATTAAGTGAAATTATATTGCACAGATATTACACTTTCCAATAAATTAACGCACCATTACTGTTTCGTCAAAAATCATGTACATGTGTAAATGATTTGAAATTTTCACATGTATGGACGTTAGCATATCATGTTAGGATATAAAGTGCTGCAATCTTTTTCTTTAGGACTTCTTTGCAGTCAGTATAAAAAAAACAAGACAACGACAGAAAACGGGTATTTTCGTTTATCTTCGTTCTGTCTAATTGACGGTTTGCTGTGTATTTTGGCGTTCTGAACTGAACAACATTATTTTAAACGATGAACCGTGTTTCGCACAATTTAAGTCGTGATGAGTGTATCCAACGTTTCCGGGAAACAAATTCGAACCAAAGAAGGCCAGGACAAGGAAGGCCCCGCAAAACAACCGCCCAGGAAAATCGTTTTTTGCTACTCCGTGCTTTGCGTGAGAGATTTACTACCTCAAGAAGTTTACAAATCCAGCTTGCAAACATACATAATGTGCAAGTTAGTATAGAAACGGCTAGAAAGCGTCTTGCTGCAAACGACTTGCACCCTAGAGTTCCAGCCATAGGTCCAGTCTTAACGGCAGAACATCGCCGAATAAGATTACAATTTGATAGAGATCACGTTAACTGAACTAACGCCGAATGGGCTCGTGTCTTGTTCACAGACGAGACCAGATTTTGACTGGTTAACAATGATAGAGATGTGAGAGTGTTTCTATGACGAAACGAACGATATACCCAATGTAACATAAGATCAGTCCAAGCTTTTGGTGGCGGATCAATAATGGTATTTCAAAGTAGTGCGTTAATTTATTAGAGATGCGTAGTTTCAAATTATGCATTGACATAAAGAAATATTGTTTGAAATTATGTTGTTTATAATACATCGATTAACCGATCTTAAAATTTGTATACAGCGAGGAAGACAGAAATATCTCATCTGGAAGTGGTGGTTTGCACCTAGCACCTTTCTCCATATCACAAAAAGATTTAATCATGTAATCAGTTTTGAGAATTTTTTGTCGTTGCATGTGCTTACGTAAAATTCTGCACTGAAGAATTAATACATGTATATGTTTAGTGTCAATGTAAGCCCAAATGGCATTTACGGCTTAACCGTTACCAGCAATAGAAATATTAAGTGCTGAAATTTAAATTACACGATTTCACGATAGAAAATGTAACATAGTTCACAATTAAGATCGCTGATAACTCGATATTCAATAGTTCAATAGTAGGGAAAGCAATTAGGCAGAGAGATTAGTCTGCGAAGAGAGTATGGCTCGATCAAGTCGACAAGCGTCCAGGGCACATCTGTATCTGTACTGTGATATCACAATAAAAGATCATGTTAGTACAACATGTGTATATAATAAAGATTTGTTCAGATTTAGATTGAATGATTCTGTTGATTTTTTGTCATATTTATATAATGTACGGATAAATAATGTTGAATGTTATTCGATATTTAATGCAGTACAGTATATTTAGTTCATCAATCCGTCTATTAAATAATTACTACAATCGTCAATTCCCTCGATTTCCGTACTGATGTTTGAACATTTGATACAATTTTAGAAACAATGGTATTTACATCCTTCCGAAGCTTTTATAAACATAATTTTTTCGTTTAAGAATATAAATGAAGGGTGATTAATAAAATTTAGAATTCTATCCTGATATTTTCAAATCAAATAACTGCTAAGCTGATACAGTCTCGTGTGACAACAATCGTGAATGTTCCTAACGATTACTAACTGTTATATTACCAACAAAGGCGTGAGGAAATTCTCGGCCGTTTCTTCCTGGTGGTACGTGCAGTGTTGAATTTCAATTTCAATATTATTATATAATTATCTTCACATATTAACAGTATATTAAAAATAGTGGTTAAATATAAACCGATGTAATTAAAAAATGTAAAAATAAAAAAAATTGTGCACAATAAATAATTCAGGGGCAACTGTAATAAGAATTTATTATTAGATCTGGACAGAACAGCCGCGCTATGCAGTTAGACATTTAAATCACATCCACTTTGTTGTAATACACAAAGAAATAAAAAAGGCATTCGAGTACAAGAAGCGTGTAATTTTTTTATCATTAGCGTAAATTCGCATTGCAATGGTGAAACGATTACAAGAGTACAAAAGCGTGTAATTTTGTCTAAACGTATGCCAGAAATAACAGGAATAAGCTGACAAATTACATGCATCGCCATGCTTCAAAAAATGCGGAACAAAACGCGTGCAATTTTCTCGGTGTTAAGCATTGCCCTAAGCTGAGATATTGCATTCTCGTATTGACAGTAAAGTATGCACTTAATATCAGATGTCCGTGACAAATTTCCAAGATATGTGGGCAATTTAAAAAGGTGCCTGTTTCCGTTTACTCGGAAATAGGGTGAAACCTTCATTAATAAATCATATCGAAGAATACGCTGACCTGACCTGACCTTTCGGCCATGTAAAATACCAGGTAAATCAACTGTTTGAGGCGCGTAATTCGCAGTTAAACTTACGTAAGTAGACATGTTATTTTTAAATGTGGCGCCACACATGAATGTCCAGTACTCCGACTTGTTGACATTAATGCGAAAATATCTGCGGATAAAAGAACATGCGAAACGGAAAGGCATGTAAACAGAAATCGCTGCACTAAAATGCGGTAGCCAAAGAGACGCCAGCCTATTTTGTTTTGTTTAGTATCTGTGGTTATACAATGTGTTTCTAGATTGGTTCCATTTGGCAGTTCGGACCTGTTGTTTTTGCTTGCGAGAAAATTGCTCTTAAGGTCACCACGCCACGCACTTTGACGCGATGCTCCATGGTCACGCTGCGGTGCAATCCTACGGCAACGGATTGTTTTCCATTGAATTGGAGTGTACTCATTTACGCGAAGCTCGGCGCCTTGACTATTTTTTCGCTATCGTACCGTGGCGACCTTTATAATTATTGTGTAGCGAATTGCTATTTGCATCAATGGAATTCAATTGTATTAATTTTTTACAGCTAACACAATCGTTTATCGATGATACGACGCACATTTAATGCATGTTTACGATAAATCACGTATTTATATATAAAAGTGGCAGATTTTATTATTTATAAGATATACCACAACGGTGCACTCACATTTTTATTACTTCCTTATACTTTATGTATAAGGAAGTATAGTAATCATGAAAATTTTCGACCTCGAGATTTTAACGGATATACACGACTTGTCTAGAGACATAGCTAGAGCTATTAAAGTTTTGTATATAGCAAGAAAGAAATTATTTTGAAAGCAATACCTCAACCCGAAGTGATGGTTTACTCTTATCACCGTTTTCCACATCTCGAAAGCGGTACGAGTTATAATGTTCTTAAAGATATTGCAATTTTAAACAAATTCCATTTGAAATTTTTTTAGTAAAATCGTTTATAACTAAGTATAAAGAAGTTCAGTGCGGACCACTGTAGATTTTTTGAAAAATTGAATACTAGCTATGATCACAGTTAATGATGTTTCACAACCGACATGAGAATTATGAAATGAACAAGGGTTTGTTTAACATAACGTTAATTGCAAGCGGTAATCAAAATATTATAGAAAAAAAAGTCTGCAGCGGTCCGCACTAATTTTTTTATGCTTTGATAAAGTTACCGTAAATTGGCGCGTTCACGATGATATGCGAAATCGAACATACGGATACAACGTATAAAAAAAACAAAAGCATCTAACGTTTTTATTAAAAAAAGTTTACGTTGCAAAATATTATATCATTTCTAAGAACAATTTATAATAATTTGCAATTCCATTCAAGGGAATTTTGAATTCAAAACGTCAATTTAGAGCGTTATAGCTATAGTTTTATAATCACAAAAACGCCCAATACAACATCAAATTTAATTGAAATTTACTTTGAAACCATAAACAATTTTCGAAAAAATAGTTCTAAACCCAAAATAAACGAACTCGATTTAACCCAACCCACTCCAAAGTTAATCTAGTGCATATAAACCCAACCGAATGGTGCAACTTCCTGTACAAAAATTATTTTTAAATAAAGCTGAATAAAAAATGTTTGTGTCTAAACGAACTGAAACTGTTATTTTATACGAGGCCTGTTCAACAAATACGTAAATTGTTTGCAATTGCGCGGGCCCAATTGTTTTCAGGGAAATCCCTGTCGCCATCTTCGTACAGATCAGCAGATTACGAGGCAGTTTGTTGATTGCAAAAAGCATTAATGGGTGATTAGCTACGCAGTTGTTTGTGAAGTGTCTTTTTTTCATTTGTCGGTTTTGAGAATGAGTGATTTGAACGAGCAGAGTTGCTGTGAAATTGTGTATTAAACTCGGTAAATCAGTGGAACTGTTGAGATGCTCAAGACGGCTTACGGCGATGTTGCTATGAAGCGTGCGACATGTTTTAAGTGGCATTGGCGTTTTAAAGATGTCAGTCGATTGCAGATGATGAACGACCTGGACGTCCCTCCACGTCAACTGACGACTCACACGTCGACAAAATCCACACTCTGGTTCGGGAAAATCGACATCCGGTCATCAGAGAGCTTGCTGAAGAGTGTGGGATATCAGTTGGATCATGTTACGAGATTTTGAAAAATTGAAAATTGAAGATGCACCGCGTTGCTGCGAAGTTTTTGACAAAACACTCGATCACTGTTCTTCCCCTCCCACCCTGCTGACTTCTTCTTGTTCCCCAAACTTAAAAGACCTTTGAAAGGAACAAAATTTGAGACGATTCCCGACATTCAGGCAAATGCGACGAAGGGCATCACAAAAGAAGCGTACCAGGACTGTTTCCAACAGTGGAAACACCGTTGGGATAAGTGTGTGCGCGGGGAGGTAAATACTTTAAAGGGGACACAGACATGTAACTTCTAAATAAAGTATATTTTGTTTCATGACGTCAGTCTACGTATTTTTTTAAACAAGCCTTGTATGCGTTCAATTTATGCGCAATTTCTGAAAAATTCGCCATTAAGTGAAGGTCTAAACCTAAAATATAATTAAAATAGGAGGAATTAAACCCAGCCGGCTCGGGTTGGATGCTTACTTCGTGGTAGTCCGAACCCAAATTTCATGAACTTGATTTGATGAAAATCTATCAGCACTATCAGTTTCATCAATCCACATATTGCATATTAGAAACCCAAATGTATGTAAGTAAGCAAACATTGTATTCGCGATTTATGTCAAACACCAGGTTTTTCTGTGAACTTTGCGCCAAATCCAAAATACAAAACGTTTGCATGTAAACCCAAACCGCAAAAACTATGTGGCATTCGCTGCTTGCGATTTTTGCGTGTGTACCCAAAATATAATTGCACATGGAGCAACGAAACGGCTAAGGTTGGACAGGTGGTTATTTTGAGATTTAAATTTATGACAAATTGAGTTTAAACAATTCTATATGAAGTAATTGTATACAATCTCAAGCTCAAATTAAATGAAAATTGATTCGATCAAAAGATTTGAACTCTATCAAGGTAAAGTTAACCAATAGAACACGCGCGCGCTCGTACACACGAATCCGCACCCAAACTAGCACGCACGCACGTACACATACACGAAAATAGCTAAAATCGATTCAGAAGACCCCAAAACGTGTATATCCCTTAAAACGTCGAGGTCGAAAAATTTCATGATTCCTATACTGGAAAAGAAAAAATTAAAACACTAATGAACTTCAGTTAAAAATTGTGAAGATATTACAATATATTTCAATGCAATTGTTGCTCTTACATAAGACTTAAGACATATACACAAATGATACATCGACCAAGCAAGCACGGAGTCAATTTTACGAGAAATTAAAGAAAAAAGTATGCGTAGAACTAAGATGGGAATATAAACATAACGATAGCCGACACAAACTAATAAATACCATAACCATTCAATACTGGATCATGTCATGATAAATCGAAACAGAGATATGGATTACATAAAAATAATCAAAACTCACATATCAGAAAATAACACAAGAAAAATGTGAATATTTAGCTAACTATCGTCGAAATTATGCCATATTGTAGAATCAAATGGACAAAAAAAAAGTCGGAAACACTTTAAATTTATATATATATGTATTAGATTAAAGTCATAAGTTTGTTACTGTATAAAAACAGCATTCGGGGTGAGTTAACTATCGGAGGGGAGAAATCACTTCAATGTTTTCAAGCTTACGTTTCACCTCGTTTATTGAGGCTTTTTCAAAGCCCATAAAGTTAATATATAATACTTATTTCATATTTCATTAATGATATTCAGCTGTAAATTTCATTGTAATTTTGCATATAATTATACTTCGTCAACCAGCTTGTATCAAATTAGCGTTCCACATAATAGTTTTAAAATTATTGTACGGCGCGCTATAAAAGATATCGATTATGAAGAAGCTGATGCTCGTTTTAATAAATAAAAATATCTGTGCATGCATATGTGTATGAGCTTGTATCTGTGTATATGTATGTTTCTCACCGTCTCCTTCTCCATCCAGATAGGGATAAAGCTTTTTAGAGCGTTCGACATCCCACAATAATAAACTCAAATAAAACGTGTCAAAAGATGACCAATCTAGATAATAGTAAGGTCTTGGGATGCTTCGGCTAGTAAATGAGTGTAGCTAAATATATTAAGGGCACAATGTGTTGGATAGCCGCAGTGTGAAGGGATCCACAGAACCTACTCTCGGTTGAAGAATCCCTTAAATATTTTAAATGCCATCAATTATTATTTTGTATTTTAATGCCACCTTACACCTCACAATCTTTTTTTTTTATGTAATACATATCGACGCAATAAATGCAAGAGTGGTGTACATATGAGTGCAGTAAGAACATATTGTAATGTTTGTAAACGACTCGTTCACCCAAAACTACCATAACACTCCGATGTCGAAAAGTCGTGGTATTTGAAGCAAAAGCCTCCAAGAAGTATATTTATCGAAAACTATATTTCAAACAGCTATTAAGACACAAGGAAGTTATTTATACATTAAAAGTTTGCATGGAACTCTGTTCATGATAGATATTATATCGTTCTGATAAATGACTAATCTGATATAAATATGTGCTATCATTGGCGTGACAAGTGACTGAGTTTGGTGTTTATATCTCGGCTTAAATTGATGTAGCTGATCGTTGTCATATCACAATTATTTTGTAAATTAGCGACGTGGATAAAGAGTGATTTAAAGTTGTTATTTAAATTTTTATACACTTTTGCCAGTTATTTAACGTTTATATTTTGCAAATATAGCAGGTCTCATGCATCCACTGTTTTGATTTTATTTCAACATATTCGCTGCAAAATGAAATAACACTTCGTTTCCTCGTTCAATACATCTATAAATGCAATAACACAGCCACCCAGTCCTCACTCAAGATAATACCTTAGGATACGTATCTTATAATGCGCGCATTTTAACTGCCAATCGCTCACCGCCGATATTACCCATTTGTCGAACAGGCTCTTCTCGTATGCTAATTCGTTTCGTTTGCATTACATGCTAGGGGACAGTGTAAAACTAAAAGATGCATGTATGTGTATATCGCTTTAAAATGATTCCCACCTACAATTCATTACAATGGGTATGTACACTAGGTTCACCGCTCTTCAGTGCGGTAGCTCCTGCGTCGTATTTTGATCTTGTGATTTACGAACGAAAATTAACAGAAAAAATGTGTTTACTAATGTAATAAATAATTTGTTAAAATTGTACTTACTTGACAAGACTACATTTTGCTTGTAAATTCCTGCAGTTCTGAAACAATTAAAATATTAATAATACGTGCTATTTTAACAACGTAACTAAATATTATCGATCAAATATCAATTACATGTTAATGATAACGATATGAAAGTGATTTCCTTTAATAGTCTACAAAATGGAAAGTTAGGAAAGAGTTACGAAACCATATTGAATTAAAATATATGTATGACGCACCCACATCATGTAATTGTATCGTTTATCGAAAAGAATAAATCAAATTAACGTAGTCAATGGGTACAAGTACCTCTATTGCCCATGTAATTTTTTAATATCTTGCCACGTGTTACGACGTCTTTTCTAACAACGAAATAATTGTGGTGCTAAAACTGAATAGAAACCTATTGCATGAGCTTGATAAGAAAAATTCAATTTCGGTGCGGTCGACCAGGTCCAAATGTGAAACAAGGGTGAATCGGAAAAATTTATATAATTGTGAGGCTAATTGCTTTTAAAATTATAATAAAAAACAAGTAGCCTTGTAACAAATGAATTCACGATAAAATTATGACAGTTTTACGTATAGAGGATGATGACGACCGAAACACAACAAGAAATTTGTGAGATATTCAATAAGAAATAACCGCATAAAGAGCCTATGCAAGAACGTCAGTTAACAAAATAGAAATAAGTTTTCTGAATTTGGGCATGTAAGGATAGTCGTAAGGTGGTCATCCAACAATCTGAGAAAGTATCGATTTAAATATTCTGTTGTGTCTACAAACGTATGCATAACTGTCATAATGTTAACGATAAGTACATTGTCACATGGCTACTTGTTTTTCCTATTAAAACTTGGAACTCGTGTTATTAGATTTCTGTTTCAATTTCAAATTTCTTAACATTATACAGTCTTAGAATTTCAGTCTCCAAATTCATCATAAAAATAATGGTTTCCATTTAAAGAAACTATCATTTGGCGTATTACATCGGTGAAAGGCCACATTTTTTGCAATATTTTTATACATTCGGAGCATCCCCGGTGTATGGGGACAGTTAAGGTCTATTGGGTTTGGGTTGGGTTGGGTTGCGTTGGCTGTGCTGTTTATATCATAATATGTTTTAATAATAAAGTATGATTTAAAAATATTTCGGACATACAACAAGCGACTATGTGAATACTGACATTCACCGGAGAATGTTAACATTCGCTAGATAGTTTCTTTCACAACATATATATTCATGAAATGTATAAGAAACGTATATTCATCGGGTTACCTCAAAAGGAAAAAATGTACAATAGCCCATTCTGAACATCCTCATACTTATCTATCCTTATACTCCATTTTTAGAAAAAAAACTTTTCGAATCAAAGTTGCAAAGGTGATAAGAGTAAGCCGTCATTTTGGTTGAGATATTGCTCTCAAAATATGACGTTTTCTTCCTTTGTTTAGCTTTAATCGTTCGGAGGTATAACGCGACAGACAGACAGCCACGCATCCAGACAGACAGACACACAGAGACACATATATAAGTCATTCCGAAAATAGTCAGAATCGATTCATGGGATCTCAAAACGTATATCCGTTAAAATCACGAGGGCGAAAATGTTCATAATTACTATATTTTACACTGAGGTGCAAAATTAACCGGACACTTGAATTTTTCAAAATATTTTTGACTTATCAAAATAAAAATCATATGTTTGTTGATTGAATCCTTTACTAATACGTTACAAGTAAAATCCATTATAAAACAGCAAACTCTAAGCCAAAAGAAAAAATAAATAAATAATTTTGGAAAAAGAGACTAAAACTGCTATAAATTTGAAATGAACAAATGTTAATTTTATGATGTTAAAATTAAAAAAATACATTCAGTAGCTTGTATGCCCACCACCTGATCAAAACTGCAAAGTCCTCTTGATGAATTTGGTTCCATTCCGCAGTTAGAGCTTCTGCTAATCTGTCCAACGTCGGAAACTCATGTCCCATGCATGTGCCATGGGATTTAAGTCAGGACTTCGTGCTGGCCATTGCAACAACGTAATACCAACTTCTTGTAAATAAGCCCGCGTGATCCGTGCAATGTGTGGGCGGGCATTATCTTGCATTAAACGAAAATTTTCGCCAAAAAATGGCGCAAAAGGCATTACATGTTCCTCTAAACATCGTTGAATGTAACGGTCGGCAGTAATGGTTCCATCCCGGATTCTCACAAGCTCTGTATTAGCAGTCAACGAAATGCCCGCCCACATCATTACACCACCTCCACCGAATAGCACTTTTGTTGACAAGCAGGCTTCAGCAAAACGCTCGCCAGTCCTTCTCCACACCCTATCGCGACCATTTGATTTGTATAAAGTGAATCTGGACTCATCTGTAAAGAGCACAGCGGACCAATCTTCAAATTCCAAACGCTATCGCCCATGCTCTACGGTTAAAAGAGGACCTGTTGCAGGTCTACTGGACCTCAACCCACCTTCATTTAAGCGTCTGCGAACTGTATATACTGACCGTTGCACAAGAGCAGATGCTGTCACCGTGCGATCACGTAACGCCTGCATTCGAAGAAACTGATCTTGGATATGATTCGTTGCTCTCCGTCTACCTTGTCCGGGTCTTCTTGTGTATACCCCTGTTTCCCGAAACTTTTGTAGTGCATCTGAGACGGTACTTCGGGGAATTCCTAGAGTGTTTGCGATGTAACGCACACTTCGTTCGTCATTGTTTAAAGCAACAGCTTGAGCAACTTGTTCTGGACCCATGAGTCTTTCTTGTTTTGACTTTTCAAAAACAACAATTACTCAATAAATAGAACGTGTTACTAAGCAAATAAGTTTAGAAAAAAACGTAATGCGGCAGCCTTTTTTCCGACAGTCTCGTTGCAACAATACTGAAACAACTCTTATCTGATATGCTCGTATGAAGTGCCCGCGCGGATTTGACTCTAAACAAGTTGTTCAAACCAATTCTCACAAAATGCAGCACATTCACGTGCGCAAAATTCATGCGCAACATTGAAGTATTAAGTTCAAGTGTCCGGTTAATTTTGCACCTCAGTCTATTATACATACATTTTCAGAAAGTAAACAGAAGAGTGGAACCACTTGCTGCTTCGTCTTTGTGTTGTTTAAGGTCCAATTAATTTGATTTCCAGCGTTATGAAAGCTAGTATATCTTCTGAAATTAATGATTAAAGATGACAAACAAACATAATGATGGCGGTTGGCAAAATGAATAAATATTACTGTTGGACAGGGAAACTACCCACAGCACTATAGCAACTATAAATGTTTAAAATGTTTTCTTAAGTGAAGAATGACGATGCCAGGGAAGACTGTCAAATCTATTTACTAAGTCTAAAGCCGCTGGTGTTTGTCGATTTATATTCAATATGTATCTCTACTGTATACTACTACTTGTTGAAATATATGACCAAGCTTTGTAAAGTAAAATGTTTTGTGCAATAGTTGAAGCTTCTTAACCTACGTATTCAAAAATTACCGCCCATAATTTCTAAATTTTACAATTATCGGTATCACATCATAAACTTAATTTTAATGAAAATCTGTATTGTCATTGCGCCATTTAACTATGAATTTGGACCGCACATGGTGAACCGATACGCAAATGTTCTCTAGTAACGACAATAAACTTCTTTTTTACAACACGTTGTATTCTGCAGCTTCAAACTCCTCTTCAGTCTTTAATATTTTTTATTCATTAACTCTGGCGTTCACCGAAAACTATTTAGTTTATGTTCCCATAAACTTTATTGAACCATAAACAAATCTTTCCTGATTTTAGTTTGTGTCGTTATCGTTTCATGAAATGCGATATTGTTTAATACTTTGCTTGTATTGGATTACAATTTCATCGGCAAAGGCTAGTGACTAGTTCCTGGCTTTACTGCACCACTTTTTTTCTTAAAACTTATTGCGATATGTATATGCGGAAAAGTAAGGGACTCAGCGGACACGCTTGTCATACTCCTATCGTTGCATCCTGTATTGTCCACCTAAATTGTACCATGTTTCGTCGCGTAATTCCTCCGTTATTTTGGCCAATCCTGCTGAAATCCATAATCTGTTCATCGTATTCAATTCAATTTTGACGTTTTAAGAAAGCAACTAATTTGAAGAATTTTGTCATATCAATATTTTCTAAGAAAGAAAGTTGATTTTAACATAAAATAATACGCCCATAAAGTGGAAGAGGCTTTTTACCGTTCGCATAATCTTAAAAATATCCACAATATGTATGTGTAATTGGAGTAAAATCTTTCGCTTTTCACAGATTGGCACTAGTGAGACATTCCAAACACAGTGTCAAAGTCCAACCAGTGTTCCACGAAAATCTGGGGGTGAAAGGCGGTAACGATAGTAGGCTATATATAATTGGCGGCGTAACGTCCATCGTGCTACGTTTGGGTTGAGTTTTCAACCCAAGTTGTGTTATCCAGCCCCCTTCTCATAAGGTCCTGCCACCGCTAAGGCCCCATAACATCTGGGCGTCGCTCCATCATTTTTATCTCTATCTAGCTAACACAGAGCAATTAACACCAACAATTACCACGTAGAGAACCACAGTCCGGAGAGGGTATTCCTGCACGCCGCCGAACATGTGCCGCCGCGAAAACGCAAAATGATGGGACGATACCTAACAACCCCAATAAGGCCAAAATCTCAAATCCTGGTACCCTGCTCCCGCAAGTGTGCGACGACTTTCTCTTTTTGTATGCTTTCATATAAATGTTTTTCGATTTTTCAGGCAGTTGGTTGTCTGTTACCGCGATTTCCCGCATTTTGGGTTAAAATTCACTCATTTTAACAAAGCAGTCACAAAAAATTCAAGACTAAAACGATAACAAATTTCTAATTTTAACTCTTATGTCAAATTCTATTGATTCTAAAACAGGTGGCATATCAACGAATCAAAAAACTGTAATTTACTTCATAATGTACCATTTTAAATTAGGATAACTTACAGCTCGCCTTAGCAAACATGAGAGCTTAGGGGGCGTGGCGAGAGCGGCACTGCTTTTCAACGTACATTCAGGTTAAAAAGTATTTCGGCGGCAAATTTAAAAGGAAGTGTTGCAATAAATTTTTGTCACAATTTAAAGTTTAAAACGAACTGAAGAAATTATCTAAACATATAAAAAAATACACAACATAAAGTCTGTCAACCACTGCCTAGTGCATATTTTATTAGTTTTACTTCTGATTCAGAATGTACCAAACCAGTATACTTGAGCGTGATTGGTTGATTATTTTCCCGCTTAAAATATTTTAAATTAAATAACATATTTATAGTTCGCATATTTTTCGACTCTCATGTTTGCTAAGGGGATCTGTATTAACAATAATTATAAGGGTTTTGCATATCTAGTAGTGAAAAAATACGATATAGACCACGGTAAAAAAAGTCTTATAGCCTTAGGGCCTTACATAACTCTCAGGTTATTAATAGTAGACGTTTCTATCTTGGTATATAATATACAATTTGTAATTTCATAAATTAGTAAAAATTATTAATGTAAATATTTTAAAACAATTCGATTCTCTCTCAGTTGTTGTTGTTATTCATATTGTTCCTGTTGTCATGACTCCGAAGAAAGCCTCCTATTTTGAAAGCAATATATCAACCGGAGGTGTGAGTTTACTCCCACCTTCTTCCTTATATCGAAAACGGAACGAGTTATCGAAAAACTGGCTCACGACTAATGACATTTTAAACTATTCTTGTTTGAAAAGTTCTTGGGATAAATGTACCATTTACTGATAAATCGCTGTAGAATTCGCGATTTAATTTTTTTTTTGTAGTCGTCGAGATCACTTCTGTTTGAGGGAAATTTATCTAAGTATAAGAAAGTTCAGTGTGGACTATTGCAATTTTTTTACTTAAAAATTATTAATAATTATTAACCTGCAAATTTAAAATAAATTGCCTACTGTTTCCAATAAATAAAAACACTCTTGCTTACATATAGCCGCAACATTTAAAAATAACATTTTACACTTTAGGCTTCAATGTTTCGAACCTCCTTACTTCGATCTATGCTGAATTAGTAGGATGCTTTCAAATCCTGGAAAGTTTACTTTACCGAAGTTTTCTTATTCTCAAGGATTGAAGATGACAAATGTCGAAACGCATCGTGAATAATCAAAATGAAGTATCAGTTCATATCGTGTTTGGTTATATTTAAATAAAAAACGAACTACTAAATTAGTTTACGACATTTAAATCGGATTTTCGATTGGATATTTGAAGTACTTACACGATGTTAACATTAACTTTCGTTTCAAAGAATATTCAAATGCTTTCTAAACAGTAATCCCTGCAAAGCTCGTGTTAATTTATGAAAACATGAAAGCGAAGTTAGAATAAATTAAGATTCAAATTAAAAATTAAATTAGCATACATTTTTTAATGTATACAATTTTAAATTATAAAAATTCTGTCCGTGTGTATGGTGATGATAACAGTTCAGAATTTTTTGTTCATTATTGTTTCACTACAAAGATATGATATTGCAGTATTATAATTTTGATGATTAATCAATGGTATTAATTTAATAAGATGAGTAAATTAAATAATACAAATTACGAAATTTACTACTCTATGATGGCTACTGCAACAGGCAAATTTGCATGAATATTAATTTATTAATAAACTAATCCATTTAGCTATATACATGAAAAAAGATCACGTCAGACTCTGGTATTTACCGTAATAGCTGGTTTAAATGCATATATTTGTCCACCTACTTAATGGCCTGCCTCCGTTTGTTATGTTAAATGATTATCATTTCCCGACTCTAAGGGCACTCCTTATGCCATGTCATGTAGACAAGTTGATGGTTTTCATTTTTTTCAAAAATCTTCTCGGCTTACGTTTCGTCCCATAAACCCGTATAATCGTTACTTCCTGCAATGATAGAGATATAAATGGGAACGTATACTTATAATATGCTGTAATAAATGTCGGAGCGAAAATGAAATGTTTGCTTACTATATATTTCGAATAGCATATACGGTTCGAGGCAAAATACTCGCAATCAATTGTGTATTTGAACATTATAGTTCGTTTGCGTATGTACGAGCAGAATTGCAGAAGAATTGCATGGCCATACAATTTATTGCATATTTCAGATTGGTCTACGAATATATTTATATACATATGTATATAAATATATACATGTAAAACCAAAATATCAAGGATACCACGCAAGAAAATGCATGCACAAAATGCCACAGAATTGATGATGTCACTTTGTGACCGCGTATAATAATTTAAACAGTCGCTTCTAACATGTTTTTAGTACTTATTTATAACGTGGTTAATTATAGAAATTAATATGTAACTTACGCCATAGAATTTCTATCGGATACAGCTGCGTTACCAACCAGTAATAATTTTATTGGTATTTGCTGAGAAGTGTCTTTGATAATTTACAAACCTAGTAGTTTATCATGTTATACACTGGATGCAGTAAATCATTCGCCTTTGTGTGTATTGACTTTCCAAATGTATCTTCATGGCTACTGTTAATTTAGTGTAATTTTATTCGCACAATAATGACGGTAATAATTTTATCGATTGATAATTATCGCAAGTCCACACCCACGATGCGGGTTCTATCCCCTTTTTAATTAGCAATAGACATGGTCAACTTCTAAATCAGGAGTGGCGATTGAATATCAAACATGGATATCAATTTCTGAGCAATTGTCCGTAGATCGTACTTGTGCTGATGTAGAAGTTTCTCTCGATAGATTTAATTTTATTGACGGTTTCGAGCAATGAATGTAAATTGGCGTGAATTGCGTTCGGTGGACGAACAAATACGACGAATTAATTAAATGCAAATTGCGTCGATTTGATTCGTCGCGAACGTTCGTCGTGTACGAGTTGGGGAATTGAAGTCACCTCCACGGCGGCCGCGCCGTCTTGCTTTGCCATTGGAATATTATATAGATTTGCACGAATCTGTAGATGGATTCCATACCGTGGATATAATCAATATATATGTTAAAAATTACAAAATAACACCAAATTAATTTGTATGAAATTCAAAAGACAATAAGTTGAAGAAAGTATGGGCAGGGATATTAGATATACGTATAAATATAAATATGTTGGAATACATGAAAAGCCTACGCAAACGTTTTGTAAAACGCCATGGGGAGCCACCAGTCACCGATCCCATGCCGTAATAAAATACAGATTACTATCGATGGCCCATATGGATCTTGTATTTTATAGAAATGCTGGTCTTTATTTCAATACTTAGTCATATAAATAAGCCGCCCGATATCGTAAAATTCGGCTTTTTATTGTGGTATTTAAGCCGCCTTCTGCGTGCACACTTTTTTCTTATTCTGGCGGCTTCTACATGACAATGGCAACTGGAACATCCACATGCATTATTTATTTGGAACTGTATATTTTGTTTTATTTAATAAGCTTTATGTGAACTTGAAGATCATATTATTAATTGCTCAAATATCAGTAAATGTAAATTAATAAACAGAAGGAAATTTCAGTGTAAGCAAATGTTCCATTTCGCAATTTTCCGTGTTATCAGCACGCACAGTATAGAAAGCACCCAGCTGTACAGATTACTGTATAGGAAGGATTGTAATAATATCATAAGTCATCGGCATGCAATAGCTTTAGAGCTTTAGACAATACTTTGTTATCCGGTCATCGCTTATGCATAGTTGTTGAGGTGTGTACGTTTTCACTAATGTAAAACATAATAGAGTTGCTTGACATACTTGTAGTACCTCTCTCTCAACGTAAATAGTTATACTTTCTATCTATATAAACATAGCATCTATGATTTTTACATAGTTGATCGTTTCTACCATTCTTTCTATGTATTTCATTTTCTTGCAAATTCTTTCTACGAAGTAGGCATAACATATCTGGCATTTTATTTTTCTGATTTTGTTGTTTTTAGTTAGTTAGTCATTTTAAAAAGATTTTTATAATATTAACTAACAGTTTCCTTGTTCCCTGGAAAGTGTGATTTAGTTTTATCATACTTTCGAGTCCTTCACGGTCATTCTAAGCTATAGGCCAAAATGTCTTTTATTTTTACTAATAGTTTACTGAATTGCTTGAAACAGAAAACATTCTTGAGTAGCATATTAAGTTGCGTATAAACAGAGACCATATTGCAAGGTCCATCTCCAATTATCTTATCGCCCGTTGGCAGTAAATTTGTGATTTTTACTGCGTAGATAATTTTATTTCATATAGAATCGATTGAAAGTTTTTAAATAGGAAACCCAAATTTATAAAGTCATATGTACAGTATTTTAAAAACTACAAAGCGATGTAAACATTAGTAGTTAAATCAGAATAATTCTTGATTAAAACGGCATTTTCTTCTTGCAGCCATATTTGTTGCAATATTTTCTACTTACTCATTTCTTTCTGTTTTGGTGCTCGGGAAGATCCTTCTCCAATAACTGATAACTGCTCTACTACCTGCGTATCAAAAGGAACTGTTCATATCTGTTGGTTTGCGAGCTGCATACTATTAGTTTGTGTAATTCATTACACATGGTCGCCCAGGGTTACGTTTTGTATGTCGTGCAGAAAGTTTATTACAAATTTTCATTTTCTGCATAAATGTTTATCATCTGGACCCCCCAATAAGAGTTTCTCAATTTGTTCCAAAACTAGATATTTCTTCCCTTGAATACCATTACTCTGTATTTTTAAGAAGCGCGTAGCGCGTTTCAAATATTTGGATATATCAACATTGTTATTAATATTTAAAGTAGACTTCAACATTGTATAAATGCCCCACAAGGTTGCTGGTTTCATTCTTGGTCAGTTTGCCAAGTAACTAAGAACTAATTACACCATGTAACAAATTTTTGAATTGTTTCTGTTTATGTGGATATGAGTAGCGTTTATGTTTATGTAGATTTTTACTTATATTTTAAAAAGTTTTAAAGAGTGATATTGCACATTTTCGTAACCTTTTTTCAAATTGACGGATACAAGTTTCCATTATGAAGGAGAACAGATTTTAAACTTCGCGATGAGCTGTCTATAAAAGGACGCCAATCGTGGGCATGATATTCAATGTCAATCTCTTCAAATAGCTTATTCACATCATTATAAAAACGCAAAACATTTTTCACAGAAAAATATGTGGAAAATCTTTGGTATTTCGGGCAGTTGTAACTCGGAACTGGAGTCTAAAAAATTCCATTCCTTCAATCTTGATCTTTGATTTAGTTAGACCAAAATTTCGGATTAGATCATCCATTTCTTGTTGACTGGGAAAATTGGGTTCTTTGCTTTCATGGTTTAAAAATAACACATACGATTCCTCCGAGTGAACACTATCGTTGAGATTTTGGTAGTCAGATTCTTCAGTTACTGAAGAAGGTAGCGTGGGAATAGACAGAGATTCAGAAGAGGAAGTGGTGCACTACTTGACTCAATGTCGTGTCGATTTTTTGATCTTTTAAAGCAAGTGATTTTAATTTTAAAACCAAAGTAGTGCTGTACGCCTGAGTGACATTTGTACCGGCTTGAATTTTATGTTTAATTTGCTTCGGACCAACATACAAGGCGCACACATAGCAAAACGTGTCAACAGAACGAGCACAAGTCCGCACATTATATATATATACTCAAAAACGTAAATGAAAAATCAAGAAACATCTTAACCGTTGGCACTTTGGACGAACTGACGTAAATCTCACATTAGCAAAGCCTCCTTGACACTAATACCTCAAAATATCCCCACAAACAAAAAATTGTTACATGGTATTATTATTGTTATTGCGGTAATTCAAAAACTTTCATCATAAAATTGTCTTCCATTCGTTTGCAATAAATTTATTTCCACACTTGTTGCAGATTCTTTTATTGGTGGTGGTATCCTCTTTGTGCATTATTTTATGATCAATTTTAAAGCAACTACATTTTTTAATTATCTTAACTTTGTTGTTGAACAAATGAAAAGCATTCAAATAAAGACATAATTTTTATTATTATTATTTGATTTTCATTTACTCATTTCGCTTAGTGCGAAGGGAACTTTCATCCATCTGGAATCTGACAGAACAAGAGATTGGGCTCTGGCAAAAACACCTTAGAATTTTCAGTCAAAACATGAGAATGCCAATGTGCAATTTAAACATATTTCTTATATATCTTTTTACTGCTGGTGTATTATTTTTGCTACCGCGTTATGTCTCTCCAGGCAAGCATTCGGGGCCAGGGTTTCTCATCCGCACATTAGGTGCCGTGCCTTTAGGATCTGTTTTCTATACGACCTTGTTGTGATGACCTGGTCTCGGATTGGAAACAAGTAGACTTCTGTTTCCTTAAATGGGTTTCCTCTGTGTAGCCATTACAATGTCTTATAGGCGTCTTAGGTGTTCTGCTTCTAACATAGCTAATTATCTACCGTGCAGCGGTTTACTTCACCATTATTATTAACGTGAGGTATTTCTGACATTGGTTCATGGTCCAGTTTGGACTTTTGTAGGGGCGTTACTTTCTCATCTTCTGCAACTATTAATCTGCAAAGTGCGCAATTAATGTGGGACGGAATCAAACGCCTTCTTATAATCTTTATACGTCATGTGTAAAGGCTCTTTACGACATTTTGCACTACGTATTATTACCATATCTATAATGAGCTGTTCATTACTACGGGAGCCTTTAAAGCATTCTTTTTATTTTTCATCGAAGAGACTATTTTGCGTCATGTGGTGGTATATTTTTCTGGCCAAGACCGAGGTGAGGGTTGGCAAACATGTTATTGGTCTGTTCAATGTGTCATTGGCGTAGGTTTCCATTGTTGCCAATAGGTACGTCGTTCCTGTGGCCATGAATAGCGAGAGTATCTCTGCACCGCGAGGTACTTGTGGGTATGGAACTTCTTTAAACAAAAGTTTTGGACCTTATTTGGTCCTGGCGTTTTCCAGTTTTGTGTGCTCCTCCGCGTTTACTACGTCGTTTTCAATGATCTTCCATTCCAGCATAATCGGGGTTTATTTTTTTTGTTCTTGCATGTTCTCCAGCCGCTCACTCCTTTCGTAATGTACAGGCTCGCACCAAAAATCTATAACCTGTTTTTTCGTCGGCACTTGTTTGTTTAACCCTCCCTTGGCGACCTTTAAAAGAGCACTTGGTTTTATTGAAACATCATGTTTTGTTTTCGTCTCACGCTACTTATTTTATATCTTCTGTGCCTTTTCACATCTCATATCAGCTTCTGTTTCAAGATATCTTGCATCTCATTTACGGGCTCTAGTATTTATTTTAGTTTCTCTCCTATGCGAGTTATACGGCATACTTGGGTTTGCCGACGAAAGTTGTGTGAGAATACAACTCAATTCTTGTATTTACTCTGTTTCTTCCAGGGCGCTATTTGGTTTTCTCTTTCCTCAGCTTGGTATCTTTACTTTGCTTTTTGCTCATTTGCTTCTTGTCAGCTGACTGGTGTTTTCCTGAATATGAGTTTCGGGTTCGAGTTCGGTTCCATTCCGTCGTACATCACAGCAGCTCCATAATTTGTCGTTGAATTGACTTTGCGGTTCTTGAGTGTCTTTATTTTCTTGCTGAGCAGGTTCATTAGATTCATCCTCCAGTGTTGCCAGTTCTATCTAGATATCATGTTTAATGTCTTGGTCTCACTTTTTGTTATTCTATAATAGCAAGAAACCTCAAGTTCGTTAAATTTGTTGGTCCAAGTAGTCCGCTGCTGTTGTCTTTTTTGCCAGGTGGCGGGCTGGGCGATTTCCACATTCAACATCCTACACCACTGGTGCCGCTATTGCAGTTGCATGCATATCTTCACGACGGTTCCAACGTAGTGGCAGGAGCAATATCTACTAACTTCAAGGGCCCGCACAACAGTTAGCTCAGCAGTCCGCAAGGATAGAGCTGACATGGTCAGCATGGGATTTAACTCAGGATACCACGGAGATGATGCTCCTTTATTTTGTTCTCTTAAGAAATAAAAGGCTATACTCTGCAATCATAGTTTCATCGATAATTATTACAAAACTTAATATAATGTTGAAATAAGTGGGTTGATGTCATTACATATTAAGGTGCTTCTTTTAAATAACTACCAGCATTTTAATAATCGATTTATATTTTAGAAATTCTGTCAATGACTACGGTTTATGGAGGCTTCTTGAGCAGTGGAGAAAAATAGTAAAACTGAAAATGAATGATCATGTGATTGTCAGGAAAAATGGAGCTCGATATTGACATACAAATTAAATAATACGTTTTTGGATATCTAGATAACTGATAGTTCGATGTTTAATTTTATATTTTACATAGTTATTGTTTGATAGATTTACGAAGTTAGCTTAGCATCTATTGATTTGAGATTTATTTCTTGATTGGAAATACCTTGAGAGCTTTGGTCAACATTAGATTTTTTTTATTAAAATGAAATTTAATTCCATTTTGTATACCATTGATAGATTTTTAAATTTCGCTTCTCACTGTGTACGTTTTGGGAACGTAGCAATTATCGCAAAACCATTTAATTTGTTTATTGTTCACCTCCAGAAATTTTTATTTAGCAACTTAGTACTTTCTATATGCTTAGTATGGCAAATTTGTTAAAATTTGCTGGTCTCGAATCCAATGTGCTATTTAGTCAAAAAGAACTAAATGTTCTCATCGATATTCCTCACTGCTTCGGAGAAAATCCAATAAAAAGAGTTTGTTTGGAACTGCTACACTACATTTCACAAATTTGTTGGTGCTCAGCAAATAAGATGAAAAGGCTAAGCGATATTCAATATCTTCCTGCAAACGGCCAATTCCGTCGATTAAGAATTACCTGTTGTAGAAATTCGAACGTTCCTGATAGTTGAAAATCATAACGTAGGAATGGGGCAATAAAAATATTTTAAATAACATACAATATAGCTGACACAGCATAACGGACAATAGTTGAAATCTATTTCAAACCCTACTTTTATCGGTATAGCATCGAAATAAATAACGTTCACTCAACTCAATTATTGCGTTATAATTATAACAAAAACGAGAATAGAAGTTTATATGATTTACCAGGACATTTAATGGAATCGCGCATAAGAACATAGTTAAACTGTGGCGTTTTATTTGTTGTCGTTTTGGACAAGGAAATCTCGGCCGGTACTATTAGCATCAATTAGCTGTGGATTAACTGCGGGAAAAATCTACGCTTTATTGCGTACAAAAGTCGTCGTATCAAGCATTCCCATTACGTCCTCGTTTATGCACATTATAAATTTCATGGATGATAAGTGGATAACAAACTGCATTATTGATTTAATTGAACCGATTAACTGGTCTGAATTCTAGATTGCAATGCAAATGTGCTTATATCACATTGTAACTGCAACTCTATGCGAGCATGATTATTGTGCAAAGTTCCAATTTTAGAACAAAACTTATAATTTACAACAATCAACCTGCTGCGCGCACAATAATGTTCCAGCATATTAACGCAACATTAAACATTAAGCGCGTACATATTCACGCCACACCACTGCATTCGCAAGAACACTTATCTACATATGTATAAAAAAGTTCAATGCCGGACATTGTAGATAGTCTATATAAGATTTTTATATTTACTTTATTTGCTTCAGTTTGCATTGTTTTTATTTATTACTTTGATACTTTCCATATATTTCCAGAACACTGCTCTCGCCTGTTTTCTAGTGTTTGTGATAATTTATTTATTCATAAACTTTCTTAATTTCCTTTTTCATTGTATTTGTAGTGCGATTTCGTTTCCCTTTCTAGTATTTTTTCTGAATCGTTAATATGATTTATTTAGTGTCTTAATTTATATTTTCATATGCATCGAACATTTATTGACGTGTGTTGACAATTTCTAAATCGCCAAGGTACTCACTCAACGGTTTGCAAAATAAAAAAGTCATTACTTCTCAATTCTCGTTCACATTCACATATTCATCATGTCTTGGTTCACATTAAATAATCAAAAAAATCTAGCACAATTTTACAAATCTACAAAACCCACCATCTCGCTATAACCGTTGAACTTTAATCATTTTCCAACTGTGTTTCATTTTCATGTTGTTTGTGCGCGAGAGATGGAAAAAAATGAGAAGGAGAGTGAAGTGGCACGTGTCAATTGAAAACGCTGTCGTAGAACATATGGTGAAATAAATAACGAGATAACAGTAAGAAATGCGAAATCGAGGAATTTATCAGAAAATGTATTGCAGCCATATCAATTCAATGTGAAATAAATTTGAAACGGTGCTTTGCAGCGGCGGTACTTCCTTATATTAATAAAATATGTACAAAAATGTAGGAATACTTATAATAAACTTAATAAACTACTAAACAGTTGCCATATATTAAATTATTTTTATTTAAATTATATATATATATATATATATATATATATATATATATATATAAACATGTATGCATGTGTGTATATATAGCACACTTTCTAAAGATATTGATCGCTTTTTTAAATTTTATCTTAATATGAGTATCATACTAAGCACTTAATGCATTACGCAATGACAATATATATGAAATGAAATTAAAAGAATTCGTCAACGTTCGAAGGGAAATTTGATACGAAATAGATTTAATGGCGCTGCAGAAACAATTCCACACCTTTCTTAATTATATTCTGTTACACTTTGGTCCTAAATAGCACACCCTATGTTTTCATAACCATATTAATTTTATGCTCTAGACCTCAAAATGTAAATTGTACATCAAATTATACGCCGATATGCATGCCCCGAGCTCTGAATCAGAAACAGTAAATTAATAACTTTTCTAAAACAATATTGAAATTTTCTGATCCATGAATGAAACGAATAGGAAATCAATTTAGATGGACTGGTTCGTCTAATTATCATATTCCTAAGTCATTTTTATTTATGTCAATTTTCTTCCACATGTACCAAAAACGTATCATCGCGTTGTTGTGGTAGTCAAAAATATCCTTATCACGCACTAGTTTAGATGAAGCATTTTTAGATAGTGGCACGTATCAAAATGATGACTAGATCGTGAAACATATGTGACTACTATGACTGAAAATACTCATCGATATTTCGATGTGCAAACGTTTACAAAAAATGAATAATAAGAAACTAATATTTCTGATGTAATAAGCTTCATTATCTACCTACACCATCACAAATGATCTTCAGAAAATTCAATACTAGGAATAACAACACAGCATGCCATTTTCATCACTTTGAACACACGTTCTATAGTGCATATAGCATTTTCTGATAGATACATATGTGCTTAGTACCTTTATTATTATACATTTTGTGAAATAAAAGGGTGTTATAATTAGAATTCCGCCATTCCAGCAAATATAAAGAAATTAGTGATATAAAATTGATTTAGTATTTAGCAGAAAAATTAAAATGTTGCGTTGACGTATACTTTGTTCATTTAAAATATCATTTATCTACTTTACGTTAATAATGGACTCATTGTTACACCGAAACAGTTTAATAATGAGTCGTATTATTAAACTCTTTTTGGTAAGTTTTAGTTTGGTTCGTGCCATTTTCGTGTCATGACATAATCTGTCATATATCCTCTTGGATTTTACCGGTAACAAATTCTCAACAGCCTTCTGAAGGGCTTCGCGTATGTACGGTGTCAATATCAGTGAACCAAACCTATGCAAAAGTTCCTAGTCTAATACGAAAACTTGAATAGGTGAAATTTCAAGAATTAGTAAAGCAAAGTAGGTAAAATAGTATATTACACACGTTTAGTAAGGCGATATTGTCGCACTCGCGCTACAATCCGTTGCCTTACTAAACTTGTATAATAATATAATATTTTACAATTTAGAATCAATATCACGACATTTTGTCATCATTTTGATTGCTAAAATGAGATACTTTTGCGCACTAGTGCTTTCATTTTTCAACGTTTTTTATATCTACAACAATTTTATTTAGAATTAAAATAAAAATTACAATTGGTTAAATTCGAAAAACAAATACCAGAAGTTACACGCAATTCGTCAGATATGTGAACATTTGAAACTCCCGAAGATGATGAAGCAGTAACAGTTTCATTAAATTTTTTTTTTCAATCTGAACATTCGAAGCTCCCGAAGACGACGAAGCAGTAAAAGTTTCATTAAATTTCATTTTTTTCAATCTGGGTGTTTTCCTGATCTCCACGTACTAGCAACTTGCAGACCTTCTATTTATTCTCTAAAGAATCATCTCAAATGTAGCTGAAGGATCAGCTACATTTGAGGATTTTCAGGCTCCATGTATTTTTATAACTGACATACTTATCAGCTCCTACATTAGCTAATAAAGACGCTGAAGTTCTTCTAAAGCAATGCCCAGTATATTCTGTTGTATTTGGGGGTTCCACAAAAATGCAATTTTACTTGGGAGACCACTGAAGGTATTGCACGCTATCTGGCATGAGGAGTATGAGATGGGCGCAGTGTTGCATATTTGCGAACAATATCCACCAAGTTTAGGTCTTTGAAATTTCCTTTTGTTACTGTGAACTCACGAGGCACTTTTTTTTCGTGATCGGCAACATAATTTTCATAAATTCTCCTAAATCTTCTACATCATTTACTTTAAAATTGAGTAATTCTTGCCTCCGACAAGCTCCCGTAATTCCTATTATTAAAACCACCTGAAAACAAAAAATAAATAGTAACCAAACTTATACGACAAAAAAACTTTTTGCATTAAGCAATCTTCATAATTTGCTGTTGAAAGAAACTTTACAATATTTTCCTTACTGAAGCTTTTGGATTTCTTGGCGCGATATCCTTCACTTTGTCGTTTCAAAAATGCGATCAAATTTGTGTATTTACTCAATTCAAGGTTTTTGTTGATTGAAATCATGGTTCTTAACATGGAATATACACTCCACAACGTTGAGGGCTTCACAATTTTTGATTTTTCAAGGAAGTACGCCAACATCACTTTCTCATTAATGAAATTTATTTTTTGTTTAGACCTCCATTCTTCGAACCGGCTGTATGTTGTCTAGTAAGCGACGCGGAATTTCTGGGGGTTAAATTTCAGACGGCCTCTTGTGCAGCAGCTTCAATACGGTGTAGAACGTTGTCTTCTTCTGAATCATTTTTTTCCCAAAAACATTTAAATAATCGCAAACTTACAAAAATGCGACAAACTTCAGATCGTTTTCGTTGTTTATTATAAAAATGACAGTAACCAACCAAATATTTTACTTAAATTTTGGCAAAATTGTAAAAAGCCTTGTATACGACTCGTTGCAATACTTCGCTTTGTTCGCACACGACGTGTTTCACGTCTATTGCGAAAAAAGCCTTCGTATTGCAACTAGTTATATAAATAGCTAATTTGTTTACTTTTAGTAAAACGGTATGTAATCTATTTTGTAATATACACATTTTGATGTTGCAAAAAAAACTTGGTAAAATCTACTTCAACAAAATATTAATTAATTTTTAAAGAAAAAAAGTTGGATTAGACCTAATTATTAATAAAGACCTATTTTTGTCATTTCTATAGGAATAGCCCGTTGAAGATCGTTTACTTAGTCTCTGTGTTTAATATTTTAAATCGGCGATGGCGTTAATATTTTCTTGTCTCATGGGATATTTTATAGTGCAACCTAGTTCATAAGCAATTTCATATAAAAACTATGTAATATCGATATAAAGATAATTGATGTAACGATAATCCATATATCGACAATCTAAAAAATATCGATATATCGATGTCATTTTCAATATAAATATTTTCGATATTTTTCAACAACCTCCGCTTCTAGGGATCAAACACGGTGATTTATTATAATACCTGATTTATCGGCGTGAATCGGATTATATGATTTATATTATTAAATGTGTAATGGGAACAGAATGACTGAACTGTTGTTTTTCTATTAAAAAATTGTGCGGTAAGTTTCCGGGTCAAAAACACTATTTATTATACGATTGTATTATTGCACAAAATATTTTTAATTACCTTAATTAATGCAATCAAATAATGGAAAATTTTAAAATACCAAAACAAAAACCTTATTTCTTTAACTTTAAAAAATTGCACAATTAACAATACAAATTACTTAAACAAAATTGATATATTTCACGTAAACACCGTTGTTTTCCTGGTATTATGTCAATTTCGCAAATCACTGCCCTTTGCTTCTTTATTATCATATTCATTTTTAGCAGTATTTTATTAACGAATCTTCACTTTCTTTTATTTTCAACACCGTGACTTTGATTTTCGTGTAAATACACAATTGCTTGGCAACGTTTATTTGAATTCTGAAAACCGTCGAGGATACTATAGCGGTCAAATTGGTACCACTCTCATCGATTTCTGACGTTTCTTTTGTAGCCTTCCGTACTTAAATCTGTTTACACTTTACTTTTATCGACATTTATAGATTCCCGTTTCTCTTCCGCAATCATTTAAATGTTTTCGAAAGCATAAGTAAAAGAAAACGATGTTTTTGTTTCTCTCTTCACTACGTTGCTTTCCCTAATATCCTTGCAAAAAAATTTTCGTAAATATGACAGCTCGTCAACATAATCCTAAACAGATAAATCAATATATTTTCGTCCTAGCTTCGAAATCTTGACCGAAAAGTTTATTACACCTCAAATGTAGATCACACGAACCTTTTTCTCAACTTTGTATTATCACAATATTCAAATATAGAGCCAAATGTTTGCCACATTCTGTACTAATACTACATATTAATATATAATATATTTTGACAACCAATATCCAACCGAAACTTATGTTAATCATATAATTATTAACCGATATTTTTTGTCTTACATAACCACTACATTGCTGCCTGCCATTTATTTTCATATTTATTTCATTGAATATTAATAATAATATAATTGTTTTATTTATTTATTTTATTATTTTATATTATTAATATAATTGCTTCCAATCTACTACTAAAATGTTGCAATTTTTATTCCCTAATACATAAATATCACGTGATCTACGAATGAATTTATACTGTGAGAGTGAAGCATATGCAACGGATCGAAAGTCATCGGATAAAGAATTCGCAGGCGTTCTAATCGGACACTGTGTACGTTATACTTTCCAGTAAATTTTCGTGAATTTGACCAAGATGCAACATGAAACAATACGAGTCAATTAGGTGGAAATTTCGTGAATGTTATCAATGAATTAAAATGCGTATGTTGGGTGAAAATTAACTTGTCATAGCAAAATAAGTAAATAAATACCTGATTACAGTTGGCACCACTATATTCGAAATGTTCACGCGTTGGACGAACAACAAATTTTATACGCGTTAGATTTCTGTAAATTTAATTTAGGGTAACACTTGCATTGGATGTGCATATATAATAAAACAGAACAGAACACGTTTCTGTTTTATACGTACGCGATAAAAAAATCGTTTATTGTTAACAATAACATTGAACCAACAGAAATTTCACAGCGGATTAATACTAAAATGAAACGGATAGAACTATCGCTAGAACAAAATGAGGACAATATGAAGCGTGTCTGAAGTTAACACCCCATTGGTCGATTTTATAACTTTTCTTGATTGTTATGAGTTGTTCTAGTTGTTGTTAACAATGTTGTAAAACTTGCTTCTGAAACTCGTATCGTTTTCCCAAAAAGTAAAACATTCTTTCTCAGCGCTCTATTTCCTAGGTTCTATATTTCATTAAAACACAAAAGATTTATTTCCGGTTTATTTCCAGTTTTTCGATTTTTATTTTTGCAATCGTTCCAGGTTATTTTTGTCCAGCTTTGTTCTAAACAAACCATTTTCTTCACAAACACGTTTGTTCGGAACACTCAATTTATTGAATTCCTGTCAAAATTATTCCCAATCGTTGTAAAGTTGTTCCATAAAATTTTAAGCGATTGTATGGGCAGTAAAAGATGGTATGACGCAACCCACATGCTGTGAAATAACAATGTTAGATAAAATCGAATATGTAAATTCTATTCTAATTGGATGCTCAAATACACACGATGCAATGAAATTAAGACATTATTCCTTACGAAATTACGATTAAAGATATTACTCGTAAATCAGCAGGAGTAGTGAATTACTACGGTAGCAGTAGACGGTATCTGGACATTATATAGCTTGAACTGCACGAAATGCATAGTCATGGGGATTGAAATAAAATTGATTGAAATAAAATACCTGGGGTCGATAATGGCGGAATTTTGGTGGACTGGAAAGTGAAATCATCAAATAAAATGAATGGAGCTCCATATAACGTATGCCCTAAGAAAAAATAAATCAGTAAGAGAACGAAAATATGTACGAAACAGTACTGCTACTTGATATATGGTTGTGAATCGTGGAGCGTGACAGAAAAAAAATACAAGCAAATTCCAAGCTACAGAAATGAAGATCTTGCGAAAAATTGAGGCAGTAAAAGAAGGCTCGAAGTAAAGAGCATAATTGAGAAAATCCACACACAACAACTCCGGTTGTATGGACATATGTGACAAGGATTAAAGATGATTGACAAGTGAAAATACTGTGGGGAATGAAAACTGATGGAAGAAGGAGAGAGGTATACCGAGGACCACATGCAATGCAGGAATTATCAGAATACTAGCAGGACAGGGTGTTACATGTGAAGAAGCGAAGATATTGGCAAAGGATCGAAAAAATTGCACGAAATAGCAATCGTTATACCTTTGGTAGCAGAGGGTTAGATTTAGGTTCGTTTTGAAATATTATTAGCTTAGTTTAGTTAGATATTTTATGATAAATTATAAGAGTCGAAAGCCGATTCTGTCTATTTCCTTTATGGGTTATTTTACAGGAGATATCGTTTGAAATAAAGAGAAAATATTTATGGCAAAATATTTGCCCCAAATTTTCTGTTGACAACATGGAATCCACGCATCAGGCTGAATTGATCGTTGTGGAAAATGTATAGGAGATAAAGATTATGATATTAGTATCAATATCAAATGGAGTTTCTGAGCAAAAAAATATACAGAATGGACATATTGAACATTTAATTTAATTTTCGTGTCTAGTTCAAGTGCCTTGGCTCACTGTAGTGAAAGTCTAGATTGACTAAACTTGAATGTATATATATAAACGTAAAATGGTAAATATAAATTTCTAATAATAAAGTTCTACTTGGTTCAATTTCCCGGTAAACATTTTCAAGTGGGTGAGAAAGAATTGAGGTATAGATTTGGAAAGCTAATTACATTTCTAGAATTAGGATATTAGGTGTTTTAGACGGCCAAAAAAAGACGTGGTAAGATACATGATACTTGTCTGCTAAATGAGCTTAAAACTGGTGAGTAATATTCTTACTTGATGAGTGACACTAATCTTCGATAATGTAAATAAAATAATAATAAGCCTCTAATCGAATTAGATTTAGATCAGTAATTTTGGACATAGACTATTTATTAATCGTGGACTTAAATAGAGAGTATCGTCGGACCACCTGATTAGACCAACTCTAGTCGATAATGGCCGTAAATAATATTAAACGCTAGCTGGTCAGCAATGACCACATTCTATTTAGGGAGAATTTTTGTATCAATTTTGTAAGTTAAATAAAAACAATCCAAAAGTTACAGAATATTTTTCCTTAAAATAATAAGTTGGAAAAGACCAAGAGGAACTTCTGTGGATTTCATATTCTTCCATTTAAAAAAAAACACGCGCTATTTCATATGAGGTGGTAAAGTATCGTGCTGTGCATCAAATTAGTTAATTGACAATGAAATATAGAGATTTAAGTTAGCAAGCTAGGGGAACACTTCCAAATAATTATTTAATTACTTGAAAATCTAAGCGACCATGCTTGTGATGTACATAGAGCTTGTACTAATCTTGATACTGAATATTGTCAGGTATACGACTTTGTTATTCTACTTAATTTTCAATTTTAATTTGGTGTAAATGAAATTAGAATTGTGTACACGATAATAAATCAGCAAAATAAATAACATTCTTATATGAATGTTTTGGGTCGAAAATGAATTAAAGAAGACTTAAAGTTTTCTTAAAGTGAAATAAATCATATTATAAAGTTATATGAACGTTTTCAATTCATATTAAATTACCAATGCCAATGAAATTAATATAAAAATAAACAAAAATGTTATGTCAGATGAATCAAATTTTGTGACCCAGCGCCTCTAACACGTTATACATATTAGGGTATGACTTCTAATCGTTGCCGATTTAGCAAATATTTACAAAGATGTCTTCGAAATTAGGAGTTTTAGCCTAAATAACGTACAAGTTGATTGTATTTGCGCCATGAATAGGAAACGTCTAGTCTGATGCACTTGCAAGAAAATTCTTGGTGCATACCTTAACTGCAATAGTTCATTCTAAATACGTCCCCTTTAGCCGTCCGATTCGATGCACCTGTGAACATATCAATCACTTTCCACTTCTATTTACAAATCAGGCTAGTATGATATCGGACATTGTAGAAGTCAATACGATTGCCCGAAGGACATTGTATATATGGTACTCGTATTATCAGCAGATGTAATCATATTAATGAATTTTTGAATACGTAAGCTATTTAAACTTGGCCGTTAAAGAAACAAACGGCGCAAGAGGCCTTAGGCCTAGATTTGCAAGGCTGCAGATTTGTTTCGTGTCAACATACATAATTACTTTTCTCAGAAATATATACATATAATGTATAATTCATGAAAGTTGCATGCGTCACCTTAAAAATTTTTGTTTTTATAGTCATTGAACTGAAATTAAAAAAAAAACATATGCTACGTGTTAATTACTAATATTCATTTTCTAGATTGGGCTAGAAATTGTTGTTGTATTTTATAAAAACATAATGAGAGTAAACACTAAGATTAATGAATATATAAAAAATATAAATTTTATCTATACAAAAATCTATTGATGATTTTTACGGAATATACATTTCCATGCTGCTTATTACTAGTTAGTGCAAATAAATTTTCATAAAGATTTTCGGTATCAGTTCGGTTAGGAGGGCCCATAATTCCGTGCGTGGACCTGTACTCCGCGGAACCTAAACTATCCAGAGAAGACGAGCGCATGAACAGCCTAGGGCTACTTCATGCACATCCCACGGGATAGGCTGTGGTCGCTGTGGTGAAGTGGCACTAGAAATAGTCAAAATGAATGTTTGGTTTCAGTGAGAAATAAAATAAATATTTTAAATTGACTGAGTAACTAAAACGGGCTATTTTTTTATTAGATAAGCTGGTATAAAAGACGCCTCATCTGCACTAGAAATCATTTCACCTGACTATCTAAAATAACGATTTGTAGAAATGACATATAATATAAAAAGCATTCGTAAAATAATTGTCTAAGTTAGGCCCAATAAATTTCTTATAAATGAAGCATAACATTTATTATACCAATAATTATATTATTTCAACATAAACCTTGTACTTGTTAACAACCGTAATGGCATGTTATTGTTTGAATAAAATACTCGCGGTTGTGACATATTTATTATTATTATCCTGACCTAACATTGACTTTGTCGTGTCGTACGCATTTAACGTTTTAAATGAAAAACATATATTTTCACGTAGTAAATCACAACATGGATATGGAATGCAACTAAAAGTCCATATCATGATCAACATTTAAATTGTTCACATTATCAGAGTTTCGATGAATGAAGGCAGTTCTCGCAAGCTTAACGAAGCAACAACCGAAACGAATTAAAAAGCGTATGTCAGTTGTGAGTGAATCAAAGTTCACGTCACGTATCATAGTTCACAAGATAATTGAGTTGCGTTGGTTACTTTCATTACAAACGTTAACGTGATTAGCAAAGTGGTATTTGACAAATTGTTCCAAGAATGCGATGGATATTTCTAAGCGCGAAACACTTCATTTCAACACCTCATGGTTTGGACTTCTAGTACGTGCGAGTCTTCAAAACAATCATAAATTACATAGGCGCTTTTTAACCTGGCATTAAAAGTCATTACATGCAACGCTAGAACATCGAAAACAACAAGGTGTGAACCGAGTTCATACCGTAATAAATGCACATTATATGCGAAACCTAAGGAGGATTGCAGTTGAGTACATGAAGATAACGATCTTCGATTCAAATCAGTTTATCTTGAGAGGCAACTTGCAAGAAGATTATTGCATTTAATCTGACAATGTTTCAGTGTTATGTTCAAATACATATTGGGTGACAATAAGGAAACTGTTCTGCTCTTATATTTTGTTAATCTGGTTTTAATTATAAATTCTTGGATATACCCAAGCACTTAAGCGATTTAATAATAAATCAAAAATAATGTAACCAAAAATCTACTATAAAAATATTAAGTATTTAAGTTTTCAATTTTTGTTAATGCTATTGATGAAAATAAATTGCAGCGTGGATCACGAGTATATGAATTGCGTAAAAGAGAAGGTAAGAAAATAGTATAAGCACCCAGGGAAAGAAATGTGGTTGAAGCAAATAAATAAGGACAATTGAAATTACTGGTGTTAAAATAAATAAATAATAAACAAAAGTATGTGTACGCATACAAGAATATGGTATTTGTAACAGCACAGGAGTCGATATTGACAGCACTGCGGGCGCCGGCATTGGTGCTACTTGCACTATTTCATTATTATTGATAATTATCGAATGAGTGTAATAACCTATTAAAAGCAAAATACGCGACTTTATTTTCTTTTATTATATGTTTTCTATTCTTATTATTCAGGGAAATCAAGATTGGTTATCGGCACTGTGATATTTCGCTCCGATGGTATTTCACACGCATGATATAGATACGAGTATATGTTTTAAGACACTTTATCACAGAAAGCAACCAGCTTGATTCCAATGCCGTTCCGGCCATTTATTTGATTTAACTGTTCGCGCAAAATAGACACTTGGCTCAATTAAATTCCCGACCGTAATTCCGCAGACGCATATTTCATGGCATGCCGGATTATAAAGAAACAGTGAACGTAAATTCCATTGTGAAAAGTGCTTTCATAGAGCAGGTCATAAATTCGATTGAAACCTTGCAAGGTTGAGCGCGTGTTTAATATGATAATTATTATACAGCTGGTCGTGGAAGTCATAGTCATTCTTATTATTCAATAATCTCTGATCGTCGATGAACATACGTTTGTACTCTCAATTGCTAACTAAAATGGTCACTGCACAAAAATATTAAAATTTACACACTTTTGGAAATGCTGTCAAGAATATAATACGAAAAACAGCCGATTTTAATATATAATGGAGCAGTAAAAGACCACCATACATAGCAGAAGTGATTTATACAAAATGCAGTGGCGGCTGGTGCAGGGAGGGCACACATCTAAGTTAAGTTTAGGTGATAAGAGTATATTATAATTCGAACAGACAATAGTACATATTAGGTAAACACGTACTAAGTGCTTTCGTTTTCTGTTGCTGTTAAACTGTTATTTTTTACGTAATTAGGTTAACTGTTACCTACAAAACTAAATGAATTCCGTTGAGTCCGTTAAAAAAATGTTGTGGGGGGGGCGGCTTCTTACGAAGTAATTTGGACCCCATCCTTTCGCTGGTGCTGCAGGCGTAAAGTTTAATGTTCAGAGAAAATTATCCAGCTGGCACTAATACTTGTATCCTATGACTTCTACAAAATGTTAGTAATTGCACCCGCAGTAAAAATAACAATGCGACAAAAATCAAAATTCTTGGAAAATTACAAGAAGAAAATGATGTTTTGATACCAAGTCATACTCGATACGCAAGCGTTGTATACTTCAAAATTTTAATTGCTTATGAAAGAAAGACATATCGCCCTATACCCATACCCTGGGTATATGGGTATGGTATACGGTTTTTATTAAAAGTTGGCCTCTTCTAATTTTAGTCAGGAAATGTAACCGTAAATGTGAAAGTCTTGGAGCCACTGTTAACTTCAGTAGATTATCCTGATTTTATCCTACCTTTACTTCCATGCCATTGTTATTCTACAAACTTATTACCTATAGAACATGTGAGGGATGATATCATGTGCCCATATAGAAAAATTGCCGCGCTGACCTACTAATGTGGTGGAACTCCAACCTGGGGCCATATATTGATAGCCTGATGTCTGGTCCAACCCAACCCAACCCAACCCATTATTTATTAGTTAACATCTAATAATTTCATAAAAATATTCCAATACATGTGCAACGTGGTGTTATTGATTTTGAAATTGTATGTCGTATTAAGTAGTACGCTAGTAGTACTTTATAATATGTAACGCAAATGCCTCACTTCACCACAGGAACAGTCATATAGTTCATCGTGATTCACGTAATCACAGGTATCGATGCATTATTAATTCAGGCGAGTGGTATTCGTTGAATGTGTCACACCATTGTCTAATTTATGTTGATTTATCTATGAATACATAGGAATAACCAAACTGTGGTTTATACATTTCGAAACTTTCTACGTTAATAACTTTCTTGTTATACCCAAGTATTTGAAAACATAAACCATACATTAATATTGCTGTGTTACATTATTGTGGAGTTGGTCTTGGTCACTGGTCTATTTCTGAGTTGCTTTATAATGTTACTTCAAATGCTATACATACAACATCTGGACTACTTGAAGTATTTGAAACTATTACCTTACATAATGTTCTACGATTTGGCAAAGGTAAATATTGTTGTCCATGACACTCGTTGTCATATTTGGCAGCTAACAAGTTCGAACTATGATTAAAGGTAGACATGATAATATCATAATAAAATAGCAGAACGTGGATGATTGAACCCAAAGTTTATTTCAAGAAAAACTTGTCTTGTAAGATCAGAGTACTACAGATAAACAGTTACTTGTAGGATATATGTATCGCATCTTCAAAAACGCCAATCTACATTGACCTCCCTGCCCTACCGGATGCTTCCAGTCGTCGCTCTGGGATCACAGCTTCCTTTAGGTTTACTACATTAATCGCGACCCCTTCGATATCACCCTCTTAATTTCCCACCATGTCAAATTACTGTATATATAGACAAACTGTATGTTTCTGTTCCATACGTTTGACTTTTAGATAAACAGATTATTATTATTATTAAAATCTGTTTTTCTTGGTTCTCGGGAACGATCTGCGTTGTTGATATCAGTAGTAGGGTTATTCTCACTTCTTCTAGATCACTAGCGTCAAGAAGGCCAACCTGAAGACGTTACATGTGACTTTGCCGAAACACACAACCTCTAGCACAATTCAACTCGTTCAATTGAACTAGCATAAGAATTAAATTGAGCAACGCAAAACAAGTTGAACCTGGTTCAATTATTGAACCACGTTCACATGATCCTACAGATGAACCATTATTGAAAAATTGGCCCTAAGTGAACGATTTATTAATTGTGGCGCGATGTTGAATGAACTAGAAATGACGATTTATTATGCTAATGTCGAATTTGAAATTAAAGTTGCAACTAAGTAATATATGTGAATCAAATATTTTAGGAAGTGATATTGTCTACATTTGGAATCACCATTAGAGACCGTTATGAGATTGATCGTCATTGGGGCGGAGAATCGTTATTGGTATGGACCCCATACCATATATCCTACTCAACGATGATCTCCCGATTTGATACGAACTTGTGGATAAATGGAAATAGTTACAACTAAATAAATCAAAGATGATCAAAACTATTAAAATGTGTGCAAATTAACATACATTGATATATTGCTAAAAAAAACTAAGATCATGCTTTTCGTGATCGGCAGGCTACGCTGCATTGTATCTCGTTTTAAAAATGTACTTATTGTTGTACCTCCCATTTTTTATGTAATGATTCTCAGGGATTTCTGGTGTTCCTGAGTTCTTTGGGATGCTTATGAGATGTATCATAAATATGAATTGATGCTAATCACACCAGCTGTAATACACCCGGCTACAATATCAACGGGGGAGCTCACACAACTGATTGCCAAGGAGTAAGACTGGAAATGATGGTCCCCTTTTGAAGGAAAAAAATATGTATTTGACCAAAGTTTTACTAGCCTTAACTGTATCGTTCTTATGTATATATTTCAATTTTGTGCAATTCTGTATCGATCTATGTCTAGCATATTTCTAAAATTATTCAAAGGCCCGATTTGTACAAAATAAAGGGCAAATCATTCTCATGCCATACAAATATTTTCTTCATTCATTTAATTTTTTCTAACTTGTGTTTCTTATATTGTTTATAGTCGGTCATCACGAATATCCAATTAGTTTCTTCAAGTTTCTCTTGTTTGGGTTTTACAAGACCTTGAAGTTTCAAGGAATATCCAAGTTCAAAATATGGGTTTAAATTGTTAAACTCACCTTAGTATAATAATATTGCTATCAAATAAGAGAAAATAATGTGTCTAACTCAAAATCAATGTTTGCTTATTTCACTGATCGTCTTCTTGACTTCGTGATAGTCTTCAGTTGATTGAGCCGTTTAGCCACAGCAGGAGCTTTTGAGATGTATCATGGATGTGGATTGATGCAATTCACACCTGTGTTTGAAGACCTACAATTCAACTATGTTCTTCATTACGCAAGACCAAAGAAAAACACATTTTACGGTACCGTTTCACTCTATGCAGGAAGTATAAGATAGATAGTACTATAATGGACCATCAACTCAACATATTTTCATGTCTTTATGACAGAAGTTCCCATTGTAAGAAGAACCATAAAGTAACTTTATGCTTTCTATAAATTTTATACATTTTTTGACCATATATGGTTTAATTTGCCAACTTGTTGCATGCTGCTAAATATCTCTAACTTAGAGTGGAACGGTACCGTACAGCACTATAAGCTGTGTTCCTTGCAAAGTCAACCAGCTTTTACAGTTCGCCTCATTTTTGTGCATTTATGGTCATTTATATATTGCGATTGATTGGTCGCTGGGTGCTTCATGATTTTTTTTTAAATTAGATTATAATTTAAATTAAAATTAAACACTTTGTCAAAGCTTCACATTTCCCTTACAGCTGTTTCGACGGTTAGGCCATTAACAAAGAGTATGTGAATCTAACGAGTGCCCTTAAGGGATAATTGCCGCGTAGATGACCTGGGAATTCTGTGTGGTCGTTCATGACGTCCTTCCTATATTATTCGGCTTTTTTAACTTCTGAAATGTCTAATGAGTTCAACCGTTTGCCTCTATTAGTCGTACGTAGAGTAGCTGCTGAAACAGCTGTAAGGGAAATTATAAACAAAACCTGCGTGGAATTTTAAATAAGTTTAATTTAAATTCAATTTTTTTTAAATATTTCATGTAAGTGCCCACTGACTAAAGAATCACAATTATATATAACACAAGTAAAGCAAAACTCGCTACCTTCCATAGTAAAGCAATTTAGAAATTAAAACAATGCAATAACTACATCTGGCATACTCGTATGAATATTAAATGCAATCACGCATCCAGAAAAGCAAAAAACGCTGTAAAATATGCTTGGCTAAAGCAAGAAACAACGAAATGATACACGAGAAAAGACAATCTCGACCTACACCAAAAACTTATACACACCGAAATACCCCATGCTTTCACGAATATTGAATTCGATCTTCTACATGAATTGCTTCGTACATTGCAAATACCAACTTACAAACTATAGAACTTAAAATTCCGCAAGTAACAGAAAGAAGTGTCCAAACTCAGCCCGAAATATTTTTTTTCATGAGCGTACAGAACGTCTCTCGAAGGTGGTGTCAAATCCATTCGAAGCCAATCTCCTGGAAAAAGGCCTTAAGTATTAGCCATGTGGAAACGATAGAAAAGACAGAACTTCTAGCCCTAGACAGCGAACTGACGTTAAATGAAGAAGTAAAATTCATAGAAAAACTCATATGCGCAAGCATCATTAGTTAGTAAGTGCAAGAAGACACGACAAGAATTAAATTTAGGAGAATTACAAGCTATAAAATGTATGAAACAGTCAGATAAATATAACGCTATAACGATCCTCGATAAATCTGAGGACATTCAGAAAACGTTGTCCTGAATCCAAAAGATAACTTCATAAGATTAAAAACGAATTCTACTGACAAATTTTAGAGTAAAATCAAGTCCTTGATCAAAAAATGTAGGAATATATTTGAAAGAAATGAAACATTACGGCCTATTAGTTATGAATAAAATATGAGCCTACCCAGAATTCACAAAAACAACAACTGGATGCGCCGCATTGTAAACAATTGAATAAAGTTATCCCGAATCTCCTTAACTTTCAAAGTTATTCAGTAAAAACTTTAGAATTAGTGAACACAATTCCCGCCTTCTGGGAAATTCGTATCCTTTGACGCCGTGAGCCTTTTTTCATCAATACCTATAAAAAACAGTTCAAAATACACCTGGAACAGTGACCTTCTGAATGAAGGCAAAAAGAAGAATTACTCCTGGCAATTAAAGTATGTCTCAAGCAAAGATACTTTAATTTCAACTGTCAAACGTACCAACAATTAGATGGCCTACCTATAGGCTCCACTCGTTATTAAGTAATGCATCTGGCATCCCTAGAAGAATAAATATTCAGTTCTACCAATGGTCTCATTAAAAATACCCCCACTGCTCCAGATATGTCGGTGACATTTCTGCATATGAACAGGCTTCGACTGACAACTGCAGATGTTGATGACTTCCTTAATTCTTTCTACAAACAAGTACAGTTAATAGTATCGACAGAAAACAACGAAGATGGCAGGCTGAATTTTCTTGACCTTCAAATTATAAAAAACAAACAACACCTGACCTTCGACAAATACAGAAAGCATACATTTTGAGACGCCATAACAAACGCCTATTCTTATGATCTTATAATATAAAAATGAGTGCCTTCTGATCGTGGATCCACAGGTTTTTGATATTGTCTCTATCAACTGCCAACTATAATAAAGAAGTGGAGATTTTAAAAACAGTTGCCAAAAAAATACACTGCAATTACAATGATTATTACCCTCATGTAAAATTAACCAATCATATTACAGCATTGCAATGGCTTTTCTCAATTCAATGAACATTAATAACCGATAACAACCCTGGGAAGGGGGAAATTACCGCGATAATTATGCTTGTTGACATAACCATGACAACGAGCTAAATTCAGACATTAAGAAACGTCAACCATGTCACGTTTTGGCTGTGCTTCTTTGTCAACCATCGATGAATCTTTGAAAGATAACGTGCCTGAAAATACGAAAAGCTTTTTTCGGGTAATAATCATCCGAATGTCCTTCGTGTTTATAAAATTATCTTCAATTCGACAACTTGACATAACTCAAAATTTGTTGCCTACTAATAACCCTCGCTTGACCGCTCGTGTTATTACTAGGCAACACATTTTTCGTTCTGTCAAAAATGGTGTCTCATTATCGATAATTTTACAAACACTCGTGACATTACATATGAAAACATCATTGAGCAGTTGAACAAAGTCAGAAGCTTTTATACGCACCGGTGGGTGATGTCTCGCATTATTATTATTATCATCGTCATGGGAGGAGTTGCTTTGGTGCAACCTACCTGGCTTCAACTATCAGGTAACCAAATAAGTTCCTGCGGTTATTGATGTTAAAATATAAATACTTAATAAGAAACAATAATTCACTATTATTCATAGTCAATAAACTTTTGCCAACGTGACACGAACTTCTTCGTCAAAAAATTGATGGCTGCATTTATTACATCAACTCGAAGTTTGAACTGTCTATGTCTTATAGAGTTATAAAGAGGGAAACAAAGGTGGTAATCACTTATGCACAGCAGAATATGGAGGGTGTGGTAACGTTTCCCAGCGAATTTTTTTCCCGGGTCAATCAGTATGGTTGGACTTCCTAAAACTCATAATAGACAAGCCCAGTTGAGTACAATATTGTCGCCGATAGCCGCTGATCAAGAAATGGATTCGTTGCGTGAAATATTTACCGAGTAAATAGTAATACGACTTAACTTGTCATTTGACAATTAATGTGAACCCCATTTGTTTAACTTCCACGTGTTTCCTACCCGGTGAAGGTGCAAAGGAAGGGTTTCGTCATTTACATTGAACCTTCCTGAAAACTCCGGGCACATTCTCCTGGAATTTTCCTCCGACCTATTGAATATCCTCGCTGTTACGACTACATCTCCGAATGCTGTACATAGGTTTCACCAGAGTTTGTACTCATAAATAAACAACCTCGAATTCAGTTTTTTTACCTTAGTTGTTTTTTCGCTTGTCTTCGCGGCACGGTTATATTACAACGTCAATGAATCTTATTATGATAATTCTCCTTCTAAAATGAGAAATGGTTGATCGCTCATAATATTTCAAAATCTCCATAATTGGAAAAGTTAGTAACCGCTTTTTCGAACATATATAGCTAAATAGGTCAATTCGCGCGTACTTCAACATAAAACTAATGCATTTATTTATTTCACGCTTTGTAGCCGCTGGGCACTTTGCGCGCGGAGAAAAATAAAAAGAACGCCGCCACTCTCAATTTTATACGACGTCAGCTACATTTCAAGATCGTTTACGGTCCAACGAGAACGGCAGGCTCGCATCTAAATTCTCACACTGCACTGCTCGGCACATTTGCAAGCGGGCCGTGTAATACGTTATGAGTTATGCACAATTGCACATACGTCCACGTCATGAGGCAGTGTTGATTTTAAAATTACGACTGTGGTTTACTGTGTGTTATTATTTTTTTTGCGGAGATATCGCATTTATGACCTATTGGATTATATAAAATTTGAGAATTGGCCAAGATATATTTTAAATTAAAATGCGGTATTTTAGAAAATTTAATTTAATTTACAAAATGATATTCGACCCTAAGTTATTTTGCTCATTTCTGTTAACTTATCCCGGATTTCATATATTTATTGCATTTGGGTTGTAACCGAATTTATATTGTTGATGCATTCTTGTCGCTGCACATATACGGTTTCTATAGACAAGGTTGTGTATATAGTAGCATTAATATTATATACAGGAATACAAATATTGTTACCAATTGAATCTTACGGAAACAGTTATTAATTAGACTAAAATGCTGTTTTCCTAATAGAAATACGTTTGTGGTAGATCGAATATTTATTGGTCAATTAATGTAACTATAATATATATTACGTAATATGTAATGTAATGTATATGTGGTCATTATCATCCAAAACCTAATATCACCTTTCGTATTGACTTGTATTATCTGGGAGATGGCAGTTATGATCAATATTGTCAAAGTAGTTACTCATAACATCTGGCACGGATTAACAAGCGGTAGTTTTTTCCTGTTTTCTTATTATAGATATTTCATTCGGGTTGCACTATTATTTCATCATATTCTTGTATTTAATTATCCTTTCGCTAATTTCGAGCGAAAATAGCTCATTAAAATTACCAACGAATGAATTTTTAAATGCCAGGATGCAAAGGATGTCTACAGCGTTACCACGAAAATCCTTTCTTTATTTCGTTCCGATTAATATCTCTTTGCTACACTTTCGTTTTGCTCTTTTCATGTAAGGCAGTCTTCCATACGACATTCCTCGATTTTAGTGAAAAACATATCAATTCTTCGTTGCCTGAGTGTATTCGCGTAGGGACATACATGTTCTATTCTGCCATGTGCATTTATATTTCTCTCTTTGCGCTGCCCTTTTTTGTTAATATTCATATTACCACAAATTATGATATAATCATACTTTATCTCTACTTTGACTTCTCAATGCTGTTTCAAGGTTATTCATAATTGAAAATTTGCTATCTGGGTAGTTTATAAATAGCTCTTTGTACATTAAATTCATTTTTGCGCTACAATTTCAATTTCCTTTTTTTTTAGATGTTTGGCAACAATTCCTCTCTGGCATAAATAATGAATCCTCGTATAAAGTGTGTTCTTGTGAAACAGGCAATTATTTCAAACTATTGATGGTTCTATTTTCCATTTTTTCTGTCAGTGGTCAGAGTTCCGTCATGCGGACGCTGTTTCTTCCAGTGGAGGTTCATGAACTTAATATCGAGTTGTCTTGAGAATAATTATCACGAAGTGCACTTATTTTCAAGTCATGACACACTAAGAAAAGATATGAAAAATTCACTTTACACTAAGCGCCATAGCACTGACGAACTCCGAATTTCTAGGTTTTGACCGTCTCTAACACTCTGTCTGCATACGTAACTCGATTTCAAATTCGTGAACTCGTCTTTTACTTAGTTTCTACCGTTTCCAAGTGCTTAAGGCTTTCTGATCTTTTCCACGATTATCTATCTATATATCTACATTCAAGTTATTTATCATTTTTGTAATGAAAATTGAAACGAAATTCTAATTGCACCCCCCCCCCCCCCCCCTCTAAACAGTCATGTATTGTATAAATTGTAATAAAAATGACAGTAATGATAGCAATAGTAAAGTGTTAAATAAAGATAATAATTCATTACTCAACGATTTGTAGCCAATTGCAATACTAAATTTTCATTCGTCATACATAATAATTTTTAATTTTTATCTTTTAAATTCCAATGTTACAGTCATAGGAAAAGTATAGTTTTCTACGTGCAGTAACGATCTTAACCCACTCAGGTAAAGATCGTTACCTCTTCAGTAGTGGTCATCATAACATAATTTCTGATATATTTGGCAACCTACCACCGATATGCTAGGTTTCTGTCCCAAGACATGCCCACCAACTTCCGTAGCATTTATATACTCATTTCATTGATAGTTCATAATGCTTCTCCACACGTCCACCGCCATCCATTCGCACTCAGATTCTTCAACGACTCCTACTGAATTACATTAAAATTTTCCCTTTCTTTCTCACTCCGGTCTCTCTCTCACTGTCTCTTTCACACATACACACTTTTTCTTCCTCTCTCATTTTTTCCCTCTAACGCTTTCTATCACTTATTGCACTTTCCTAAATTTTTAAACCATTTAATGAAATCTCAATCATGGTGACAACTTAGTTTCGTTCAAATATAAGATTATTTGCTATTATTATATTATATTAGCTTAAACAACTTTGCAATTTAACAAAAAAATACTATTATTATTACAACCAGCAACCAGTATATCCAATAAAATTAACAACACACCCAGATGTATTCCAAGTCACACCTTGTTTACAAATTTTGTTTGCGATATTAACCTGCAAATTCATAACCGAGCAGTTGCTATCAGTGTCCACGGTCTCCGTCCGAAGTTTCCTAGAATCACCAGACTGGTGAGATAATGCAATATATGTAGGTCGTAGTCACCCAAAGGTTATCCTTCCAGTGCCTGCCTTGAGCAAAATCTTAATAAATTTGTTACGGTTGTATGATGGGAGAACTATGGAAGTTTTGCCCGCTACGGAAAATGTATAAACGAAATTGATTATTGTCGAAATACGTACAACCGCTGGGTGACCGAATGAAAGGGTAGGCGTCGATGAAGGAGTCCTGCGTGCTGTAGTAAACAGATCCTCAGCTACAACATGAATCACGCGTACCAGATGCTATCTATGTATCTCACAATATTGCTGGAGGATGTGATTACTATACATAGTTCGCGGAATTGCCACAGGAACTACTGGATGATACACACACGCACATCTAGTTTGTACGACAGGCCGTCCTATTATCGTACAGAAGACACCAACAGCTACATGGTATTGCTTGGCTCCGGTACAACAATTACTAAACATAAATTGCAAATTGGATACACTGAGCATACTTGAGTACTGTGACCAATAACATAAACGCGTGAAATGTTCTGTAAGAATAAATGAGCCTTATAAATATTCTTTCTCGACAGATCCTTATTGATCAAGGAAATTTTACGCAGACAGCGGTACACCGAGCGAACTGACTTTATATACTGGAAACGGAGAGATATTTATTTTTGGTGACATCATTTACCAGATTCTATCATTCATCTATGTAGTACTTAATTATATTATTTGGAAATACAATGTATTAACAGGTGATGTGACAATATTACCAAACTAAATCCATGTTGAACTAATCCATGTGACTTGTTGTAAGCATCGTTGCGTTTGATATCGATATCATCGATGGTCTAGTATGAGTGCAGTGACGGAGACTTACCGAACAACAATTTGAATTGCGAAGCGGACAATGTGATATAGTAAGGAAGACAGGCAATTTGTTAAGATAAACATACTGATATCATACCTACGAAATTATATCCTTGTTTCACAATTGAATACCATTCCGAGGCTTTTACTCTTTACACTTATTGAAAAAATAAATTTATTTCAAATAATAAAAACGTACTCCGTATTCAGAAAATATACGATATACAGAATGAAGCATTTAAAATAAAAATGCTGATGCATTTACGGCAAAGCTGATAGTTAATGATATTCAAATTCTGATCTAATGAGTTTTGTACACATTTCGAATCTTTACGTTCACGAATGAAAGGAAAACCAGTAGAAGGTGCAAGTGTTTGACGTGGTTATAAATTATTGAAAGTTTAGTATTTCAGTAATGAGCATCGCTCCGCTATCGCAATTGACGGTGTTGATATAAAACGTCACAACGTGCTTAACATAAGCCATGATTATAAATGTTTTGCCTTAAGATTACTCCAACCTGTGCAATAGGAAATAATTAGATGGGGTTTGCTGCCTGATTCATATCCACCCATTTGATGTACGAACACATGTATGCATTAATAAACTCGGTGCTAGTAGAACGCATTTATATAACAAACGAGTGTACTGTATTTTGTATATGTAATTAGAAGATAGTATATTTAAGATACGTTATATGAAAACAGAAAAAGGTGACCACTATTTCTGGCAAACAAATTTCTGGGAGAGTAGTAATGACTATGTTCGTGGTGGATCAAAAATTATATTTCAAGGAAACATTCATTTACGAATTTGATCCCACTATGTGGAGCACGTATTTATTTTGCAAATGCATCCGGGTTGGCTACGCTATCGTAAATTCAAAAGTTTTTGTTCATTTTCTTAATCGCAACCATCTCATAGACAACGATATCTTAGCACTACGGAACTATCCGATCCATCGTTTCGCATGAATGAGTTGCGTGTTTTAACCAGTTTGCATAAACGTCTTCGATTCGAAGCAGCTGCCCATTAGTGCAGTAGTAGTTCTTATTGAAACACGGCGAGGAAAATTCAATTTGGTATTTTTTACTATCAAGTTTTTTCTAGTTAGTTAAATGTACAAGTATGATTATGCACCATAATGATGGTAATGATTAAATTTAAATACACGATACCGGTCGCGCGTTTAAATTATCTACAATCGGTGCAGTTCAGGTATTTTAACCGAACCGATACGGGAAATTTGTGAGCATTATATACGCTATGGCTTTCAAACAGAGGTCACAAGTAAAACAGAAATATTTAAGAATTAAAAATACTAATTTTACAAAAACAGTGGTATGCAGAGTTTTATTGCAATACTGGATATTTTTGAAATTATTTTCACGAAAATAACTTAATCAGATCTATTTCGTCATTACAAAATTAATTTCAGTAAACACAGTTCGTTTCATAAGTTATAGCGGTGCAAATATTGTCTTAAAATACAAACGTACATATTTTCTTCACCAATGATGTCTGCTGTATGTTAAATTTAAGTTCCGACAAAAATTGCGAACTCTTGATTTCCATTACAAATTATTAACTCCATGATGTTTTGTCATTCAGTCAGTACCGTGTATTTCCTTTTCGTAATAATTATTTTTATCAGCTCCTCAGTACTTCATTTGTTAGTAATAAGTTATTGCTGCTCTTGCTTCAAAATTATATTAATATGTGACTATAAATATTTTGTCAAGTTAGCTTCCAAAAGCAACTTGACAACTTAATTTCTGTATATATTTTAATACACAATTCACGGATATCATTGAATGTATGAATTCGAAATCATCACCTTCAAGTTTATGACTGTATAACTGTAAGAAGTTCAAAAAGTTGTCTTCACAAATGATGGTCTTTGCATTTGTCATATCATCTACAGTTTTTGCAATATGGTTTTGCACGTATTTGATGAACAATTTCCAGGAACCGTCCAATACAAATTACTTCAGATACAGCTGTTTAAAATAATTCACAACAAATGCAGCTTGTTGCAGGCGCATGCGGAATAATTTTACATAAAAACTTCTAAGCACATTATCCCATTATTAATATTAGTAAACCCACTTCTAGAAATAGGTTCAGGGCATATCATCGAAAGCTTGAAAGCACTTGAAATTAAATTAAACGCTACCTAAAACTAAAACTAAATCAGAAAATCCCGCAGAATAAATTTAAGATTAAGTTATAGTGAACTAAAACTATGTATTTGAGAACACTATTTCTGATGAATTAATATTTTTAAAATATATATTTTTTTAATATTCATCAATCAAGTGAAACGGCAAGTTTTGTGAAAAGTTATCTTTCACCTGTCATCTTAAAACTTTCACCAGGCACCAACACAAGAATCCATTGAATCTGAAAGCACCGTGTGTTAATCCATGAACAGTCAAATTTATTTTTATTTGCTTATAAAAATACATGAATCAAAATGCATTAAAGACGCGTGCTAGCAATCAATTCTGTACATATTACAAGTGTTAGGATACAAAAGAATATCATAGAAGTTGTATATAGTAAATAGACATTGCTGTACTGAAAATGTTGACATCAATATTAAACGTCTACCTATCTATATCATCTTAACATTATGAAGTGTGAAATTAAATTAAAATTTGCGGAAAGGATTCACATTATCCATTACACTATAGTAGTAAATTGATTTTGAATTCTTGAAAGAGAATTAAAATATTTCATATCATTTCAATATAAAACTAATATAAAACAAAGAAAGATATGCTTTGTGTAATTTAAAATTATAGCGTTGGAAATTTACCTAAATAGAACTATCAGGTGATTTGATAAAAGTCCTGCTAGTACACATTAAAAAATGTATTTATTTAAACTGCCTCATGCCTAATCGTCTACGCAAGGTATTCGAACCGAACAGGTTGCCAACATGCTATTAATAATGTTGTGTGACTTTATTAACCAACAGTGAAACATCGGTATAGAATGCTTTTTAATACTTCACATAACCAATATGTTTAATTTTATATTAAAGTATTTGCATTATAAGCTATAATATGAAATTACTTTTCGTAAGGATCGTTCTTAATTTTGTTTATGAAAAATCAAAATCTAGCTAACTAAAAAAGTATTTTTCTTTTCCGAAAAAGCTCAGGCAACCGGTATAAAATATTTCAAATATATTATAGAATAAAGCATAGTTATTTGAATTAATTTTTCTACTTAGCACTCACAAATTTAATATAGTTCGAATTATTTGTATGTTTTAATAACGTACACTTAGCCCAATAACTCTGCTATTTATTTCCATATCTTTCTTTGGATTCTTTTCTTGCTATTTCTTGCTTTGAATTCCCAATTCTTTATACTCCTTTCCTTTAGACTTGCCATGACAGCCTGCCGCTACATTTTCCTAGGTCTTCTGTTGTACCCTGGTATTCTCCAGGCTATTTTATTTACTGTCCTCTGTTTCCATGTGACCCAACAACTGTATTTTCTTGCTTTTATCACTGCCTCGAAGATCTCATATATCTCTTCATTTGACCTTAGACATGCCTCTTTTTTCCCAATATCCTTCTAATTATCTTCGTTTCCCATCTCCTTAGTGTTTCCTGTATTTTCTTGTTTAGCAGCCAGAGTCTTTCATCGTTGTTGGTCTCCGTATTGTTTTGTAAATTCTTTATTTTGTACTTAGTGGTACTTGTTATTAGGTAGTTCATCGCTTCCGCACATATGTTTGCTTTACTTAGCCTCGCATCGATCTATTGTTCTTCCTAACACTTGTTCGTTATTCTTGCCGCCAGATACTCAACCTCATCTAAGTCTTCAAATTTCATTTTGCCCAATTGTGTATTCACTTATAAATGTGTATTTGTGCCCTGTTCTCCTCCTATTCTCTTCAGTTCGCTTTTTTATTGATTTACGTGCAATCCCAACTTATACGCTGCTTCTACCATTATCCCTACCGTTTCCTCTAGTTCTGTGTCATTTCTACTTACACTGATCACGTAATCTGCATAGCCCATCACTTGGTGACATTTGTGCAATATGTGTCGCTCTCCTTTTAATTGAGTCTCTTTCTCAATTTTTTTCTAGTACCATGTCTAAGTCCGGTTCTGATGTCAAAGCCCTCTCACATTTATTTTGTAAACCTTGTGGTTTTCATTAGTTCCATGTTCATTAAATTTCTCCATTTCGAGCGAATGCCGCATTCTTCCATTATTCCCACCACTTTTTATTGAGGCTTCTTAAATTCTATATACATATTACTACTGTTGGAATTTTGTAGTTGTAACAGGTTGTTAATACGTCCTTCAACATACAAAAATGAACGGTTGTATATCTGTCTTTCCTGAGTCCTGGGACTCACATATCTGTACTTCCAGTATTCCTTTTAATTTTATTTTTACTAATGTCACGACCGTCTTATATCATATCATATTGACAGCGTTAATTCCAAAATTTTTTATTTAGGTTTTCTCCGGCCTATTGTTCTTCTTGTCTTCATTCCGTTCTGTCCTGAGCTGTTTTTGAGGTTCCCTACGGTTTCGTCTATTGGCTATGCAATTTGGTAATTGTCTCCCCACGTACTATTTATTCGATTCCGTCCACTTCCCTGTCTTCATTTAGCGTCTCTTTGAAATATTCCCCGCGCCTTTATATGATTTTCTCGTCTTCACATATCAATATTTGATTTACTTTTTTACTTCCCTATAAAATATTATTTTGTAGTAGTACCTTGATATTTTTCTGTTTTCCGGCTCTCTTTTTCTGTCTGTTTATCTTCTTCTTATTGTGTATGGCTCGCTCTCATCCTTCATATATTTCGTATCTTCGTCTCTATGTGACATTCTTCGCCCCAGCACTTTTCTTTTTTGTGATGTACCTTACGTGGAGACGTTTTTTCGCTTTTTCTTCCATTTTTCATCTATGCTTTGGGCTAATTCCTGCTCTCTTCTTCGGCATCATCATATTATTTCCTTCTCGTATCTTTTTGTGTATCCGCTTTTTGTAATTCCTCCATGCTATATTACCGCTTAATTTCTTCCCTCTTTGGTGCTGTTTGTCTCGACTTAACTGGAACTCCCATCTTAACTCAAATACAGACCAAACTAAACAGGCACCTACAAAGAAGGTTGGCGGTAACAGGGGAGTTAGTCCACACCGCCAGCAGCTATGGAAATGCTACTGGATCTTCCTCTTTTACATATTGTACTGCAGAGTGTGGCCAGGATGGCAAGATACCATTATCACAGAGTGTCGACTTAAATTGATGATACGGGGGCGTTTAGGATATGCAGTTTTGCACTGCCTTGTAAAGTCACTTACCATTAGACATCTGAACTCGTCGTTTTACAGGCAGATTAGTGGTGGTTCACCGATGGCTCTAGGACAACCGTAAAAGCGGGGGTCGAGGTTTTCTGCCCTAAACAAAAGACGGAAGCAGTATACAGCCTAGGTAAGCATGCAACAAGTTTTCAGGGAGAAGTGTTGGCCATTGAGATGTGTGTAGAGAGGTAGTAAAAAATCCTTGGCAGTGCAGATCAATAACTTTCGCTGCAAGTCCCTGTTGACTACCAATGCACGTCGATGTTGGTCTGGAACTGTCGTGCAGTGCTCTCCCAACTAGGGAGAGCGAACAACGCTAGTCTTGCCTCGATTCCCAGCCATTCTGGTATAAAAGGACATGAAGCAAGCCCAGGACCGGTTCTTTGAATTATAGGAGCTCTAAAAATACAGCGCAAGATCCTAGTATACTGGCAAGACTGAAAGGTACATCTACTGCACATACCAGGAGGCTTTTGGAGATGGGCAGACTTGCGCACTCTAACAGCGCTGGCTACTGGGCATAGCCGATTAAGGCATAGATGAGACCAAATCAGGTTCTCAGTCTTTGGTGAGCTGGCCAAACTTGACAAAATCACGCACTCAAAAATCTTTATGTACATAAAGAGGGAGGGAATGGAGGATGAACCACAATAGATCACTAACCACTTAGTAAAAGTGAATTTTGAAGTTACTGCTACTAACTTCGCTTGGACGATAAATTACAATGAACGAAGTAATGAGATAAATAAAACTGAAAATCATAGTTTACTATCTTGCGTTCTTACATAGAGCATTTCCAAAATTATTACTTAGGAATCGACGTTCAGAAATTAGTATTGAACATTCCTAAATGGTTAAATATTTGAATAAACAAATATATATAATTACGATTTTCTTATGTGGATTGCAATTTCATATTGCTTCATATAGATCTTCCATCAAGAAATAATTGGCGCTTCAACGTTAAGAATAAACAGAAACAATCATTTTCCAACCAATATACCGCAAATGCGGAACATCGACGTCTGAAAAGCAGATGTCATGTCTGTCATATAAACAATCCTTGGATTCATCTAAAGGAAAAATAAAAAGGATAATTTAGGCCAAGTTATGGCTGATTTTCTCACTAGACAGAATGAAGGCATATATTGTTTTCAAGAAGTGAAATCATAAGTTACAAATTGCAGTTCGCATTTTGCAGCATATTTCCGTCTCCACAATGGCACCAGCGATTTATTCAAAATTAAGGAGAATGGATAAAAGTTTTCCAGCGAATGGTATATCCAAAATCTTCTTGATTTCTTACTGTCTAGACTTTTGTTGAACAGTACAAAGAAAACTGCTGATTTATTTGGTCGCTTTTCTCAAATCAAGATCTTCTAGCACAAGGCGAACATCAGGAATTCATCAAATTAGTGATGACTTTTCCACTGATTCAGAGTCCAAAAATACCTCTTAAGTGATATTAAAGTCGAAAGGGCTGACACTTTATTAATACCGACAACTCGACAACTCAGTTGATAACATACATTATGAATTATTTTTTGATTTTTCTACATATTTCAAGGTTTACTTCGAACATATATTACATATTATTAATGTATCGTATCAATCACGTTCTCAGATCATATTTATTGAGGCTATCGTTATTATTGCAATTTAATTTACTCACTGTTACGTCCAAAAATTCCATTAAATGCCGTTGAAATCCGAGGATCTGTTGCTTTTTTTAAAGAAGGTCCATATGTAGATATTTAGCAAAGCAGCTCCAAATCTGCTATCAGCAGAACATAGTGCATGCACCAAGAAAAGATATTCCTGGACATGGTTGGGAACGAAAAACAATCCTTCGGGAGGAGTGATCGTCCACGCATTGCCAACCAATACTTGGGAACTCATAGTTATCTGTCCAAACTTTACACACGAACACATAGAATATCAAATTTGACTGCGCACAATTTTTGTTGACGTTTCCTCACGCAAAAAATTAATGGTGACTATTCTTCAAGAGCATTTTGTGAAGCTTGCAAACAATGCCAATGCTGGCGGTGACTTCATCATAGAGCAGAATAATTTTGTAATTAACAAGCAACTCTAATAACAAACTTCCCCCAGGAAGACCAGTGTTGAGTTCCAGACTTAAATGGAATCGGACACGATCGTACGTTCAGCTGGATTAGTGTTCTCCTTCCAAAGTTCTGCTCGATCTAAAACTCTTCTGTTGTTTGACGAGATCCTTAATACGACATACTGTGACGATGACAAACACATACCCTACTAACAATATCAGTTGTATTTTAACTGATTAAACATATCGAAAGTCCGATATTCTAAAAAATTTAGTGCTGCTGAATAAGAAACTATTGGATCATAACACATGGGTTTCTACAATCTACCAAAGACGATAACATGTGTGTAAACTTGAAAAATGTCGTAGAACTATAAAATTGTTCCTATATTGTTATACTACAATAGTGAATATTATTAAAGTCACAATTAATGCCAGTAAGTCGTCGATCACAGAATACAATTATTCTTCATTTAATAACCATTTCCATACATTTCGCAAGTTTACAATGAGTATAAATCACATATAAGATTCACGGTATCAATTCCATTATGTGCTCCGCTCATAACACAATATGAGTGGGATATAAATGTAAGAATTTAGCAGATGTCAATGACAGATAAGCTTCCTTTGTTTGTAATATGTAGGCTATCAACGTTAATATTTGCACCGTGGACTCTCTAAATTATTGCAATATTGATGTACGTAAATGCGTCAGCATATATATTACAATTTATGGTTTATATTTAAGACAGAATACGATATTAATAGAATTTAATTAATTATGGAAATTTTTATTAATGAATTTGCAACAGTAGTAAATTTTAAATTAATTAATTTCAATAGATTCTTCGATATTTAAATTACTAATTTGTAATATATGACAGTGTCTTTACTTCCTCATTTAAAACTGTGATTAGTTAGGCGATTAGTTAATTACTTAAAGCCGGAATTTCGTATATAATTTTTAAAATTTTTCCTTCGTTTGGTGGAGAAATTTTTACCTCTCTATTATTAATAGTTACCAATTATATGCAAATGTTTAATGCTTTATCACGGATAACACCTAAACATTTAATTATTTAATATATTAACATAAATAATATAACGAATCAAGTAATAACAGGTGTATAATTCCGCGGCGGGTCGAATAATATTAACGATAACAACCTTTCTATCTATTTATAATTCTATTTATTACAATGTAAGACACAAGTCATTTAATATAAATAAAATTATATCCAACACATTCCAACGAAAATATATTATCATAACTAAACATTAACTTATAATAATTTTGTCTGGCAAAATTACCATAAATTACTAGTTTACGCCGGAATCTATTCGAACAGTGCAGTAAATTTCGCGAGATTATTCCCGCCAGCGCGAAAGTATTTCCAGAAATATCGTAGCACGTAAAGGACGTAAATCATCACACGCAGAGAGAGTACAACAATTGCATTTATATTTTGAATGAACCAGCAAACCGCGGCCGAACGCGGCGAGGGCGTTTCGAATGAATCAAATTAAATATTTATGTTGCGCGGACCATCCCATACTTATGGATCACGTACAAAATATAAATAATAACACTTCCGACGGACCCACCACGACACCACAAATTGCGTTTGGTCAATTAATTATTTCCACGCAGTGCTGTGGTAATTCAATGAATTCGGCGATAATTTACACTACGTGTCACTGACACGGTGTCAGTCACAACATCGCGTGGAATGTTCGTTTATTTCGTAATGCATATGCAGTGGACAACTAATCTGTTAATAAATCTTCGCGCAGCACTTGTTATACGTAACTCATATCAACAAGGCATAATCCAGTTATATAACTGTCACATCAATAGTTCCACATTTCTACCATAGTTTTAAAAGTTAATAGTGTTATCCCGTAGATGTTGCACTATGAACTTCCGGTTTTACCGGAAGTTACTGTATCACATCTGATTATTTTCTCCTTCTCTCAGGTGGCCCAATTAGTAGTGATACGTTTTTAGAAAGTCTGAAAGATTTATCGCACATCGTTCCCCAATGTCTCGGTTATTTCGTTTTAATGATCGTATTTGAAAACCACGTCATATATTACAGCTCATCTAAGATTAATCACACGTGTGACCATATTTATGGTGACAGTGGAAAATTTAAATGTCTAACTGATATCGTAATTAAAAATTCCGTTACTTGTAAATGAGTATAGAAAATGTATAAGCTGACAAAGTCATACACAAAATTAAAGTAAAATCAAAATCAAAATCCTTGAGTCCGGCATTTTACATTCGATGACTTTTAAAAAGCACGTACCATAATCCGTAACTTATCGATGTGAAATATCTATAGAATCCAAATGTGTGCTCTTTATCTCCGTATTGCATATCTAGTTTATAGCGTAGGATGTTCTTAGTTGTGAATACATTTTCCAGATTTGCGTTTTACGATTTACATTAAGTTAAGTACGTCGGTTGGGTGACGTCCACTGTTATTTTCAATATTTATCTGTAGACTAGCTTTTTGGCACGGTTAGCTACACAGGTCTGTGAACTATATGGGCATCGTAAACTTGTAGAATTGCACATTTACATATATGTCACGGGCAGTGATGTTTTATGATAATTCATAAATTACCGTTCGTTTATGTCATGATAAATGTGAATATGTTGGTTTCATTTGCGTCATAGTGTTAAAGTAAAATGTTAAAACTCTTACTGTTAGTGATCAACGTTGTGACGACTATTAGATTAGATTAGATGTGCAATAGTATAAAAAGTATTTTAAAAAAATCATGGTGTATACATGTTAACCATCTTCCATGCAAATTACTGTGGAACAATAATAGTTATTTCCCGCAAGAAGTTGTTTACATTATTATTATTGACGCATGTGAAATTTGCTCTATGAAGCCGATTATATGATTTTCTTCAATTTGGTCCTTTTTGTGTGTTTTGTAGTAGTTGATGATTAAAATGCAAATTATGCATCGAATATGAGTTCCCCAAAACCATAGATGCATATGGTGATTTAATTTGACTATAGCAAGATTTCATTTATTTTATTGCACTGAATAAAAATATATTAGTCCGCATATGACCATTAGCGTTTCTACATACACACACATGCGTACACTTTAAATCTTTGCGCGTAATCGGAGCTTATATATTGGTTGTTGCTTTACCTTGTTTATATTCGAATCGTACAACGCCTTACCACCTTGCAGATTTATGACCAACCTCAATCATTTTCTCTTATTACTTATGCTAACTACAAAAAGCTCTACTAATGTACGAATGTGCAGTAATTGAATTATTTTCTTTGTTGATATATTTGTACAAGCACACCACATATTTCTCTAAAATCGTCTCAGTTAATCGAGATACTAGATCTAAACAAAAACGCGATAAACATTTGATTTGTGCCAATACGATAACTAGTCACGTAGCGCATTGCAGCCGATCTGGCTTTAAGCACGTGCCCAATTCATTACGAACTGACGCAGGCGTTGCGTCAATCGTTTCTGGCGCATGGAGTATTAATATGTTGTCGCTCATTTTATGGACCACTCACTAAGGAGGCGATGTGACGACGGACAACACAGTCGAAAAGTGCTACTTGGATTAATGTCCGGAAAATTACATACGATATACAGTGTATTTATATCTATAGATTCCTGAAGTAACCTAAGTAGTACCATCCGACTATTGAAATGAATACTTGCCAGGGAAATTAATTCAATTATTCTATATGATTTTTTACTTTCTTTTGCATATTGTGATCATGAAAATTCTTGAAATCGAGATTTTAACACCTTCCCAAACATATTCTGTCTATTGTCGGAATGTCGCCCGCGTGTGTGTGTATGTTTGTGCGTGACCAAGCCCCTAAACTATTGAAGTTAATTATGAAACTAAGATTTGTATATAGCAAAAAGAAAACCTCATTTGAAAGCAATATTTCAACCAGAAGTCCAGATATCTGGAAAAGGGTAAGTATAAGAAAGTTCAGTGCGGACGATTGTAGATTTTTCTAGTTGGTAGCGAAAAGACAGTTGAGTGAAATTCTCGAGTAGTGCCTCACCATGACTGAAAATGGCAATGGTAAATCATCTTTGAGTAGACACCATAATTTTGTCTTGCGATTACTTAATTAGTTGAGACGAATTTTAATCTTCGTGCAAGCGTCACACAAAACCTAAATAATTACTTCTTGTTTGTAATTAACATAACATAGTTAATATTAGTAATCAAGGGTTGCAGGTGCGATTGTCACCTCATCGTTAATTTCATACAATTACTACCGTTCACAGATTATTAGCGACTGGATAAACTAATTCAGTCCTCTACCTCCTGTTTAGGCAGCAATGTTATGGAAATGACTCTTTCGCTCAACTCTTATATGATGGGTCACAGACAACGATGCGTATTCGTATTTTTAGCGAAGATATTTAAATAGTGGAAAATATATATTGTGCTGCACTACTTTTTCATAGTGGTGATATTCTCTTCTTATTATTCACATGTGTTTCACAATTAATCTAGCGCTGAGTGTGTGAATTTACTTTTCGGGGCTGCTATATGGTTTAGTATTATTTTTCGTTGCTTTGGGTAATTGTCATAACACAATAATAATATATATATTAATATTATACGGCCACGCAATCGAAAAGTTCGCAAATGATTTTTTTAGCAAATCTCCAATTGGAGTAATATTATATAACATTCAGTGATCAAGAAAGAATGTTTAGACTACTAAGAATCCAAAACCATAAGTGGCCATAAAGTCATTTGCAAGAATGGCGTGCCAAACGCGGTTAAGCATCTGCGCTTATCACGGCCGCTCGAAGCGCACTTGAGAAATTTTACGAGTTGGGCTCTGGGAAGATTTTTCAACTGTGTACATCTAAAATTATTCCAATAGAAGATGACGAACATGTACACGAGGCTTTTACGCGGATCTTATTTAACTTAACTAAACATGTACACTTGATTTCAAAAGTTTCGCGTACTCTTAGTTTTCGCTACGCTGAATCAGTGTTATAGAGTCAGAAGCGTCCAAATGTGAAGATTTATGGAGCATGAAAAATATTAATCAGGTGAGTTGCAGCCCAGTACTGCTTGAATAAACGAATCGTGCTGTAGGTAAAGAAAAGTTGGAAGGAACCACAAAAGAAGACGTGTTTATGACGTCCCAAAAATTTCAAATTATTTGCAGGAGACCCTCTTGATACAGCTGGAAACGCTGTATTCGTAAAAAAATCGAAAGATCGTGGTCGACAGCATGTATACGAGTTAAATAATTCGACTAGTGCCAAAACGAATTGCTCACTGAAGGTTATAAGCAGTCTCGCATACTATTTTGTTTTAATTATGTTTGTCGAACCTAAAATTTTTAGGACTACGTGATATTTTCAGACGAAAAAGTTTTTAAATCTAGTAATGATCGTTGCATAAGTATTTATCGACCGTCAAATGCAAGCTATAATGAACGATATGTAACACCAAGGAGCAGATCAGGACGATTTTCAGTAAACGTTCAGGCTTGAGTGTGTGCGAATAGTTTAGGAATAGTGTGGCGACTCGCCAGCCATTTAATGCAGTAAGTAATGCAGGAACCACAACATTTTTGAAAACGTTATGCTTCCTTCTGTGCATCATATCTATCTAAATAATAATAACATTTATATTCCAACAGGATAATTCGAATAATCCATCCGGAGAGGATAATAACACAATGGTTTAGAGACTATATAAAGTCTTACCATGACCATGAAATAGTCCAGAGTTAAACCCGATTGAGAACATATGGGGTTCAATGTTATAAAATACAAAAGAAATTTTAGACCTAGAAATTCAGAAGAAACATGGAAAACTATTCAAAATACTTAGAAAGAATTGCGCCAAGAACAAAATTGGTAAAAATTGGTAAGATCTTTGCCCAGACAACTGGGAGGTTAATGACTTCAGGTCTAAATATTAGCCTTTATATTTTAGATTATGATTACCTGCTTTTTTTCTCATTCTCTGGTTGATATTGAAAGAGTATGAGTAGATAGTAAGTGTCTACTGATTAATAAGGATGGGGAACGAATTTGATGCACTTGGCAGTAACAATATTGCAATTATGTCGTCATAATATAAATCAGGCGCCCACGCAGCTAAAACTTAGTAAAACCGTTGTTACTTGCTTTTGAAGGCGTACGCGAAATGGTTGCAAAACTGTAAATATGCGGGATCAAACATTAATAAACACGTCAATATTAGTAATAAAAATACTGTCCTAGTGCAAAGCTTGACTTTACGTCTTGGCGTCGCTAAGAACTTACACCCACCTACTTAATTTTATTTCAATTTTGATTTAAGTTTATAGAAATTTCAATGGACGATTTTGTCGTACAGCTCGAATGACTAAGTTTCTTTCACGTCATGCAGGTATACATTTTTCATGCGAGTAAGATTTGCGGTTCGTTTTAAAAGTTCTAGTCGAATCTATTTCTAACTGTGATAGTTCCAGACGATCTTTTCGATATACAAGTAGTCACTATTGTGCACTGAAACTAGTGAGCTACATTGAAATTTTTATTTAACTTTATACTCTATTTCGCCTATTATCATTTTGGTAAAAATTAGTAATACAAAAAATATGCAATGGTCCGCACTGAACTTACTTATACCCCGCAAACTAGTGCAGTTGCGACGTGAGACCCAATCTCGAGCGCGTTATCGCGGCGTGAACACGTCCAGAAAGTTCGGTGAATGTGTCTACATTCCGATTTGATTGTTGACTTACCTGAAACAGCAGTTATTGTCCGTCGCTGTTATTCAGGTCCAGGTAATGAACTTCTACGAAAGGCTGTACAAGTGTTGGAAATTCCTCGCATCTTTAGGGATTGTCCTTTAGTTGGGTCGCAACATAACGTTGGAAATGTCCGGAATGCCCTAAAACATCGGCCCCTGCGAGACTGATTTCAATTTAGGGTACAAGAAAAAGTCTTGGTGGGTAATTGATTAACACTACTCCCCTATTGGCCATGAATTGCTGCACCAGACACGACAATGCCCGGGGACACACTGCCTTTCTGGAGCAGCAGTCCTTTCCTTCTTCTCTGAATTCAGATCTGCCATGAAGGGCCGGCGGTTTTCGGATATTTCGGACATATAACGTAATGTTACGACCCAACATAAGGTTACCCCTCAATACGACAACTGTGGTTGCTGTTAAGCCAACAATCCATTCGCAATAAAGGCACATCCACCGAATTTTCTGGACAGAGATTGTAGTTATATCTGACTGATTTTTCCAAATAACTTTTCAAAATAAGACGTTCTCGTCCTTGCTATATGCAAATCTAAGTTTAAAAATTCATAATTTTAGCTTCAGTTAATTGGACGTAGTCCCACCCCCCTCCAAGTTCCACACACTACCATAATTCCGAATTTTGGAAGCTATATCTCAACCGGAAGTGATGGTGGTTTATTCTTATGACCTTTTCTGTTCTCGAAAACGGTATGAGTTATAGAAAAAAAATTAGTAAAAGTTAAAAGTATTGAAATTCTAAACAAGTATAACTAAATATAAGAAAGTTCAGTGCGGTCTATACACATATATATATATATATATATATATATATATATATATATATATATATGTTGTTTTCCATGTCAAATGAAATCCAACAAATAGAACTGCGAATTAAAATCACGATAAGATTAACATTCAGAAAAATTATCAAAACATTAAAATTATCCAATTATTAAACATCTATTATATCGGAGGTGATGAGTTAATTTTTACAAATTAAATGAAACATGAAACCCAAGATGCAAGACCATTAAGTCAAATTTAATTACTGATAATGCCATGTGAACAAATTGTGAATATCTGATCACAGTACAAGTCCCCTAGTATCATCAATGCATCCTAACTTACATTTTAGCATTGAAAATAGCCTATCGATTACAGCCATTTACTAACAATTAATAGGTGGCAATGACACAGATTATTACGTATGTGTAATAGACAATAAACCTTATGAACGTTTCATCACTTTCGCTGCGTCATTATAAACAAACAAAACATTTGCATGGTTCAAATTTACAAAAATGTTTTTATCACAGAACCGGGTCGATGTATTGAATAGCTCCGGCATTTCTACGCAATGTTCCTTGTCAAGCATACGGTATTCTTCGTACTCTTACATACATTTACCTTTTTCGCGCTTTTATGCGTTAAATCATTAGGTTAGTATTCGTCTAGCCTGTTTGTATCATTATTTTTATTATACATATTAAATATTTGTTATATGTGCAGTTTTTAAATTGTAACTTGTTAACTGGGAATTTTGAAACGAAATTACCATTAATTCACTATAATTCTCAATATTTTGTTAAACAAACCCTATACACAATTATCTGCTTATAAAGGACAACTAAAATCCATTCTACATCCAAAATTGAAGCATTTTCATTATCATATATCAGTATTGTCATGATTTAAATGGTACACATGCTTAGTTTTCACATTTAAATTAATAAACAGTTACAAACACTTATATTTGCCAGTGAAAGGGTCATGTTCTCGCTTAGCGAGGCAGATTCTAAAATTAGATTATGGCTATGAAGTAATTAATAAACCAGGTAAAACGAACCAGGTCGCAGACGCACTAAGTCAAATTTGTCATGTAATTTTAGACGTGCTCCACACATGAGCATTTTGTACAGGAAGTACAATATTATTTCAAATAATAAGGTACTTGACACTAACGAGTATGTACTTAATGATCCGCAAATAATTTCAGCCTGGGAGTAAATTTGAATTGAAGTTATTTTAATGTAGTACATGAGTTTTTAACGATAATAGTAAAATATTAAAGAATGAGAATCAGTTCATTTTATAATTTTTATTGCGTATTCCAACACATTTTTGGATCAATGTAATTACATTTTTACTTTCAATAAATAATATTTATTGATTCATACAATAGCTATGCAACCAATTGGAAATGCATCATTTTGTATAACGATAGCGATATATTCAATCACACGAATTTTCCATCATCATTATCATCAAAGTCACCGAATATGATTTCATCAAAATATCGTGTTCTACCGAGTAATGTATATAATTATTATTTATTTCAAGGGTACAATTTGAATTAAAATTTATTGTTGATTGTCATGTGATGTTTGACGTTACGATATTTCGCTACTAAGTTTGAAAAAGTTAATTTTAGCAACTTATAAACCCATCCAAATCAGCATTTGACAAAAGTTCATTTCAATAACAGTTACGAAACTACACCATACCTCTAACCTCTACCTTTAACTGGTTATATTAAAGGCCATTTCATTACTAGCTGTCAAATATTTTACATTTCGTAACTAATTACGAAATAAGACGTTTCGTAACATCACTCAGATATACAATCTGTGACACCTTGTATAAAAAATTTAAAAACATATTGTATTTATTTCACCAAAACTAAAAAATAAACTTTCCAAAACAGCATTCATGTTTTTATAATTATACTATTTCTGTAAATGTTGAGAAATTATTGGTATAAACTGCATGATTACCAAATTGGAGATAAATACCGTTACATATAAATGAATTTCAATCACCACAGAATTAAAATCGCGCAGATCAGAATGCCCATTGTATATGCTACATGTGTGGTAAAATTTTCACACGGCGCGGGCGATCATGTGAAAGCTCATCAGAGTACACGCGGTTTTATTTTCGCGTGGATTAAAATACGCCCGGCAAAATTCCGCTCGTCTGAAATGGCACTAAACGATTATTTATAGCAGCAGGTTTATTAGCGCAACACGTATTATTAATTTTTCTACGAAAATGAACTAACATAACGCTAATGTGCATTTTCATTAAGTAATATGAACAATTATTTACGGGTGATTGGTAATAATTCATTACTTAATCACAATCACAAAATAGAACTTTTATTGCTAACGATGTGATATCCAATCGCAGATCGTGCATTTAAATTATCATAAAATATCTGAAATGATCCTGGAATAGCCATAATTACTGCGCATTGAATACTAAACAAATATTTATCTATGATTGTAAATTATATTGATTTATTTTTAACTGCATTCAATATAAGGAAACATTTTATTGAAAACGATATTAATAAATTTTCTCGCATCCTATAAGTTCTGGTGCACATAAAAGACGTTAATATTACGCATAAATGTGTGTGTAACATATCACCTATGACGTAATAAAATAAAGTACATGTGCACCTGCATTCATAAATCGTAAAATTACAAAAATGTTTAGGGATTTAAAATAAACATACTAACCAATTCCAGAAACTCTTGAACGTTGAAGTTCTTGAACGATCTAATAATAAGAAACTAACAAAACTGTACATTACTTTTATAATATACATTTGATGATACACTACAAATTTTTTAAAAACTAAATCTGCAGAACTATGAAGCAAAATATTAGATTAACCTATCCTTCAAACACAAAATTTTAAATTATAATCTAAAGGATTATTTCCAAGTGTATGATATCATAGCAATCTTATCAGTTTTGTGTTGTCGCAACACTCTTAGTACGCCCAAACCCACTACGCAACAACAGTAAAAAAAGGTCAGAATCTAATTCACTGTCTTTTAAACTACTATCTCGATGACCAGATTCATTGAAATGAATAGTTCGAAATGCTTCTTTTGAGGTTGTTTTATTTTTTGGAAAACTAAGTAATTTTCGGATAATGTTATGAGTTGGCGTTCTTGATATCAGCGGAAGGTCCATGTTCTACTTCATCCGACTTGGAGCAACAAATGCTTTTACGTGGCAGAACAAGTTGCATTGTTTGTTGAAAAATCACAATACCACTTTCAAGTTTCATCGTCTTCATTAATACTGTATATGAATCTTGAGTTCGAGGCAAACATTCCTCATTTTCCAAATCACTACATCCCCTGATGGCACATTATTTGTCTCTTGAATGAAAAAATCCAATCCAACTTATGCAAAATCAAACTTAATTTGCTAATTAATCAAGTTAATCACACGCATTCAAGTCAACCCAAACTCACCTCGACTGAACTTCCCATGTATCTTACGTCACGTTAGTCTGTACATCAATAATTATAAATAACTTTTGTTGGATAACAACAGCAACTGATAATTTCACACCAGTTTACATGGATTGATTCATTTGGTTCCGCTGTAATAATGAAGAATTATAATTGGGTTGAATTTGTTGTGTTCGCAAAGTCCTTCGTGCAACAAATACGAAGGCATTGTGGTTTGGGTTCAAAGAAGACAACTTCAACAGCTTTGAACGATAAATTAGCAAAGAGCTGGTTTGCTGAAGCAGTGGCTTGGGATTGGAACAGTTTTAATTCCAACTGAATCCCAACCTCTTGTTTTAAATGTGACTTCAATTTCAGCTGCACTGACCTTAAACCACAGCAATAATCGCGACTTTTATTTGGGTTTAAAGCAGTTTGTGTGAGTTTTGCATTTCATGCAAACGTCATCTTTGAAATTATACCAACGGAATAATATATTCAATCGGGTTTATGGAATTGTGTTAGCCTTGGTTTGATTAGAAACTGCGATTTTCCAACGAAACTAGTTGGGTTCAATTAATTCTACTGAAAAAATGACGTGCAATGGTGCAGTAGATCATCAAATAGGGTTTGGAAATAGTTTTTGAGGTGTGAATTTGTCAAATGAAATAAAACTCAATAAACTCAAACGCATTCTAATTAGAACCCAACCCGATTCAATTAGAAGCAAAACCTATCCTACTAGAAGCCAACACAACTCATTTGGAAGCCAATCCAACCCGACGCAACCCAATTAGATATAGGCAACCCAACCCAATCAAATCAACAAGATTACGTAATCAAGGCCCACCGAATGAAGAAAATCCAATCCAACTTATACAAAATCAAACTTATTTTTTGGTAATTAAGTTAATCTCAGCTCGATTTAAATTCGTATATAGACATCTTGTCACGTTAGTCTTTACATCATAATTATAAACAAGTTCTAAAAAAGTCCTAGACAAATATTTCGTTATGTGCGTTTTCTATCGAATAAAATGTGATTTATTTATACCTATTTCGAATATTTTTATTATTTTTATTTTAGTTTATTGGGTAGATTTTCGAAAAATATTACATAATAGACATAATTTTTTTTGCCGTGACATGTATAGACAAGAAATTTATTTGGAACAAATTTAAAAATTATTGTAAAGAAATTTAGCCAAAAATGATTACCAATTACTAATATTATTATTATTATTAATCAAAAGTACTATTTAAAAAAGTCAGGTACGATGAAAGCTATGGTATTTCTGTTGCAATTCAGGTCGGGGTAAGTGTTGCATTGTCAATTATTATGAACGAAATATTACCAATCATTATTATTAATATAATTATCACCCCGAATACGAATGAAGGATAACATCGTTAATTAATACAGCTTTCGCGTTTATACGTCAACGATATAACCAAAGTGATTTACGACGTTTCTTAGAAAACTCAGATTTTGCTTTCAGACTGATATTATTTAATGTGGGATTCTGTTGACTTTTATTAACTGACTGTCAACCCAAACGGTTATCGCTCACCAGTTCGTGGGTTCAAATCCATTTTTGTTTGATTAAAATAAATGGAAATGACAAATATATTTGTTAACGAAAACTAGTTAATTGGCGACGATTCAGCCTATTAATAAATAATTCATAATTTGTTTCCGGCGAACTGCTTGTACATGCTCTCATTGGCAACAATGGCAATAATGTATTAAATTTACTAGCTCTGTGTTATTTCCTATGTCGTACAAAAATCTATTTATGTTTAAAAGATTTTTTATTGTGTACAGATTTACTTGCTTCCTTCGAAACCTCTGCGAAGGAAAATTTATAATAAACTTTCGGTTTACGTTTACGTTTTTCAAGTCCAACTAAAAAATGAAAATGTTTAGTTTCTTGAACTTAAAAACGAGCATGACTACGTGATGGGGTAACGTACGAATATCAACATATTGAAGTCGAGAAAGGGAAATACGGTAAATCAAATAGACCATATGATGGTCCGAGAAAATGGGAAAGATGGAGAATAAAAAGTATTACAGCCAGGCAAAAAGATTCACTCTGGGGAGGAGTACGGATTATACACTACAAAAAAACAAAAATAACTTATAAAAGAGATGAAGAACAGCAGAACAGAGATTCCGCGATGGAAAGTAATATTGTACACACTTCATTAAAGACAGTATAGAGCATATAAGCATGTGGAGCGGAAATTACAATGATATGCTAAACTAAATTTTTAAATTTGTAGAGACACTACAGGAGGAAAGTTGTGCAGATGATAACCCAGCACTCACAAAAACCGAGGTTGGTCAGATCACATCGCGAACGAAGAACAGAGAAACTTCTGGAAAACGGAAACAGCAAAAATAATAAAATATGGAAACCAAATAATACCGGTGATCTTAGACTTGGACGGAATGTCCAAAGCAGAGAAATAAAACTGATACCCAGAGAGGACATAAAACAGAGACAATTAACTGAATTGGCAATAAGCTGAAGATACAAGATGGAGCCACGATCAGATCATTACGAACACCGGAACTTGTATTTTTAACCAACGTGAACATGAATTGTTCTAAATCTGCCCATGTCTAGATTAAAAAGCTGGGGTGTAAAAATGTTTAAATAGCATTCTTTTAAATAGGCCAATTTCCAGCATTATTGATAATTAACGAACGTAAAATTGACCTAATCGAATACCATAAAAATGTTGCCGCATACCCGACATCCTTGAAATAGCCCCCACCGTCAAAATGATTTGTTTTGCTACGCACTTGTCGAAATAGCTCCGCACATTACTAAAAACACATATTAAAATATTTCCGATAAAACGTGTTAATAATTCGACCTCTGTCGGCGTCGTCACTCTGCGTTACAGTCTAAACTTGCCACATCACAAATAAACATCATTTAATATATTTCTACGTATTAAAGTAAAATGAAAACATGCGCACATCAAAGGAAGTCGTAATGTTTCCGGGCGAAATTAATTTTGGTTAAGGGGGCCCTGATGAAACGATCGAAAATAATCCTATGTCGCTTATTCTTACGCAACTTCTTGTCCATGCGTGAACTAGTGATTAATACTGTAATTTAGAAATGCGAATATTATAAATGTGATCGATTGCATAACAGAGGTTGAATAAGCTATCTGGAATTTATTAAAAACGCCGATAAAAGTGCATTCGCTTAAAAATGGACAACGTACATTGTATGTAATAATAATAATAATAATAATAATATACTCAGTGACATATAAACTGCACCACCTAGAAGAGGTGGGAATTTTTTGACCAAATTTGACAGGAATAGTGGACTAGTCCAGGGAAATAGTTGATTGAAATTTGAAACCCAATCATCAAGTAGTCATGGGATTTTTGACGTTTGTCTCATTTTTTAGAGGTGGTGATAGACAAGCAATTATCGAGTCATTTTTTGAATTTGTTCCACTTTTTCGTATCCCGTTCTTTAGTTTAAAGTGTCTCAAGTGTTTAACGATGCCTAGAGGAAGGAGACCTCAAGTTTACCAGCAGTTGAGTGACTTTGACCGAGGATGGATTGTTGGTTTACGAGAAGCAGCTTTTTCGTTTAGAGAAATCGGCAACCGTTTGGGACGGCACCACTCAACAATAATGTGTGTTTATCAAGCGTGGTCTGAACATGGGGTTGACCGTCGGAGAAGAGGCACTGGGGCTCAAAGACGAACCAATGAATGTCAAGATCGCCGCTTAAGACTAATGACCTTGAGAGACCGATTCTCTGCAACTAGATCGATAGCTGATCAATGGTTAGGTGATCAAGGGCGTCCGATAGGCTTGCCAACAGTTTATCGTCGAATAAGAACCTTTGGCTTGCTGTCTTACCGCCCACATCTTGTGCTACCCCTCACTGCTCAACATCGCCAGGAACGTTTGGCCTGGTGCACGGAAAGACTTCAGTGGAACTTGGAGTGGCATCGAGTTGTCTTTAGTGACGAATCGCGATTTTGTTTAGGAATGCATGATGGTCGGATGACTGTTAGACGAAGACTTGGAGAAAGGCGCAATCCTGATTTTTCGATTGCGAGGCATGTTCACCGAACTGTGGGGTTGATGGTATGGGGTGCTATTGCTTACGACAGTAGGTCACCCTTGCTCTTCATTCGGGGCAGTATGACCGCCCGATGCTACATTGACGAAGTGGTAGAACCACATGTTCTTCCATATCTTCGAGGGCTGGAAGACCCACTTTTCCAGCAAGATAATGCACGACCTCACGTAGCAAGGGTTTCTCTTGACTTCTTTGAAGAGGCCAATGTTAATCTTTTACCTTGGCCGCCAAGATCTGCCGATTTGTCGCCCATTGAGCACGTGTGGGACATGATGGGTAGAAAATTGAGGAATCTACTGAACCCACTATTGACAATAGAAGCTCTACGGCATGAAGTACAGGCTGCTTGGGATGCCACACCCCAAGAAGACATTGATCACCTGCTGGAATCAATGCCAAGGCGGGTCAATGAGTGAAGATGAAGTGTTTTCTTTATCAAATTTTAATCAATTGTTACCTTAGACTAGTCCAATGTTTCAGCCAAATTTGATCCAAAAATTCTCACCCCTTCTAGGTGGTGCAATTTATATGTCACTGAGTATAATAATAATAATAATAATATTTAATTCCCTAAAATGCACAATTACATTCCATTGGCAATTCATTTCATTTTAATTAATAATTATTAAGCAGTAAAATAAATAACAACCATAATCACAAAGTTGATGTATTGGCAACTTGATTGCGACTGTGATGAAAATTAATTGCTAAATTTCATGAATTCGTGGCGATAGATAGTCAATCCTTTACTGATTGTTTGAGCACTACTTGGCTTCCAGCATCTGCTCTGCTTATTTCGTGTTGTGTAGTTATGCGTTACGGGTTGATTAATTTTATTCTTAAAGTTATGTTTCAGTAAACTTCAGCAGAATAACTGTGCCAACACTTACTTATTGTGTATAGTTCTTCAGGTTGGTAAGTATAATTTTTCTGACAAGTTATTTTTCAAATACCTTTTTGTAAAGAAGTAATGCTATTCAAGTAACAATCAGCAACACAACCCTACCCAATAATTCCATGCCCTAGTAGTGATTCCGTCAGAATAAAGTATACAAATTTTAGTTTTTTTTTGCATAGGTACCTTTGAGATATTTAAATCTCGGCAGTAATCCTCTATTCTGCTTTACGACTGAAAGTTACTAGTCCTAGTTTACTAGTTTAAAGAGGATCGCAATTTGATGTGGTTAGATGAAAAGGGCAGGTATTTTGTCTTATTATAATTAACTGTTAATAAATTATAATTTGACCATTTTTTATAAATATTTTTTTTAGAACTGTCCAATTTTTTTGCTGTGCTAGTATAGCAGTATCACCAGCAAATCTAATGACCGATTACACTATTGAACACAAGAAGACCATTAATATAAGTAGTGGACAGAATTGGGCCCAAAGCTAAGACTACTAAAAGTATTGATTATATTACGTATTGTTGTCTCATGTAAACTAACTCTCAATAAACCGGTACACATTATCGCTCACAATATTTAGTGACAATTATAATAATAATAATAATAATAATGTAATATGTTTATTGATGCATTAACAAAGTTTTGTACAGGTCAATATGGTGGTAGATAAAACAATATACTAACAATAATACTAATAATAACGATTTGTAAAATCGGTCGAATGTATCAATTCCACGTTACACAAATATATAAATGTACGATGACATAATAATGACAAAATAGCAAAATCACACATAAAATATCTATTAGAAGATATTAAGTAAGCACGTCGGGTGATAACACAATATCAGTAAACCCAGTTTTCACCAACTCGCCGATGCTATAAAATGCATGTATCACTAAAAAATTCTTATGGTGTTGTTGTTGTTAGATAGTACAGGGCCATAGTGGCGGCAACCGTTCCTGCTGATATTTAAGCGTGAAAAAGTAATTTTTATATTCGACGTTTGTCGTGTGTCGGTATCGTGTATATTACTATGGGTGATAGAGTTTATATTAGAATGGGTGTAAACTAGACACTGATATATATAAATTGAAGGAAGTTCTAAATTCTAAATTCATAATTATCCGAATGGCCCTTCGTTGCAGGGAAAAAATACGCGTAACTTCGTTGCACGTCCCCAAGCCAATAGACCATATAGCATATGTGATAGAACTAATGCATGGTAAGCCGTTATACGTATCTGAAGATTAGCTTGCTGCGACAAATTTCTCAACACAAATAGATTTTTTGAAATTTTACCAGATAAGTGAATGATATGCTGCCCCCAATCTAGGCTAGGATCTAGGTATAAACCGAGAAACTTCACCTCAGTCGGATTATCAATATCAAGTCTCCTGTTCGTGAATACCATCTCAATAGTTTTTGTCAAATTCAATGATAACCGGCGAACCACCGGTTTACTGCGTTCCGTATGACTATCATATTTTTATTGGACGACTTGTTCGGCGTAGATAATGCCGTATCGTCCGCAAAAAGTGTAATGTTGGCCGCTCTGACTGATCTTACAAGGTCATTAACATATATTGAAAATAAGGTCGGTCCTAATACGGAACCTTGTGGGTCTTGATTCACCATGCCTATTATGTCTGATTTGGGATTCGCAATCGATGTAAACTGCTTCCGGTTAGTCAGGAATGAGTCGATCAACTGACAACTGGCTTTATTGAAATTTAAATGTTTTAGTTTTTCTACTAATCTTAGTAGGATTTCCCTAGAGACACAATCAAATGCTTTCCGCAGGTCAGAAAAAGCCACCATAATATAACCCCCCCTCTCTTGCCTCTCAATAATGTCGGCCAACAGCTTATTGATGGCATCCGTGGTGGATTTACCTGTCCTAATTCCAAATTGATTATTACAGAATAGGTTATTATTCTCAAAATGTTCGGATATTTGCCTTTTTAAAATTGTTTCAAATATCTTAGAGATTATTGGAACCAATGATACAGGTCTATAATTGTTGTAGTCCGTAGCTGAACCTTTTTTAAAAATAGGTATTACTTTGGAGATCTTTAATATATCTGTAAAAATTCCCAAACGCATACAAGAATTTATTAACTTAGTTAAGAGCACTATTATAAAATTTTGTATCCGTTTGATTATTGCAGCTGTTAATCGGAAATAATCGGAGGATTTTTTATTTTTCTTGTTTTTCATTAACAATATTACGCAATGTGTTGTAACTAATTTCCCTAAATTTGAATCTTGGGTAACACACATTCTCTGGAAACGACTCACCACTAGGTATTTTCTCGTTTTGTGGGATTTTACTTATAATCGTATCGGATATCTCGCCGAAAAATTTATTCAATACGTTAGGACACAATTTATCTGTACGTGTGGTATTTTATTGACTGTTTATTATCGATCAATAAGTCTTTGGTATATTACAATTATATTATATGTACTTTGTGTAATACCTAATTTTAGCCCTTGATAATTCGTTCTTGTATGCGAGCCTTAACACATTTATATAAGAAACGATCGGGATATCGATGATGCAACTCCGATAGCCCTTGCAATTTCGCACGCATATGCCCAAGAAATGGTGTGAACCATTTAATAGGTTTAACTTTACAGTTAACGTTTTTAGAGATACATGGATAAGACATGTCAATAACCTCAGTAATGAGATTCAGAAACTTACTGAATTTATTATTCGCATTCAAATTTTTGTCATTAATAAAGTTCCACTCAATTTTCTCCATAGATTGATGAAGCACCATGTATCCTTCGTCATTGATAACTCTGAATGCAATTTGTTTTTCTTTTTTGCAATAGTCAAAGAATCCATTGAAATTATTACTGCACGATGGTCGGACAGCCCGGGATCAAACACTCCCACCCGATAATTAATATCAAAGTTTATGAAAATATTATCAATACAATTGCTCTGTCTTGTGTTCTCTACTATGGTCTGGAAAAAATTGTAAGATAACAATAAATTCAACAAAGGGTATTAGCATTGGCATAATGATGACTGTAGTATAAGGCAACCGATCAAGATTTCAACCCTAGATTCTAGACGCAAGATCGTCCACGTCCACAGACGATAGTCGTATCAGTCGTGCTGTTATTCGTCGAGATCGTCTTAGTTTTCAGAGAAGTTTTTGAGCAAATGAAAATGAGGAAGTTTGAATTCTAGGAAAAACTACATCTGTTCCCAATTATCTGTCAAGTCACAAAATATGCCCACCCACCCACATTACCGACAAAGTTGCCACCAGCACCCTGCTTTTCAATTTGAAGTCAACCTTGAATGACAAATATCTTTCAAAAAACGCGCCGAAAGGAGCAAGGCTTTGTCAAGTTGTAATTGAGCAGTTTTTGTATACAGGTGACATGGACACACTCTAATAATGATTAACTTTTGACAACACTTTGTAGACTGTCTTACTTTGACAAACACATAAACTGGTAAATATATTGACGGCGATATATGGTTCTTATTAAAGAACTATTTTTTTGTTTTATTTCTTGTAAACTTTATTTGTGCCGAAAAGAGAAATATAAGATCCTCATTTTTTTCTCCTGAATTCAAATATATCAGTTTTTCCTCATCTCGTAAGGTTTCCGCGAGACAGGCATTTGTGGACCCACAAATATTCCTTCTTTAATTTTTGCATCACTAATTTTAGGGAGTTACTGTTTTAAGTACATAAAAATTATTCATTAATTCTAATTTGATATGTAATCGGGGAATGGGCACATTTTTAGATAATGGGTTATATAATTTTTTTCTGTCCATGAATGCAGGATTCGCGCTTAGGTCATTTTTACTTTCTTATACATTATGTATAAGTATAGGAATCATGAAAATTTTCGAACTCGAGATTTAAGGTCCCCTGAAGTGTTTCTGACTATTTTCGGAATGATGTCTCTGTGTGTGTGTGTGTGTGTGTGTGTGTGCGAAAATTTCGTGCGGACCACCGCGGATTTTTTTCTAATGTAATGAATTTTCTGTCCCTACTGTCCCAGAAAAATAAAACAAACAGCAGTACTTTGTATAACCAATCGGTATACCAAGAATAAGTCTTCTTATCACCAAATATATTCCATTAATACATATACAGCTTATACAGCATATATTCATTCCATGCTAGCATATTGAGCCACAATCACTCATGGTAATTTATTTCCATCATGCAGAAGGAAATATTTTAAACTAACTTTATATGAATCATATATGAATTCTGTTGGGTTATGTTCAATACCAAATGGCTCCACAAGAGAAGAAATATGATTACAAAACACGAAGCCATTTTCTTCAGAGAAATTGTTAAGAACAACTATTATGATGCAACAATCATGTAGTAGTGTATTTAATCAATTAGTATAATATTATTCACAATCACTATAATACTTAATAAGTCTATTTGTAGCCATTGCTCCATTTGACTGGCTGAACATTCAACCATAACTTCTCATCTCTATGCTTCTCACAATTATTCGAAAGACACGGTTAATTTGCAAAATTTGAACAAATATCAAATTAATTTAAACGTATTTCCAATTTAAAAAACATCACATTAATTGCTTTACAAGAAAGAATCATGTATATTTTATTTTATAGTTTTCTAATTTAATGTGGATTGTGTCGAAGAAACGCAAAATTTGTATTTTTATTGAGGTAACCACTTAGCGTCCGTAGCACGCCAAGTGGGCAATTAGCTCACGTCATGTTACTTGCTATGCGAGCCTTGCGTCGCCATTAATTGCATTTTTGCAACTCTTCTTTTATTATCCTTAACGAAAAACATGACATTAATGATTAGAAAAATGTATAAGATTTCTTCATTTTGAATATTTCCGCGAATTTAAGTAGCATTTAAATGGAGAACAAGCTTTCTCTGAATTAACATATTCTATTTGCTTGCAAATTAATGAAATGATATCAGGAAAAATAAATAATTAAAAGAAATATATTAAAATGCTAATTATGGTGAGTTTGCATTTACTGAAAAAAATATCACTTTTGTAAACGCCATTGTATTTGTATTTTATTATATTTGTATATCATGATCTATCCTCAGTGTATTAAAACGGGTAGATCTAAATCCACAGTTTTTATTATCTTGTCACATTTAATATGAACACGTTGCTTGCAGTGCGATTTTATGTTCGAAATGCAATTATAATAAAATGGTAACATATTGCTGGAACATGCCCATCCCGCTTGGCGGTGTTATTGAACAATAATTAAAACTAAAAAAATGAAGAACACATCAGATAAAATTAATTGTTGTCTTTCACACAATACATTAATTTAAGAACAACGTGTTAAATTATAAGCAAATGCATTAAGTAATATAGAATATTAATTGATTACAATCGTAAATAATTTAAGAAGAAAATGTTTATTGAATTACGAGTATAAGGGAATTTATAATCAAAATTTCATTTAACATAATGGAAGGCGACAATTTTCTCGCGAAGTGTACATCTGAAATGTGTCGATCGGAAAGAAGACAACGAACAGAAAAAAAAATTGCAGCGGTTAACATCGAACGTTGTTATGCTTAGACGAGTATTTTTTTCTAAAGAACTTTTCAAACTTTCAAAGTTGTTTGCAATTTCAACATAATTTCAACATAACTTTTATAAGAACAATTGTGTCGATAACTCGTACAGTTTTTGAGAATAAAAGATATTCTACAAACTTACAATTTAACACACACAACTCATGCACCAACCACAGGCAGAATTCAAAGAACAGCACGTATTCTCGTATCGTAACTTATTACGTTCTCTTGAAAGATTGAAAGTGGATTGGTTACAAATTCTGCTAAATGATAATTATATTAATGCAAGTTATATGTTTAATGAATATATTCAAGAACAGGGAAATTTGCCACTAAGAGAAAAAATGGCGAATTAGATAATTACTGGATAACAGCTGAATCTTAAATAAGAGGATAAATAATGAAGACTATCGAGCCTAATCAATAAAGTTAAAAGTAGACATCCAACTGCAAAAAACTAATATAACACTGAATAAAAAAAACAGCCCCAAATAAAGTTAAGGCCACTTGAGACATTCTAAACATTACAGGCGCACAAATTCTACTAAGATATATGGAACAACATTTCAAAAGGAAAAAATTGAATGCCTATTTAATAAAAATATGCAAAAACCTTAACGACAATGGAGATGTAACAACCAACAATGTTAAATATGTTAATAAGACTATGTTTCTATACACAATTAATTCAACGGAAATTTTAACATAATTAGTTCTCTGCAGAAGATTGACTCAGTAGGGCATGATGGAATACCAGTCAAACTAACCAAGCATTGTGCAGTTGAATTAGTGCAGCCATTTTGCGTATTCATTAATAAAATTTTCGAAACGAGTATATTTCCGGAACAACTAAAAACGATAACAGTATCACTGATGGTAGAATGTAGGCTTCACGGCCATTTTTCCATAATGGTGTATCTTCTGGGTGTTGCTGTGGTTCTTGAAATAATCTTGACATTTCGCTGATCATGCTTCATCAGAACGTTTCTAAAAACTGATGTTAATGTCTTCTGCTCCCGGTTATATACCCAGTCGCTGCTTCGCTTCGTTGTTGTGTATCTGTTATACTCTGTTGATCCGTGCCGATACTTCTCCTGGATTCGTCGGATTGGTAGTAGTGATGGTTTCTGGCGAGATTCACAGTCTTGCACTGTGGATCTCCAACTCAGAACATTTTGTGGATATTTTACATGGACATGAAATAACCAGCGACGAGGTGAGTTTGGATGTGGAATCACTCTTCACCAGCTTACCAGTGGAAGAAATCCTAGACCTCACCAGACAATGATTCATACCACAAGGACTAAAAGAAGATATAATTGACCTTGCAAGATTGTGTTTAACCACCACTTAATTTCTATGGAATGGAGATTTCCATAAGCAGTCATTGCCAACATCTTCATGAAGACTTGTGAAGAAGAAGGCAGTGGCAGGAAGTCGAAATGCTGGTACCGCTTCGTGGATGTTAGATTCGTGATATGGCCACACGATACGGAGAGTCTACACGCATTCGAGGAGCATATCAACGGACAACATGCCAAACATCAACATCACAATGGAGACAGAAGAGAATGGCTGCCTACCTTTTCTGGACATACTAGTTAAACGTAACGACCGTGGAAAATCGGGACATGGAGTATACCACCATACGGGCCGACACCTACACGCATCATCACATCACTATCCATTGCAGAAAAGATCTCTAGTCACCACAATACTACACAGAGCGGAAAAAATTAGTGATGCTAGCAATAAAAGCGAAGAAATACAACATGTGAAGGATGCACCACATAATAACGGCTACAAACCACAGGATATTCAGAGACTTGCCGAAGCTAGGAAGAAGGATGAACCAGAGGAAAAACCAGCAGGATATGCACACCTCCCATATATTGCTGCAGTTACGGACAGTTGACATAATCAACATCATGCCGATGATGATGATATATTTTGGCCTGATATTGCATCATCGCATTGTGCCAGAGATACACTCAACTGGTTGGATCCCCATCATGTACCCATCATGTCCCTAAAAATGATAATCCTCCAACTGTCCCTCAGGCAAGGCCAATTGAAACTTTTTGGGGCCTATTAGCAGGAAAAGTGTATGAACATGGTTGGGAGGCCCAGAATGAACAAGAATTGCAACAAAGAATTTATCGAAAAATTAGATAAGTGGATTTAGAAAGCGTCCAAGCCATGATGCGACAGGTCAGAAGAAAACTTCGTCTCATTGAGGTTAGAGGACCATTAGCAGCAATCTTACTTATAGGTGTTAAAGTGTAAGGTCAATTAGTTATTCTAATTTTATGTTTGCTTAATAAAGGTTTCTTTTGTTTAAATTATTAATAATAAAGGTTTCGAAGAAAACAAATATGGATGGCACAGTGTCGGTCACACTCAAAAAAATTGATGAATGTTTTTTGAATAACGACTTACAATTGAATATAACTAAAACATTCAGTTTGGTTATTACAAGAGAGGAGAATTAATCATAAATTACAATACTACTATACCTACCACTCAGAATAAAACTAAATTCCTAGGAGTGATGGAATCGCAACTAAACTGGAAATCCCACATAAATTACCTGGTATAGAAAATATCTTCTTTGAACTATGCATTATGGATAATAACACAATCCGTCACATTTGAAGCCTGCTTTTATGCATACTTTGCTTATGTACAATCGTGGCTTAGACACGGTGTAATATTCTGGGGAAACCCTATTGAAACCAAAAATTTTTCATTCTAACAAAGTAATGTCTGCGTGGTGTTTTCAATTTGAAAATTCAATTCAATTTGACACGTGTAGACATTTTTTTTTAACAATAAGATTATCTTGCCGGGATTACTATATGTATTTAAGTAAGCGTGTTTTGTGAGAAACAATTATAAACTATACAAGGATAATTTACTTTAACATTACTACACCTGGGTCACATATCCAGCTTCCGCAGATAAGATCTACGATATCAAAAAGTGTATCGACACTAGTAATATATATTATATAATTACTTACCAGTTGAATTCTATATAATGAATATAACCAGCTATAAAATATATATCTGCTATAAAATTTAAGACTAAATTACCTCGTGTACTTACCAACAATGTTTTATACTACATTGAGGACTTTTTTTCGAATTAAGGTTAATGACTGAGAAGCTTGTTTTTAATGTACATGTATATGGTGTTTTTCATATCTTGGCTTGTACATCATGTATAGGATAATGCTATTTAAGTTGAACGTAAACATATTTTCTGTTCAACACATGGACTCATGTATTGATTGCATAAAGAAGTATTATTATTATTATTGATGCGTAAAATTGAGCATTCGAACTAGGAAATAATTTGAGTTCATAACAAATATTTTAAATTTGATGTTTTTTATTTTTTTTAATAATAATGCCTTCAATATTAACGTGCTAAGTTATAAAGAGTTAAATGATCTGATAAATACGCTACATAGTTTGGCCTTCAGTAAATTATGTTTCTAACGACGCACATTAATAAATCTATTTAAAGCTGACTGGATAATGCAGTCAATAATTTATTGAGTATGAATATGAAACAGTTATTTAGTATGAGTACAGATATTAGAGAACCCGAAGGAATAATAATGCAAATAAATTTCTAAGCATTTATTACTGCTCCAGTGCCGTCTAATATCTATATTAAGAAGTGATAAAATCAAGATATATTTTTTAATTTTGTGTATTAATTCACACTTCCGTTTTCCAAAATAAGTTAAATGACAAGAACTTTTTATTATATTTTCCCACATTACCTGCTAAGCACGCGAGCGAATTTAACATTGATGTTAGGTCGCACCAAATCATAAAACAAATTCAAACGGTGAATTAAGGTTTGAATCAAGCCTAGTTAAATTTTGCAGATATTTTAATATTGTACATGGTAATTTAAGACGACGTGCATATGAGATGAGGATTGTCTCCATTTTGGTGTTCGATTCGCTGTCAATCAATCAAAGCGTGTTCGTTAGACTGACAGTCAATCGAACGCCTTTGTCTGACAGGCGCCACCTACAGAGGTATGAATAGTTGACACAGGATACACATTCAATTGGTTGATTGGTCGATGACGGCACTGGACTTAGTCGATCGGAGCTTTTTGTTCCGAATTTTTCTGTTGAATCACCGCTGCCGACGATTAAATAAAATGTTGCGCTTTAATTGGTTTTGGTTTATAAACAATTGTTAGAAAAAGTTGCCGCTAACACAAATGTCTTTTAAAGAAGACGATACCTTTTTTTGCAAAATGATAATTAGATTTCGTTCTCGGTGACGTATCGATGTAAGTCGGTGGAATCACCTGCGTTAATATCCTATCCGTTTGGAAGATCAACAATTTTGTTGCAGTTCTACATACAGTAGTACATTAAGTACATTAGTCTGGGGTAGTTGGATTTGCCATTTATGTAAGGTATTCTATGGAATGACAAGAGATCATAACACAACGAATCAGTAATATGTGGGAACGGGAACTTTTAGATATTTGTGCCTTCATGGGCATATTGAATGAAGATGTCATAATTTCGAACAATTATTATTAATTATTAAGTTAGTAACTTGCAACAATTTGTTATTTTAATTACAAAAATCTAGCATGAGTTTTCTAAAAATGTAATTTTTATTTTATATGTTTAACAGTTGCCCCTACCTTTAGGCATTCATACATGCACACAATATTAATAATTATGTAGGTTTTTTTATTGTAATATTATGATATAAATAATATTTACCTAATAGTAAGCATTGGACTACCAACAATTTATTATTAGTTGAAATAAATTTCCAGTAATACTTTTATAGATTCAAAATGATTAATATTAGTTGTTTTGAATATTTTTTTGTTACTGTTAAATTATAATTATTATTGTAAAACAAACGTTAATTATAAGTATTAAATGTTTTCTCGCGCGTCCTTGATTTAATGCACGTTTTTTGTTTATGCTATACCATTAAAACATTAAAATTCGTCATTAAACGGCGTTTACGTTCTAAAAAACCAGTTGCCGGGAAGCTGGCTGCCGTGTTTTTGCTAACAGGTGGTAGGGTTTGGAAAACAACCGGCATTTTATGCAACTTTACGTTTTACAGGCTAACACATTAAGTAGCTTGTATGGCATGCACAACAATTCGGTTAACAGCTAACCATGTTTTTTATATGTCGCATATTTCACGATTTGCTCTGTTAGCTTAACAATGGAGAAAAATGGCTTTGAAATTGTTTTTCTAAGCTCATATCAAACATTTATCAAAATTAATCATTTCACGCTTTAACAAAAAAATGTTTGGATCACGGGCGCGAAATGTTTTAGTACGTTGGAAGATTCTGGCGCACCAGAAACATCCTTTTCGCGCTCTTGATATAAATAATATATGCTATAAAAAACTTGTAGTGTCACCATTGTGTGAAACAAAATAAAAATTCTGCAGTGTACTACATGGAGTTTTTTTTGTACATCAATGTCTTATTTTCGCGATACTTTTCACGCACCCGAATGTTTATGCGAATATTATGCAAACCAAGCATTTATTCCTCGATTACTGAAAAGTAAAACATATTTACACTCAAACCTCGTGCACACGAGTGAGTTAGTGCGAATGAATGGGTTGAGTTGGGTTGGGTTGGGTTGGGTTTTTTATTTTTTACGCTTTCCGCGATTTCGGAAATACTACAACCCTATGTTCCCTTATCCTTTATATTATAATAAAAAAATATTTTCGTGCACAGTCAAATGCACAATTTTCCTTTTTCGATATTTACGTATCCCACTCGGCCTTTCTAAGCTTATTTTAAAATCCTATTCTTGTTAACGTTTCAGTAGCTGGATTTTTTCTATTATGTTTTCTCTTCTCCTCTTTATTTAAGCTCCACCTCCTACTAAAAAAGTGCAATTTTTCGAGGTTCGATATAACTAATAATAATAGCAAATATACACTATTGGCATGATTTTGTGCTTCATGCCACATTGAGAACCATCTTTAGCACTTTAGCACTGCCTGGATTATATCTATATTGGAGTTGAAGGCTCTTCCCCATATATTTATATAGGTTTCAATACTACATATTTTATATAGCATTAATTTATTTTCGATTGATAATTGGGAGTAAGTTAACCAATATGTATTTCGTAATTTGTGATCTAATTGTTTTATTCTGGAAAATATGTTTTTTCTAGGCCTTATCCAGCTGGATTCCGAGGAATTTTACTTCATCTTTTTCTGGTATTTGTTTATTATTATAAGAGTTTATGATGGTTTCTGGGTTGTAAATGATATAAGCATTAATTTTGCTTCACATGCTTTTATTCTCCACTCCTTTAGCCATTTATTAACTTGATCTATGTTATTTAGCAAAAGTTGTATTGCGGTAGTGACAGTTGTGTTTGAACATAAGATTGCAGTATCATCAGCAAAGAAAGCTGTTTTGTGACGGTTAGTAGGTCAGCGGCATAAAGCAAGAAGATAGGTATGTACGATTATCTGCGGCACTCCTGATCGAATTGCTTGCTCTGTAATTTCTGTATCATATTTATTCTCTTTGTAAGGTGTGACTTCATTAACATATAATAATTTATTAGTGAGCTACTCATCAGTTTATAAAATAACACTCATCATGCCACATCATATCGTGTCCTATATCTCATTAATGCGGTTTACGACTCGATCCACTTGCTGAATTGTAGAATGTTACTGTCTAAATTCAAATTGATGTATTGGAATTATTCTACTTTCTTCTAGAATAGATGTCAGGCTTGCTAATAGAGGCTTTTTAACGGCTTTGCAAAACACTGGTAAAGGGCTAATAGGCACATAGAACATTTTCAGTTTTTTTACCTGGTTTTAAAATTAGAGTTATTGCAGCTACTTGGAATAAAAAGACATATCTATTTTCTGATAGTTCTTGGAGTATATGGTATGTGATGAGGTCGTAACGTGCTTTTTTGGTAATAATTTGGCTAATTGCTTTATTTCGTTTTTGGCAAAGCTTTTGACTGGTAGTTTCAAGCTGATATGATTCTTCAAGACCCTCGTTTATTTTACTTTCTGCTTCGGTTCAGTTGTCACATTGGTAGGAAATATATTTTTTAATTGGCTTGATAATGTTTCAGCCCTTTCTTTTGGAGTTTTAGATCATCATTCATGAGCTACGTATTCTAAGAGGTCCAATATGATATTGAGGTCGTTTTAATTTTCGAATAGCTTTCCATTTAGAGTAATTGTGACTTCTGCCATTTAACTGTTTTAAGCATTTGTTGAAGCTACGATTTTTGTTGGCTACTATTACATTTTCAATTCTTTTGCAGCAATGTTCAACTGAGTTTTTATTTCTATTGCTTATTACTGATTCCTAAATTGCACCTTCGTTATTATTTTCTAATGTATAGATATTGAATAAACTTCATTAGCGATTCACTTGAATTGAAGTATTTTATTAAATCTGTCTTTATTGCAATTTTTAGTTGTAATGTGTTTTCTACTAGGTGTTTAAAGTGAGTCCAGTTTGTTTTCTTATTGATTAGTACACAGTAGTTTTTCCAGTAGCGATTTTTTTAAATTTAATGTTACAAATGCTCGTGACTGGTTGGAAGACAGCTCATAACTATACATGCATATAGTTGTTGTGTATCGATTTGTTACGCCAAAGTCTAGTACTTCAGAAATGTTCTTTGTCTGTGGGAGAGTGTTTTGTTGCTCGCAAATATTTGTTTCGACAGCTACTTTATATAGTTCTCTTCATCTGGTTGCATCTAGAACCCAAGTTTGATGCTTGGCAGTGTAGTGTTATTGTGCGTTACGGAGGACGATACACTGCAGAAAAGGTTATGACCTGTCCAATCCAACATTGATGTATAGCATTGTAAGTATCCTTTTCAAAACAAGTAGCTAAATTATGTTTTATTGTGTTCTTGATAATGACTGCAATGCCGCCAAGTGTAGGTTCATCAAAGTGCACGGTGGTATACACCGCACGATGGGCAAACCCCGGCTTGGGCGACCAAGGACATCGAGAAGCGAGGACAATGTGGAGACCATACGTCAGTCAGCGAATCCTACTCTGACTTATATCTCCACCCTTACAAGATAAAGTTGGTTCAAGATTTAAAGCCTACATATGACGTTGAGAAGCTTAATTTCGCATGTTGGTTCTTCAACAACCATTTGTTCTCGGTGAGGCATATTTTCACCTTAACGGCCACGTTAGCAAGCACAAATGCAGTTATTGGATTGCAACGAATCCAAAACTTATACATGTACGACCACTTCATTCACCCAAAGTCACTGTTTGGGTCGCGATGTCGGCACGTACTTTTTCGCTGATCAAAGAGGTCGCACAGTTACTGTTAATTCATAGCGATATGTGGAGACGATTAACATTTTTTTCGCTCCAACTTTGCAAGCTTTTCTTGGCTTTAATTCAAGCACATGGCTCCACCAGGATGGAGCAGCATCAACACGTCTAACGGGTCTAAGCCAGTTCTTCGTGAACTTTTTTCTGGAAAACTGATATTCAGATGAGGTGACATAAACTGGCCTCCACGTAGTCCTGATTTGACACCAATAGATCTTTTTGTGTGACTACCTTAAATCAATGGTATACAGCAATAATCCTACCTCTTTGGATCAATTAGAATAACATATTCGAGAAAAAATGGCGGCGATCGCGTAAAACACCAGTCGAGAAGTTTTCCGAAATTTTGCTTCACGTGTGCCAGCAAAATAACGCAGTACATTTAGACAACATTATTTTTAACAAATAAATTCCGAGGAACTGTACTTTGATCTAATATGTTTCCTTTTTTACTAAACTGAATGATTTTTAATTTTGAATAAGACTTGGGACACCTGCATATAATTTCAACTAAATTTTTTTCAGTGCTCTAGGTTCAAGGCTTTGTCGACTCTCAGACACCTTCGAAACTACATCGGTCCGATATGGGTAATTCTGGTCTCCTGAGTAGAAAAAAATAAATCCGGTTCGCCAATTACCTCTAGTTTTTGTGATAAACGCAACCTTATATCGAAAATAGAATAAAACAGAAATATTGAATATATTCAAACACCAATTTTTCGACTAATAACAGTAGTATTATAAATGACAATTTATATAGTATCAACCTTATGAAACTTTATAATCCTTATTACCTTAATTATAGTGTCGGGTTTATTTTTTTCTAATCGTCTATCCATTTCTTCTACTCCTCCCGGCCCTTTGCCAATCTTTCCATTCCTTCAAATTTCTTTCCCTTATTGGTGACAATCTCTGTGACGTGTTTCCATCCTTCCTAGGTCTTCTCTTTGCTATTCTTCCTGACTCGATGACATTTTTAACTATATATTTTTGCTTCACTTCAATGATATGCCCATGCCAGTTAAGTTGTTTCTTCCCGATTTTATCATAAATTTTTTTTGAACAGCTATTTGTCTAATATTATCATTTTGTTCTGTATTCCACTTTGTCTTTCCTACAATTTTTCTTAAGAATTCTTTCAATCTCGCTTTGTAAGGTCCAGTAGTAGCCTGCCACACTATAGTTGTCCCACCGACCTTTATATCTTTCGTCCATTATCGTGATATCCTGGTGGAATAGCTCCCCTTATTCTTCGCTGTTATGACCCAAGTTGTCAGGGAATATATCCAAATGGCTATGTAAAAAAATGTAATTTAGTATTCATATTAGATCTCAGTTTTGCAAAACTGTTAAGCATTTTCGGGTATATTCTGCAGGTTTGTGATTCGCGAAAAAGGTTTTCACAACTGATACAAGTTCTTCCAATTCAATATGAGTCACCTTTTGTAAAATCATGTATAGGGGCACGGGTTTGTGGCCCATCCAAGACACCTGTTCTTAATTTTTCCATACTAACGCCGGAAAGTCATTAAAAAATAATTTTAAAGCAATCACCATTTTTTTTTATAAGCCTAAGAATTTTTCGCAACTTATCAATAGTTCATTAACGATATTACCATTTCCCATGGCCGTGCATATTTTCTCCATGGATAATTCCTGTTACTCCAGTGCTCTTTTTTGCAAAACTGCCTACACACAAAGAAAAGCAGAGGCATACACTGCACCCACATTGCTGACCTAATAAGTATGCAGCATATTTAAGTCCACCCACACTCACTCACACATCACTCACCATAATTTTGATATTTGGTATTGTTCTTTAAGTGATCTATCCGGATCGAAGCTATTTTCGTTCCCTTACTTACAAACTTTTTTTGAGCTATTCCACCCACGGCATTAAATACACGCCAGTCTCATGGTCGATATATTGGAAGGGCCATTGAAGTTAAAAGTTCAGAAATATTGCTAAATTATACGAAATCATTCTCGTCAGTAAAATATGGAACACATCTTAATCTCTAGTCCAATAATCCAGGCTGAAGGCAAGTTTTTTTAAGACTTGACGCAAGAAGCGCAGCTGATTTCTTTCATATCTCCAGTCAAGGTATTGAGTTCACCTTGACAAAAAGTGACAAACTATGCCCTTTGCTCTAAGGTATGATCATCGCAGAAAACGTTTGATAATATAGTAAATGTAAGTACTGCCAAACTTCACTATATAATATTGATGGTTTAGCTGATGTTTGGCAGCAGTATGTTTGGATAAACCCAAGACCTTTTTTTGTATCTGTTCATAACTTTTACATTCAAACTACAAAATTAGGCACTCTAAATGAAGAGGCTATTTGCGTTCTCCTGGGCTCCAGTATAGAAGTGACTCCATACGAGTTTTACAAACTTTATATGGCCCTCAATAATTAGATTAATACCAGACTTACGTGAAGAATTAATACTTTTTCCGATATAATAACAATAAAAATGAAAGAAATAAATAAACTATTTAGTATTTTTTGGAACACAACTGATAAACATAGTAATATTCTCCGACAAGAATAAATATTGCCACGATATACTTAGAATAAAACTCGTTAGTGAGGGTGGATCACCAAACATTGTAATATTTTGGACAGTTTGTTATGGGAACTAGAGTCAATTCGAACACATTAGTGTAAATAAATCCTCTCCAACAACTAAGGCCACAGGAAAAATGTGTCCCCAATTGTTATTCATGGAAAGAAATATTTTCATTACATTCAAAAGTGTGCTATTTCTTGAATAGCACTTGGGGACGAATTTTTCCTGTGGGCTTAGTTTTTGGAGTGAATTTAGGGGCACTAATGTAACGCACATTTTTTTTTGTACGAATTAACTCTAGTTTTCATGAAAATACCGTTTCACTTCAAAGGTCATGTAATGAAGATTATAACAAAATTCAGGAAATTAAAGTTTGACTTCTTGTTAGATAAATTAAAACTAGCGTGCCTTTTGACAGCCAAGCAGAGCACAACATTAAAACAACTACTCATAAAACGTATGTTTTAAAACTCTCAGCTTTATAGTGAGCTTTGAGAGTTCATCTAAAAGCGAGCCTTCGTTAGTGAATAGACAATGCACGACGAAATTTACGGTGAAAAAAAATTGGGTTGGGTGTACAAAATGTATTAAAAAAAATCCGCGGTGGTCCGCACGAAACTTTCTTATACTTAGTTATACTACGTTTTTCGAAAAAACTTTTCAAATGAAAGTTGTTTAAAATATCAATATCTATAATTTATGTAAGAATATTTTTTTCCGTAACGTGTACCGTTTTCGAGATATGGAAAAAGGTGATAAGAGTAAACCATCACTTCCGGTTGAGAGATTGCGTTCAAAATAGGACGTTGCTACATACAAATGTTAAGTTTAAAGTTTCAGAGCTCTCGCTTTGTTCCACTAAATTCTATATTCGAAATAAATTATTATTTCCAAAGAGATTGGTTATAAAAAGTTCTTCAATTATTGGTTATATTTTTATTTATTATTTAATTATTAGTCATATTTTTAACTTGTTAGTTTTTCATTTAAAAACGATTTGAATAGATAGCCCCCGAATTTAAAAATTGTATATATAGTGTGCTTTCATTTTTGTTTTTCTTTCACTTTAACGATAATTAGAAACTTGTGTCTCTTTAGGTGGACCTGTTCATCCCTAACCCGCTGTGCGCCTTTGTCTATTTTTTACTATTAGCCTTCTCGCATCCTGTTTGCTTATGTTTCTGCAGATTACTTCCCTTACTGGGATCGTACAGGTACTGACTACGTCCAAATAACAGTTCGCGAGTTACTCACATTTGTAGAATTGAAGAAATCACCCAAGAAGCAGGAAATGCAAATAGACCCGAGATCGAAAGTGGTGTCATATATCTTACAACCAATCCATTTGCTTTTATTTCTTACCCAAAGGGTGACAACAATTGATATGTGTAGATTTCTTTACTTTCATTATTGGAAGTATTATATGTGCTAATATAAACGTAAACAGTTATGAATTCGTTAATCATGTGCGATTCATACATAATTTACACGAAACAGGAACCTATTTCTGCGGTACAGAATAATTGCGTCAAGCGACAGCACGTATAATTGGTACGCCACATTAATTTTACAAATACCGACGGCGCCGAACAGCATGTGTACAAATATCCAATTTGCCTATGAATTACATTAATTGTTTCACTATTCATAGCTAAATGTATTATCTAACGCACGTAGATATATTTATAAAGAGGAAGGTGTCCATTAAAAAGATTAAAATTTTCATTGCAGAACGATTTATTTTCGTTCGCCGCATCATTCGTATTCAAAAGGCGAGAAAGTTACGTTTTTTACGATTCTTTGTTTCTCCTTCGTTCCTAATAAATCATGGGTGAAGTATAAGTTATAGGACGCTGTTTAAATTTATATGTCTAGACTTTACTGTCCATGTAATTTGTTTACTAAACGATGAATCGTTTATAAAGACGTTTCCTTAGTTTTACATGTTCGTCGAAACGTTTTAATTTTTTGAACTGAACAAACAACTAAACAAAACAAAACCCTTCATCAAGATCTACTTGTCATTGCCTACATATTTCAATATTTGCATTTAAGTTAATTTTATTATCTAAATCTAATTCACATGTCCAAGTCAGTATAATACAGATCTGAAAGAATTAATTGTGAAATCTCTGTAATGATGATTTTTATTTCCTGAGCTAAGGATATATTTGAAAATATTTTCTTTGATTTATTTCAACGTAGGGATACTATTCAGTTAACCTGTAATTATAAAATTGGGTTGATTACAAAAATGCTTGATAGGAATAATCTTTGATTCATTCATGTGTACATCAAGGAACCGCTTATCCCAGATGTATAGCAATCCACTGCAAGAGATGCTCAACTTAAATATCCAAACATAATAATTAAGTCTAAATTTAAAAGAGATAGAATAGAATAATTCTGCACTAAGGTTTTGGCTCTAAACTAACGTATGACTTTGCTGTAGATTTATACTGTTGACGTTTCAAAAAATATGTTGAAAAATACTTTTATATCAATGAATAAAAAGCAATAATGTATACATGATGCTGTACTTCTCAAAATAAAACATCTTATATGCAGTCCTCGTTTCTTTAACATGAATAGCACGTAAAATGCTGTATCGCAAAGAAATTGTCTAGGTCTACGATTTATTGAAGTAAACGCATAATCGTATTATTAACGTCCTATGAAAAATACCAACGTTCCACAATCAGCATTTTAATGAATACGAAGAATGATAATTTCTAATAATTTATCGAACATGCAAATTTGAAAAACATTTTTACAAAAAGAAATGGGTCGCAATTTGTCAAATGAGAGTATCGCCGTATAAATAAATTGCCACCGGTTCAATTATAAATTACATTTTATGCGTAATGTATAAACTATAATATACATATATTTGTTATGGTCTGTCGTCTGCGTACACGTAATTTGTTTGTTCTGGAACACTTTCAAGTCACACCTGTTCGTATTCACCTTGCTTTCGGCGGTACTTCTCTTATGCAAATTCGTTCGATAAACTTCGGTAGTTGCAGTTTTGGGCAGCGAACGCAGGTGTTTTCGTTGACTTTATAATGCGGTCCACTTGTTTATGTATTCGACAAACATTTATGCAAATTAACGCATGGTTACCGATAAAAAAACCGGTATGTTCGTGGGGTTATCGAATGCGATATTTTCTCCAGTAATGATATAATTATCTAATCAATGAAACTGTTATCATTCGTGTGCAGTTCTTAATCTGTGTACGGTAACGTGGAGCATGATACGAGACTTCGTCACGGTCTTTTAGTCTTAAGTATTATTTTTTCAGAATAAATATTGCTGTTTCACTCTACGCTACAAAATATTACCAAACGTTATTATTTGCGAGTTCTTCAAAAGTGTATATGAACTATGTGTGCTACAAATTTAACGGCGACCCTCATAAAATGTTGCATTTTGGTTTTTGTTTGTAATTACATAAAAATATAATTTTTCAATTAAAAGTGCACTACTTGTAATGTACCGGTTCAGTCTATTTGGTGGTTAAAAATTGTACACAATTTTACATAATTCGTAATATAATAAACATTTGTTCGTATTAATTTCGAGAGGGCTGTTGCAAGCTTTATTATGATGAAATTTACTGCCAAATGTATTATGGTTGATTTTTTATTATTCAATTTTCTGGTGTGGAGAAGTCATCTTAATAGACTACAATGTGACGTGATTTTTATTATTCCGAAAAAGCAAATTTTATATTTTAATTATGAATAACACTTCAGTTTTTAGTTAAAATTCTGAAACGATGAAGTACAATTTGTGCTTTGTGTATTTGTGAGTTTTAGTTCATTGTGCGTATATTTTTAATCTGGTCTTCTGGTTGCTTTTTCAAACAACGTTGTAATCTTAGGTGTATAATTTATGAGTTCTGTCCACTTAATGTCGTGATCGTTGCTTTTTGTACATTTAATCACTATTTTTAAGTACTTGGCTTATTTCGGCTTCGGCTTTAGGCAAAAAAAATATTTATTTTAGCGTTGACTTTTACACCCCATTATTTCCATCTCTAAAAACACATAATTTAATTATGTTGTCCAAGTGTATCTATCGATCAGTTTAGATTGTGTTCTATATTATATTATGTTCTATACTACTTAAAAATTAACAGAGTATTGTGCTATAAGCCACTAAGGCACACTGACTTTGCTTACAATTAAAACCACTAAAATAACAAATTATGAGAAAAACATTATAACAATAGCGCTTCTAAATCAATATTTAATGAAAGTTAAAGTTAATTGTTACACCTTGATGGACATTAATATCTTATGACAACTAGCTAGAATAGCTTGATATAATTAGCAATAATATATCACATCATTAATAGCAACATTTTAAAAATACGTCTTTTACAATAATCCCTATTCAGAGCTTGCTATGATACTGTTTATTTTAGTTGCCTGAAACATGAAATGCCCATCCTTAAAGAAATTAAGTTTTCTCATAATATTTCTGATTGCCGAGCTGAGTGAACGCCTGTACGTGTGTGTAAAATAACACATGTATCCATTAACGAATTTTGTCGGAAAAATATTTTAACTCCACTTGTATGCGTACAAAATTTCCGCCAAAATGCGACTATTAGACAATACGTTTAAAGTTATTCTTATCAATGAAAACCGAGTTGTATGCAACGATTTTATTTGAACTACAGGCGTTCGTGTAGTAATACAAAAATCGTTTAACCCGAAGATTACAATCAAATCAAAATATTCCCTACTGCGGTAGCAATTTTTGTCACAAACATGAAGCTTAGTTGACAAAATATATTTCTTATTAGCATAGATTTTATTTATTAGTCACAATAGGAAGCGAAATTAACACTTGGTCCCATGTTACGATAATAGGAATGAACGAGTTTAGAATTTTCAACAAATATTACAAGATATAGCACAACATAAATTAATGAAATGAGTTTCATAATGAATGTCCATTAAAACAAGTCATCTCGACATTTTGTACGTATGTACATATCTAAAGTTTAAAAGCTTTCTCGTAAATATGACAGCTCATCATCATGTTTTTATTTGTGCTTCCGATTACTCCGTACGTATCTTGTGTCGTGAGCAGTCAGCAGACGAATAAAACACTTTTAACAATATTAAAGTTTCACTCTTGAAAAGATTGAATAATGACATCTTTCGATTACGTTCTGATATTTACGCGTACTTACCATATTGCAATATTGATAGTTTCTTGCAATAAACTTTAACATTGCTAAAAATGTTTTATTCGCCGAATGATTGCTATATACGAGTATATATATTATCCTGGCACTTTTTATTACATTATATTAACATATTAAACTAAAATAACATTTCAAAATATTGACATTACTCAACCGAGTTGGACTTTTCCAATTTTTTGTGATATTTCACTGGATCTGTAGCAGTAAGTGGTCTAATACTTCAGGAAAATCAATTAAACGAACCTTTTCTCCACATATTGTGGAAGAAGAATTGCGTATTGCATATTTCATTACCTGTTCGCACAAGCCATTACAGTTAAAATATACCTCTTCTATTAATATCAAGCTCATAATTTCTGCAAAATGTGACCATTAGGCAAGGCCATGGGTTCACGAGTCAAATGACACACTTATTCGATATGTGTAATACGAGTGTGTTATTTTCGTAGTACACATACACGTTCACTCCGCTCGGCAATCAGAACTTCTATTTATGACTGGGAAAAAACTCAATTTCTTTTAGCATTGCATCCCAATTTCGCATCAAGTACAACAAACAATAACGTAGAATTAATCGGATCGGTATCATAAATGATGTCGATCTACACTACTCAACGATGAAGAAGTATATAGAATTTTTATATTTTGCGATTAACGATGGCATATCATTGATGACATTGCATAAAGTTAGTTATTAACGTCCGCGGAACTTGAATAAAACAATAGTGTATATAAAATGTTATTAATTGAGCATATTTGTTATGAATTTTCATGTATTGGTATTTTAGTGGTTTTTAATTAAAAGTAATTGGCGTTTCGAAGTGATTTAACCTACAATGGCCCTATTTATTTTAAGTAGTAGAAACATAAAACTTTCGACATTGCGATGAGGTAAGGGAGGGTGACTAACATTTTGTAAATAAAATAAGATGAATATAATCTATAAAACTCTAAAATTAAAAACCTCACATCGCACTTGATTTTTAGGGAATCTATGTACAGATTTCAGCAATTATGTTGCCATTTTAGTGGGATTGAAAAGGGAAAACATTTTCTAGCCAATATTTGATAAACATTCGTTGCAATAGATCATAATTTTGATAACTCTAAAGCTAAAAGTAAATGTCTCGTTATTGCTCGAAATCATTAGCAAATTACAAACTTAGATCGAACGAAACCAACATTTTGCCTTTAATGCATCGTCTTCATTACTTTTAATATTCAAAGCGTATTTTAAAAATTGTCACGAAAAGGTGCGATGCAATTGAAACAATTCTCGAAGAAACGGAGATTTTACTTCTTTCAAATCGAACCTACAAACAACAATTCCTTCAAGCTACCAGGCTTTACTTTACATCTTTTATTTTATTTTAATATATAAATTATACAAAAATAATAAACAGATTTTTGGTATACCTATCTTATTGTTCTCTAGTAAAATCTTTTTTAAAATTAATCGCATATAAAATCACTTTTCCAAGTTAATTTTAAATTTGGTGGATTACTTACTTAAATTCGTAGCTGAAGCGATGTGCTGCTTTAAGTATTTCCTAGATTTTTATTCAGTGTCATTTGCCTTAACCGCCAGCACTGTCACTGAGAACTTCGGTTTCATACCGTGTTTCACGTGAATGAATTTTTAAAATTCGGTTCCATTTTGTAGATTCCGAATAACAACACTGAAAACGATAGAGTGAAAAGGAGATTAATCAATGAAATTAACAAAGATTCAATATAAATATATATATGCGTGTTTGAGATTGAAATTGAGATAGAAATTGAAATTTGCGGACGAAAATAGTATTTTGTGTATCTAGGCCAAAAAGTATTGTTTTTTCGTCCGAGTTTTCTTTACGACCGAGGCGGAGCCGAGGTCGGAAAGCAAACGAGGACGAAAAAACACTTTTTGGCCGTGGTGCACACAAAATTTTTTAGGCGACCCTCATAAAATTTTCAAATTTATTGCAACATTTACTTATAATTTATTAACATAGTCATTTATGACAACTGAACAATTGTACATATTTGTGACACCTTCAGACATGTTTATGTTTTCTTTGTCTACATTCGAAGTTATTTCGGCTTTATAAACAATAATTACCCAATAATCAGTTGAAAAGTCTATCACCAACACGTATTTACTAATGTAAACAAGATGTACAGTTTGACACTGACGGAAATGTGGTTATTTTTATACAATTTCGGTAACTGTCGGTAGATGGCGCCACCCTATTGCGGACGAAAAATGAAAGCGGACGAAAAACGGTTACTTTTCGTCCGCGTTTGACGACTGAAATTTCAATTTTTCGTGTCGGTCGCCGAAAAAAGTTTTTTACATCCTTTTTTCAAGGTACATCAAATATAATTAAATTTTTATTTAGTTACAATTCACTGCTTACTTACTTAGTTTAATACTACTTTGAGGGAGGCTAGAAAATGGGGGAACACGTGGGAACAGTACTTGGAAGAAAATGGTAAACAAATAGAGTTGTGGGGGAGGAAGAAGGAAGAACTGAGAAACGGAGAGGAGCTAAGAAGCGAGAAAAATATTTGGAAAAAGAAAACAAGGAGAGGGTGGAGAACTATAGGAGGATCGCCCTGGTGAACGTAGAACGTAGAATAGGAAACCGTAGATAGGGAGATACTGTCGGAGGGGCAAGCAGGGTTCAGGGCAGGAAGAGGAACCAGAGATTACCTATTTGTATTAAATTACTTAATTGAGACAGAGGTAATAAATAAAGGAGGGAAACTATTTGCAATGTTTGTAGACTTGAAGGCAGCATTCGACAGGATAGATAGAAGACTACCGACAAGAACAATGGAAAAAGGGGAGATATCGGAAAGAGTGGTCACCATGGTAAGGCAGATATATGAAGAGACATGCTACCGAGTCTGCGCAGGAAATTAGAAGACGGGTAGTTTTTGGCGCCAAGAGGACTAAGTCAAGGGTGCCAGTTAAACCCAAAATTGCTTAATATTTAAATCGCGAAATTGAAAGATGTGCTGACAAATGGACAGGATGGGAGTGAGGTTGGGGAAGGACATTCTACGCAAGCGACATCGTGCTGATGGCTGAGAGGGAGAAAGGACAGAAAAATGTCGCGTAGGTTGGAAGGATTCCTTGAGGGTTGGAACTGAACAGGAGGATGAAAGTGATGCTGTTGAAGGATGGAGGAGGATGTACAAATGAGTTGGAAGGGAGAAGCTCTAGAACAGGTGAAAGAATGGACGTACTTGAGAGTAGTATTGGGGGAGAATGAGAGCACATGATCCACGTATGCAAAAAGGCAAGGTCAGCGGAAGAAAGGTTGAAACAGGGTCTATGCGGAAATTTTCGCAAACGTGCAATGGAGTGCATATGGCACAGTTTAGATGCCACATACTATAAAAATCAAGTGTGGCATAAGCCCCCCCCCCCCCCCCATTGTGTCATATTACTGAAAATATGCAAAATTGAAGATTAGATAGTTAAGAAAATATTTTCGTAAAAAGAGAAACAAAAATAATTATTTATTCGGTAAAATTTATATATTTTGATTTAGTGTGAAGTTAATTTTGACTCTTGACGTTCCAGTAGTGCTCTCAATGAGGCCATCTACAAAACTAAAGAGACAACTCTCATACCAAAATGGTATGGTATGGTAATCAAATTATTATAGATAATAGTTTAACCACCAAGACAGAAGTTGTCAGTACCATAAATAATGGCGGATAATTCACCTTATTTAATGATTAAGCAGAAAAAACGAAACTATCCGCAGTACAACAATTAATGGTTGATGTCAACTAATGTCAAATAATCTAGCGACTATAGTTATAACACATAATTTCATATGACATTACTAACAGTAACTAACCTTTAAACGCTTCAAGTCGGATTCCAAGTTTTAAAAATTAAATAAAGACTGCATTCAAGAATGATACGAAATTACTTTTAGAATAATTTTAACGCGATGCAGTATCACTTCTATGTGTGACTAAATGTTTATTAATAGATTGGAATAATATGATAATAAACGTGTAGAAAAATATTGTTCGCGCTTTTAACATTAAAAGTTACAAAATATAAAATTTCCCACCTTGAAACGTTATTTTCGAGAGCTAATTAATTTTTCGTTGTTAACTGTCTCATATTTTTATGTAATTTAGTAGGAATGAAGACCTTATTACAATTGTAATATTAAGTGAAGCAGATTGGCAAGCAATAGCAGTAGTACCTTGATATTTCGTTGATACGTGCAGGCAAAAGTTACACCACAAAGGTAATTAAATTTGCATATGCAATTTATTGCGTAGTAATCGATGCTTCTGCTGATTGAATACTCTAATTTATTATGCATTTTAAATTGTATTACTGACCCGGGAACAAAACATCACAACTCTTTATTGAAAAAGTTTTAGACAACAACATATTTGGCACATCAATCACATACCAACCTTTGGTTTTAAGATTAATAACTGAGAGCAAATGTTATGCGCGGCTATGTGAAAGATCGTCCATACACCTGGATAAGTCATATTAAATTTAATGTCCGAATTTATGGCCCATTTTTGAAATAATTCTATGCTTAGTATTTAACCGATCGGCATCGTGATGACCATATATTAGTAATTAATCTTATCGATAATGTCACTAATTGCTAACATAATTAAATTAATTTTTTTAATTATTGCTATATAACATAAAATACTTTCATTTTTTGAACCTTGTGCCAAGTGAATTTTAATTTAAAAAATCCTGTGGCAGCACCAATCACGCCTATTAAACTAATATAAAATGTTGTATTTCATATTTTAAAATAAGCTTTAGTTGTGAAGGCTACAGAACTATACTTCAAAATTTGCTTTGATATAAATGCGCATATAAAAGATGAAATAGATTAATTCCATAATATTTTCATTTTTTGTCAGTTTTATTATCGAGTATTAATTACAGGACCCACATCTTATTGTTAGTGCTTGTTGACATTTTGTCAAGAAGGGCTAAGGGTTATTTATACAAGTACTAATTATCGCTTCCGCATTTTACGTATTAAATCGCTAATAGTATATTAAGGGATCATCACAGTGTGACCATCCGAAAAATCACTGATTTTCGCAATTTTTTTTTATGGTTATGATAAGCTAATCGGTTTGGTCTTTTTTACAAATCAAAGAAGTGATAAAGAATACAAAGTAATTTTTTGTAAGTTGATTTATTTATTGTTTAATATTGTAAAAAAAATTGAAAAGTCCGGTTGAAAAAAAAGGTCCTGTATGGTGTCCAAGATTGCGGCCTTAATCCTGATATGAAACAAAAATTTCAAAAAAATTATTAATCTGTAGGAAAGCCGCTATTAACCTATGGAGGCTTTTTGTTTTTTGAAATTTGAAAAAATGGCGGCGGTTTGAACAAAACGTATAGAATTTAGCCTCTTTTTTCGATAGTTTTCGTAGAAAAAACTAGGAAAATAAATAAGTAAAAAAAAATCTTCCATACGGCGATAGAAAATGACGTGAAGAATGGTCTGTTATAATTTGAAGTGTATAGCTTGAAAAGTCTTCTTTCGAGAGTGGACACCGTTTTGAAAAACACCATTGCGAGAAAAACGCGTTTAAAGTTTGGAGTGAGATATTTTCAGATAAATCGTTTACTTATGATCAATCGGCGATGCCAGGTCCATACAATATTCCTTCCACTTCCCCAAACAATTCATTTTGTGCAGAAATTTCGTTTCGACGAGCAGTCCTGGCTTCTTTACTGTCCCTAGAGCTTCGGCGTTCCGCAGTTGCAATGCGCTCCTCCTTGTATTTTGCAGCGAAGTCTGCAGCTACCGGTGCTATGGTGCACCCCATTGTCTCCAGGATTTTCAATACTGGATCATATCCTTCATTGAACGTACAAGCCGCATATTAATCGCGATTTCCACAGTTTGTTTCCCACAGAATATTTGCGAGTTGCCACACGCAATGATTGAAACTCTCATTGTTGTTTTGAGTGTTTGCGCCCGTACATCTCTCTAACAAATCATCTGTGGTCAAATCTTCGTAAATCGGCTTCAAAACCTCTTGGACATCGTCATCGAGCGGTGGTAGATGAGAATATTTTTCCTGAAGTCCATTGGCCTCAGCTTTGCGCCATTCGCACCACGAATCTCCTCCCGAAAGGCAATACTGATGCTGGGGATTCGCATCAGTTGAGCTTTTGTGATAAAACGTCGCCCATATTGCTTTCCTCATATTTTCAACAGAGTCGGAGTTACGACGAATGGCTAAGCCATAATACTCAGAAAGATTTGTTAAAAACTTTAGTGTCAATTGCGCTTTTTTTGGTTCGTTAGCAGGTTTTTGTTGTATTTTTTTTGCTTCCGTACTCGACCGACTTCCTTTTTTTTCGATTCGGTCTCCATTTGCTTGTCTGCAATTTGCTTTTTGGGATTTCTTCAATTGAACCAACCTTTTTCTGGCTTCGTTTCCTCTTTTATAAATACGTTTTTGTACATGCAAAGTGCATTCCTTCTTTTTTACGGTGAGATTGTCACCATAAGGCTTAGCTTCCAGTAACATGTTGAATGTCTTTGTATCCCCGTCTCCTATATAAAATCGGTATTTTACACTGTGTACTTCCTCAGATCTCTTGAAAATTACGATTATGCCATCAACCTCCATTTTTCCAGCGCCGCCTTCGTGATTCACGTTGCACTTCGATTCGTGCGTTGCATACCATGCCTCGTACTTCTCTCTTCCCTTCCAAAATAAACAAGCTTTGCAAAAGCTTGACTTGACAGCAACGTCTACTTTGTCGACTTTGTTTGTGTATTTTCCGATCGCAGACACGATACCCATGCGCGAAGTAAAACCGCGCTTCGACTAAGATCCATCACGAGGTACCGTGAAAATATATGCCAGATTTTCCGCTTCCAAATTTTTTCTTCGGTGCCTGCTTTTCGGATAACAGCCTCATATACCGTTTTTACAACAATCTGCACCGTTTTCAGCATTCCATAATAAGTGGTGCTATTGAAAGTTGAAGACAGATCCATCAAAGCGATAAAAGTCTGATGCCATGTATACCGATGCCGAGCATTCGCATGACGAAACAGAAGCGATGGTTGATTTCGTATCCATTGTTTATCAGCGGACTAGAATTGATCTCGGATCCGAACACAAACATTCAACAAATTTTGAATCCCAATCCTCGATTCGATTTTTTAAAAACTTCACATCACTATCGCACTTTTTGCACTTGAGTATTTGTTGCAGAGCGCCGAAAGCCAAGAAAAATTCTATGAAAACATAGCTGAATGTTTGATCGATTTTAACCTCAAACTCCGGACTCTTTCTCGTTATTTTCGCCGCTGAAGTACTCGCAAACGTTGTTTCGGTGTAGATTTGTTCCCTTGAATCCTGCACGTCTTTTTCTTTCACATCGTGGATGTACGCTCCTTTTTTATTCTGCCACACAGTTTTTTTAGGCGTTTTTCTCGTAGCTCTATCCATCTTAGATGTCGAAAACGAACCAAAATGCTTAAGCTGTCTATTTAGCGAAGTTATAAAACTGCATTACCACAGGAAAGTACACGCGCAGGTAGGAACAAAAAAGAATAACGGTTGAATGGCGAGACGGACGCGGCTTTTTTTAAGGAATACTGTAGCAAACGAAATAAATTTGAGAGAATGTTTATGACAGTGTGTATCCGATAAGGCAAACAAAAAAAAACGAAAATTTCACTCTGTGATGATTCCTTAATAAAGATTACTATATCTTCCAACTCAAACAGTTATAAACTATCATATAGTGTCCACAATATTATATTTGTAACCAAATTTATTCTATTATTAGACCAGAATTCACTCTTCCTTTTCTCTTTAATTTCCTGAGGCATTTATATTTTTCTTAACTTTGGTATCATATTTTTACTCCCACCACTCTGGCAGTCTCCTACCCACGCAGTATGAATATTTAGGCCGGATGATTGACTCTGACTAAAACCTAACACCTGCTTTCATGTGGTAGGCTGAAGGTAGGGTAGATGAGTAGTGGTACAGGAGTATGTAGGAAACGAAAGGACGATCTGAAACCTAATACAGTGCTTAGGTACCCTCCGTCAATCCACATCCAAATCAAATATTTTCAGATCCTGTTAGAATTGAGGTGAAAAATGAAAACATCGAATGTATCTAACTTTTCATTGTTCGGAATTTCAGTTTCGTCTTACTATGAAAGTCAATTATATTTTGATATACCCAGAAATAAATTATTTTCAACGACGTTGCAATTTACACTGCGGTATATGTTTTCTTGTTACTCGTACATTTTAGATTGATTCATACTGATATGATGAATTAGAGTGAGTGATAATTGCAATGTTTGTAAACTATCTTGCGTACGAGCCCTGCAGGCATGCGTCACGTTCTTGTCTCTCTGATGAAACGCGACAATATTTGAAAGTACTTATGTGTCTATATCATAATTGATTATTTATATTATTTACGAATGTTAAATTAAATGAAAAATGACAGCAACCATTTACAACAGTAATTGATACTTTGGGGATTCTATTCGGAAATTATATAACTTATGATACGTTAACTTATAATAAATAAGAAACTAGGTTATTAGTAAGACATCGGAATGCATCTATAATAAGATTGCCCGTTAATTACGCTCAAACACACACACTATTAGTAATATAAAGTCTGATGGCGAAAGCATGGTTGTATAATAATAATAATAATATTTATTAGCGCAATTTGAACCCAATAGGTTGCGACGCACGTTAATTTGTTTGTAATATATACTAAAGGTAAATACTACTATAAAAAGTCAGTGTGGACAATATAAAGTTCATTAAAAGATCCTGTTATAAAATGAAAATTAAAAACCTAACACGGCTACATCTGCCATCTAGAATTCAATTTCAAAGAAATCATTAATACTGTATAACCCGTGGCTGACTAATGTAGTTTTGATGTAGCTTTGTAGGCCACGGTACTTCGTATCTTTATGTTACGTGGTATATGGTTATGAATCCTTATGGCAACATTTGTACCACTAGCTAGCACACATTTCTTGGGAAGATGAAAATTCTAGTGACACAAACTAAATTTCTCGAGGAAATAACAGCATCTATAGTATGCCGTCGTAGCAACGTTGGTGTATAGTTCCGTGAAGTGATGTTATGGAAAACGACTTGTTTGTGGCACAAGTATTGCATATCCATGTGTCGTCCAAAAATGTGTACTTGCATTAGAGCTCAGGATATAGTTGTTTCATTTATATTAATTTTTTTGGTGTTGGTTTATGCCATTATAATAATTACGTAATAATACGTAATTATTACAGACTGCTAACCCATCTGTTTTTTATGTTAATGTGCTATTGATAAAAGATTAGAAAATCCAGAAAAAGAAACACAGGATTTTGTCATAATTGCAGCTGGGACCTAGCATTTACTCTAATCAATAACAAAGATAACTTAAGATGAGATAACTAGAGTCTATCGAGCACGTCCTTCTTAAGGATTTCACTCATCCCTGAACACCGGCCATCCAGATTACAAACTGGGACAACTACTGTACTTTTGTCCGAAATGTTTAGGTTTGGAGTATAATGTAAAGTATAATTCTCGACATATACATATGTCCGCATGAAAGTACCTTAGCGCCATTGTTTTAGGAATTGTTGCATGAATTCCGCATTCTATTTATAGACTACAATAATAGACTACATAGAGCGGTATTGGAATAAAAGAAATAAACACATTACCCACTTGCCTTAATCTACTAATCTGAATGCTATTGAACATGATTGGTACATGATTCAAGGAGCAGTACATTATCACCAACTGTCTGTATGCAGGAATTATACCTACAAGAAAGACGTGGTTTGTACTAATTAAATATAATTTTCCCATATTGCATATTAATATGACTAGTTTATAAATCATTCGCTTTAAATGGTTCAGGCCAGGGATCCATCTATTTTTCTTCAATTAAGTTCCTCTATCACTTTGTAAAATTCAAGAGTTCATTAGATATAATGCTTCGTCATACTTCTATGTCTCTTTGCATTCTTCATCTTTTTATTCTATTCTCTTTTGGAACTGTTTAGTACATTGCTCTCATTATCCATTTCTATTTTGTCCATCATACTTGCTATCTTTCCTCTCTTCCTTATCTTTCGCCATCACTTTCCTTATTTGTTCTTATCGATTCCATCCTGGCTTTTTTTCTTTTTCTTTATTCATGTTTTTCATTGTCGAGCCATTCGTCTTTTTCGCTAATCATCTACCACCCAATACCTGGTGTCTCGATAAGACGGTGCTCTTTGACACGTCTCACTCTGTATATGTCGTATATCTGTTTCCATCTTTCTTCATTAACTGTCTATTTATCTTCTCTTCGTAGTTCTACTTCTTGTCAGTATTCCCATTTTATATTCTTCTATTACTCTATTCGTTTCTCCCATTCTTCCTTATGCTAACCTGCTTCGTGTATCCCAGGTTCAGAGTCTTGCTTCGTCCTTACATTTATTTCTCTACATGTCTTTCCTGCTATGTTTCGGTTTGCCTATTTTCCCCATTCTCCTTCTACCATAAGCTTTTTCTTCCCCTTCCTTCTCTTCGCGCATTTCCAAATTTGCATTGCACGCCTCTTTCTTTTTCCGGTATGTCGTTATTTATGTACCATCGAATCTGACCAATTTGAATTGGGGTATCTTGAAGTTCATTTACGAAACTTTAAAGTGTAGATGCCCAACGAACCAACTCCTATTGGAAAGCAATATCTTAACATAGTGTGACATTCGGAGAGCTCGCAATTCTACCGCTGATCAAACTTTAATAATTTTCTTAAAGTTCCGAAATTCAGATCCGATTTCGCTGCTTTATGTGTGTTTAAAAATCGACGAAATCTTCTCAATCAACCGTCGCAAGGAAAAAATCGCGCATGTTCCATTAAATAATTAAATGTGTGCTTATCGGATTTAGTTTTGCACATAGATATCTTAGTGCACTGGCTAATTACTCTATAAAACTATTAACTATTTTTTTTTATTTCCCACTATTGACGACAAGAATTAGGATCGACTAAATCGAAGCTTTCCTTTTGCGCAGCTTCCGATTATATTGAAATATTTGAAATACCAAAATGCCATATCGACTAATAAAGTTAAGTGGCATAAAATATTGGGCCATAAATCACTGTAGATTCTGAATGGCCATCCTTTTTGAATTTTATAGTCAGGAATGTCTATTTATATCAACTTATAATTAAGCCTATCATCGTACGGAATTTACTTGAAAAAATTATATTTTAATATACGAGCACTGTTTTTATCAATTTTACACAACATACGCACCGGATGTTTAACGACCAACGCCAATCGCGATCTGAAACATTTATTTAATTAATTGCGGCATAAAGACTACGATTTAAGGTATTTCTCTTTTAAAGACGTTCGATGGAATTAGTATTATCAATAAAATTAATTAAGAGGCATTTAGTAGCTCGAAACGAAAGTTTAATTTTCTCCACATATAGGACGAGAGCCCCCAATAAAACAAGCATTAACTATCATTCCTATTCTACTCGTTAATTAAGATTATTGAAGTAGTGAAGAACTCGATACGACGAAGCATGAAAATGTGTAGAAAACAGTTGAAATTACTTAACTGTTTCCAGATATTTGTCGTAATAATGTGTTCAATTTTATTAAATGTGCTTATCCAGGATGCCGTTAGACATTTCTATTTAAACGTACGCTCGAAGACTTAACTATAATAACCAGAGTAAAATGGAGTATCCTTTTAGGTTTTTTAATTGTATAATTTATTCATTTAAACAGTCATAATTTATACAATTTATGAACGAGTGATTTATATTAATACCACTGGATTAGAAGGGCTCAGAGAGAAGTCTTCCGTCTGTGATTTGGTTAAATCTTTTGCAAATTTCTTTTTTAGTTGAGAATCACGTGTTAGTGGTAGCATTGTTTCGTGTGGGTGGTTTAAAGGCTATTCGGTACTTAATGGAAAAATGATTAATTAGTTCACGTACGTATCGGTCGTTCCGGGCATTGATTGTTGTTTTAAGCGTTAAATGATTTGTTACATATGTTTGCACAACCTCACTGCTAGCCGTAGTTGATTGTATTACTATTAGTTGACTGAACCAAAAAGGGGGCAATTTTTTATAGTAAAATTCGCTCATTATCGACTCTGCATTATTATGTATGCAAAAAAATTGCCCTGAATTTTAAAGTTCAATCTAAGTATGTAACATTATTCCGGATGTCAATATTTGTTTAAAATCGTATGCGAAGGTAGCAATTGCTAAACACTCGCATCTAAGACGATTGTACCGGTATGTTAACCTGTCGATACAAATGGAACACGTCAAACTAAATAAAAGGAACCAATGAAGGTTATAGGCTTTTTACGACGCCGTGCGTATGTATTTTTGTAGCCGTCAGACAGACGAAGAATCGTCACTAGATTCTTTCCAATCCTATAATTAGAACGCATCTCAACGCGATTGCTAATATGCACCGAGGCGATGGCGGGACGTGCCCCAACTTGTCTAATTAAGAGTGACATACCACCGTACACAATAATTTCGCACAAATAGGAAGGTTTAACTGCATCCGTTTTTTAAAAAGCATACGTACATAATTGACAGCCTAAAAATGTTTTTGTTACTTACTTATTTGCTATTTGTTACAACTTGCCAGGCAGGGAATCAATTTCAGATATTACTTTTACGCAAATAGTATTGTACCGTCGTTGGTGTAAATCGGATGGAATAATCAGTGGTTGTTTACATTAGACAGCTCAAAGTGTCCAAAGGCTGAGGACTTCCCTTCATAGTTGCGACGTATTTATTAATTACTGGGATATCTGATAAAATATTAGTTACTTTGAAGTACTTATTCCTTTACTCAACTTGCCTAAGTGATATGAAATAGTGGTTTTAGTGTTTGGAATGTCACGTTTCGTAGTGAAATGAACGAGGGATCGTCCCAACAAATTTGAAAATTACATTGAATACATTTGAATTGGTTTTATCGCAATTTATTAATTTGAATTTCGTAAGACAAATACAATAAATAGGAAATGGGAAATCGACCTACGAAAATGTACAGAAATCTGCAAAATGTGATGACAAAATTTCGCGGGTTGCGACCTATGGAGAAGTAGCAAAACGAAACTCGAACAATAAAACAATTGAAGTAACCTCTCAATCGGAGGATGCATCATTGACAAAATGTTCAAGCTGACGAAAATATTACGAACGTCTTTTTTACCTGTAAAAAAGAAAATCGACAAAACAAAAGTGTAAACAGAAAACTTACCGTTTACTACCAAAATATTCAATCAATAAGAAACAAGGTTGATGAACTCGAATTATTCGTACATGCAGTGCGAATTTGATATCGATGTGTTGTGTTTTTATGAACATTGGTCAAATCCTGAAGAGATTGCTGGTTCTACAATACAAAACTACAATACAGTTTCCACCTATGCTAGGCCAACTTCCTACGGGGGATCAGCTATACTAGTCCAGGAAAAATATGAAGCTGTGGAGTGCATGGATATTATTAATAACTCTAAAATAGGCGATTGTGAGATGCTGTGTACTTAAGGAAATTATATTTGACTGTAGTTAATGTGTATAGACCGCCTAGTGGAAGTATTGGCACTTTTATTGATACATTACATGTTGCATTTTACTTAATCAGGAAATATGCTAGAGTAATCCTCAGTGGTGATTTTAATATTACATTTGGAACAAATGATAATGTAAATCTGAGGTTCTCTGACTTCTTAAGATCGTATGGGTATGTGGTAACAATATTCACCAACATTCGTGGAAATAACTGTATAACTGTATTGTTATGTTACAGAAGTCATAGGTTCTTGCTTATCAGATCACTATGGGTAGCGGATTACTCTGAAACACTCGATTGTGAATGATCTGCGCCGACCTCATAATGATTATTTCTGTTTAGGTTATATCAGATATTTGAATCAATTGATTTCAGTTTCATTAAACATAATGCATTTGATCATTCGTGCAATTTATTTTTGGCAATCATTATATCTGCACTAAATGAAGCAATGAAGCAATGTAATATTAGAATAAGAAATATTAGCTGGTTTAATGGTCTCCAAAATATGAGAGATAATACAAAATTCTTCACGAACTTGAATAATAAATTCCCGGGTCTTATTTCAAATTACCATAAAAAACTAAAGCTGAAACGTAAATCTGAAATAAGTAGATGTAAGCTTGCTGCTAATGACAAATATATTGGAAATAGTGGAAATCCAAAGCTATGTGGAGTATTATAAGAAGAAGAAACAACACGCGTATAGCACCAACATCTTCCTCGAATAATTTGAATGATTATTTCGTAAACATTAGAAGAAATGTGGGCAAAACAATACCAAAAACAAACATAAATCCGTTAAATATTATGTATAATGCAGGTTAGAGATGTAATTAATAAAATGAGTAACAGTAGAAGCCTGGATTAGTACGGCTTAAATAATTATGTAGTTAAATATAATAAAAAAAGTAATTATACCGCTTACTGAAATATTCAATCGCGCGATTTCAGAGAAAATAAGTTTCCTAGCTCTTTTAAAATATCAAAAGTAGTTCCTGTACATAAAAATGGTGACTACAAATCTTGACGACTTTAGACCTATTTCAATTATCCCCATATTTGGCAAAATTTTAATTTCTAGTTCATTGTTAGTAGTTGCTCCCCGTTTCCTAACTTCAATTCCAATCAATTCCAAATTCCTGGAAATACAAATTTCGAAGCATCCGGCACTCATTGTCAATGTCTTGAATATCTAACATCAAATGTGAAAGTTGTGGCTCTATCTTTTCAAACGTTTTATTTTTCTTATCAATTACAATTTTAGGGTCAAGAAATTTTACGTTTGCAAACCGATTGTTCTAATCATTTCTTGAAATCATTTTAGCTCTCACACTCTTTTTGGAATATTGGAAAAATAATCATATACATCATTGGTTGTAAGTTTTTCAACCTCTTGTGGCAATTTTTCACAAGTGTTAAGAAGCGCAAAGATGGAAAGGGTGACAGGTGCGTCTCTTTATAAATATAATTGGTATTTCTTCTGTAAATCTACTGACTACAGAAGTATGTAGCCCCATATTATTTGCGCCATCGCCATGTTGATTAAAATAAGAGATTATTTTTTGAAATAATGAAGGCTTCTTGTAGTGGAATCAATGCCAAAAAATTATATATTTTTATTATTTAAATTAATGCGTGCAACTAAACATAATTTTTTTGGCATAAGCCATCATTTGAGTCGTCTAAAATACGATTGAACTTGGTTGACCTCATCAAATTTATAATGCGGTCGCTTTCAGATTTACATTTATAATTATTGATTTTAATTTTGTTCTCTCATATCGGATTTTTTACCAATTTCAGAATCAGAAAATACCGAAGTCATCTAAGCCATCAACGGTAAATTGTGTTTAGTGCATGAGCTAGACCATGCGTGTGCAGTTGTATGTCCCCTAAGTTTCATTGCGGTGCTTTGTTAAACACCTAGAGTATTAAAAAAATTGGCCACGTTGTCCAGATCATGGTTGTTTGGTCGCCATATTTAAAAATGGCCACCACATTGCTAGATTTTTCGTTTAAGTATATGTTTGCATCTAATGGTCCGACAAAAATTTTTTAAATCACTTTTTGATCCTTTTTAAGGTAAACAAATCTTGTCATTAATCTTGGATTGGTAAAGCCATTAGTTATTCATATACATTATTGTTTTGAATATTTCCAGTTCGTCAAGGAATTGAGACATACGTTTTGTCTTTTTATTCTAGTTACATTATAATGCAACATTAAGCTTCTTTTTTGTTCAGGGGGGGGGGGGCATTTTGGCATTTTTGTGTGGTTAATAAATAGGTAATAAATTCTGTTAAAAAAATAATACTTGTAGATAGGTAGTGATGTCCTTATGACGATTTTAAAATTTTAATTTTGGTCGAAAAAAACTGCGTCGGTTGTAAGTCAGGGTGGGGTAATTGCCCCCATTGCGTCTCTCCTGTATCCGCGCCTGCTTCAAGCGAAATAAGATGAGTGATACAGTGAAGCTGGTCATTCCATAGAGACGCTGACAAAGACATTGATTTGTGCGTTTTCTGTAAAAAGTAAAACGTTCTTTGCAATTATGTTACGGTATAAAAATCATTAGAAGTGCTTCTGAGCTCATTGAGGATGATGTGTTGGAAAGCATTAAAGATGAAAATAGCGTAAAATATCATATACCCTGCTACAGACCTTACATATTGAAAGGAAAACGAGTTGAAGAAAAGCAAGAAAAATATACCGCATTTAACATTTAAGCTCGGAAGAGGAGGATAATACTGCCCAACGACAGAGACCGAAAAGTAGACCTGGACGTAGTGGATAGTTAAACAATGTATAGTGTGTAACCAATTAACGGTAAAACGACCCTCGAAACTGTACCGTATTTGTGAGAAGTAAGAGCAGAGGAACTATTGGAAGATGTAAATAATGTATTTCGGGTAGACATCCACTATATATGAACTGTATAAGAAAATACATTTTAAATTATCAAAGAGATATTGAAAAAGATATAATCGAAGAAACTGCTTGTTCTGAGAGCCTGAAAGAATCATTTACAACGTTTGTGGCTACATTTCAATTTGAAACCACAGGATACCCAAATGAGTTTAACAAGAAATATTTGGCCAGTGACATCTAAATGTCAAACAAAAGGATAAAATATTTACATATAGAGCACTTTGGTGATACTATTTATTTTACTTACTCAAAGGATCGTTCTGTATCGCAAATGGTATTTTCAAATCAAATAACTGTGGCAAAACTTGCAGAAGAACTTCATAACTTCGATTGTGTTAAAGAATGTGCTGCAACATTGAGCAGTGACATAAAAAGCTACGATTTTGGATTAGAAAATACTGACTGCGATGCAAAATATCTATTTCAATCGTTTACAGAAACAAAGAACAAATTACCGAAATCCTGATTGAAATTTTTCTCAGCAATGCTTCCATGCTACCGGGCTTCTCCCCAAGTACAGTTAAGACATTTTAACAGTTTGCGCGTCGGATTGGTACAAACTATTCGTGAAATGACTCCCTCAAAATCGTTACTACTGATTACGAACTGTCTTGGAATGACTATTAGTTATGATGCGTTAGAGACATAACATAGCAATCGCTTCAAGAATTTTAAGTAACTCTGAGCACAGGTGTAACCCTTCCCAGGAAATTAGAAAGCAAAAGAATTTTTGGTTCTAGCACTTGCTTCAAGCTTAGGAACAATGGATAAATAGCATTTTCATCAGTTCCATCACCAAAAATTACGAAACTTTCAAGTTTTTGCCCCTAGCCGTCTTCATATCAAAATAATCTACTTGCAGTGTTACAAATGGATTCATGCTTTGGAACCGTCTGAGAAACTCAATCTAGTGGACTATGGTTATATAGAGGAATATGATTCTCTAATTCAACAAATGACAGATGACCCAACGGACCCTGAAGACTTCCTTAAGCCATGTAACTGCTAGACGTGCTTCAGAGGAACTGTATGTCCCTGTGGAAGATTGAAAATAATGTGCATAATGTTATTAATTAATAGTAAAAATATATTACATCCCATTAGGTCTTTGAATTAATTTTTTTACTTTTACCTCAAAAATACGCCATTATTCCATTATTTATACTTAAGAAACTACATGATTTAATAAAAAAAATGTGTAATGAAAATTTGTTTCCCTCCAAACAAGGAGTAAAATTAGCTTTAAAAATTAAAATCTAGGACCACTGGATGTGGAGATACGCTTAAACAAATAATGTAGCAATTTGGCCGACATTTTACAATATGGCGACCAAACGACCATTATATGGACCACGTGATCTATTTTTTTATACTGTAGGTGTTTAACAAAGCCCCGCAAGAAAACTTGGGGGACATACAACTGCACATGAGACACGTGATACCACCTAGACTAGTTCCAATGAATCCAAATTTCGGCTTCTTATGCTTTAGATTCAAGTTCAATTACATTTCTGAGGCTGCTAAACATATCTGATAATAATCTTTGTCTAATAGTAGTTTCAGTACAATTTGGATGTTTCACTGTTCCACTGTGTTTGAACAGATCTTTTCATGATCAAGTTTGACATCGCATAAAAACACAATTAATAGTTAATCTAGTACATAAATAATACGAAGTTACCGTCAAAAATTTGCTCCTCTATTGTTTTTTCGACCCACTGGAAGTTTGTTACAATTTGACCCTGTATTTTTGTTCGTGATACGTTAATTTCTGTTTCTTCACAACGTTTGAGGTGGATGGAGCATTTAGATTACTATCATTATTTTCTGACATTTTAAATTAAATTAAATTATTTAAATTAACTTAAAATGGTCATACACTAAACACAGATGCGCTAAATTGCTAAATTAATTAATAAGTTGCCCCCATAGTTACCTAACTTACTTATATCAGGGCACGAATGTTAACCATTGATGCCCCCAATGCAGAAAATCATAAAAATCATCGACGGCATAAATCATGTTGACGCTGACAAATATGTCTTTCAATTTTATCAATTCTTATGTAATACAAACTAAAATTATTGTCAATAGAATTAATATAAAATCGTGAGATAAATGGCCATTATCGTAAGATAGTGAGATTTGCAACAAAAACTTGTATATGATAAATTATGAGACCTGACATCCTTGATTTAGTGTTTTGAAATTGTTTAAAAACCTTTTAAACGTGTTTATACCCTGAAATTACAGTTTTTGCTGTTGTCAATAAATACAACGCTATGTTTGAGTTCATTACAGTTCATTACAGTTAATTACTTCGGAAGAAGTTCTCAGTAAAACGTTCCATGTACATTTAGACATTCATCTCTCTGTATCATAAACGACAGGTACAATAAAAATGTCCAGGATGTACCATTTCTTCTATATATCTCCCTTACCGTGGAGGAGAATAGCGTCGCAGGCCAAATAAGCAGGTCGACTTGTTACCCACTGAAATTCATGTACATTGCACATGTAATAAGTTGTTCAGTTTAAAATTTTAAACTACATGTATGTTAACCAAATTCATATTAATGCGATTCAAATTTGTTCTTGATCTTATTTCTAGGACGAAAACCACTTGGTGTTGTCTGCGGATAGACGCTTCAGCATTACAAATCCAGCGGTGGTGAGCCTGATATTAGTAGTGAAAATCATTTTAGCTCCTATTCATTTCAAAATGAAATTAACTGTCGCAAATGCCTCGAAATAAATGACGATTGCATTTCTAGTCATATAAGTTTGTTGTGAATCACATCAAGGTAACAATTTGTTCTATAAAAGGTGTACGCGATCATAAACATTTGATAAAATAGAAAGCATTCTATATGTATTATGTGTTTACATTTCGTTTTTTTTTTATTTAAATTATTGTCTTCTAATAAATGTCTCTTTTTTTCTTACACTGCAATTATATTTATTTGCTTTATAATTTCCTCGTCAATTAATTCAAACAAGTTGTGCTGTAATCTGCTGGCCTGTAACTATTAAATATGCAATTGTATTCTTGCCGTAAACATTCATCCGTTGGAATTTATAAGTTCTCGTGCTTCAATCGAAATTGTACTATCTGAATTGGCTCCGAAGACCACCAACCTTACTTACCCTGCAATATATATTTAACATGTGGATTGCTCAGCAATGCTTGAATCGATGGTTGTGATTTCTCCGTTTAACGTAAAAAAACGTATTCGAGCCCTGGTTACTAAGTTGAGATATTCGGTTTCATCGTCTGCGATAATTGGCCAACAAGTTTCGATTGATCAATTATTTGTTAAGTAAATGAGTATAATAAATCCTAACTCTAGTTAAAGCAAGAAGATCCGGCCCTGTTTATCTTGTGAGAATTGACAGTTGAGTATGTGATATTATATACAAAAGTACCAAAGGTAAAACACAAAAAACCCTAATTAAGAAAAGCTCAAATAGCAAATAAAAACTCATAGAAAATGCAATACAAAAGCAAGCAAACATTAAAATATACCACGACTAAATGAAATAATTGAGAGACAGAGAGAGAGATACGATAAACAGCAATACCTGGGCGGCTACTGTGTGTGAAAACAGTATTCAAATTTCTTTAATTCACTTGATTTCATCGAGTGCAACTCAACTCCTCGATTGCGATCGCACAGAACAGGCATTTTCTGGAATCGTAAATGCCAAGATATTTGCATAATTTTTACATTACTTCTTGTTTGCTCGACGCACAGAGGAAACACGTTTAATTTTAAATCTGTTTGGCCTGTTTTCATATAATGAAATGTGTTAATTTATCAATCGATTTACAGTTAAGATGTCTGCTATTTAATATCAACCGGTGATTATGTTAATGGGTTTATTTGCGCATTCAAATAAAAATTAATTTAACCTATAATATTAAAATTTTATTCACCATTAATGAGTTTTTTTTACCGCGAATCGGCAATTAATTTTTATAGATAATATTGGAAAAAGATAGTGAAGGAAATAATTAAAAAGCAATGTTTTAGAAACAAGTTACATCAATGCCTTAAAAACTATACTTATCGTCACTCTTTGACGTAGATTTTGGCACTTCAACACGCTTCGTCTAATTTAATTATGTCACTCCGATATTTCTCAAGTCTCGCCCGAAATAGCCTGAAACTTTCCCAAACACATTCGTCGTAAGACAAAGGCCATGTCGTACTTGTGGCGTAAATTCTAATTGAAGTAATAGCTGATATAATTCACCGTGTAACGCGCTGGTGTACAAAAGATCGTACATAAAAGAATGTATTTTTGAACGCGTTTAATTATACAGACACAAGAAGAACAAACAGATTAAGTATTAGCGTAATTTGTCACGCTGGCGTTATTCCGGAACAATGTGAACCATTAAGATGTTCAATGCCTCCGCGGAAGCTTTTTGTTGCAAAAAGCCACAGATTTAGTAGGAGTTGGCAGCGATGAAAGATTTATTAGACCGGTGTTTATTTACGTGAATGTATACTTCTCTTAAATACCAACTGAATGTAGTATATATTTGCGCTGACTGTCATTAATGATGGTATAATTATAAAACTTTAATTCGAGCACATATAGATCATGTGCATTTGAAAAAAATAGCAAATAATTCAAAAAGTACACTTGACGATACGAAAACGTACTACCTCGTATGACTTGGCGTTCGTCCAACATTTTTAAAGCACTTAGAAAAAATTGCACCTGGGGGGCAGCGATTCGTTGGACAGAAATCGTAATGTCAGAGATGTTGCTGGTCCAGAACTTAGTTATATACTTCAGTTCGTTTGATATAATGACAAAATTATAACAAAAAATGTTTCCTGACATATACTACCAAGAACACGAAATGCTTTATTTAACAAATACATCTTAATATATTAGCATATTCATTTATTAGTACAAATAATATCCGTATTACATTATGACTTTATCAATAAATATATATTACTTTTCTGACATAAACTTCATAATTATAATTAAATTTCTGTTTTTCATTGTAAGTATTTAGTTGATATATAATTGTAAAATAATGTTGAATTAATACTATTTGATAACATTCACTTTATTATTTTAACAAAATATTAATATTTACCGCTAGTTACCACTTGGATAAAAAATGTAAAATTTTTCCTCTATAAATTCTCAAAAATGATTTGTCTTACATAAGGACGATCTGGAGATTCTTGCCTTACTGAGTTTTCCATAATGATGTCAACGTTGACTCCATTATAACTGTTACGGCCTGTGAATTTATATTCTTCCACCAACGAACAATAAATTTAATAAAATTCATATGTGATGACATTACAATTGCATACGAAAATGTATGTGAAACCACATGTTAAAGTTTTTTTAACAAGGACTATACCATCTTCCGTCTATCTGATATATTAGTAGGAATTACAATATTATAATATTACAATCCATGATACAAAGATAGCGCTAAATTTTAATAATTACAATTTAAAAAAGAGGGACATTACTAACGTATATATGAACTAATTATGTATCAATTAAGAAATCATAATTTATTTATAAGTAACTAAACAAAAATGTTAAGTAACTAATCATCACAGGGTGCTCGGCAAATAGTCTTAAAAGTAAATTAAGGAAAACAAATGATTATTTATTGTTTATTATCTGGATATGCGACTTTATGAATATATATTTTATGAATATACTGGCGTCATAATCAAAATTATGATTTGCTATTAACGAGTGTTTATTTTGACATAGCAATGCCCGTTCAATATTTTTCCTAAAAGTTGTTTAGTTTGTCCAATTTACACTTGGTTACATCCAGAGCAAGAAAATTTGACAGACTATATTTGCTTATTTCATTAAAAAGTGTTTTGCCTTTAATATTTTGATGAAAGGTATTAATGATATTGTAAGTTTTGTTTGCTACCTAGATATTGTGATGTTTCAGATTATTGATTTTTTCAGAAATTGTACGTATACAGGGAAAAGATATGTATAAGATTTTTCTTGGGTTTGAGTTACATTTTACGGTTATTATAATATTTATGAATTCTAATTTTAAACATGTAATTAACTAAGTTAGGGTTGCTTTAATTTTCAAATAAGGTGTTTGTGTCTTTTTTTATTATTTCTCTTAAGGTAGGATGTGTTAATTTGATCGCTATATCAGCAATACTTATTATTATAGATTTCTTAAAAGTTGTATGTGCCAAAGAATGAAAAGTTGTATACCGTCCAGACTTCTTTGAGTATCATTGTGTCACAGTTATTCTTGCGAATAGTCTTATCAAGGAACAACTTGTTATTAAATAGCAAGTTTGTTTTATCAATGAGCGGCCTAGCATAAATATAATCAGCAACAAATCTCTTAAAGAAAGAGAGTTGTTTGAAATGTTCCCGTAAAGCAATTTCTAGCGTCCAAGCCAAAGAACCAGAACTAAAGTACAAAAAACCTTATGTTAAGAACATAATTATAACTACACACATACATAGATACATATTATATTCTAACAGCAATATTTTTTTAAATATCCAATAGCATAAATAGTTAATGGTTCGAAAGTTCCAAAGTATACATGATGTATGTATGTATATAGAATGTATTTCATATATTGCATCTAATTTTATGAGAAACAAACACATGTAAACTTCAATTAACACTAGACCTGGGAGCGATCTGATTACACCACATCACAGCTAGACTTTACAATAAACAGGCCCATATTTTAGAGCTATAAAGGTTTGCATTACCTAAAGAAATTATAGAAAAGATATTGAACGGTTTTCACTATACAGCAATTAAGAGCATCTTATTGTGAAACTGTTTGTATAATGTTGAGGAATACATATAAAAACTGAATTCTCAAGGAAATTTTATATTTTATATATAAATGTATTATTACATATACAATTATTATAAACTATTTTGTCAACAATTAAAAAAGGAAACAACGTTGTTGAATTACATAATAAATTCGAACAATAAAGTAAGAGCAACCTGGGAGATTGTTAAACAACTAACAGGAGGAAATAACAAAAAAATACATTCAACATTGAGGACCTAAAAAAGGAAATCTCTGAAACAAGCAGAGACATGCTAACAGCGATGAATTTTATCCACACAAATAAGCCAAATGGCAACACAATTAAATGGAATCAGAACATTAAATACATAAATGAAACATTTGCAATGCATTTTACGGACACAGTAGTCTCAATAATACGCTCCCTGAACAACACCAATGCGGTGGGACATGATGAAATATCAACTACACTGCTGAAGTACTGCTCAGAATGCCTAGCTATACCATTGGCGAACATAATAAATAAGTCTTTCTAATCAGGAACTTTCCCGGAAAGGTTGAAACATACCATCATCAAACCCACTTATAAAAATGGGGATGTCAGATTTCTAGGCCAATTGCGATCATCTCAAATATATCAAAAATAATAGAAAAACTCGTTTACAGAAGAATTATGGAACTCATAAATAAACATAAAATATTAAACAGCACACAGAACGGTTACATAAATGGACGTTCAACTGAACGAGCAATATTTCAAGTTCTGGAAGAAGTCATGGAGGGGTTAAACAACAAGGAAAGGGTGGCATGTATGTTGATGGACCTGTCAAAGGCGTTCGATAGCATCCATCATAAGGTGTTGTTCGAAAAACTTCACATTATGGGATTTCGTGGAACAGCACTAAAGTGGTTGGAGTCCTATCTAGCCCAGAGAAAACAGTGCATTACAGCTACGGAAGAACCTGGACAATTAATATGCTCAGACTGGGAAATGGTAAACCAAGGCATACCCCAGGGGTCCATTCTTGTGCCGCTTCTTATTTTATTATACGTAAACGATCTACCATTGGTTATAGAAGACTTGACGATCATGTTTGCGGACGATATATCTACAGTCGTCAGAAATAAATGGAAACCTACATTCATTAAATAAATGGTTTGAAGCTCACAATATGAACCTGAATATTGACAAGACAAATAATTACTTTTAACTCCATAACACCTAAATTGGAGATTATGTTTAATAATAAGGCAATTACATCAGTAGACGAAGCATGGTTCCTGGGGCTGACATTGGACTACAAGGTATCATGGACGTCACAGGTGAACAGGTGTCAAAAAAGCTGAGAGGATTTTGTTACAGCTCAAGAATGATGACAAAGTATGTCAGCATAGAGGTAAGTCTGAGTGCATATTATGCATAAATCCACTCAAGACTCAGGCACGGAATAGTATTCTAGGGAAATTCAGTAGAAGCTAAGCGGACTTTCATACTCCAAAAAGTATGTATACGACATATTTTTAATTTAAAGTCGAAAGAAGAGTTGTAAAAAGATCTTTAGCGATAAAAAACATACTTACAGTACCGTCAATTTATATAATGGAATGCGCGAAGTATGTTAAGACCCATTACCTGGAATCATTTCAAAATTATGAATTGAAGCATCCGTATAACACAAGGGGTATGCAAGACATACATCTGGTGCCGCCGCAGACACGTCTGAGTAAGCTACAGAACAGTTCATTATATCAGTGCATCAAGATATACAATCATGTGCCGCAAAGAATAAAACAACTACCACTATCACAATTCAAACATCATCTTTGAACGATGCTGTCCAAGAAGGCGTTATACTCAGTGGAAGATTATTTCACTTTAGACATGTGATGGGTGCCTCATATATACTGTCCATAGAAAGTTATCTGTTTGGTCCATTCTAATACTATTTATTATTATTGTTATTGTACTGTTTATTGTTATTGTTCTTATGATTGTCATTGAATTAATTTTGATTCATTTTGATTTTAACATGTACCTGTGTACTCAAATATTATATGTAAATTTTGACTTGTTCGACGCTATGTGGTATAATGGAATAAAGGAATTATCATTATTATTATTATTATGTGATGTATTCAATTATTAGCAACGATAATATTTCACCAAAAAATCATGGATGTAGCGCTGAGCATTCATACTAACAAAGACTAGAGGTGACCCCGCTTCCATAGGCAATGGTGCCCCATACCATTAGTGTAGTCTTTAGTGACGAGTCCCGGTTTTGCTTGTCCATGCATGACGGCCGGACAAGGGTCAGAAGATGAAGAGGAGAACGGCGCAACCTGGAGTTTGCGATAGAACGGCATGTGCATTGGACTGTTGGGGTTATGGTATGGGGTGCCATTGCCTATGGAAGCAGGTCACCTCTAGTCTTTGTTAGAGGCAATATGAATGCTCAGCGCTACATCCATGACATTGTAGAGCACCATCTGCTACCCTATCTTGCGACCATGCCAAATCCCATATTTCAGCAAGATAACGCCGACTATGTGGTGTTAAAATTATTAAAAAAATCCAACTCTTTCTTGGTGTTCGGATGTCTATGTCACTAGCAGATTTATTGAATGCATTTATATATTCTTCAAATCCGATTATAACATTGACAACGGAATAATATTGCTCGTGAATATACGTGATGCCTATTGTGGTATTGCAACAATAGGCATCCAATCTCTTATGTTTTAGTTGTCTCGTGTTATACATAAGGGCAGCATTTTTGCTTTATTAAGAAAATTAAGAAATACACAATGTATCATTACATAACTTTTTCAGAATTGTTTACAGTCTGTGACTGTGTTAAAATCAGTTTATCAGGAAATTTGTACATATGTACCTACTCGATTTTACCACATTGATCGCAACAATAATATTGACGTTCCCATTTCATTACCTCCATGCACATATCTTTCTCTAAACGAACACAGATATTTGAACAAATTTAAATAATCCATGAAATAATTTTCTGTGAAATTCGCTTATAATCACTAGCGATATGAGCAAATATTCTACTGGGATTTGAAGACTGAATAAGTCGGACAGAGAAATTGGATCGAACAACAATCACGTTAAATTTTAATTTTCGTTGTTCAATTAAGTTTCAGGATAAGCATGCATATCAATAATCGGAACATACAATTTCAAATTAGATTAGATACACAGATACATGTGAACGCATGCTTTGTTATAAAGCAGCGTCGTGCCTGGTTTCGATAAGAATCTAGGAAATCAATTTTATAACCCGCTCCGCCTAGGTTCAATTGTTACCTGGCTCTTTTTTCTTTCATTTTATATTTAATTAACTAATTTTGGTTCTAATTTATCTTTCTTTAACTTAACGCTTAATGCAATAGATATAAAACAGCTCCCAATTGTATCACAAGAATATAACTTAATTGAATAAAACCGCTATTATATACATATTATCCCCAAACAATGAAATTATGATTAAATCATTTTGCTTTCTTAGTATTGACAGGTAACATACACAATACATTTTCATTACTGATATCTAAAAAAGTTTAGCATTATAGATATTTGTGCATGTGCACTCATTATACGGGAAATTTATATTTTTGAAATAGTAAGGCACTTTTATTTATAAAAAATTAAAAAAGAATTTGAGGACAATTTTTTTAAAGAAATAGTCGGTGGTTGAAACTCTTTTGGCAATATTAAAGTTTATTCGAACAGCAATTACTCTAAAAACTAGCAAAAAACCTTTTAAAGAACATAATTAGGGTATTCAACTAACATTTAATTCAATGCAATATATCTCAAAACGAAATGCATTGTAATGAATCAAACTTTGCGTACCTGGAATTTTGTGATACTTTAATATGAGTTCAATATTAATGCAAATCAATATTAACAATTAATATAAACCCACAAAATTCTCATTGTGACAAGTTTAGCTAAGAAACATGTTAACCAAAATGTAAACTACAAAAATGACCAATATTCAACCTCAAAGAATGGGTTTGAACCCAAGCACATGTTCGAAAAAGTTGAAATCACGCCCAGACTGAAATATTTACAAAGTTAAATCTGCTTTTCACAATTCATGACAATTTTTTATGCGCTATTCAAACTTGACCTGCTAAGTTTGGGTGAAATATTAAATTGGGTTCCATCGGCTATCAAAATTTCACACGGGACGGAATTCAAATTCGCCTCACCCAACCCAACCAGCGTAATTTGCGTTATGTTCGCCGATGAAAAAGACGACCATTCCATCGACATTGACTATCGTTTAGAAGATCCTGGTGGTCATATGTACGGAATCATCGTTGAAGTGGTTCATCATATCCACTACGAACGTAAATAAACAGGTAAACACAATTTGACACCCAATAAAAAATCGAACTCTAATTTAACAATTTTAAATACACCAATTGGAGTATAACCCAAATCGCAGCTGGTTATTTATAGATATTCGTGCTGTACTATTTGTATGCATTTTTATGTATTAGCAGTAAATTTTCGGAATTAAATTGAAAACGTTGAAAAGGTGGACGTCAATTTAAGTTGGGTTTAATTGAGGTACAAATTAGGTTCATCGCATGTCAACTTGTAACAGCAGATGGAAGCCAGGGAAAGTTTGGGTACCACTTAAATTATCAAATCGTAAAAGCGTAATGGGTTCCACGTCCTAATAATTTGTCAATCTTCGTCAACCATTTCGGGCCCCAATACTACGTAGTAAAACTCAAAGCTACTTTTAAAATCCAATGCAACCCAACCTGTAGGTGGAACTCAAATGTTATTCTTTCGAAGAAGTGGTACCCACATGGGAGGCATTTACTATACTTGCGCAATCAAAAAATATAAATGATCGAATTTTATGGCGATCTATTACGTATGGGTACCGCCAGTACCATTGACTGGTTTGAGTTTCTTTGTGTTGGGTTGGCGAACGAATATAGTTCCATCGAGCCTAACATTTTCATAGATGGAACCTACCAATGAAATTTTAGTTTTGTGGATGACACATAACTAAAATTCGCTTCCACTTCCAAGGAGGTTGGACATTGGTTTGGTTGGGGTGACGTACAAATTGGATTCCATCACATGTCAGCCGATAAAATGATTGGTGGCATTAATAGATTCCTGTGTGTTTACTTCCCAACGCAATCAAGAATGACGACCATGAAATAGCTAACTCTATAGTTTATTTTCTTAGCAAGAAGAAATCGTGATAGGGATCATTCAAATTGGATTAGCTAACAGCGAGGCAAGTGCACACAATGGATGTTGTGACAGTCGTAATCTGATTATTTCAAATCGAGCAATTTCACTTCAGTTCATTTCATTTGTGAAAGGAAAAATTGCGATAATTTAATTGAAGTTTTTGCATTCTGAATTTGAATATTCGCGTAATTTTTCACCTGTAATTTGACTATGTAACGCTGGTTTCTTCCTGAATATCATATTGAAATAGGTTTCGTTAAATTTTTACTTCATTTACAACAAATTTTGTGATTAACTAGTTATAGCGTCACCTGTCTTCATAAAAATAATACTGCCTTCTACTTTCCTGTAAACCAAATGATTGATCACAATGAATAACAAATGGATAACTTCCGGCGTATGCTTTTTTGTTCAGATTTCAACTTAAGTACGGGCTTAACAATCTAAGAAGCCCAGCCAGACAGTAAAAATAGGTTAAATTGAGGTCAAAATAATCAAAGAAGAAGTATATAAGAAAGTAAAAACGACTAAGAAATACAAAATGGGATTTCCAGTATATTTTTATGCGAGTAAAAATCAAAATGTACATGAAGTCACCTTTCTGGAATATTTGATTACTCTTAATTGATTAGCTAAAGCTTTCGAATAATTATTTTATTCACTATAGTAATCATATATGCCGATTGTTAACCTTTTCGAGTTTGGGAAATACGTCATTCATAACTGTTATGATAATCCCATGGGTGGAAAATAATGACTTGCTCCCGACGGGCAAATGCCACATTAATTGAATATATGTCAAATTAATTTAAGCACAATGTATTTTCATAGGCTACTACATCAACTTACTATATGAGAAAATATCAAATTTACTCGTATTTTATAATATTTAAATACACAGTGATTGAGAATAAAATAATATGCAATCGTCTGTGGCGTTCCATAACGCCTTCATTATCCTTAGACTATGCTAGTAACCAACATTTTTATGACTATCATAGTCACCATATGTCCCAAATAAATATAAAACGAACGAAAGCATTGTTTAATAAGGACGAATCATTATATCCAAAAATATGAAAACTCAATCAATTTAATTTTACCTAAATTAAAAGTAAATCTATTTTTAAGAAATCATAAAGGAGAAACATTTTTAAATGAGGTAAGACCATGTTACAGCTCTATGCAGGGTTTCATAAAAGAAAAATAGACCATTATACATCCACCAAGTGATTAACATTTCGCCGTCCATAACTAAGAACTGTTCATAGTGGCATGAAATTTAGGCTTTAATAATATTTTAAGGATTTATCGGCCATACACACTTAACCATGTCTGGAATTCATGGATCTTCATGTAGTTTCGAAAAATAACCTGATTCCGATAACCTTATACATGATGTTTGGCAAGAATTTTTTGAGAAACAGAAAATTTGGTGTACTTGCCACACATGGTGAACAGAAGGTTCTTTTAGGTATGAGGCGACAATTTTGATTAAGGCGGAAGTCATACCTCGCTCTACCATTTTTCTAAGTAGGGCGTCGTGCCATACCCCATCAAATGCGCTGTTACTTCCTTTCTGCAGAACCCATCCAGGATGGCCTATGTTAGTCTGAGGACTTGTAGTTCAATTGAGTGGCGTTCTCTAAAGCCGTTTTGCTCATCCTGGCTAGTCTCTTTCGGTTGGTTCTGCTTTCAGTCTAGCCAGTATGATCCTCTCCGCGACCTTGCTGAGGCATCTCCTTGCATTGCTGTCCGTACTACATGCTCTGTTTCCTCCTCGAAGATGTCATTCAGGTGTTCAGAAAAGCCCAATAAGGGAGTCCGCAAATGCTTCCGCCTTCTCAAACGATTTATATACCAGCCCGTTTTGACCGTGGATCAAGGCGTTGTAGTTGTGTTTGCTTCCACTAGAGGAATTTCCTTTCAACTCTTTGCCGACTCTCCAAAGTGAGCCGTTCTCACTGCTCAAGCTTTCCATTTTGTTCCATAGGTAACTTGTGTGGGCCTGCAATGCCGTTCTTAGTGGCTCGCTTTTGCTATTTGCCTCTACTCTGTCTGCTGGATTCATTATCCTGTCAGCTTTTTTCTTGGCGGCTCTTCGTTCGCTTATTAGCATTTTGATTTCCGGCGGCAACCACCCACCAGGTGTAAAGGGCCTGGTGGTGGTGGCCTTTGATAGTACTATCGAGATTTTGGACGTTAAATCCAACACTGCAGCATTCAGCTACTGGGTTGTCTCTATTCTTTCGACTGAGATTTCTTCTTCGCAATATCTGCGATAGGCTTCAACTCTTTTGCTCATTTCACCGCCAAGTTTCACAGGATTTTCTCCAATTTTTATAAGAATTGGGTTGTGATCGGAGCTTAGTTCAGTAATATTATAAACTTTGACCTGGCACGAGAAGTTCATCGCCAGCGCTATGTCGAGGACCGGTCTGCATCCATTTCAAAAGTATGTTGGTCCTGGAGGATGGTGCACCACGATGTCCGATCTTTGGAGGAAATTGCATATAAACCCGTTCCAAAGTCGCCCGAAGTACGACATGACCAGGATGTTTGGTATGTAGGTCTCCAGCCATCAGGACCGGATCATCATCGCTGAATATGTCTTCATATTCACTGACGTCGAACTTTCTCGTCGGTGGGTGGTAAGCCGAAATTATTTTTATTTCCCCTTGTCCGCTGAAGGTTAATGAGATGGCAGTTGTTCGAGGGCTGTGGTCGCTGCAGTGGTGAGGTTTTCGAATTTTATATTTTTTTTGATCAGGATGGCTGTTCCTCCTCCTGTTCTTCGATCAGTGACATAGTTGGGAACCTTCAACCGGTCTCCAGCGCGTAGTCATGTTTCGCTTACGATCATAACTTCAATCTCGTATCTTTGGAGGAATTCCTCTGGCTTCGATACCTTTTGTAGCACGCCATTAGCATTCCATACAGATATGTTGGTGTGTTCCATTAAGGATTTATAGCTGGTTTCGCGTTTGTCAATATGGTTCTTAGCTTGTTTGCTGCCGAGTTTATTTGCTCAAAGAGACTTGGCTGCGCCTCCAGTATTGACCCTAGATTTGCCAATGTTGCGATAAACGATACCTTCGTTTTTAAGATGACTGACACTAGTGATATTATTGATATTGTGAATGCCATCAAGACCAAAAGTGTGGGGTCTGATAAAATCAATATAGACGTCCTAAAAATTTGTAGTCCTGTAATAATACCTTATTTGACTAATATCATAAATAGTTGTATTCTTCAATCAATATTTCCGTCTCAATGGAAGCATGCTTTGGTAATTCCTGTACCAAAGATATCATCTCCATGTACTCTTAATGATCTCCGCCCCATAAGTATTAATCCTACTGTATCAAAAATCCTTGAAAAAATAATGTTTAATCAAATGACAGAATTTATCTCTTCTAATAACTTATTACCTGAAGTACAGTCTGGTTTTAGAAAAAATTATAGTTGTGACACTGCCCTCTTAAAAATCTCCAATGACATACTTACAGCTTCAGACAAAGGAGAAGTAACTATATTAGTTTTGCTCGACTTCTCTAAAGCTTTTGACTGTCTCGATCATTCCATTTTTCTCAAAATCCTCACATACATGGGTTTCTCAAACAGTTCCCTTGATTTAATATCATCATATCTATCCAACAGAAAACAAAGCGTTAAGCTGAACAATAATATATCTGAACATGTCTCAGTTAATATCGGCGTTCCCCAAGGTACGTCCCTTGGGCCACTTTTCTTTTCGTTATATACATCCAAATTTCCTTATGTGGTTAAGTATTGTCTGAATCATATGTACGCGGATGATATGCAATTATATTTATCTTTTAAACCAGGCAACCTTTCGGATGCATTAATAATGATTAATGAAGACTTAAACAGTATTTGTTCCATTTCGCAAAATCACGGCTTAGTCTTAAATTCCAGTAAGACTCAGGTTTTGTTGTTGGGGAACAACAATTATTGCAATAGCATTAGGCACTTAGTGGATATTAATATAAATGGAATTCCGATTGCGGTTTCTGACACAGCAAAAAACTTGGGTCTGCTGATTGACAATTCATGGCGTTACCGAGGTCATATTACTAGGATTATTAGCCGTTCCTATAACAGATTAAGATGCTTGTTTCCATACCGCAATTACTTAAATATAAAAACAAAAAAAAATTTATGTGATGCCCTAGTTCTGTCTAACTTCACATTTTGTTCGCCAGTATATCACGCTGCGCTTGATGTGACCTCAGTGTATAGAATACAGAAGGTTCAGAATGCTTGTATGAGATTTATTTTTGGAATTAGGAAATTTGAGCACATTTCTCATAAATTAAAAGAACTTAATTGGCTCAATATGAAACAGAGAAGAGTACTACAATGTGTCTGTTTGTATCACAAAATAATTACATTCAAAGCGCCTACCTACTTATATAACCTAATTGTATTCAGATCTGACGTCCATAACCTTAATGTTAGATTTAAGGGCCTCTTAACGCCTCCGATACATAGAACTTCATTGTTTCAACGATCATTCTCATTCCAAGTTGTAAAAATGTATAATAGCGTGCCTCCCGCTCTTAAAAGAAATCTTTCTCTTATATCATTCAAAAAGCATTATAAGATGTTGTTGCTCCAGGACTAATTATCTAATGTTCAAAAGGCGATACGTAGTACCTCGCTGTTAGGGCGAGTCTAACGCTTGTTACTGTGGTCTCTATCAGATTTGTTATACTCGTTAAGTTCATAAAAGCTTCATATCGTATCACATCACTCAATACTTTAGGTTAAGTTACTTTTAGGAATGCGTTTATTTTGGATTATCAAATTAATTAAGGTTTAGGTGGTAGAACAGCTATGCTGAAACCTCGCCTTATGGTTTCCTATCCTTTACTAATTATACACATTTAGTAATTACTTAATTTTGTTACTCTGTAAATGGAAAAGGAAATAAAGATTATTATTATTATTATTATTATTATTATTATTATATTCGAGATAAGTGTGATTAAAATAAGGAAAGGAAAGTTTGAAGTCTAATGACTTTTACCAACGGATTATCATCGATGAAATTCGGCGATTTAAGGAACGTAGCTTAATTCGTTTTTTTATTCATATCAAAATATACGGGTTATACCACCAAACTTTATTCATTTCTTATTTTTAATTTGTTACAGGGATGTTCTTTGTTATTTAAATAAGATAAAAACATGGGTATAAAAGTTGTACACGATCATTGATATCCTTCGAAAATAGTTTTTACGGAGTACATAAACATTGGATATATTAATATATTTTTGTTGTCAAAAATGGGAAAGTTACATCTTATACTTTACACTATGTGGACGGATAAGTGTAAGATACATCCATGTTTCATGTAAATATATTTTTGGATTTAATTTTCATCAATTTATATCTGGTAATATTTGACTGTTTCTATGCCAACAGCAAGTGACAACATGTTCATAATATTTGCCTACACATCTAAAGTTTCAGCGACAGTTCTGGATTTTAATTCCCCTAACCTTTTCATTGTAAAATATCTCTAGTATCGACAAGTAACGTGGCGCCAGTTCTCCCAACATCCTTTAATTTGAAACATATCGCATTTTTTAAACAAATGATGTTATATCCAAACGACTAACGACGTAATTTTGAATATTTACACACAATTTGATGTAATGTTTCAATAATATTGTCCATTTGGTATTTGTCATAATAAATGCCGGGTATATATTTTATAATAGTATCACCGACCTAGCTTTCTAAAAATTAATATTGCTTATTTTTATTTTGAACAATCCATCGCATGCACCTGAACTTTCAGTTATTAAAACAACTAGAATTTAAAAATGAAATAGTATGCACGACAATAAATTAATATTTACTTTATGGGGAAGAAATTACAAGGGACCACTTGTTGATTTCGTTCTTAAAAAAACAAAACTTGAGTTTTTGCGTTTATATCCCATCTTCAATATTATCTCTGATCCTCAATGTTTTACCCAACATCGTGTACAATGCCCATAAAGTTTCACAATTTCATGAAAATAACGATGCACGTTCTGACTAACAGAGCGTTGCTTTGCTTGGGTAATAAAGGTGTAACCACCTCGTCAGAGTTCTCATTTAACTCAGGTGGAATACTACCATCCTATTGCAGACAACACACACACACACACAGAGAGAGAGAGAGAGAGAGAGAGCGAGTATATTTATGCGTCTGTTTGATTGGGTACGCCCATACGTGTATTTGTGCGTATCTATTAAAACCTATTTTTGAAAACAATATCTTAACTGAAAGTGATGGTTTACTCTTGTCACTTTTGTTGAAAATATTTCGAAAATGGTACGGATTATCGAAAGTAGTTCTCATAAAACTTAAAGGTATTAAAGATCTAAACAAGTTATAGAATGATCCATTTACTGGAAAATCGCTTTTGAAAAAGTTGCCACATTATTGATTGCGGTTACCATTCATTCTGTGCTGGAATCTGACGGGCAATAAATGTTCCCGTACGCTGACGTGACCACAGTAGCAGGCGTAGTCGCTATTTCCCTGTATCACATCTGAATAAATGTATTCGTGCCTTGATATTGCGTTGTAGATCCCGACCGCATGTGTGTCGGAAATTTATATAAATATTATAAGAAAGTTCAGTGCGGGATATATCATTTCTTTATAAGTTTTATTGTTCTTATTAAGTCAAGTACATAGTACTGTATTACTTGTGATTTTTATCTTAACCGCGTCACATGGGTCACAATCGATAGTATAAATCAATAAGATTAATGGCAATTTACTTACACATTTTGATTTTGACGACAGTTATATAAAGTGTCATAAGTGTCAACCATTGCAATCAGAAAATAAATCTCTAACGGAAAAACTATCGCACATGAAGTTTTTCAAAAAGTATGAGTTGATAGTATCGTTTTAGCTTAAATATGCTTTGCGATTGAACTTAATCAAACAAATTTTATATGGATTTTATATGAATAAACCATCTCACTTTCGATTTTATATTTCTATTACAAACGTGATATTAAGTTCGTTATCGAGAAATGCGTATTTTTACGCATTTATTAAATAGGTCTACCACAGAGTGCACTTAAAGTTCAAAGGCATAAAAATGTACCTGCAAGCCGTAAAGATCCATCATCACCGCCACCAACATTGACTGAAGTCGACGGTTTCTGTTTCCCGTTTTTCAGCACCTGTTTACATCGAAGGAAGTCGACGAGAATTTATGCACTTTTACTAATACATGGAATCTTCCTCACGTTAAATCGTCAATGTTAACACGTTAGGAGACAGGCAAGCAGGTCTACCGCTCAAGAATTTATTCATTTTGTATTGTCGTTCGTGTTCTAAGACGCCCGCGTAGGAATATATAAGTTATTGCACTTTGGATTTATAATCGTTTCGTTACGTTAGACTAACTTACGCCGCAAATATATTCGTTACACGTAACAAACTGCAATATTTTGCCGATTTTTTAAAAATATTATATATTATATACATAATATAAATATAATATGAAAAAGTTGATAGAAACATTCCATGTAACCTATACATGCGTGATACGTAACTGGGCGAATATGGCTGGAACCAGTTTATTTTTACCATTCGAACGCGTTTTCCGTTATTGTGCAGTTTTTATTTAAGTTCCAGTATTCCTGGCGATGATTAAATTATGTAATTAAAATTACCAGCATGAATAAAAACTCAGTGAGATCAGCGAGATTGTTTTACGTGGTTTTACGACGAAACGTGGGAATTTCAACGGAAAATTTTTAATGAATTATTTGCTCCCCTAATGTATTGTATTGAAGTTTTTAGTAGCGAACAAAATACTTCATGAACACATACTATCAATTACAGCTTTCCTTATTCGTAAATCGGCAAAATGAAAGATGGACTTATAAAAATTCGAGCGCACTTAGATTTCTGTGCTACTAAATTATTTTAAACACAATCATAAACACTACAAGAAGAATAATAGGGAACATGGTCTTATTGATTTAAAAATCAAAATCTCAAAAGAAAAGTCTAAGTTTCCCGCACTGGACTTTCTTACTTTCTTATACTTAGATAAATTTCCAGCAAACTGAAGTTGGCCTTCGGTACGGGGCCTAGTACCGAAAGCCCACTGAAAAAACGTCCAAAATTCAATTTTGAAGTCACGGATGACTACGTGAACGTGTACACGGACGGGACGTGCGAGAATAACGGGCAGCTCGGCGAGAAAGCCGGCATCGGAGTCTAGTTCGGCGTAGACCACCATTTGAACATTTCGGCACCCGACGTTGGTGAGGACACAAACAACATTGCTGAAATGCAAGCGTGCACAAAAGCGGTTGAAGTCGCGTACACGAATGGTGTTGACAAGCTGCGCATTACCACAGATTCGCAGTTTGTGATAAACACAATGACCAGTTGGATTAAGAAGTGGAAGACAAACAATTGGAAGCTGGCGACCGGCAGTGCCGTTAAAAACAAAGGCGCTTTCATCGTATTGGATAATTCATATCAAAAGTTGAAGGACATATAATGGGTCCACGTTTACGGTCACTCTGGCGTACGAGGTAACGAAGAGGCAGACAAGTTAGCTCGGGAAGGTGCCTTGCGATATAGAGATTGTGCTGGAAGCTTTGATTTTTAACGACGTACGTATGTTATACGCAAGTTAAAAAGTTGTGGAATGGGCTAAGTTATATTTTGTTTAAGAATAACTAATTTTGTTTAAAGTTTAATCTCGAGGGATTTTTTACATGGAAGTGCCGCGTTAAGTTAAGTTGAAAATATGTTTAGTTGAGTTTTTAAAGGATTGTAACAGAAATTAGGTTTGGTTTTAGTTTATCCTGACGACTCAGTACCATGTTTAGTTTAAAAATTTTAAACTAAACATGTTACATCGTCAGAATAAACTAAAAATAAAACTAATTTCTGTTACAACGCTTTCAAAACTCAACTAAACGTATTTCCAACTTAACTTAACGCGGCACTTCCAAGTAAACAAAACCCCGCCAACAAGTTCTCGGTGCCTGTTAAGAAAAACAGAATTTGTAATACAAAAGATTATTATTTGCACATAACAAGTACGGGCAAGAAGTTCCCCACGATTCCGATTCCTAAACCGGTTCGTCCTTATCATCATCTAGTTCCGCGCTAATTTTTGTTTTAATTGCGCATATATTCTCATTTAAACAATTTTTACACTTGTTCAATAAATCGCAAATCAATTTGATTGAAACAATTTGTTATTATTTATTTTTTGCTCAATAAGTCGCAAATAAAATCTATTGAAAGAATTTGTTATATTTTTTTTATATTTGCTTAACAAGTGCAAATAAAATTTATTGAAACAAGTTGTAATTAATTTCTTTTATTTGCTCAACAAGTCGTCGCAAATAAAATTTGTTGATACAGTGTGTTATAATCTTCTTTATTTGCTTAACAAGTCGCAAATAAAATTTGTTGATACAGTTTGTTGTTATCTTCTTTATTTGCTTAACAAATGTAAATAAAATTTATTGATTAATTAATTAATTTAATGTTATTTTATCGTTGCTGAACAAAAGGCAACATTTATTATTTGACAATAATAAACGATTTATAATTTCTAAACACACTATAAACTAATACAATACAATTAAATTTATATTTATGCCAAACAAGTTGCAAAATATTCCTTTTACAGGTTATTTAACCATTTGTTGCCCTTAATTCAGGCACCATCAATAAAATATTAGTAAATTTAAAGATTCTTACCAAGCCTTCAGGTCTTCTCTGTTTGGGCGCTCGCTGCTGGTTGTTCCAGTTTCTCCTCGGACCAGTCACTGGATTCTTCTCTCTGGGCGCTCGCTGCTGGTTGTTCCAGTTCCTCCTCGGACGAGTCGCTTGATTCTTCTCCTTGGGCACTCGCTGCTGGTTGTTCCAGTTCTTTCTCGCGTGACTCTTCTCTTAATTGCCGGTGCGCCGGATTTTATAGTTACGTCCCTAATATTTCTCCCCACATCTGTCTATATCCCTGCTCTTAACTTACCAGGTGATCATGTCCCTGCTACAATATCTATCCTTTCCTATCATCGTTTCAAAAATAAAATTCCTTCTAATTAAACCAATAAATATTTCTTCCCCTATAATTTACAAAAAATACAGCAATACGTGATTCGTTAAAAATCAAAGTTGCACAATCTCTATATCGCAAGGCACCTTCCTGGGCTAACTTGTCTGCCTCTTCGTAACGTCGTACTTCAGAGTGACCATAAAAGTGGAACCATTGTACTTCCTTCGTCGTTCGTCTTCAATTTCTTAACCTAACTGGTCATTGCGTTGATCACAAACTGCGAATCTGTCTTCACCGAATCAGACTCCGATGCCGGCTTTCGCGCCGAGCTGCCCGTTATTCTCGCACGCCCCGTCCGAAGGCCCACTGGAAAAACGCGCGAAACCCAACTTCGACGTCACAGATGACTACGTGAACGTGCATACGGGCGGGGCGTGCGAGAATAACGGGCAGCTCGGCGAGAAAGCCAGCATCGGAGACGAGTTCGGCGTACACCACCATTTGATCATTTCGCACCCGTCGTCGGCAAGGCCACAAACAACAACCGAAATTCAAGCGTGCACCAAAGCGGTCGAAGTCGCGTGCATGAATGGTGTCGAGAAGCTGCGCTTTACGAAAGATTCGCAGTTTGTGATCAACGCAATGACCAGTTGGATTAAGAAGTGAAAGACGAATGATTGAAAGCTGGATACGGGCAGTGCCGTTTCAAACAAAGAAGCTTTCATCGCATTTGATAAGTCATGTCAAAAGTTGAAGGATGCACAATGGGTCCACGTTTATGGCCACTCTGGCAAATGAGGTAACGAAGAGGCAGACAAGTTAGCTCGGGAAGGTGCCTTACGATATAGAGATTGTGCTCGAAACTTTGATTTTTAACGACTTACGTATGCTATACGTAAGTTAAAAAGTTGTGAAATGAACTACTTTATATTTTGTTTAAGAATAACTACTTTTGTTTAAAATTTTATCTCAAGGGTTTTTTTTACTTGGAAGTGCCGCGTTAAGTTAAGTTGAAAATATGTTTAGTTGAGTTTTTAAAGGATTGTAACAGAAATTAGGTTTGGTTTTAGTTTATCCTGACGACTCAGTACCATGTTTAGTTTAAAAATTTTAAACTAAAATTTTAAACTAAACATGTTACATCGTCAGAATAAACTAAAAATAAAACTAATTTCTGTTACAACGCTTTCAAAACTCAACTAAACGTATTTCCAACTTAACTTAACGCGGCACTTCCAAGTAAAAAAAACCCTTGAGATAAAATTTTAAACAAAAGTAGTTATTCTTAAACAAAATATAAAGTAGTTCATTTCACAACTTTTTAACTTACGTATAGCATACGTAAGTCGTTAAAAATCAAAGTTTCGAGCACAATCTCTATATCGTAAGGCACCTTCCCGAGCTAACTTGTCTGCCTCTTCGTTACCTCATTTGCCAGAGTGGCCATAAACGTGGACCCATTGTGCATCCTTCAACTTTTGACATGACTTATCAAATGCGATGAAAGCTTCTTTGTTTGAAACGGCACTGCCCGTATCCAGCTTTCAATCATTCGTCTTTCACTTCTTAATCCAACTGGTCATTGCGTTGATCACAAACTGCGAATCTTTCGTAAAGCGCAGCTTCTCGACACCATTCATGCACGCGACTTCGACCGCTTTGGTGCACGCTTGAATTTCGGTTGTTGTTTGTGGCCTTGCCGACGACGGGTGCGAAATGATCAAATGGTGGTGTACGCCGAACTCGTCTCCGATGCTGGCTTTCTCGCCGAGCTGCCCGTTATTCTCGCACGCCCCGCCCGTGTGCACGTTCACGTAGTCATCTGTGACGTCGAAGTTGGGTTTCGCGCGTTTTTCCAGTGGGCCTTCGGATGTGGGGAGAAATATTAGGGACGTAACTATAAAATCCGGCGCACCGGCAATTAAGAGAAGAGTCACGCGAGAAAGAACTGGAACAACCAGCAGCGAGTGCCCAAGGAGAAGAATCAAGCGACTCGTCCGAGGAGGAACTGGAACAACCAGCAGCGAGCGCCCAGAGAGAAGAATCCAGTGACTGGTCCGAGGAGAAACTGGAACAACCAGCAGCGAGCGCCCAAACAGAGAAGACCTGAAGGCTTGGTAAGAATCTTTAAATTTACTAATATTTTATTGATGGTGCCTGAATTAAGGGCAACAAATGGTTAAATAACCTGTAAAAGGAATATTTTGCAACTTGTTTGGCATAAATATAAATTTAATTGTATTGTATTAGTTTATAGTGTGTTTAGAAATTATAAATCGTTTATTATTGTCAAATAATAAATGTTGCCTTTTGTTCAGCAACGATAAAATAACATTAAATTAATTAATTAATCAATAAATTTTATTTACATTTGTTAAGCAAATAAAGAAGATAACAACAAACTGTATCAACAAATTTTATTTGCGACTTGTTAAGCAAATAAAGAAGATTATAACACACTGTATCAACAAATTTTATTTGCGACGACTTGTTGAGCAAATAAAAGAAATTAATTACAACTTGTTTCAATAAATTTTATTTGCACTTGTTAAGCAAATATAAAAAAATATATAACAAATTCTTTCAATAGATTTTATTTGCGACTTATTGAGCAAAAAATAAATAATAACAAATTGTTTCAATCAAATTGATTTGCGATTTATTGAACAAGTGTAAAAATTGTTTAAATGAGAATATATGCGCAATTAAAACAAAAATTAGCGCGGAACTAGATGATGATAAGGACGAACCGGTTTAGGAATCGGAATCGTGGGGAACTTCTTGCCCGTACTTGTTATGTGCAAATAATAATCTTTTGTATTACAAATTCTGTTTTTCTTAACAGGCACCGAGAACTTGTTGGCGGTGAACATTTCAACACGTGAATTGTAAAGGAATTTATTTAAAATTGTATATTGTATTGGAGCGAAGAGAATGTAATTTTGATTATATATAAAATATTTTACTTTAAGAATATCGTAGTATTATTTACCCTGGAAAAACCTGAACAACAAAATTATATAGCTATGATATATTTTCTAATAAATAAACGTCTAGGGATATTTCATGGCAGTATGTTATACGCAAGTTAAGTTATATTTTATTTAAGAATAACTAATTTTCTTTCAAGTTTTATTTCAAGGGATTTTTTTTACTTGGAAGTGCCGCGTTAAGTTAAGTTGAAAAGATGTTTAGTTGAGTTTTCAAAGCATTGTAACAGAAATTAATTTTATTTTTAGTTTATTCTGACTGAGTAACATGTTTAGTTTAAAATATTTAAGGATTACCTAAAAGTAATATTTACACTTATTGAAATATCCTGTTATATTGCAGTAAAACATATATTTTTCTTTATATTTGTTATTTAAGTAAATTATATTTTGTTTAAGAATTGAAGACTACTTCAATTTAGCTTTTATCTCAAGGGATAGTTTTGCCCAATAGATTAGGTTTTTTACTTGGAAGTGCCGCGTTAAGTTAATTTGAAAGATGTTTAGTTGAGTTTTTAAAGCATTGTAACATAAATTAGTTTTGCTTTTAGTTTATTCTGACGATTGAGTAAAATGTTTAGTGTAAAATAATGAAGGAGTAGCTCAAAGTGTTATTTTTATACTTGCTGAAATATTACATATATTATACATATTACATAAAATAAAAAAAGTAGTGAAGTCATAAAACAGGATAGTTTTATTTTATTTTAAACAAATGCCAAAATAACAAAAACTGGTATAGAATAAAGTATCAAGAAAATATTACAATTTATTGGCAATAAAGTTATAAAAAATAAACAATTGACAATTATGTATATAAGCTAGTTACTGTACTGTAATACATCCTCGTGGTATAAAAGAGAGGGCGCCGAGTACGAGAAGTACACAGTTTCTAATAGATTACATGCGAATGTGCCCAACCCTGATAACTCAACTGCTTCATGGATAGCTACTAGATGCCCCGAAAGAATTTAATTTATATATATCGTATTGGGGTAAAATAAAAGGTGCTGCGTATTCTTGCTCTTGTTTATTACAACGGAATAGGCGATAACCTTTGTAGAGCTTTATTTAACGAGATAATATCAAGTTGGCGGAAAATGATGAGTTGACAATTGTTCTTCTCAAGCCATTTACTATTAATATCAATTACGAAAATTCGAAATTAATGTCTACCTAATAGCATTAGCATTAGATTAAATAAAGATCAAAATTTAATGCATGTATATGCTTATTGAAAACTCTTAGAATGGTAAACCGTCGCCAAGTAATGAGAAAATATAAGTAAAATAGCGGCGATGCTAATTTAAATGAGGCTTGCAAATTAAATTTGAGATTTCAATAACATGCTTGTCAGCCGATTGCGATTGATGTGAATGAAATGAACGGGCTATTTATAAAGTTATTATTACAAAACCTCATTGATAATTTAATGTGAATATATAACGTACACAATAAATGGAAAAGAAAGTAAAGATAAAAAACATGAGTAGTCGTAAAAGTAAACCCCTTGACGTCAAATGCCGTTACGATTTACCGTGTCAACTCATAATAATATATGTAAAAGGGAGCGTCTACTTTCTTATGTTCGCAGATTTATTTGATTATTGGTGAGAGTTATTTCCATCGAAGGGCAATAAGTGTGAAATTCTCACATCTATACCATTTTCAACCAGTTTGTGCAACAATAAAGTTTTTATATTCTTTCACGCCATTAAAAGTCCATCCCACACAAAGCATCGGCTAACAATAAACGAAACATTTTTAAAGGAAATGTTCGCCGAGTTTCGCATTAAAAACATGTTAAACGTTGAGTGTAATACATTCATTTTATGCACCGCTATGTTACGTAAACGTTTTATTGGCGATATTATGCATACATATTAATTAAAGTACATGTTTATTACCTGTAATTATTATGTAACGCTAAACTATTTGACATCCAATTAAAACTTTATTGCCCGATGCAGACTTCCCAAATTACACAAATCCTTCGTATTCATTCGGCCGAAACGAACAAATAAGTTACTTAATGGCCTGTAAAAACGAAGCAAAATCATTGCAATACTGAAATTGTGTTCATCAACGTAGCGCGGTAATTGAAATATCGCTAATTAATTTTTCGATTAAATAATTAAATGAAATTGATGTTGTATATGTGTACACGAAATTTCAAAAACTGCGAATATAAAATTATGTAATCATTAATGTACTTTTAAGCTTTTCGCAATTTTAATTTACTTTATATAAGTGAAAATTTTCATGTCCCTAAAAATAAACGTTAATCATAACTAGTACGATTATTAACCGCAAGAATATGAAATCGACCATTAGATTTCAAGACGTTGTGTACCGTGGAAACGTTTCAACAAACCGTTTCATAATACCTTTGGATTTTTTTGTTGTTTCCACTTTCTCGTGGCTGAAAAACATTTTGAGTCCCACAAAAATGGCCCAAGGAAATAATGGAAACCTGAATGAATATCATAAAAGAGCATAGGGAAGAAATAAGAATTGTAAATCGAAAATTCAGAACGAAAATCTGTAATTCAAAAACTGAAAATCAATATTTAAAAAGGTAATAACAAAATCAAAAGAGTAACGAAAAATAGAAACTTACTCAACGAGGAGATAATTAAAGGCAGCAACCTGTAATAGTAAAGATAACTATAAACTCCGAGCTTTGACAAATGTAACGAAGAAGATTAAAAATAAGAGGAAGCAAAGCAAAATGTCTGGGTTCTATGTAAATTAGTGATTGTGGTTTTGAATATTATTCATCATTAGTGAAAGGCTTAAGGCAGTCATGGTATGATTCAAACATATATCCGATAAAATATGCTGCTTAATAGAGATATATATATATTTATTATTTTGAATATTATGAAAAACTATGCTGAAATATCCTCGTATGGAAAAGAACAATTTGATAGAATTGATCAAGGTGAATTGCAAAAATTCGAAATGATATTTCAGCTGAAGATCAATACTAAATACAAGAACCAGTAGAATTCGGACTATTTTGTGGTTGGAATGAAAATAGCACATAACACAGAAATCCATGGGCTAAGCCAAGAAGATGATTTGTTAAAATAGGCAGGAACATTGAAGTTGTATTTAAATGTCAAAATATGTATTACAGATAAATATATCTGTAATTTAGGACTTCATAAGGGATGGAACGAAAAGACGGCATATGACCTCAACGATTCAAACATAGATGGTGAATTAATGAGAAAGGGAAAGGAATCTTGAAACGGCAGGGAAAACCGATTAGAAGAGGGCGATATATATGAATACCAAAACAGGGATATATTGTAGAAATATTTAAAATAAATAAAAATTAAGAACTTGCAACAACCCAACCCAACCCAACCCAATCTTTCGTAATAGAATACAAAATATGTAAAAATTAGATAGGAATAACTCCGATAACGTTGCATACAAGACCCTAATAAACCATCTAAAGATCCAATAACTAAAAAGGCAGAGGAGACGAAGCGAAAATAATGGTGTGAGTCTAGGAGGAAGAGATCAACAGTACTGTTTTGAATCCACCATACTACTTTCATTCGCTTTTCTCGCATCAAAAATGTCCCTCGCCTTCTCATTTTCTCTTCCTCTCAATGTGTCTTCCCGCCTTCTGCGATTCTTCCAAAAGCAAATTTAGATATATCTTGAACTGTCATATGATATACATTAATTTTCACGTTATTCAAGTTACTTTATAACATGCTGTATAATATGATATCATTTCAGACAAATAACTGACCTCAAAAATCGATATTACGTGCCGTATATCAAAGTCATAATAAATAAAAGAAAATAATATTTTATTAAACCAACGCAATATTTAGCCACGTTGCTAGTTAACAACACGGTCGAATCTAAATGAGCGTTTCCACATAAATACCACGACCAGTGTCTCAATCATTCAGAAGCAATATTTCCACGTAATTGCTATAAATCTTGTTACGAGAGAATTCATCAGAATTAATGCCGAACACGCCAACATATTTCATATGTTTTCATTTACAATATGCTTGAAATTTGTTTTCGACTTTTTATTTTACTTCACACTGATGCAAAAGGCGCACATTTTGTAATAAGAAAAGTTTATAATTTCGAAGATGTTAAATGGCGCATACGCAATACAAGTCTTTAATCTTTTAAGTATTAAGTTTGCCAATTTAACAACGAACACTAAGCAAATATGAGAAGTTTCCTTTATTTTGGCGAATGCGCATAGCTTTACTTAAATATGTTGCAGACCTCTCTCATTCTATAATACTACACCAATGGATTTATCGTACAGCTGATCGTTATTAAAGAGATTACATAAAATAATTTGCACATTGATGTAACGAAACAGATAAATGAAATCCCAATCCCACAATAGCGTCAATATGTAGTCAACATTATTTTTGTCATTTTTTGTAGGATTTCTATTCACATAAATTAAATTAACAGTATAAATAGAAATGTACTGTTGTTTTAAAATTTCCAATTTTTCCTACTTTTCCACTTATGCTTTCATGTAAAATTAAGTTTCAGTTTGTCGTATCTGTTAGTATTATTTCTATCGAAACTACACAACAAAGCAGCAGGTGACAATAGCTAGTAGTATGCTTCAGGTAAGTAAGACAGAATTTTATTTCTTAAACAGTTACAGGTACTCTAAAGTTTATAGTTATAAATGCGAGTAAATTCTCGCAAACACTCGTTTTTATTATAAATAAACTATTATCAAACATTCAGACGCAACGAGGCGTCTGTAATCACAATACGTATATATACAAATAATATATAAATTAAATATTACTAAAATATTTTCCGTGGACAAAACATAACTGAAAATTAATAACCAAGTGGTTAAACGTGAAAACGTGGCGGCTCTTATAACCTATGCACATAGATGTGATTTCATTGATTTTTTTTATACAAAATCATTTCGTTATATCGCCTGGCATAGGAACATTGCTTTATATTGTGGACCAGTCTCAGATAGTTCTTCCTAGGCCTGGGCGCACTGAGATCATCGCCACATATAGTTGCCAGGGCGTTATAAAATCACAGTTTATACTTTTTATAAAATGATTCATATACATATTTTAAAAATAATGCAAAATGCAGTAGAAGTGGTAAAGGACAAATAGATTGAATAAATATAAGATTGAAGAAGATATAAGAGTAGGGGATAATGGAGGAAACTCGCCATACACCACTGCACACGCTTTAGCCTCAGCTTCAGTAATAAAGGTTTCATGCAAACTTGTCTGGGTTTTTCCAGTCGAATACAATTTACAACAACCCAAGCAGTCCTACATAACTCATTGCACTACATCTGTCGAAGTCGGGTTTGACATTTCAACATTTTCCTTGCAGTTACAAATAATTTTCTGAACTTACTTTACTTCGATAAACAAGGTACCGTTCGCTTTTGTACTAAACTTGTCGCATTTATGTCTCCCTGCCAGCTCATATACCAAGCTATATTTACCTATTTAATAGACAGACAGAGTGCATGCTTTAATTGCCCATATATTAATTGACATATCAAATACAAGGTTGGTCGTAGGATTGAACATTGTGGTATTCCACATCTTGTATCAAAGCTGACGAATATTTCCTATATTTCCTATGGCACCATCCTGTTCACAACAAATACATGCCCATGATTTCCTACCCATAAGAAATGACTTAATTATATCTAGCCTTACCACGTACATAAAGCGATGCACTGTATGATTAAAAACATCAAAGGCTCTAGAGAAATAGAAAGACATTCACACTGGTATGATTACCAGTCAATCAACATAATATATAGAATCGTATGTGGATTTGTTCATAATATAACCAAGTGGAGCTGCAGATGTATTTAAAATGTATACAAGTGGAACAGGTGTGTGGATATTTAAGACGATATTAAGAAGATCATAAATATTTTGCTAAAAACTCATGACACCGTAATACCCCTGTAGTTAGATTTATCATTATGATCACCGTTTTTATCAAGCGGGATAACCAGTTTTAGTTGTTCAAGATGTTGATATGAAGAAATTTTTAATAAACGTAATAGGTACAAAAATAAAATAATTTGTTTTAGCAAACAACATGACATTTCTTCAATTCCAAATGATTTTTTGCATGCATATTACTTAGTTCAGTAACGATTATTCTCTACAGTGAGGCAGCTTAAAGGAGTCGTTGTGGAAAAATAGCCACTAACAACCTTTGCTATATCAGCATATTCGAAAATTTAATTTCCAGCTTCGTCCAATAGTGTTATATTATTATAAGTGATGTTAAATTTGTTGTTTATTTGTTAAACTTCTGCCGACACTTCAACACGCCTTAGATTTATTATTTGAATTTATAATAAAATCATCGTAGTACTTACGTACGAACAGTTGGTTTCAAAAAAATCGAGTACACTTCATAAATCAGTATTTTGTCAGGTTCAACTATGACATTTTATTTGTTATTGTGACATCGATAGTACTGATTTACTCCACTGAAAAAAACTGTACTCGATTTCATTGAAACCAACTGTACGTAGTAGTTTTTTGGTACTAACTCTATCTTACTAACTTTTCGAAGTGAAAGTCAAAACGAACTATTAAGCTCGTCATGTGCTACCAATTAACCCAGCAAACAAAAATAAATGAAATTACATGACATTTTAGAAATAGGCGTGTTTTAAATCTAGTGATAAACTAATAACAATGAACTGCACCCACTAGCATGGGCAATATGGAATATATATTTCTGAAAGAAATAAACAAAGGAATTTAACAAATGAACAAACGGATGTGCACATTTTTCTGCCGAACGGTAGTCAACGGGTAAGGATATGGCGACGAATTGAACGGTCTTAAAGGGAGAATAGCTAAGCAATTGCGGACCGTGACGTAGCATCACCTATACATTGGCGAGATTGAAGGCGCAATTTCGGAAAATGGTTTCACAATAATTCATGGTCCACGTAATAACTGTAAGGAATAATAATTATAGGTTATCTTTTTCAAATCGGTGACAACATTTAGAATTAATAGCATAATTTATCCTGTACAAACCATATCATAAAGCTGCTTAAAAGTCCATTCTAATTACAGTTATGTTATTTATTACAAACAGGTTCTAAAGTATTAAGTGAATCCATTAAAAGTTACGTTTACCGAAAAGGTTACCAGAAGTATGCCGTTGCCTGTCGTGTACATGTAAATCAATGGCAATGAAAAAGGCCAAATTATCGCATTGCGGGCAACTGGCATGCCCGAAATAATTAGGTTAATAACTAAATTAATTTCACTTCCTAAAATTATACTAAAATGTGCTACATTTGACAATTTAACAATCTAGATTTCCTGACCCTAAATTTCAAAGAATGTTTAACCTGATATGAAAAGAAAACTTATTACAAAAACTGTCAACATTAGCGCGGTTAACAAAAAAAAACATGAAACGATGAAGATAGTGTCGTTAATACAATTTTTACAGAAGACCGGCCAAGGTGTTCCACCGCATCGTACGGAATGTTTGAATTTTCTGTGCATAATACCAAAATTTCGACAATAATTTTCGTATGTTTCGTACGTTACGTATCGACAATAGTTTTTGGAAACAACATAGACAAACTTTGGTGCACAAGAACATATACCTGAACTCTATTGAGAATCTTTGGCATAATATGAGATACGCAGGAAGTCAGGAAAAGAATAGTACCAGTAGATATGACACCGGAAATTTGGCGTCAGGTGAATAGCAGAAATGTATGTTCATATTTAATACAATGGCACTTAGAACATTTTGTTTTGAAGGATATTATACGAAGTGTTTTAATTTTATATATGTATTCAAAATATTTATGGATTCTGTATGCTTATTTTAATTGATTCCACATAAACACACCAGACATTATTTTTACAACGTATGCTCATGCTTTGACCAACCCAACTTGGTTGATTGAGGGTATAGGGTCGTATAGTAGAATCAATTTGGCCGAAAAAATTGTTTGGAATTAACTACCAAACATATTTGACAGCCAAATATTGCTACCAATCATTTTGCCATATGTGGCGGTAAATTATGCTTCGAGAATTTCAGAACACACAAATCAGTGTTTTTATGTTACCCAAAGATCACTTGTGATTCATGGCATCACAAATGCTACGCGGGGAGTTATATTGTCGTAGTAAATCCATTTGTCGTCGCATGTTAGACAAATGCAAAGAACGATCGAAAATGGGAAACATGTTCACTCATTTTTTTTCTGTAAAGGTACTTATCAACGTTACGTCTTGCTACGAAATATGGGCATCTCCCACAATGAGTTGCTTCAACAGATCATTGTTAATTCCTTGAGATCGTCTCGAGGGCGGTATGCTTTGAGTGTTGAAGTCTGTAATTCAGAATTGTGCGAACCATTTTCTAATTATAAGCTTAGCAGCCCAATTCTATAAGTAACGAAAAACTTCCTTAGTGTCAAGTGCTATTCTGTAAACATCTAAGTAGCGGGTTATCTTGACCGCGGTTGAGACTGCTCGCCAAACTTGGGGAGACATTTTGGGATAATTGTGCGCCTTCATCATGCAACTGATTCGCTCCCTTTATGCGAGGATTTGCCAATACATTGTGGACCTATAATTTCGATTCTGTAGAAATGTTGATCGCAATTTTGTGGACGCCGCAAACGCCGTGGTGAAACAAGGTGTTATACTCTCCGTTTCTTCCCTCGTTAACTTGCGGAATTTTATGTTTTCTTTTCTCTGGAAAATTCAACGCTAAATAACACATTTCGTTCTCTTAAGATTTTACTACTGGAGTTTTAATTGAATTCTTACTACTGTAACGCTGGAGTTTATGGTTGGATCACAGATTTTGTGGCTGGAATTCTTCGGACGATTTTTTGATACGTCTAAGATTGTTCGAAGAGCTAGTAAGTTCATCGCCCAGGGAGTTTTCCGAGCGGATTTCGATCACAATCGACAGAGATCTATCATTTCTACGAAAACCTGACGAATCTTGTCTTGTTACAAACACGGCGTTACTACTTTGAATCAGCATCCGAGCATTAATTTAACCAGTATTTTCAAGGTAAAGTGGAATTAATTTCGTTTCGAATTCACCTTGAAGTGGTTATCTATTTAACCGTTGTTGTAAACAAACCTTTAATTTTTATGTATTTCATGTTCGCATAACGATTAATTAATACTTACTTGCTTGAATGCCAATTTAATATATAATTTTCTTGGACCATACTTTGCGTGTTATTTGGTATCGTAAACTATGGATGTGAATTTTTGTTTTACTCAATCAAGCCTGGCTCTAGGAAGACGATTGGGGTCTAATATTACACGTATTCTGTTTTATCGTTCCGACTCGTCGCACGCTGACATTATCTGGCTAGGGCTGTATAAATTTAAATAATTTGTCGCTCTACATTGTGACCCGCCCGACTTTCCACTGGAATTAGCTGAGGCACATTCAGCCAAATATATGTGCAACAGCGTTGAACCTGTTTCATCAAAAGTATTTTCAGGGAAATATCTGGGATAGCCCGACCTTCCGTTGCCTGTACGCCTTTACCTTTTTGTTTTAGTTTTACGAACGCCAGGCTCAATAGAAGTGGTGGAGGTAATAATGTGCAAACGAATTCGGACGATATCGATACTGAAGAAAGACTATAATATAAATTGTCGCTACGTTTCGGTGCCATAGCGAGGTTTGGCAGCCCGCATTGGAAGAAAGAATGGGCAATTGTATGAAAATAAGTGCTACAAATTTTGTTTATCGACGTTTATCAGTCAAGACGACCATCTTATGTGCATGATATTATCATACCATGTTTTAGGGATTTATAATACTGTACATGTTATGTCCAGTTATTGTATTTTGTGATATATGAATATATTTGCTGTAATAAAAACGTTATCATTGATAAATTAATAGCACCCCAAGTTATTTGAGCTGATGTGGCCTGCGCTTGTGGCATATTTGCCTCAGTTGTTTTTCTACAGAAAAAATATAACAACATACATTCATACAACTTAGATGATACAGCAATTAATTCTCCAAATTTTCTCAATAACAGGACTATGGTGATTTTTATATGTCATTATTGTAGCTTTGTCACAGTCGCAACATCAAATCTACAAAGTTTATGTTGTCTTATTTAGGCATATTAACAAATATCGGTTATACATGAATAATTGTAATATTCTTGCACATGACTACAATTACACCAGTTTTATAGAAAAGAAATATCTATTAGTTACTTTGGTTCGAACACCATATTGATCGTTTGCCAATGTAGCAAACAGTACCATAATTCATAGTCCATAAAGTCTTCTCACTTGTCCTTTAGGGTGATCACATTTTATAACATTTTTCATATATTAAAAGAATCTTTTGGAAAATAATTGAATGAGAATAAACGTAGCCCAAATTCCCACGATGAATTTTCCCACAATGAATTTTCCGGACACCCAAAAAATCATATCTAGTAACTCTTCCCCTGGATAAGTACCCGGAATCATAACTAAAACTAAAATCTAGAGAATTTTGAAAATGTCACAAATTGTATGACATATTTAACACAGTGTTAGAAATGTGGAAGTTTCTCCCATCAGTACAGTGGGGTGCGACAAATCGCATTTATGTTGTCTTGTATTTTTTCTTAGTTTTTGTAATTTCATAGTCTCGGTGTCTACATGAATATCTGGATATCGACGTCTTGGACACATAGAACGCCTCCGTGTAACTTTTATGACCTTAGCAGTTGGCACTGCCGGATTATCTTGGTCAACATTTCTAGTTTTCTGGAGGATAATTGGTATCCTTTGATTATTCTTTTCGTTACATGGTCCCGCATAAGTTCAAAGCCCAACATCTTATGAACAATCTTCTGGTTAGTCTGAATTGTTTTCATCAATGGAGATGCCATATCCGCGAATTTCTCAAAATGCTGTATAATACAGAGGTATTATTTCGGGTAAATTCAATTGCTTCATCAATAGCTCCATCATATTGTATAGTAGACACAACTGGGACATTTTTATTATGTTCTTTCTCAGCGTGTCTACTAATGTAAGTATCTAGTAATTTCATCATCAATTCATGACTAATATACCAGTTGTCAAAGGTTACACTTCTGTTAGAACCAGCAATAGGCTCACTACAATATCATTGGAGAGTTACTGAGATAGGCTATTTTCCGCCAAATACTACCAAGTTTATAACGTAGTAAGAATGGGGGTCGACTAAGGCTTGCACTTTTATCCCATATTTTCCAGACTTGTTGGGTATGTACCGCTTAAACACACCTGCCGCGGAAAGGCTCCAACTTTTCATCTATCGTTACATATTGCGAATGGTGTACGACTCCTTACAATAAAAGTTTTAATTTCGGGGCCATCAGTTGGTTTCTCCATGCATTTATTTTGATATACAAAGAATTTCTGCTGAATTTTGACATTGGTCCAGCGCACCATATGTTCGATCATTTGCCGATCGAAAAATAGCTGCCAGCAGTCAAAAGCACTTTTAGCGTTCTTTGCATATTTCTTGACGTCCGGCAAATGAGTAATAATATTATTATCGGCTCTTGTTCAAATACGTCGTCTATTTGATACAAGCTTGTTCCATTTCATTCCACCTTTTTCGTAATAGATTATTTTTCTTTGTAGAGTTCCGTCAGTGGTTTTATCTTCCGTTTTATTCTTTCAAGTTCCTGATGCTTCCATCTCCGCGTCTCTGTCCTGCAATTCAACATCTAATGTGGTATCTTGTTCCGAGGCGGTGTCATACTTGCTCCCAGAAATATGATCAATGTCGTCTTCGCTCCCTGATTCGATTACATAGTCATCACTAACAACTGCGGCACATAGCTTTGTCTGTTCTCTTCGTACGTGCGTGACATGTTATTTTAGCTATAAATATGTTAAACATTTATTTTTCTGATCCAAATAAATCCAAAATAACTCACTCAGTGTCTGTGGTAGTGATGTCTGATCGGATGGTGCGGATATATTAGGGAAGCTATTGAGATAGACAGTATAATTTTATGTTTGACTTATTTTCGGAGTGATATTCGGCAACTGGTGTTTGTTAGACCCCACATATGTAACGTCGGGTTAGGAAAACAATAAGTACATTCAGTGTCTAATCAGGTTAAATTTTCGGACTGAACTAGAATAACGTAATTGACGAGGAAACTAAGCATGGGCGGACATATAGTAATTAGGCATTTCTTACTTGCCATTACAACAGGAATATGCTAGTTAAGTATCGTGCAATCCTCGTGAGACCTCTACCATATTAAGTAATGTAGTTTTACTTTCATATACGTAATGTGTAGGAAACTGTAGTTATGAAAATTACCTGAATTTGTCCAGGGAATTTTCGGCGCGTATATAATTATGAAATTTTAAACTTAAGATTTCTATTTCGCAGAGATGAAAACCTCATATTTTTGAAAGCAATATCGTAACCGGAACTGAAGGTTTACTCTTATCACTTTTTTCACATCTGGAAAACGGTACGAGTTACCGTAAAAGTAGTTTTTATTGAAAATTAAAACAACTTTTATTTGATAAGTTGTGGCAAATAGCTTTTTATGATACATATCCCCCCGCACATGAATGCGAATATAATAGTGAGTTCGGCCGTAGTTGTGGTGGCAGTCGGATGTAAACGTAACTCGGGATTGCACCAGTTACATCTGCCGCGCCAGTTTGATGAAATTTATATAAGCATAAGAAAGTTCAGTGTCGATCACTGCAGATTATTGTTTATAATTTCAAAATCAGTTTGTTTATGCTTTCTGTGTAGTTTAATGACAGATTTTTTTCTTTGTTACACGTCTGAGGAATACTGTATATTTACATTTCTCACTCACCGCTGGTTTTAACTAAAGTATTAAGCACACCGGAAACTGAACGAACGATACACATTTCTGTCGCACAAAGAATCTGTAATTCGTCAGATACGTGAGACAAGATATTGAACAATATTAAATAGAATTTGATTAAATTATTTTTGAAAATTGATTAAATGAACTGTGTGAAATTAAATAACTAAAAAAGAATAATATAATGTTTTGAGTAGCATTTATATTTAAAAAACCCTAATTGCATATATGATTAGGTGAATATTTACTTTCCAGTAGACATTCCGTTATTTTTTGTGGAGTCAGAAAATGTAAATATATATAAAATATCTATAGGGATGTATTAGTTTTCCAGGTGTTTTGCTAGTTTATATATGTAAAACGTCAGCCTTGGCTGCTTGCATTTAAATATCTATTACATCGCTTCCAAAACAAGTTTTTGTAAAGGCAACGTAATAAATATTTTCATTCAAATAACGATTTTATTTGAATATAATAAAATTGTGTCTAACTTACTGTTTAATTTATTTTCCTTTTATTTATTCAATTTGCATTAGACTTTAAGCGGTGGGAAATTCCTTATCTTGTCACATTTACTGAACATACAAATAATTTTACACTATTATTTATTAGTGAAGCTGCATACCAGGAAAATACTGATCCCATTATAGAATACAATTTTAAGTTATTCGAGAAATTTATTAGCGGTTATAAATAATTTTGCAGAAATATATTGAATAAGGAGAAACTTGTTTACTTACTTTCAGTGTTAACAACAGTTATTTTTTCAGTACCAGTTCTATCCGACCGCGAATTTTATTTTCTTATACACACAACACCACAAAAGTAAGTATACTTAAAGTCTTTGACAACCTCGACTATGGAATAATTGATGTCTTTCTCTCTATTAACTATAGCTATAATAACAATCCTGTTTGATTTTAACAATTTCATTTGAATTTTATTTCGACTACATACTGTGTAGTTGTAATTGCAAATTAAACTACTGCTCCTTCAGATACGAAATATCTATATACCTATAACATATATGTATATGTGTAACGTTTCACCCTATGCAACACAAAGTAGCAGGTTATTATAGCTTGATAGATACTTACACATTCCTTTCGAAATCTAACCTCAAAAAAAAATTAAATATAATCAAACAAATTGCAATAAGTAATAACTATACAAACGAAGGGTAAAGGGTGATATTTTACTATTGGCTACTTGTGCAAAATTTTTTTAGCATTTTTGCCCTTATGCTTAATATTAAATTAACATTACCAAATTCAAACACATGATCATCATATTTTAACACAAAGCTTTATTTAATAAGTTTTATCAATTTGTTAACTTAGGTGACATGCCACATTTCTAGATGTTTCTATGTTTTTATCTGTTCTCGGGTAATGAACCGCGTTATGACATTACCCTTATTTTGATGTTACGGCAAAGTTGCATTTTCCGATATATATTCAAGTTATTCTGGCTACAGTCTCTGTGCAAAGTACAATGCATACAAAATACTCGATAATTATTTAGTACAAGAATAATTTATTGACGGTGTACACATAAACCGTACAAATAATTTTTTTTCGCGTCAATAAAACATTAATTTTTTTAAGTTTTTTATTCATGTGAATAATTAGGCGATTTCTAGATCCGAAGAAATATTATATTACAACCAAAAGCACCCAATTTTCTCTGAACATTGAATTTATTTACGGCGCTGGTGACCACGCGCTCGATGCGAAATAATCACCATCGGATCATATTTTCGCCACGAACTCCATTAAGAGGTTATTCACGTTCAGTCAGTTTAAAATCATGAACAAAAGTTCCGAAAGGGAATTTGTTTGAAGTGCCAGTATATACGTGGTATATAATATAAATGTACATAATAAAATTTGTCGTTTGGAAGAGAGCGCTATTCATTCTGTAGACCAATTATGTCGTTAAACTTCGAAAAAGGTTACTATTACTATGATTTCTTACAAAAAATACTACAAGACCGAAACAGTTTTTTCTTTTATAACAGATTATGACTAAGTATCAACTACACTAAATTACATCTCTGATTAATATATTGTGGTGGTAGTTAATAATTGTTTGTTAATAGAGGAATTAGAAGAAAAAGCATGTTATTGATAATTATTTATGAGACACGCATGCTTCGTTGAAATTCTATTGACTAGGCCTTTAAAATCTGTATTGCGCAATCTTTGACATTTTTTATTACTAAATTTTCACCTATTTATTCTCAGAGACAACGTCTTTAGTAAAGCATTACATGACCCTATCGGCCAGGTTACATGTGTTGAGTAATATCCATCTGGTGCAGAGGTCCAACCTTTCATGTGGCGTTCCTACCGCGTTACGCTTTTATCTAGTTTGGTCTAAAGCTTTTGTTAGCTATGGTAAAACGACGCTCGATGAAACAATGCTGGGACAGCTAAAAGTAATGGAGATATGGGTACTCCCATTGTTTATTCAAATAAAGAAAAATATTTGTAAATTCGTAATTTTTCCAATACATACATAAATGTAGGTACATTTAACTGAAGCAAAACTAATGTAAATTAAAAGAATGTTTTAACGCGGGAAACTATGAAGGCTTGCTCTGCACACAGCATTCTATAGCTACGTCTAAAATAGGATTAAATATTCTACTGACAAATACGTCCCCAGTCCTCGGTCACTAGCATTTCATCTACGTATCGTGTCTCATAAATAATTATCAAAAAACACCCTTTTTCTCGAATTGTTCTTCTATTGACAACCGATTACTAACTGCCACCAAAATATATTAATCCTCCGCTTGATAGTTAACACATATATCAAATTTGATCATACTCCGTTATAAAAGTGTATGTATTATTTTTTGTACAAATCATAGTAGTACTAACATTTCTCAAAGTTTTACGGTATAATTGGTCAATTTTTACGTTAATTTGTATTATTATTGTTATTATTATATGCCATTATTTCAAATAAATTTCTTTCTTTCGGAACTTTTGTTGGTCATAATTTAAAATTGACTAAACGTAAACAACCGCTTCATAATTTAATTAATTTTCATACTCGTAATGCAGAGCACACCTCTTATCAATTATTCCCCTTTGCGATTATCACTGATTGCCTCACCAATCAACCAAGCAACCAATCAAAATTCCAAAATTATTTCCTGACAAACGAAATGAAATTTCCCCGTGGTTAAAATGGCGAACTAATAGCACATGTAGTTCACTAATTTTTGAAAAAAAAAATGTCTGTGTTTATATGGCAGATGCACCGTTATCTGCTGAAACTGCCGTTACCATCTTTGACCCTCAATGTGCAGACGCTTTTGATACCCAATTCAACGCGGATTTTTTTTAACTTCCAATACTATAATCTGTGCTATAAATATGACGATAATTCATTTCATACCACATGAGTCAATCAATCAATACATTCGTTGAGAGCCGCATTTTTTCAGAATCATACATATTGCAGTATTAGCATTTTATAACAGCTCATCAATTCGATCCATTTTGGTAAAATTATCAACATATCAAAAGAATCATTAAATAGCCACATTTATTTTTTGGATATTTGTGTTCAGAAATTACAAATATGTACTTTTTTGTTTTTGTCTGACAATCCATTTTCCCACAAATTCATAACATAGGGCTATCAAACCCGGCAACAATATCGACCAATACATTAACCGGATTGGCCGGTGCAATGGAAGTAGAGCCACCAATCGACGAGCGAATTGAAACGGTGAGCCTGATATTAAGGGCTCTCCAAATGAGAGATGATAAAGCAAAACTAATCCCGGAACTTCAACCCTCAACATCGTACGAATGCAAACGCCCCCAACCACGAAGACGCTACTAATACACCAACAAAAGCTAAACGACCCCCACACAATCTCCCGAAGCAACACGAAGAGTTCGTGAAAACTGTGGCTGACACACTAGGCGGCTACAATTTATATTTAAGGTATGCCGGAGCACGAGTGAGTATCCATACACATAATCGACCAGATTACACGATAAGCTATTAAAAATGTAAAGGACACGTAATTTCACACGTACACACCTACGGGGGAGAAACTGCGGGCACACGTCCTAAGGGGACTGTCAGGAGACAGTGACTCGGAGGACATTAAAATGGAATTAATTGAAAGCCACAAACTGCAAGTGAAACGGGTGAAATGAGGAACAGGTTTAGCATGCTGTTCCTCATCACAATTGATGACAAAATCACAACTGAAAACTTACACAACAAATACAAATATATATTGTATGCAAAAAAATGGGAAAAATACGAGAGCAATAGAGAGCAGTACAATGCCATAGGTGCCAGAAGTGAGGGCACGCCAGCTCAAACTGCAACTCGAAACACAGATGCCTGAAGTGCGGTGGGTGCACCCTACTCCTGCGTGCAAGAAACCCAGAACGAGAAAAGCTTACTGTTGCAACTGCAAAGGGGACCACTCGGCTAACTCGGCCAATTGCCCGGTTTATCAGAACCTCATAGCAAGAAGGCAAAACCAGGCCGCAGCAACAAAAACAAATGTAAAAACAATGTACGTCGCTGCACCGGCACCCAAAATCAACGCCTGGAGTCAAAGGGTGCAGCTACTAGAACAACAACAACAACAACAGCAACAATATCAAGAAGACCACCTTCCGCCACCGCAGAGGCAAGAACAACATTGGTCGTAGCTGCCAAGGCAGCAAACACAACAACAACCACCAAGACAGCCACGCTACAACAATATATGTACACACACAACGCCTTTGTGGGTTTTCCGGACACGCCAACGCATCACCCGACAAACGCAACAAGACCAACGACGATAGACATCACGGTGGTGAGGAATGTGACCAACATGTCGCAACTCATCACTGTGGAGGACCTTAATTCAGACCATTACTTTTCAAGTGGGCGGTGCAACATCAAAATCACGGGCTATCGCACGGCGGACTGGCCGTTGTTCCGACGATACTTGGACAGCCGGGACCTGGACATGTCTGACAAACTAGAAAACGCACTCACCAAGCTGATGAAGGTAATCAAATACGCACGAAATCGTACGATTAAGATTCGTACGATTGACCCACAGAGACCTCACATCCTTCCCGATCATGTACTCCAAGACATTAAGAACAGAAACAGACAGCGGAAAATCTGGCAAAGGACAAAGCTTGAAGCTGACAGATACAGAAGGAACGAACTTACGAGATACGTACGCTACAAAACATGAACCCACAGGAACAAGAAGTGGACCGACAAACTCACAAGACTGCCAGCGACGTATCCTTCTGGCGCGGCTACGGAAAAAATTCCAGCCGATGCCGCCGCTCGTTCACGAGGGGGATACACATGACAGACGAGGGCAAAGCGGATTCGCTCGCTACAATTTTCGCCACAATCAAGCGGCAAGGGAATCGATAACATACAAATTAAAATCCTGAGAAATTATCCCGAAAAGGACTCGTGCAACTGACGTACTGACGTACAAACACGACAATGTCCCTGCCGCACTATCCAAGCCACTGAAAGTGTGCTGTGGTAATTCCTATACATAAATCCGGCAAACAACGAGACAAACCGGACAGCTACAGACCAATTAGTTTCCTCAGCAGTATCTCGAAGGTGACTGAGGCAATTATTAACAAACGCCACAGGGATCGAAAGGCGATATCTCCCCATAAACAAGCAATTTTCCGACCGGGACACGAAACCGTACAACAAGGCGCAACTCCTGATCGACATACGGAACACATTCAATCGGAACCAAGATGTGGCAAATGATTATACTAGACTTGTATAAAGCATTCGACACGGTATTGATAGATGGACTAATATATGAACTAATCAAATACGGACCAGTCATGACATTAATCAGACTGATCTATTCATACCTAAACGACGACAATTTCAGACTCGACTTAATCAAACCATCTCAGTATCCCATTTCATAAGGGGAGGAGTGCCCCAAGGCTCAGTCTTGAGACCACAATTGTTCTCATTATAGATTAATTACATACCGACTGACGAAAGCACAGCAATCGCCGTTTTCGCAGACGATACGGCCATATATGCATCATCGAGCTCAGAAATCATAGCACACGAAAAAATAGACACCCATATGAGGGAACTCGAAAGGTTCTACACAGACTGAAAACTGACAGTCAACGCTACCAAATGTGGAAGAATCACATTCACGCGACAAAACAGACATTGCACGATACCGAACCCGACAAGGGTCAGCGGTATCGCAATACCTATAACGACAGTGAGATATCTAGACGTCTCACTAGACACAAGGACGACATTTGGTGCACACATATAATACGCGAACAGGATGGGGCATGGTGCAATGAGATCGGTGTATCCACTGGTCTCAAAAAGCAGCAGAGAAGGGTTGGCTTTCTTGCACATTTAATGTCCATCAAGATTTCTTGCGTTCTCAGTACATTGCAAGGCAGGCGCTGCTTCTCTGACTATCAGCAAAAGAAATACAAATAATATTGTCTGTAAATAAAATGAGTATAAACTCGAACCCTCCGCAATTATCCTCTCTCGGGCTTTGTATTTCAATCCATTATTCCAATTATTTCGTATATACGGGATATTTTTATAAGTTAAAATAATTATTTTAGGACGATTATTCATGTTTAATTAAGGTTAAATAAATGCAAATGTAAAAATGCAATGCCTAGACATAATTTAATAGCAGCTACATGACAGTAATTTACGCAATAACTTGGAAACATATATTATTATGTGAAATCTGTTAGAAGCCGTGAGTGCGATATGCGATATATCGTACAGTTGTAGATAACCATATTATGTCCTTTAAGAAAAATTATAATTTAACTAAAACAAATATTAATATTAAATAAATAACATAAACAAAACATTAAATTAATTGAATAATTAAGACATATATAAATAAGATAATAGCAATATGTGACAGCGGTAGTACCCACGCAAAAAAGACGTGACTAACGAGTTTCATTCTACGAGCATTAGACATAATACATAAGCTGCTGTTGAATTTTCACGCGCGCATGTTACTTCTTCAAAAGTGAGATTCCGTTGATATACATAAACAAATAATAAATAATGGAAATTGCATACATTTTCAATCGTTAAATTGTGCGGCATATATATGCAGCAACCACCATAAGTCCAGTAAAGCCCACCGCAGGTATGCGCCTTCCAATAAATTTGATTGAAATGGGTTTCGATAAACGAAGGGCAATAATTTTTACAACCTTGTGTTGTGAGTCCGATACAGTAAAGTAACTCTAGGGCTATACTTCTTGATAGCCTGTTTCTGCCTAATAATTGGTGCACGCATTTCTACAAAATTTACTTTGGATTTGGGCTCGTTTTCACTGTTTTATCAAATATTGACGAACGCATTCAAGAAAAACATTTGATTGGACATGAGCTGAATCTTCAATTAAATATATTATCACATTGGGTGCGCAAGCGAAATCAAAATATCTTACAAAATACTCACATATAAATAGTGTCATCAAAATTCAATTCACGAAAGAAGGCTAAATTATGCACAATTAAATATCCAAATATGACGTTACTAAAAGAAAGGATATAATAAATGAAACAAACTTAAGCTGACAACACAACATCCAATCAATACATCCCGAACGGTCTTCAGATAAAGCTTTATGCACGGATTATAATTATCAAATATAAATATTTTATACATATCGTTCTGCGTGTCGTACTTAGAACTTTTAAATAGAATTTTTAAAGTAGTATTAGAATGATTTTAACAGATAAAATTATGTGTCTATTAAATTACAAATTGACTACGTCTTGATCCCAATGTTGATTGTAAATATTTGTAATGAAATTGTAAAATTACAATCATGACAATACTGAAAGTAAGGCTCAAAACAACACTGCCATTATCAAGTGCAAGTAATAAAACTAAATTAATACATCGACCAAAGAATGACATAATAGTATATTATTATACAAGTTTAGGAAGGCACCAGATTGTCGCACGAGTTGGTTTGGAACGAGTGTGACAATAGTGCGTTACTAAACCAGTGTAATATACTATTTTATCTAATTCTTGAAATTTCTCCAGTTCAAGTTTTCGTATTAGACCAGGAACTTTTGCACAGGTTGGGTACACTGATATTGACACTTTGTATTAAATTTCAAAATAATCTAATAGCCGTTATAATTTCTGTAATTTGTGTATAAAATGGAGGCCGAGAATGCTGCATTCACGTATACACCGCCTCACATACGCGAAGCCGCCCAAAAGGCAGTTGAGACTATTGCCGGTAAAATCCAAGCGGATGTATGAGAAAGAGTATAGTGCTTTCATGGAGTAGTACCATAATAAAGGAGCGTTAAATGCCACAGAAAACGTAGTCCTTGCTTATTTTCAAGAAAAGAGTGAAATGAAAAAGCCTTCAACCCTTTGGACATCATATAGAATGCTGCGAGCCTGCCTTAATGTTCATCAGAACTGTGACATCAAATTTTCACGGTTACATGCTTTTCTAAAGAGGCAGCCTCAAGGTTATAATCCCAAATTTGGATACCACTGAAATAAATCAGTTTTTAGTTAAAGCTGATGATCTGCAATATTTGGCCATGAAAGTAAGTTTGTTTTTGTGAATCAAGTTTCATTTGCTATCTTTTAGGTTATACTTATAATGGGATATGCTGAAGCGTGCAGACGTGATGAGCTCATATATATGTCAACTGACGATGTCGATAGTAAAGAAGAAGCTCTTTACGTCAGAGTTCCAAAAACTAAAACGAACGTGGCAAGATTGTTTGTGATAACCGAGACACATTGGCGTTGCCTTATTAAAAAATATACTAACCTCCGACCCATTGGCATAGCTACAAAACGGTTCTTTCTTACTTACAGAAACGGCCGGTGCACTACGAGCCCCATAGGAATTAAAAAAATTAGTCAAGTGCCACGCACAATCGCTAATTTTCTGCATCTTGTTGAACCGGAGCAGTACACTGGGCATTGTTTCCGTAGATCCAGCGCATCGTGCTTGGCCAATAATAATGCAGATTTGATTACGATAAAAAAAACCACGGTGCCTGGAAGTCTTCAGCAATTGCTGAAGGGTACATTGAAACGTCATTAAAAAGGAAAATTGAGGTGGCCGATATGTTGAAACCGTCGACATCCACCTCTGCTTCTGCCAACGTCCGGACAGTGCCTGCGCCTGAACCTGTTGCAACTATAGATGAATCTTTCCTGCGAAATATTCAGGGAAACACTAACTTTAACCAAAATGTTCCTGGCATTACATAAACACCCACGAGAATAATAACGTAGTTGTTAAAGTTTTTACTAACTGTAAATTATCGACTACTGATTAGTTGTTTTATAATTTCTAATGCATACCAAAATAAATTAAAACTAGAATAGAGTATTTATTAAATATTTTTCATAAAAATGTTAGGTTACGTTTATTTCCATATTTGACAAAGTCACCGAGTTGAACTCTGGCGTGTGACATGACACGAACATAACCAAACTAAAAGTTACCAAAAGTAGTTTAATAATACGACTCATTATTAACGTGTTTTCGGTGTAATAATGAGACCATCATTAAGGCAAAGTAGATAAAGAGTTTAAATGAAATCGAAAATACAAATGAGGCATGGAGCGATAAACTCGCTAGTGCAGTTAGTAGTGGAGAACGTCAATGAAACTGCCGATAGTAGCCAGTAAAATCAGCAACGCATAAAACGTGTTTTAAATTAATAAATTTAGAAATAAGAAATAAATTGCCCGGTAGCAATGTCACAGAAACCTTCACTTTAAATCCGCCAATGAATATAAATTTTATATATTTATGTTGGTATTAACATTTTGTTATAAATCAATTTACGAACAAAATCTATTTGTACACTATAAGAAAGTATATGCACGTTCCCTAATCGGTTTATAAGTAATGATTTATAGTTCCATATCTTAAAAATAGTGTGCTTAAATTTAAATTATTTACTAAATTCCGTTACATATCTAATTCTTGAGAACGGGAATACATCACACATCAAGCAAACTTGCGAGTGTTTTTACAAATACGAATAGACGTGTGCATTTATGTTTACGTAATAATGATTAACATTTCCAACGTCTTCTGTGAATGCTTATCATACACATCTATCTTTATTATTAATGTTTTAAACCCAATAAAATGTAGGTTCACTTAATCGTGAATTTTAGCACGGTATAATTTCAATCGCTTTATCACGTGAAGAACCGCGTAGTCGGTCCTAAGTCATACCATCCTAGTAGACTTTTAACATGACAAGAAATTCTAATATTTCTATCGCTTACAACAAACGATCCAAAATGTGTATAATCATATATCATCCACGAAAACACGATAATCCTCAGTTTTTAATAAACCAAAGTACAACATGTGCTTGTAATATAAGTTTTTTAACACGCACACACATATACACACATACACACGCACACGCATACGCACACACATAACTCTTATCTGACGCATTAAGCGTACATGATTTAAATTCTCGTCGTACATATTACTATAATGGTTTTGTTCATCCTTGTTTCATAAGTGGCTCAGGGAATGCGATGTGCTCTACCTTGAGACGTTTAGCTCCTGGCTTCAGCGAACGCCGTCAGAACTTGTAACATTAATGAACGACCGATATCTGATAGTATAAAATTAAATTCTCCCCATTTGTCGTTAAATGCACTGAGCGTAAATAAGCCGAACCATGTTAAAATTCAGTACCGTAACCGACGCACCGTCTAGAAATATTAAGCGGTATGTAATTATAGGCTTCGACTTTTTCCCGAAGCGTAACAGTTGACACATATAAACAACTTACTGGACTTATTTATTATGTCCCACGAACATATTCTCGATCTGTTCTTGTCTCTTTTACAATATTTAAGACGTGCTATGAATATAATTTTTTATCTTAAAATGTGTACACTGAAGTTTTAACATGAAAGGAAGCGTTTACATGCAGTTTTATGCTCTACGAGTTCGGCATCACGTTGTAGAAAACTTTGTAATACCCGAATGCGTTTATATATAGATCTCGTAATATACCGGTGAGATAATATTTGCAGACACTGGTTCCTCGTATGCACTTGTAACGTTCGCCATACGTAACTGAAAACATTTTCCGCGAATTAATTCGTATGAACAGTCGAATATTGTACTACATTTAAAACTCACAGACAATGACATTTTAATTATAATATTAAACCAATCCTACATAACACATTATTTTAGTAGAATGGGTGAATTAAATATAAATTTCGTTGTTATACAGACGACAAATTTCACCACTTCCATGCGTTTACAATCCACAAACTATTGCTTCCTGATACATTTATTTGAAATAGTTTAACTTGAACTTATGGAAAGATGGATGAATGCACGTCTGTGTTGGAACCATAAATTTCGGCGCAGAAAGATCAGCATAAAAAATTTACGACAATGAAAGATATAACAGAATGATAGGAAGCGTTCGAACTTAGCTCGAACAGATTTCTACATAAAGAAATAATATAGAGAGAAAAAGGATATAAAATGACAGGAAACGATTAGAGGAGGCAGAGGTGGTAGGAAAAGGGGAAACCAGAGTATTTTAACGAATTGTTGTCTCCAAAGTCGGGACAATTGAGTAGACATCTAAGAGAGTTAATGCAATGCCGCAGAAAAAATAGTCCAGTGATACACAACCCACCACGATAAAGCATTTTGACAATTGTCAATTATGAAATTTTTTCGTTCATCACAGTTTACATAGTCCTATATGAATTAAATTGTAGCCACTTAATATTTGCAAACAACAAAAATCGTTCAATTAGGTAAGGTTAAAGATTTGCTACTCTTTCCAAACGTTGCTATACAATGCCAAACACTTTCATAACAAATTTAGTAACACCTTATCTCAAGAGGAGCGTTTTTAAAAGTACCGCTAACTTAACATTTTAAACACAGTGTTTTTAAAGATGTTTCTTCTTTCTTTCTTTCCTGTGGTTTTACTAAAAGAAGAAGAATTATGTATTTTCAGCCCTTGCTCATTTACATGAGTGCCATGGATGGCACGGATGTAGATCTCAGCCTTCTATGGCCATCACAAGCCAACAAACAATCAAGATAATTTGATAATGGGCACTTTGGTGTTTCTCGTTAGATCACTGAAGTCACGCACTGCGTTATTTCTAGAAGTTGCTGGCCCTGAAATCCTTAAGTTACTGACAATGAATTATGAATGGCTTGATGTCCACGTCCTTTGGCCTTCTAAAATGTTATGATCCACGTCCACGTCTTTGTTCAATGTTTGGTGACTATCATGACCGACAACACAAAACGCCAGAAACACTAAATTAGCAAAACAGTTTTATTTCGTTAGTTAAGGAGGTTGTTGAATCAACTGAAACGTAAGAAATTATTTAAATTTACTTTTATAATTTTAAACCACGTCCTTTTTTCAGAAAACTAATGACAATTAGGTGCCTGCAACTCACTATTCAATGTAAAACCAACCAAACGACTTTTTGAATTAAATAATGATCCTTTAATAAGTTTACGTAAAAAACTAAAACTTTCACCGTCTCGTTCACAAGATATAACTCAAAACGCTAATAAAAACTTGTGTTTTTCTAGCGAAGCTGCGTGATCTCTCGTAAAGTGCGGCAACAGCCCACGTATCCACTTCTTATTCCCACTTTAATTTTGAACACGCGCTTGTTTTTGCTATAATCGGCTAACAACGCGAGCATTTGTTCGTGACAGATTGCTTTTATAACTTTATTACATTGCTAATTGAAACATAAATTTAACTTTCGCTGCGTCGTTTCTGCATGAAGAATCTTACGAATTAATAAAAAGTTGCCAAATCTTCCATTGATAACAGTTCTCTATTAAATCCAAAAGTATCCTTTGATAAATAGAAACTATTTACTTATTTTATCTTTACAAAGTAGGGTATCGTAAATGTCGCTTTGTACTGTTGTCACTTGGCGAGCCTTTCCATAAATAATTTTAGGTTTGCCCCCCTACCGCTACCCCTCCAGATCAGGGCGCACGCCCTTAATTTAAACTTCGATTACAATTAAACAACATTTAACTGTCAAAGATAATAGTTTTTTGCATTGCAACTTAGATCAATATAATGTATTTATTTTAAACATATTTTGTCTCACCAGCTAAGTAACATATATTTCATAAGTTTTGTCAAAAACTGGAAATATCGGAAAAAATTGTAAAAGCAATTGCTTTTGCACGTTTGGTAGCTAATAGAAACTGTAAACACTCGTTGAGAATGCTTTGAAGGAGGAGGACGGGGATGGTCAGAAGGGAAGGAGAAAAGTAACTCGTTCTACTTAATATGCTTTAGACATCTGATTGAAGCCGATAATTCTTCTCCTGGACATATTAAAGTTTGTAAAAAAAATTACCCACTGTCATATCTATCAAAGTTTTATTTTTCCTTCATTTTAATTGTTCTTGAACTTGTTAAACTTGTATGGCTGTTACGAGTTTCACAGATTCCACGCGTTGCATATATTTCATAGATTTAATTATTTTAAACTTTTCACAATAGTCATAGACATAGTAGATTGAGATTGTATAATAAATTTGGTAATATATGTCTTTTTAGTCTTCATGCATTTCGCAGTTTGCATAAATTTCACAGATTCATAGATTTAATAGGATTTATGACTTCAAAAACATCACGTATTTCATCCAATTTATAGACTTTAGGGATTTCGCCGATGTCACAGACTTTGCAGATTTTATAGGCTTCGTAGATTGGATTAATTTCATAGAGTTGAAAGATTTCGTAGATTTCATAAACTTCGCATATTGAAGGATGTTGTAGTCTATGAAGACTACATAGACATTACCGATTTCACATAGAGGACCGGAAGGTAATAGTGGAACGGGGTAATAATGGAGTTCTTTGATAATAACTTCAAAGTTAGCGTTAAAATATTGTTTTATGTGCACTTGTCTTTAGCATTGTATACGAAATAGTGGTGGGGCCGAATTTTCGGTAAATAAATAATTAATATTTTATGTTAAATAGTTTTGTAATGCAACAACATGTTCCCTCGATTCGTGTAAAGAATTTGCATGGAAACAGCAGTTTTAATTTTGTGGTTTAATGTGATTTTATGTTTCTACCCAGAATGTGAGTTACTTGAACGAAATCTAAATATTTAAACATTAGGGCATGTCCAGTATTACCATCAAACTCAAGCAAATGTGTGTACTAGTGGACATACAGTCTGCATTTGATGGGGTCATTCTGTTTTTTATTTCACTAAACATAAAATATGCCTCGACAATCTCGTACCAAATGGCTAACAGGAATAGCCTCAATGTCCTGCATAAGGCGGCTGCTGATGTTAAAAGGACACTTTAAGAGATGTTGCATAAAGGTACAACATCCACATTGCGAAAACATCGTAACAAGAACCGAAAGGCATATACGTAGGTGCAGTTGGAAAGACAAAAAGAAGATGAGGATGCATTGGCAAAATATTATAAAAGAGAAAGTATGAGCGCCCAAAGTCTAAGAGGTGCAGATCCTTTTACAATTCACAAATGGTACAGAAATGATGAATGATGAAACAGGGTTTAATCATAACCCTAAAAAGTCAAAAATATATATTGAAAAATAATCTCTTGGTCCGAAATAAAAAATACTACCGTTCTGGTATTCAACGATTCAACGATTCAAAAAGCAGCTCGGACCACTAAGTAATTTAAATGATAATCATCGACCAGGACCAAATCATTTAAATGATAGCCATGAACCATGACCAAGTAGTTTAAATGATAGTATGCAGGTCAGGACCAACACACTTTCAAAGACCGAAGATGACTTAAACTTTGAGGAAAAATGCTCCAGAAACACAGAAATGAAAAAATGTCTCATAATGTAGGAGATGTTTTAACATCTAAGACGGCGTTACATATTCTGGAACTAAAAATGAAATAAAAAGCAAGAAAACGACCTCAAAAAATACAGGAAAGCATAGCATTCCCAAGAGAAAACATTCGCTATCTTCAACAAGCTCTGAACCCGAAACGGAAATTATCTTGGAACGTTTTCCAATTCGAAAATGAGGGTATAGAGCATAGTGAGAACGAGTGACGAGAACTAAAAATCACTGCATGAAAAAAAGACTGATAATGAAAATCAAAATCTCACACCCAGTCAAATAAAAGTTCGAAGAAAAACTATTAGACATTTCTGTGAAGAAGATTACTTTTGGATGAGTATGCTGTCCCATTGTATGCGATCATATAAATGGAAAAAATAATTTTTTCCCCAGAAGTTGCAGACATAGCTGTTGTAAAAGTGGAACAAATTCAAACTGTGTTGGATGCATCAAATATTCTTTAGACGAAGGTACGCCAGAACCAGAAATATTAAACTCTGAGACTATTCAAAATATTTCCGTTACTGATCCTTATACACTGAAGACCGAACTGTATAATTTTAGGTTGAGGGAGCTGGCTTTTATGTGGAATTATCAAAACGAAATAAAAAAGTTTAACTTTAAAAGCGTCAACTTTCGCACAAGGGAATTGCATGTGATAGTAAATTTTGGTTCATGGTAGATAAGACTAAAGATAATCTAACCAACCCCCAAAAAATAGTACAAAAATCTAGTGCGAATTTGCATAGTATTTATTAAATTAAGCCTATAATGGCCTGGTGGTTGAATGTCTGAAATTCTTCAAGGTCAAACATTATTTCTAACAAAATAATTATAATGCGATTGAGACGCACTCTAAATTTGCAATGAGAAGCATATGAATGATCAGAAGAATATGTGTCGATATTCGCAACACAGAACAAAACGAATGACCCGATTCAATTTTGTCTTCTTATAACCTAACGGACTAATTGTTGTAATGAAATTCCCATATTTTTATAGCATCGGCGCATGTATTTCATTTGAATCTTCCTTGAAATTGCCCGGTTCAACCAAAGTGCGATAAAATCACTCTTTCCAGGGACGCCGAGCTCATTACCCGTGATAATTCACCGCCGAAGATTAGAAGATTACAAGATCATCGAAAACACTACATCCACCGCGTGATTATGGGTGCGTCATAATCACATAGAAAATCTATTATTTTTTTTTCGACAACTCGTACCGTTGGCTTTGCTAGATAATGAAAACGGTGATAAGAGTAAATTATCACCTGCTGAGATATTGCTCTCAAAATAGGACGTTTTCTCCCTTGGTATTCATAGTGTTGGTTTCAATGGTTTGGACACTAGAGCGGGAGCACAGACATACACACACACGGCATTTCGAAAAGTAGTCAGAATCGATTCAGGGGACCTCAAAACGTGTATATCCGTTAAAATCTCGAGGTCGAAAATATTACTATTCGCGGACCACTGCAGATTTTTCTTAACATAAATGTAAAATATATAATTAAATTAAGTACTCACATAGTACATAATTTAATTATTTAGTTATATGTAGCGGCTCGTGCTGCAATTTTCTTCGGGAAACACTCATAAGCGCCTGAGCCACTTTAATTTCGCGAATATAATCCCTTTCGTGCCAAAAGTGCACTCTGCGGGAGGTTTGGATGGTTATTCTTCTTTGGTACATAAGGAACGTTATGCTCTGTGAGCCAATTTTATGTTACTCTGACATAATGGCAAGAAGCCAAGTGGGCCAAAACATTACATCATCTCCACCATGATAGTCTTGAATAAAGCCAGCGAGATACATGTCAATATACCGTCTGCTGTTTAGTGCTTAGCCACGTACATGACCCACATAAGGCCCAACAAATTGCACACCACACTAAAACGTTCCAGTAAATTTTATTTTTGGTTTAAATCTTACATTTACCAGCACTCTATATTATCTGTATAAAATCCATAATTACATTTCATTTCCTGAAATTTTCTGGTCGTCCATTACAATCGACTTTTCGGTTAGAAAATACACACTGCGAAGATTCAGGTTAGCTAATTAAGGTTGCATTTTGGACATGTTTGTCTTTTCCGATATTTTTGGCCACCTCTGGTCAAAATTTAAAAAAAACTGGTTCTATAATTCTGACTTCCATGGCTAATCTTCTGTGAGAGAGGCCAAACCTATTTTAGCCGTTCTTACCATGCTTCTGAGCTGCTTTGGGGTGAAAAGCTTTAGTATTTTACTTTTCTGGAGATTCCGCTTCAGTTCGATATAGCGCCCAAGCTGATATATCGTGGTTTCGGAAAAAAACTATTTCAGCCTTAGGGAGGTATTTAGGCATTTTAAAATTTAAGCTTGGCAAATAGACATACTCTTGTTTCAAAATGCATATCGATAGTGTATTTTAGCCCCTAGATGTTTTGTGACACTACATTTGGAAGGAATAAATGCCCCCATTTATTTATATTAGTAAAGTAAATCTTATAGAAGCTACAAATATTGACATTTAGAACGAGAATTTAAATAACATAAAAATCACCTCAACGATGTCTTCTTACCATTGGTTACAATATACGTATTTGATATTGCTCGTTGCTCTAATTTTGGTGCGCGGAGTATATTTCTGGGGTTGGTAAAAAATAATTTTATAATAAAAACCTGTACATAAGGTAAAGTTTAAAGAAAAAAATAAATAGTTCATAATGTTGTAATAGTTGGCCATTATAATAGCAAAATAATAATACTGTGAGGGTTGGAGGAGTGGTCACATGGTTATTATGAAACTTATTTTAATTCCTATTTACTGGAAATACTTTTTGAATAATAGAAACCGTCAAAAATTCAATGAATAACTTATGAAGTAGATAGAGAGCACGTCAAGAAGCATAGCAGATTTTATTGTATATACTAAGGTCTTGAGAAAGGTAAAAAGAGAAAGAGAATCAGGCCAAGTACATGAAGCGAATGAGGAGAGGAATTCCAATGAAGGACGAAACACTACACCAAGAAAAATACAATTACAAAACAACCCAGTGAAAGATTAAAATATCGAAGAGCAGAGTTTGGGAATAATATAGGGAATAATATAGAAATTTTTGGGCAATTTATTCGAATGGAATAGTATTGCATGGCAAGCATAATACTCGAAATTAACGCACCCAAGAATTTTCAAATTCATTTATCGCTATTTTTGTAAAAATTGCCAAAATTAAGAATTGTTCTATGCAAGCTTTCTACGAAAAAGTTCAAAAACGCTTTCCATAGTTCATTAAAATTGTAACATATATGGTATTAATTTTTTTTTACCGAACGCAAATATTACAGCAACGGACCACTTTCGATCAAAGGCTACTCGGATAAATTCATTTTTTGATCACTCTATAGGACCCAGAAGAGAAAGGTCAAGGAAAATTGTAACGAAAGAGGAATTAACAGAGCAGGACAATAAAAATAAACAAAAGATGCAAACCTGTAGATGAAAGTTTAATTAATTAAAGTGATATGGAAGGTATAGGTACTTGGGAACCGCATGTGATGCCATGATTGATGCTTTAAATGTTTTCATTTATAAATTTATTATTTAAAACGTAAAACGTTTAAGTTATTTATAAATTAGTATTTTTGAAGGCACGAGAATTCTAAAAATATTCACTAAATCGCTATTAAGCGCATCCATTTATAAGATATTATTTACGAGGTATAACGTAGATATTTCAGGTAATTAACATCGCGATGTCTACACTTATAGGATATATGTTAAATTATTGTTATAAGAAGCATGTGAAACTCAACAAGCTAAAAATGGAGGAATATGGCCAATCATTTTTTATTAAATTATTCAATAGAATCCTACACAGTTACAAAAGTTTTACACAAATTATAAACACTCACAAATCTTGGTGAGTGCGAATATATTTAGAAGGCATATCGAAATTATACACCAAAGTTTATGAGCGAAGTCAAATTATCAAATGCAAACTACATTCAAATTGACAAATATTTAGCGATTTATTATTCGAAAAATTCGTACAATTCAAACATCAAAGTGTGAACATTAAACGTTCGAATATCAAACACGAAATACAATGTGTAAAGCGTTTCCAAGTATTAAAAAATGTTATTTTAAATTACACAAATGAAATTTTTGTATCGCAGTTTAATCGCAAAAATGCGATGCGTTAAATTAAAACAAAAACAAATACTCTTTGAACCTACGATGCAACTTGCCTCCACTAGTATCAAGTTCGCGCTTTTTATGATTTAAAGTGACGTATATTTCACATATATTATTTAAAGTACCACAACTATAGCTTAAATAATATCAATTATGTATTTGAGAAATATTTAGAGATATAGTCTTCATATATCGTTGCATCGTTTATTTTTAAAATATGTCGTTATATCGACCAAAATTTTAGCTTCATTACAGCGTCAAAATTCTCTTTATGAATACATGGTAATGGGCGAAACCGAACAGTCTGCAAATGTTACGACTACAACTACGAACAATACAAGAGGATGCGAGTTTGGCAATGTAAAAGCGTTCTTATACATAAACGGAAATGGACATGAGGAGCAGGAAATAAAAGACAGAATGACATATAACAAGAAGTGCGGAAGTATGTCAAGAAGAATGAATATAAAAATGTATGCAATCTTTATAAGGCCAATCACGCCATATGCCTGTTAGGTATGGTCATTAAAGAAAGCAGATGAGCAGATGAGCAGATGCAGATCAAAACGGGAAACAAAAGGATGAAATAAAATTATCCCAAGGCCTTCATGCCTGTGCCAGCAGTGCATATACATATAGAAACTCAGTGAAAATAAGCATAGAATACAAAATAGTCTATATAAGTGTCAAATCATTCAGTTCATTTCGGTGCTGCGTGCTGAAAACAAACCGTCAAAGGATTTCTGAAATATATTAATCAATTGGCTCAAGAGCATGACAGATTTGGAAAACTTCCCAGGCGAGCTTCTTGATTGGCGGAAAATCACGGATTGCAGAATTTGAACGCAAAATTTATCGAATCCCATCCAATCCGACCAAATGGTATTCTTGCAAGAATTACGATTGAGCCTTTCTCTAAGCATTGTTTGTTATGGCAAACAATCTATCGGAAATAACGGATATACTGGTTGCAACAAGCATAGTTAGATATATTTATATTTTGAAACATATGGATTAGTGAAGCATCGTAGAGGCGGTAGTAATGCATTTTCTTGATCATCTCAAAATGGTTTTAAGAATAAATATTTATTACATATTATTCATTTGAAATATTCCATGATTCCATAGTACTATTACTCAAATTAATTATCTCCGATGTTTTCTTCAGCTCACGGAGCTTTGCGTAGGTAACAGAGCCAAAAAACATTCAAGTGCGCCTTTCTATTCTTTTTCTTATTTATTACTTAAAATCAATCTATTCAGCCGTAACCGCAATGGAATTTAAAGTAGTGAACCTTTTTTTGTTTATGGCAGGACTAAACTTTACAATTCTGTTCCTTGAAGTCAACCATTGCCCGTTTCAGGCGAAGTTTGAATATAAATTATTTTTTGAAAACATATACGTCCCCTAACTTATGAGATTATTGCCAATCCCAAAAAGCGCCTACCCCTGCAAAAAACGCGAGGTCATTGTATATTTGCCATATAACCATACCTTAGGAACTTTTTGACAAGTTAAATATAAGAATTCTGAAGCAGTAACCAGTACAATAAATCAGAAGAGTTGTGCACAGTTGCACCCAGATATGCACAGAAAAGTTAAACAGAACAAGATTATGCGCACAGCCACAAACGTGCAAACAAGTTTTGACTACCTTCGAGTAAATTTGGATTTTCTTATAGTAGCACGATTTTCAAACTCTTTGCCCCCTTTGCTCTGGAAAATGCATCGTACAACATTCCCTGTGTGAAGGCGGATATACTCTAATTAACTAACGTTTCACCTTTGCCATAGCGAACGCTGGCCTTACTGGAAACTAACTTAGTTGCACTGTACATTCAAATTGACCTTTGCCCGAGTTGAATATCGCGGAACATTTACTTGTCGATGTCATCCTCCAGTGGTGATCTTCGTTATTGTTACAGAATTAGATCAGCCTCATTCCATTCCTAGACCCTCTTAGAAGTACATATCCACAGCATTATGATTATTATGTAATGTCCAGATGAGGAAATCCGACGTGAATTACAGAGTTCCTTCTGGCTGGTCCATGACGAAATAATATCGCTGACAGATCTTTTCATGTATTCGCCAAGAGTAGTTGACTCATCGACGTTTAGAACTTTTGGGTTTACTTCGTTCGCATAGTCAGAACAATAACCCAGTAGCGAACATTTCTGAGCAACCGCTTCGTCCTGTTTCTCAAATAAAGTTTGCTTGTATGTCACATCAAATCGAAACAGTTTTATCGAAGTCCATTGCATCTAAAATATTAATGTTATTTTCATATATATGGTATTTTATTGCTCTTACTTGCTTTTTACCATTCCTCGCCTTTTGAACTGGTATTAGTATATTATTCAATGAGAGGTAATATGGGCAAGAACTCACGGGATGATTGCAGCGCGAGCCGCAGGCGAGCGCTGTAATCATCCAAGTGAGTTATTGCCATTACCTCGAGTTGAATGCTATACTTTATCCACGACTATTCTTCTGGCAAAAACGTTAACCTTTTTAGCCGAAAATTTTTTATACCGTTTGAGGAACTCGTAATTTCGTTTCGTAAAAGTTTCAATATTTTCTCTCTTATTTATACTCAGTGTACTTCTAAGCATAGAGTAGCAAATGATGAAAATTTTAATTCATTGGCAATTCTTTAAAATATACCAGAAGCACAGTTTCTGACAATGATTTTACGTTCTTACTTGTACTCCAATCCAAATGTTTTGGTAGGCCACATTATATTTTTTGTGCGATTTATCCGGCAGAAGATTGCGAGTTGCTATTTCGGCGATTTTTCTTATTCCAGGTGGTGTACAAATTTTTGAATCATTGTCTGAACACATTTTGTCAATTTGACATTTAATTGTTTGACACGATATTTAATATCGGCCAATTACATAACATTACTTTAGTAGTTACTATGGCGCCTAAGCGTGAGTTATTATTATAACTCACGCTTATAACTCCCGCTGGGTAGTTATAGATACCATTATTTGCAGAAAAGTAATTTGGTAACGTATGTATAACGCAATAGTCGTGGATAAACAATATTATTTTTTATTTATGTTTTTTATCGATCACATCATTAATTCCTTTATCGTATCATCGATTATTATGATCGTTTTATGTTAAACATTTATTGATAATTATAAGGCACATAATACCATAGATACTCATAATACGTTAGATACAATAATACAAATTCTAGAACACAATTATTTATGAACATGAACTTCAATCTTTTCACAATTGTTAAAGTTGAATGATACGCATTTCGTATCCATCATCATAGTTAAGTCTTCTGCAGCTTTACTGGCATCATTCGGATGGGATGATTCAACATACATTAAATTCAAGCCTCTTACTTCCTCCAAAGTTTTACTTGTACGTGCAAATTCCATTGATTCTGTAGTTTTTGATCCACTGCTTATTGAATCGTTTCCGACCTGAATCTTTTTCGCAATTGAAACCTTCTTTGTCAGGTTTTCTTCTAAATATTCCTTTGCAACTTTGCTTGATTCCCAACCACCCAGTTCTTGCAGCTGTAAAATGTCTCCACCGGCATTAACAAGTAAAGTTGCTGAAGATCTCCGAATACAATGGCCGGTGTACATAGCTGGATTTTCAAGTTTGAGATATGACGCAATCTTCTCAGGAATTTTTGAGAAAAAATGAATACCACAAGGTTGAATCGTACACTTTCCATTTCTGTACGATACAAACAGTCTTTTGTGTGTAACATGCCGCGGCCGTAATGCTATATATTTCTGAAATAAAGCCACTAGATTAATATCACCTTCAGATAAAACGGCAAAAAATCTTTTCTTGGGAGTTTTTGAGTCGGGAATGGTAACAACTATCTTACTCTCTAACATCTCAACATCGTCTGTAGACATTTTCACTAATTCATTGGTTCTGCAAGCTCCACCTAGCCCAATCAAAAAGGCCACTTTCATCATTAAAAACTCTTTATCTGGAGCTGTACACACAAATTCATTAACTTGCTCTCTCGTGAGTACTTTGGATTTCTTAACTCGATGTCCAACATTTTTCTTCTTGATGAATCTTATCAAAGCACCATACTTGTCGATTTCCACTCTTTCCTTCAATTCCAAACAAGCTCGCAACATACTGTACTTTGGCCACAAAGATGAAGGAGAATATTCATTTGAGAGTTTCACAAAATAGGCCAGCAAGACCGTTTCCGACGCACCTTGAATTTGTTCTCGTACTCGCCACTCGCAAAACAGACGATATTCTTTTTCGTAACATATTTTCGACTTTTCTGGAAGCAAGTCTAATCGTGCACTATCTGCTGCTTCCAAAATATTTGCAGGAATATCGAAATCTTCCATGGTATATTTCTAAATTACAAAAACGTGACTTAAACTAACGAATTTTTTTATGACAGAAAATTGTTGATTTGTTTAATTGTTTTTGCATTGCCCTGATCACACTTCAACGATGATACGATAAAGCTTTGAATATAACTCGAATATTAGCGATTTAAACACACTCGGACGTTGCCTAAGTGACTCGGCGGCTAGCGCCGCCTCGTCATTGTAGCAACGTCCTCGATTATTATAAATCGCATAATATTCTCGTTACATTAATAGCTATTATATGTGATATCGTCACATCTAACTAAAACTATTCTCGAACTAAATATATTGCATTCAATTGTTCTTTTTATTTATTTCTAGCAAGACGCAATCTCAGCCCATACGATTAGTATTTTTGTAAATGTTCTTATAAACTGCACTCATATTTTGGGGTCTGTCATATCATATACATATATGATATGACAATAATATTATTAGGCTCTATTCATTTCTTTGACAATTCTTTTCTTGTGGTGTCTTTCAACTTCTAATATTTTCGGGTTGTTGGTGTCAAAGGAATGTTTATTTTCTTTGCTATATTTTGGTAAAGCTGTTGTGTCTTTCGTTTTGGAGGCCATACTATATTACGCGTACACTCGTTTATGTAAATATTGTTGTGTTTGCCCTATAAATGTGCCATTGCAATCCTTACACTTGACTTTGTGTATGGTGTGCGTGATTTTTTTATATTTTTGATTTTAGTTTTGAAAAGTATTTACAATTGTTATTACTATGCAAGTTAGACGCCAATTTAATATTGAACCGTTGAAATTTTTTTTGAATTAACTTTGGAATACATTCTATTGAAATATATTTAATTTGATTCGTGCTTGTATTATTTTGTTTAGTTTTGTTAATATTGTCTATGTTGTCTTTATTATTTGAGTGTTCTTTTACTATTGTACATGTGTGTCTTCAGTATATTATTAATATGTTATCATTTAAGTATTCTTTACTTGGGAATGTATAGAATCTGACAACCAAATTGTTGATAGTGCTAAGTTTATATGGTTTAGTGTATATCGCTCCTTCCTGTGCCTTATTTTCAAGTTAAGGAAGTTTATTGATTTATTTGTTTCGTTTTCTATTGTGAATTGTAATATATGGTGAAATTCTCGAAATGTTTTCAATATAGCTGTTTCCTTATTATTAGGGATTGCCAATATGTCATCGAAATAACGCTTGAAAATGGAATTGGAATGAATGCGTCATTCCTAACTGCTATGACAATCCCACGGATGGAACGTAATCACTTCCCACCCACGGGCAGGTAGTAATCAGGGCTGCCACACATTGGTCAATTATATGTTCCGTGATATTTAAGGACCTAGAACGAAATAATATAATTAAATTGACAGGTACAGGTACCATGCGATATGATCCGGTAGTGGGTTACACAATAGCACAAAGTTTGAAGTGATAATAACACTTATAGTTTAAGAAGTAAATGTGTCCAGAACAAACGGTACCTTTTATCGATCCTGTTTTGTCAACCATAAATTAATGGACAGCCTGTAAATAGAAATATTGGTGGAACTTTCAGGATAGTGCATCTTATTCTTACTAAGAACAGGTGGAATTTTCGGCCAGATATTATTGCAAATATTTTTATCAACAATATGTGTCGATCCTCTCCAGCTTTTTACTTCTCATAAAACTTGTCCAGACGGCCATAGCAACCACCGAGGAATGTATATGTGCATTACCCTACTGGAAACGAAATTAACCAATTCTTAAATGACTCAATTTGATTCCTCATTCGACCATGATTGCATATTTGGCTTCTCGTAGATCAACTCTGCCAAATTCCGTGCACTGACTAGCATTTGCATGTTGTTGAATATGAAGCATACTTTTACATTCTGCAAAGGTTAATTAAGACCAAGTTAACAAGTATGCTTCATAGTGAGACCTAAGTAAGCAAGTCAAAAAATGATAACTTTATTAAACGATTCCAGCTTTCATCACCGATTCTTCGTACTGAAAATTGCATCAGTGATGTTCACTAAACAAAACTAGGATCTTCATGATTTTATATTCGTTATGTAGTTTTGAACAATTACAATAATACCATTCGTTTTTCAAGAATATCACTCATAGTCGGTGAATGTGGCGAAAATTGCCAAAAGGCATACGCAGAGAGATAACCAAAGATAAGATACACAAATAAATTAGTATTACTATGGCTTGTATCGGCTATGGCTAGATTTTTCGTTCTACCAAATGTTAAGAAAGTTATATTATTCCTTTGCACTATGTGAAGGAGGAATAAATAAGCATGACATGCAGATACGTCAAAAAGCTACTTTCGTAGCCACTAGCACGACGTATATGGATCTAGCTTCAGTGATCGAAATCCTAATAACTCAAAGAAAGATAGCATTGCGATTAGAGAAGATACATAATTTTTGAAGTTGCATCAATATTCCACAATAACGGATATCTACTCGATATAATTTCAATGATTACTCCGACATTTAACAAAATGGTGCCTATTTATCCACGAATGGCTTGTATCAAATGTGCTACAAATTGTATAATTTCTAATGGTGGTTTTCTGTTTGTTAAGATACGAATACATATTTAAAGTGTTATCTTTTATTAAAGAAATACTAAATTCTAAAACCATTAGCTCCGCCGAGCATTCGGCAATAAATAGAGTGGACATATAGCCAAAAATAATTTAAAGTTCGGATGTTTATCAGGTGATACATGGCCGACCTCCATAATAGTAACTAGATACAGAAATAAACGTCTGATATCAAGAGAGCCGAGTCAGTCCAAATTCTTTCACATGTTAACCAGATTAAGAATTGAGATCATAACCAGTCCAGATTTGCAGCGGTACGACAGTATTTTACATACTTGAGATTACTGCTAATGTCGATTTACTTTCCCTCTGCTTGCCTTCATTTTCGGTTGACCTTGCGTTAATTATTGCATCGAAGTTAATTTGGCAGTACCCGAATAAATACACGCAATCATAATACCAGCCCGAGTTACCGCCGAACGCTTGATAAATACTGCAAGTCTATACACCTCATTATAAATCTATATACGCGAGCTCTAATTATAGATACATTTCAGACAATCGAATACCGTCCACTGCTTAGAACGAATTTAGATTATGCGCGCGTTAATTGCGGCACTTTATCGGACACTCGCAACTTAAGTAATCTGCATGACGTTGGACGTATTAGGTTGCTTTGTATTTACCGTTACATATTATGCAAGCTGAATACCAACTTAAAAGCATCTGTATTCATCAGTGGTTCATAACCAATTATTCAATTTCAATATTCGTGTTTCGATATCATCATCTTTCATGATGTTTCACGACACTGTTGCAATGAAGATTCAATAAAATTTGCGACCATATCCGGTAGCTGAAATACCTGAAATCGGAAGTAAGTTTCATATTTTAAGTTGAACTGTACTGAACTTTATGTACACTTTATAAAATGTTTTAATATGCATTTGAGTTACGTTTTCAATTGACCATAAGACATAAACAAAAGAAATGATTTTCGGGATATTTTATTTTAGATATTGTATTAATAAATAGAATATCGTTAATGGACGATAAAAAGTTTATAATGTAAAATACAGTACAGTGGTTCTGATTTCTATAAAAAATGCTGGTGGGGTAAAATATCTGGTATTGGTCTAAATAGTACCAGTGTCTTGAATTCTCGTCGCTATGACATTAATCGCAACATTTTCATCTTACTGTGATTTAGCATAAACATTAATAGTATGTAGTAGTAGATATTTTTCAGGATAAATCATTTCAAGTAATTATTAAAAAAAAATGTAATTACAGAACCGCATTCTAACTACAGGTCTCTCTTTCATTTAAAGCATTAATATACATTTCATTTACATTTACTAAAAAGATTTAATAGATTTAAAAACGTATTCTATACAACCTTAAAGATGCACAATAATTTTATTTTCCTAGTCATATCATAAAATAAGTTATCTGGATTTCCTTCGACTAATATTTAAGAGTCCGCGCGAGTATATTTATGTCTTATTAATTGTGCATTTCCTATTATTTTATTCTAAAAACTCGCTACTCAAGAAGTTAGAAAAGTTAAAGGTAATATGTGCGTTAATGTTAAAGTTATGCCTTGAACTAAAATATTGTTATATATTTAGAAAAAAATGGGAATAATATTTACAGATGTGCCTTAATATAAAATGAAGCAGCAAATAAACAATGAAAGTAAATGAAAACAAATTCAAATAAATAAATGAGAAACGCAAACGCATCAAAAGAAGACGAATGGGAACCAAATGAAAATATCTGAAACAGGGGCAACTTAAAAGTAAACTAACCAAATAAAATAGATCTGAATATATCAATTTGATAACACACATTGAAATAAAAAAAAATGCAAACATTATAATATACAACATATGTGTATTTTAAAAGACATGTACCTATCTAGCATAGATTTCATATAATTCAATATTTTCAGTATATTTACAATGTGCCTCTATGAAACCAATCGTATTATAATAAGATCAATTGAGTATTTTATTTCTTCATTTTATTCCGCCAACTCGCTTTAGAGACATCTGGCTTAATTTGCACTGTTTATGTCATTGCTCATTAGTCTAAAATGGGTGAAATAACCATACAGCATTCTTCTACATTCTTTCTATAAATTCAACTTGCTTTGCGTGAGATACAAATGGAGGCAAATAATTCAGTGGCTTTTGGCCTGAACGTTGTAGTAATATCATTTCATTTTGGAACAGAAACTAGTAGCGAAAAAAAAATATGGAGTAATATATGCTGAACAAAACCATTCAGTTTTTCCATATCATGCTATACGCTATTGGCTTTAATGGTAATTTACCCGAAACATTATCTAAGTTTCTTCGCCAATTTTTGTTTTTAATTTAAATCATTTAAATCAAAATTCAAAGAGTAATTGAAAGGGTAAAATGGGTTTGTTAACAACGTGCCTCTGCGTTCTAAAATATCAGAGCCTGTAACATATTGGTAACTGCAAGAACAGAACACTGGACTACAGCAAATATATATGGTGACACCATAAATTTACGGTATCGTTTTGTTGTTACGAATGTTTTTTGAACATTTTTAGGTACATATGTAAGTTTCTAACAGTGAAATAACTACCAATAAATGTACTATCAGTTTCAAATATACTGTTAACGTGTAATGGTAAATCAATCTAAGAAACTGGTTAATCGGTTACAGTTAAAACGAGTTTGCATACCCTAGTACAAACGTTAATATTTTTTTCATTAAACTATCTAATTAATATTATTTTCCTCCACAATTATAGATAATATTCAACATATAGACACGATGCTAAAAATAAAAATAAAAACGACGCAACAATCCACAGACATGAGTTAATTTAGCGTATAAGAAGAAATTAATTGCCGCAAAAAGGTACAGAAAAAAATGTTTTCCATTAAGAATAATATGGTGTAATTATATATATTTCATTACGCATATAGTATGTTTTTCTAGAGTACGTATGATAATTAAATTAAATAGACGAGACGAATTAAAACATTTTAGCCGGAGCAAGCAAAATTAAACATTACCATATACATATCATGAAACCGATTTCAAGATACAAATAGGAGACATAAAACGAATATGCCTAGATAATAATAATGTTTAATGTAGCATTAGAGCACCTAAAGTGACGGAAGACCCGAATCACTGCGTCAAAAAACCCACCATGTATTTACACATGAGGGATACGAAACATCACACAAAACTACATACTTAACCGCTTTGTATATGCATGTGTTCTAAAAATGCACCCGAGTAAATATACATTCTACGCGGAAAAATCATTAAACCGATTTTTTCCTAGTCCACGATACCACATAATCTTTGATAGAATTAACTCGAACCAACATTAATTAATTATTTGGAAAAATACTCATCGTTGCTATTTTGCTGCAAGTATTAAAATATGGATAATTTTGCAAACTGATAAATGTGGCACTAAACTAAATTATATCGCATAAAAATATAAGCCATAAGGTAATTTGTAAAATCGTTACTTGTACTTGTTACTAGTACTGGAACAATAGAAAATTAAAAATTAATACAATTCCTAAAGGTATTACGAACAATTAATTAGATTAAGCCAATTTAAAATACATATACAATGAAAAATATTTGATTAAACGGGTTAATTAAAATAAGAGCATCAATATGACAAAGTATGAAGAAAGTGTTCCCAAAAATTCAAAGATGTGAAATAAAATTCAAATGGAAGAATTACCACAAGCTAATCAGCTTATTGACGGAATTAATTGCTAAATTCGAACAAGGAACGATGTACTTAATTTATTACATTTCACAGTGAAACTGCAACGATCAATTGCAAATTTCAATTTTGTTCGCTTTTATTTTTATTTTTATTAAACAACTTTAAAAATCGCAGGTTATACAAATAAAACGTAATGTAATATTTGTGTTTTATGATCAAAATCTTTATTTACTTTGTAACTTTAGTTTATAGACATCAGTAGCAGCAAATTAAAACCGTCTAAATCTAGATGAATTTTGCAAAGTTTATCAAGAGCTTTCAAAGTTTGACAAACTAATGTGGTGTGAGCAAGTTAAATGTTTTATAGACGCACAGTTTTCCAAAGCTCTGGATTGATCTATAATATAATTCTTCTTAGTGTCACTCTTCGCACTATTTTGACTTAATAAACGCCAAGATTTAATAGTTCTTTAATTTCCAATTGTTTACATCAATTTTTTATCTGTGTCCACGATCGTTGATTATATTCACTATGCGATGATGCACAATTGGTGATAGCGATCCTGACAAGATATGCTTTTAAATAAGATTTTTGGAGCTTATTACTGGCGGAAACGCATCCAGGATTATACAGGGGCAGATAATCCGACTAATATGAGTGTAGCTGTAAGTGTATGTTCATTTTTGTCTTATTATAAATCATTGTTATTATATCTTTGCTGGTGTCTTACGCAGCGCGAATAAAACAGCGAGTTTGTATACTATATGGTCAAAAGGAAGTAAAAAACGTCTTAGCCGATTTAAGCTCACATAACTGAAACTTTAAACAAATGAACATTTTGCTTGTAAATTATACCGAGAAAAATATAGGTATTGTTAATGTACATCCATCTACGACATTCATTTTTAATACTTAAAATACAATTAGTTGCAATTTATCCCGACAACTGTCACATAATATGATGTAAACGGTCGTAAACTACCGGCAGTTGGGTATAATTGCCAGCTGGCACTTTTCCATTTGAATTAATCGTATTCCATATTATGCAAAAATTGTTTTATTTCATATGCGGTATCATCAACTGTCGATATTCTCATAAAAAAACCTTTAAAATATGATGGTACTATACACAAAAATTATATGCACAAACTAGTGACGACTTCTGTAAAATAGATTAGATTTTTGTAGTATTGTTGGAAAATGCTGCGAGAGAAAATCGTTCGGAACCAAAGGGTGTAAAACAAGGTGCTTAATTGCCATTTTTTTGGAAACTCGAAGCAATGACATTGAGAAAGATAACACATCATGTAATCGGCATTTAATCGTTTTTGTAACCTGTTTGTGATCAGTTTTGCCATAAAATGTTAGTACAATAATTTTTATTCCATTTCATTTAATAGATGCTCGTGGCTATATTATATAACGCAAAGTAGCTAGTGAACATAATATTAACAATGAGTTAATACAATAGCCACGATCAGTACGTTTTCCTATCAGGTTAATTTGCAGAAAAATAAGGAGAAATTCGCTAATTAAATTTGTTTTCTCCAGTTTGCGCAAAGAAAAATGTTTTATTTTCGAACTCATTATTCGTATCACAAACAACGCGTTGCCGAAGATAAATAATCCAATTAAATTATCTACTACAGGGGTAGGGACCCGGATATAAATACATGTTGTTTGACTTACCGTTTGGATTGCCAGGGAGATCCCCAAAAAGTGCAAGAAAACAAAAGCAGATCACACTTAAGCACTCGCGCATATATTTAAACGTTCACAAATCACCGAAACACTTAAATTAAACATCCGCACCGCTCCTTTTTTATTTTTCATTTTCCAATCACACTCCAATGTAAATTTACTCTTGTTTTCGGATTTGCGATTCTTTAAAATTACATGAAATATGTGTTCACCTCCGTATATGTATTATACTAATTACAGGATAATTTCGTTAATTACACGACAATTCGCACTATATACAGGTAACTTTTTGTGTTTTTCAAATCGTGTTTTTAGTGGTAAACTTCATCAGGATTGCGTCCTGGTGAAATCGTTGGTAAAAATGTCCACAGGTAATGAAGGTGGCGATGTTTCTGCTGCTGCCAATGGCGCAGGAAGCATGTTGAAGTGACGCTCGACAAGCTTCAACCGCGGACTAGTAGATCTAAGAGAGTTGTGGTGTCTTGTGCCCCCACTGTTAATGAAACCGCGTGCAGCGAGAGAGCCTGGCGTTAGTTGGACACCACCCACACGTCCTGATAACCTCTCCAGGTAATTGACGAAATTTTCGCAGAGCGCCTCTTTAAAATAAAAAAGGATCGCTCAAAAATATTGCGATATGTAATGCACCAATGTTAAATGTCTATATAAATAAAATACATAATATATTTTCCATTTGAAGTCCAGGTAAATTATGGCTTATAACTCAAGCCCTTTATTCGCGGTCACAAATTGATTTACATAATTTTGTTTGAAATCCAGTCTTTTTGTTTTTTAAATCGAAAATATTTTGCTGCTGAAAATATCTTTATTCACTTTAATTGCCAAATAAACCGATCATGCATACAATTGTTGAGGTTAAGGGCAAACTATGACGAGACTAAAAACTGTTTAATTTAAACGATTTTCATATCTTTATTAATGAAGTTAAAATATAGTACTCCCCCAAGAAAATGTACTTATTATTATATTTGCCTATATAATATTTCATATGCTAGTACCGCAATCGATTGCTCGTAGATTCTTTATGCTAATCGGTCAATTAAGTACATTAATATTAGGCATAAAGTTCACAAATGTAATAAATAATGGAAAAATTCAATTAGTATGTAAAAGTATGTTTAAAATGTCATCACATTCCGCTATTAAATTTTTGTGGAGTTAAACAAGAGGATTTGTAACCTCAAGTAATAAATTGCTGAGAGGTGCAGACAATTCATTGCTAGAAAATGTGGATATGTTATACATAAATGTTAAATATTTCTAAATTTCTTTTCAAAATAATGATGTTTATAATAAATTTTGAAATTGCCGATAGCTGATCTGTTATCCATTCGACGTCAAGATAGATTATTTGGTCATCATATTTTTACCAAAAACTAATATAATTTAAATAGCGTAATTTCATAAGTTCTATAGATACTAAGCTATTAACCCATGGTCTTGAACTACGTAGTGTAAAATAATAGGAGCAGAAAATTCCATTAAGAGTAGTCACAGTTACCCCATAGGTCGGAGTGGGTCTACTATTTTCACTCACAAGTAAGCTTAACCCTTGTGCGCCAGTGTACAGGATGGTAGCATCAGCTACAATTCTTCATGCGTAGAATCTGTAATCTCAAACATTTGTACGATTTTCTGTATTTATAATTGTTCCTGGCATGTTTTAATCTTAAATGTTTGTAAAATTAGAACAAAATCATTGAAATTGAGAATCCTCCCGTTTTCCGGTACGTAATACCATATTAATAATAATAGGCAAGCTTAATTACATGAGTTTTCTACAAAACGAATTCAATAAAAATATGAAACGGAGTTAAAATTCAGTTTCTATCAATGCATACAATTTTAATTAAATATTTCGTTTCTCACATTATTTAGCGTGGTTTGACATTTGATGTTTATTATTATATCTCGCTGCCAGTAAAAATTGCAAATAATTATTTTATGCTATGATAAAAATATTTTTCTAAATAAATTTGAAGCTGAATGTATTGTGCACTTTGTACACCGCAGCATTGCTACATTTTTAATACCAAAGTTTTGAAACGACAATTAACTATCCCTGTGGAATAAGTATTTCTATCAGAAAATATATTTCAGCGGATGTATTAAGGTGATAAAAGCTGCTTCACTTGAGCTCTCCTGACTACTGCAATTACGTAGCAGTATTTACGTCTTGATGGCAATTTGTTTGTTGCATACTTCTCACTATTTTGAGAGCAATGTCAATTGCCATTTAACAATCAGCCCTTAGTATTTTGAAAGTGCACGTGTTTGAGTTCCTTCGTCCATTAATTATAAATTTGTACAGTAATGAGTTCGTATTGGTAAGTACATATTTGTTGATATTCTTCATAACAATGTATTAATAGTTACAGGTTATTCATTATGTAGAAAATGGAGGCAGTGCGTAAAACAAAATGACCACGTTGTCCCAACTTTACTACAATTGAAGAAAAATTGTTGCTACAATTAGCAAAATATGGCAAAGAAGTGGAATGTAAAAGAAGCAGCACCAATAAAATAAAAGCAACAGCGCGGAAAAAATCTGCAAGGAATCAAATAGTGTCGGAAACATCCAGCAGTTCCGGAATGCTGCTTCCTTACGGTAGAAATATGAGAATTACAAAAAAGTGTTAAAACAGAAACGTGCAGGTAACAGGAAGATATTTTATATGGGAATGTCGTTAGGGTTGGACCCTATTTTCACTTTTGCCCATAACTACTTGAGAAATGAAAATTAAGATTATTGTTGCACATCGTTGGAAACGTCAAAGCTAAAGGAAACTTGGGGGGGGGGGAATTAATGAAATGAAAAAAATTATAGGCAATTTGAAAAAAATGAAATTTGTAGTCCGGGTTGGACCACCTCAGAAAATCTGCAAAATATATGCTGATATGACCGGAAAAAAATTACACGAATCAAATTAATTTGTTTATTGCATCGAATATAATGCCACAATGAAATTGCGCAAATAAAATTATTCCGATTCACAGTTGTGACACACAAAATAACTTTTTGTGAGCTTCGCGCACTTCAAGTGCACATCTCTTTTGCATTCAATATATGCGACGGAATTGTTGCGATTCAAGTATCGTGGTATCGCTTCTGAACATATAATACATCTTCACCCGAAGAGGGCTCTTTCTGCATTTTTTTTCCGTTTCGCTGGTGTTTTAGCGCCTGACTCCTTCAGGCTTGTTGCTGAGCGTTGTTTTGGTATCTTTGAAGCTTCTCGCTTTTTTTGCTTTTCGCGCAATATATCGAGATTCTCTGGCGAGCTCAAAACTGTGCCGGTTCATAGGGCGCCGTCCTCGATTCAATTTTTTTGCTGTTGACAGAGCAGCTTGCACAGGTCCAATTGAGGTAAAAAGAAGAGAAAGGCTGGACTCACGAGACATGGATGTCAATGGCTCATTGTCAGTGGAACTTGCAACTTTTTTATGCCCGTCAGCTACGGAGATATGTGAAACAATTCTACGGCGCTGTAAATTCTCGTCGTTGACTTCAACCTTCACAACCGCTCGATCATTTTCACCACTAAATACCCCTTGCACATAGTCCGAATCCGCTAAAATGTCTGGATTATACGGGGAAATTTTTGTAGTAGAGAAACCGGCTTTAATATTTCGCGGCATCAGCCAAGTCTGGTGTGGATCGTACTAAGCTGGATATCCAGAATTTTTACAGCACTGCCTGTGAAGAACTTTTTATTTTATACAGAATTCACCTTTTTAACGTTTCGTGAAATGAATAACTGAAATGGCGTTGCTATTATCTCGATAGAAGACAAAAATTACAGTGGCCCAACCCTTACTACACAAATGGCCCAACTCTGACGACAAGCGCCATAACCACATGGCTGCACACCACAACCAAACTGATCGCATAATCGGAAATTCCTCTTTGTGTTTACTTACATATTAACCACTCAACGTAATCATATCTATTTTCTTCGCGGATAACATGCATTAACATTTCGTTAAAGTTCTGGAACGATTTCTACAAGTACTGCAAAATTTTTCGCGTCAACGACAAGCCACTGTATCAACGAATCCTCTAATCTCCACACTCAGGAATAAATAATTGAACGAGAAGGTCGTTGTCACCGAAAGAAGTTTCGCTACGCGCGCATGCAGATAGCGCTCGTAATCTTATATGAAATATAGCAATGGTCCTGACGACGGTCCGTCTCTGACGACATTCCCCTAAGAAAGGTGGTGGGCCAAGCTCACCGTCAGATCCTCCTTCAGAAACGGATGATATTGTTTCCGGAATTATTTCATCTCAAGTGGACGAATTTAACTCTGAATTTGATACAGATGTCATAGATAGTTTTGTAAAACCTCAATTAGTAATTTTCTGAGTAATTATTTTGTTTGTAATTATTTAGATGCGATTAATAATACTGACGCTGTAGTCGAGAACGACGTTATATTTGAAACTCCCAACACCAGTTCTATCGAAGTGTCTGACACTAGAACCAACTATACTGACTACAACTCCAAACATCATTATTATCTGTGATACCAAATGATACCAAAACTAATGAAGGGGCTATATTAGTTTCATGTAGTATTGGTAAGCCACTGACAGATTATTTTGTAATAGTAAATAATCAATTGATACACTTTCAGGTACTAATTTGGTTAAATACACGCCTCAAATGTTGAAGAACGCCAAACATAAGGCCCTAAACACTGGCTTTACAGGCAAATGATACAGAATTGGTATTTTTCTTTAATTAACAAAGTTTTCAAGTGTTTGTTAAATATTTTTACAGGTTATTGTCGAACGGGCGATTTGAAGTCCAAACTAGGGCAGAGGGCAGCAAAAAAACAGCTGTTTGTGAAAACCCAAGAGGAGTCCTTCATACGGGAGCAGGAGTTAACCATGGAAATGAAACATGCAGAACAGTTGTACCACGATATGTTGCAACAGATGCGTGAAAAACACAAGCGGGAAATAGGTAAAATTTAAATATACCAACCATAAATCAACTGTTTTTCCATTAAATTCATTTAGTTATTATTTTTCTAATAGTTTAATATTAATCTATCACGAACAACATTATTCTGATTTACATCTCGTTTGTTTTCGAGAATGTTGCGAGTTAATATCTAGAGCTAATTGTATTTCTGCTTCCACTTCTTCGTCATATTCAAATACAATGATTTCTCCCATTTAGATTGTAATATTATGTAGCACTGCAGATGCTAATACAACAGCTTCCACTTTTTGTCTGTTTAATCTAATACCTAGAGCAAGTATTGGAAACGTCGTTTTAATACCCCAAAACATATTTGAATTGGATGTCGCGTTCTGATTTCACTTTCATTAAAGAGATTTTTTACTTGGGTTTCCGGATGTCTTAACGATGTTATTAAATATGGTTTTATACCATAGGCACTGTCACCAACTATAACACTATTATCTCAAAAAATCAAAGTTTTCTAAGCTCGCCCTAATTCTAGAGTTTGCAAAAATATTGGAATCATGAGGTGAACCTGGTCACCTACAAACAATGTATAAAAATTTCAGTCAAGCATCACACACTGCTTGCACGTTATAAGAAAAATATTGCTTTCGGTTGCGAAACAGTTCAGCCTGGACCTGGACTTTGTATTTTGTATTGTTAACATGGGTGCAGTGAAATTTCATCTGGTGCTGACGGCATGTTAATGAGTTGGGGTCGTAGTCTTGCTAGTGCCCTCGTTACTTTGTTTACAATACGACTTGCAATTTGTCAATACCGATGAAATCTCCTACTGCTTGTAGAAAACTGCCCGTTGCCAAAAACCTCAACGTAACTAGCACCATTTCTGAAGGAGTCACATCGTGATCCTACAAAATGACTAGAAGAAATTTTCTTAAAGCGCTGGCAACTATTAGGTTACAATAAAAAAAACCTATCTTTCGGAATTATTTCATATCTCTGGTGTAATTTCGTCAGTTATTAAAGACACAACTACTTTGGATAAACGAAATCTTGTAATAAATTGCTTTTCAAATGAAAGTTGTTTACAATTTCTATGATAATACGTCCGAGTGTAACGCATACATAATATGGAGGTAAGTACAATATTCCACTTACACATATAAAACAATAAATTACACTCGGACAAAATTTGTGGTATTGTTCCTCACTCGATCAGTGCTGTATATTAAAAAATTTATCTTTTATTATTTGATTATGTTTTTCTTATCCGATCCCCCCTCTTCTTAGTCTATTTTGACCTTTGCATTTTTTTCTTTCTTCCTCTGTTACTCCCGTGTTTTATTTATGCTTATCCACCAAAAACCATTTTTCCAGTACTAACCACCTTTTCTCTTCGCTACTAAAACATATTACCTAACACTCTTTCATCTAATGCATCGTTTCATCCTGCCGCTTATGTAAACTCAAAACTTGTATACCTCCCTTCCATTCAATATTTCTTGGTTCATTCATTTTGGTTTTCTTCCAAATATAAATAAAATCTCTATTCTATCAGCGCTGTCTAAAGTTTTTGAGCAAGCAATTAAAAACACTGATTGCCGCAGGTCTCTGTATTGGGTCCCATTCTCGTCATTATATAGGTCAATGATTTAAGTATAAAATAGGCAATATTTAACACATCTTCAAGGTACCTCATATCTATTACAAAAATAAACAAATCGAAGAACTGAAAAGAAAAGAAGACATAAATAAGAAATTGACTCACAGCTAATAAAGCGAAGATTAATAAGTAACAACTGATGTTCAAAAAAAGCAACGAACTAAGCCATCTAAAATTTCTGTGGATTCAAACAGTCGCCAAACATGGACCAACACATCCAAGAAAAAAATATCGTACTCACGTAGCGTAGCGAAAACAGTATATTTCGCGAACTTTCACAGCTTGCTGTTTTTATCCTATAAAATACTTTTGTAGGATAAAACGTGTTGAGAATTGAGGTGGGTGAGGTGAGTATTGGGTATTGACGTGTTGAGTGTTGAGGAGTCAGATTCATACTCAGACTAGACAAATGAAGAGAATGTTTCAACCAAGAGGAAATACTTATGCTAATTTCCGTTTACATATGTTACATATGCGACCACCACAGCTTTAATACAAGAAAATGTTTCAAATTCCATTTCACAGCCTCAACAGACCCAACAATGTATGGGTTTCTGGGGTATAGCATTGTATAATCTGGGGTATAAAACATTGTATAACCGGAATAGATAAAATGCAAAACACCAAAACAATTTGCAACGACTTGTCACTACTACTAGAACGCACTATCTGCATACACCAATGACGAATATTTTAATCATAAATATCTTACATATTTATAATACAACATTTTATTGTGAATATACACATGTGTATTCTTTTATTTCAAAATTCTGATATGTATTGTACTTGTAACCCTATATATTTGACTTCTCATGTGTAAGTTTTCCATGATTAAACTTATATTATTAGTATTGTCATATGTATATGCATATGTGCATATGTTCACTAAAGCAAACACAAATGTTGTTGTAAGCACCTTCTTCTTCCTGTTTTCTTGAAAATCGGGCAAAATTCCGGGAACTCGATCATCAAAAAGCTTCGTTCGGAGCGTAGGAATCTTTTATTCAGTGGGGTAGTACGTCCGATTCCCAGATTTCTCTACTTTCCCTAATTTCACGTGCCTGCGGATAATCACTCAAAAGGTCATCGTCTATTTGTTTACAATTTTTATTGATTTGATATCGCTGCCAGCAGTAAACAGGATAGACGACTACCTTCGTCAAATTAATCAGTTCATTTTATTCAAATCAGAGGTCACAGAGAATCAGGTCAAAGATTGGATCAAAAAGTCTTTTGAAAAGATGCTCCAAATGAATTCAATAAACAGCATTACATTTATAAGATTGTTGCCTCACAAATTACTTCTACCTCCAGTGACTGACAATTTGTCCTTTAAGTCAGTGAAGCAACAGAAAAGAACGCCCACTTATATATTCATTATGGAGTAAGGCCACCATGCGCGTCAAAATGAAAGGACAATTTTAGGATTTTTTTACAGAAGTACGGTGAAAAACCTGTCGAATTTTTTTTTATTCAGCACTTCATGAAGTGTCTATGAGTACAACGATATATTTTTTTAGTTTTTGGCTGCAAAATGGCTGCCACAGGGCGTGGTTCCTAAGATGGGTTTTTTTGGAGATCCAAATGGGCGAACCGACTGTACCCCAAATGTGAACCTAGAATAAAAATCTAAGCAGTTTCCTTCAATATATATCATAAACTGCTGGACCACGTAGGTAATTTTGAATGTATCGATTTGCTGAAAAATGGTGGCCATATGAATAGGAAGTTGATTTTTCTACGTAAAAATTACATATTCGATTGTTTATAAAACAAAAAGTACATAAGTTATCAAGAAATGCCTACGTGGTCTACTAGATTATATATGTGTCAAGCTACTCCCAAAATTAGAAGGAAATCGATAAAGATTTGTAGGCCCTATCGGTTCGCCCGATTTCAAAAATAATAGTTCGAGAAAAAACGCGTTTAAACTTGCGGAAACAAGAAGTTTCAACGAGAAGATTAGACCGAAGATTTCACATTTCCCATATGACAGCCAAGAGGGAAATTAGCAGAAACAATTTAAAATATAGCAAGCGATAAAACTGCCGAAAATACACGGCTGTTCAATTAGAGAGGATTCCAAGATGCTTCAGAAAATAAGATTAGAACATAAGAAACAATCAGCCGTATTCTCTAAGCATCTTTTCAACTTGTTAAGTTGTTAGACTTGTTACGTATCAATCGTAACAAGTTTGTTACGCAAAGTGGTATTCTGTAAGGTCTGAGTCGTTCAATTTTTGTTAGAACCTAACAATTTATTGAAATGTCGTATCAATTGATAATGAGCTGTTGTTACGTGTGTTATTTGTCATTTGGACATTAAAAAAACTGGGTTTTATTCTTAAATAGCATCAGTGATAATTTTTACTTATATTTCGCTGTATTAAAAATAGTAAATAAGTAGGTATTTAATATAAAATCGCTTTTGGTTACAATTTTTGTGCTATTTATTAAAAATATTTTGCGTCATGAATTTGAATGGAGAAATTTTTGTGGCTTTAGTAGATGAGTTAGCTGGCAGTAGAAAATAGGTATGCGAGTTGAATTTATATGCAATAAAAATAAAAAAAATATTATTGTAACCTCACTTTTTATAGATCATGTTCGAAGAATGCAACACAATTGCAATAATTAAACCACTTTGTGAGTACAAATAAAGTCCAGCATCATATCAAACTACTTCTCGCTGGTTCTCAGATTTCTCGTTTTTTCCCCATTGTTAAACTCGCCATGTGCGAACTACGCTATTTTTAATACGAAGGGGTTATAAATGTAATGTTGTCAGCGCATGTGCGAACGCTGATGCGGTCAAAATTACTTTCTATTTTTCTTGTTATGGGTTCGTTTCAATTGCGGCTAACAAGTCCCGTTACAGAATAGCATTATTGATACGCTTGTTAGGATTTCGTATCAATTCAGTCGTTTTCAAGTTTGTTAGACTTATCAATTGCTACGTAACAATAGTTATAGAATAAGGCAGATTGTCACGATAATTTTAGACTACGAAAAATATTTTATATTATCTAACTCAGCAATAAAATGATACGAAGGCTTTTATACAGACAACATTGAGGATGTTCCTAATGACGTAATGTGCGAAAGTTGAGGGCAAGGTACTAGTGTGGTGCGCTATTTCTGAAGCTGGTGTTTCAGAACCTTATGCTGGGTGAGTCAGGGGCGAAGCAGTAAATGCAGACATTACATCGTGCGGGAAGAACCCAATATTGGTTAAGGTAACAATATACCCCATGTGTAGCCAAAGAGGATAACCCCCGGAATGTCCTAAAAAAGAGTTTTGAGGTTTATTCGGTAGAAAAGTTTACGACGGTCGGTGAGAAGCCCAAAATGAAGAACTACGACGAAGAATCTACGGAAAGTTTCGAGTTTAACTCAGTTACCGTCAAAGGAAACCCATAGCCCTTTAGCTATTATGCGATACATTATAATTATTGTTAAAGCTTCACTGAATCGTTTTCTGTACTACCAAGGTAAATAAATAAAACAATTATAGTTTGAATAATTATATTTCAAAAAAAATGCGAAAACTTTGGTTACATACGTTATACTGTTAGATGACATGAACTTATTACGACACATATATTTTTATACAATTGCTAGTCATTTTTTGTAGTTCTTTATCTGCATTTACGTGTATTTTAAAAGTACTCTAGCTGCATCAGTGCCACAAGAAAATCGTCGTCCTTATCTTTTTAATCCGTAATTCCATCAAAATGTAGGTGAAATATAGACAGCATCAATACTATCTGTCTATCATTTTCTAAGTTAGGAGTTCCGGAGTAAACAGAGTTCTCCGTTCGTATCCCACGGTTAAACAAAATGAAAACCTTGTTATATAATTCAAATTATTTTCACATAAGAAAATAATAGTAAGTGTGCATTGACTTATCACGGTAGTATATACCGCCTAATCCCAACGTACGAAAACGCAATATTACGGATAATCTAAAAACATTGCATATATCTTAATTTATTCATATAGTAGATGTATTATGATAATGAAACATGTATAAATTATAATCGTATAAAAAAATATATCGAAACAATGTGCGATAATATATAAAAAATGGCAATATAATTATAAAATTAAGTTTTTTTACAAAGCTCATAAAATTTTAGGATTTAGCGTGATGTACAACTGGTAATCACTAGTCAAAACGTATTTCCGTTAAAATCTCGAGTTCAAAAATTTTCGTGATTACTATACTTACCGTATTCACAAAGTACAAGAAAGTAAAAGGTAACGTTTCCATAAGGAAAATACTGTAACATAGTAAATTATACAGTGCTAAGCGAGACATGTTTCTACTTTAAATTGTTTTAATTAAAAAGACAACTTGTACTTTTATATTTTTAACGCAATTGTCAAAGTTTCCGATTTAAACCATTAAAACATATAGCCTAGCTTACCATATACTATAATTGACAGTAAAATAAGATGTGGATTATTTATTATCTAATTTATTGTCGTTCTAAATATCTTCACACATATTACATTTTTTTTTAATTGAGTGATTCGACGGCCTATACTAGTGCCTATTTTTAGAACTGAGTAAAATAATTTGCCACTCTTCTTCTTTGCTTGTAATTTCAAATTAAATTAAGAACACCTTCGGCGACGACACTAATGTCCTTTCGTATATCGCCGACTTCATTGTGATTGACGGCGTGCATGTTTTATTTATCGGTGCATCGAGAAACTTTACGAGGCAATTTTTTTGAACAACTCATGTAGTTAGAAAATCCGGAAATTGTACATTCGTGCACAATGGTTTATTTAGCAGAACAGATTTGATATTTATTAGTAGCTAATAACAAATAATTTACATGATGCTTTAGCTAAACATTCGACAAATTACAGTAATACCGATTTGTTACACATTCACCCCTTCGAGCTACAAAATTGCGATGCATAGAAACTATTTATTATATTATATAAATGATGAGTATCCTATTACCTAAACGAACACACAATACAATATCCCGGTACGCAACATATATAAAAACGTATACGACAAAATAAAGGTGAAAATGAAAGTTTTCTTCCTTAATTCATAAAGTTAAATTTAGCTAGTGATTTCCATGGATTTATTGTCATCAAAGATATCTCGAAGAGTTACGTGCCTAAGATACAGAATCGACATAATTATTATTTCAATCCATCATTGATTATTTGTTCTGTAATATTATATTAATCACCAAAAAATTGCATTTAATTTATATTTATTGATATAATTATATATTCAGAAGGCTATAGTGTCCATTCTGTAAGCAAAACGTTAAATTTTAACAGGTGTTAAATTTTAGCGGTAGGTTAATATAATATTGGCATTCTGTAACATAGCCGCCCCGTTAAATTTTTAGCGCTACCTTTAAATGGAACCGTTAATTCATAAATTTTAGCGGCTACTCTTCATGTACATGTTAGAATTGACAGTATGGCTTTCGATGGACTAATTCACTTAATAATAGCTGACCGAGCTGAAAACGGACGACAACAGTAAGTTCACATACTTTTGAGTTATAAATTCATTTTGTATTTATATTTATAACTATTTCAGAAGGGAGGTTAGAATACTTCAAAAAGAATTAAGAGATGCAAGCAATCCTTTCACACTTCCCAACGCAATATTTCTGAAATTATTCCCACTGGACAAACAGTGTGCTCAAGGATTGATTGATACTCTTTCCCCGTTGATGGAACAGTCGCAAAGATTAACAAGAATACCGATTCATCTCAGAATTTTCACAGCACGAACATTTTTGGGGCCAAGGCAGTTAACAACTTGACATTGGTCATGGCTATTCAACAACAGAAAGCCAACCAACAGTAAGCCGATGTATAGCTGAAGTAACAGACTGCATCACCAATCACTTGTTAAACGAACGGATAAAATTTCCTAACAATGCTGAAGAAAGGGATGCAAAGAAAAGGGATTTTAATCAAATTGGGAATGAATTTTCACACGTTGTGGGAGTAATTGATTGCACACATATTCGGATTATAGCACCAGCAGCCAACCACCCAGTTCACCCCCAGGAGGTATGTATTATTGCAGGAAAAAATTCTATGCAATAAATACACAAATAATTTGTGATGCAAACAGAATTATTGTGAACATTAATGCACGGTTTCCGGGTTCAGTGCATGACTCTGCAAGTTGGACATCGTCAGGTGTCAGAAGAATTCTGCGGCAAAGTTACGTCCAAAATGGATTGGAAGATTATTTGCTCAGTGACAGAGGGTATCCACTAGAACCTTGGCTGTTGGTGCCTTTCAATAATCCGGCAGAACGCACACCAGAGTCCAGATTTAATACTGCTCTTTCACATATTCGAATAATTATTGAACACACGAATGGCATGTTGAAAGGTCGTTTTCGATGCTTACATGGCCATAGGGCGTTGCATTACAACCCAATACGAGCGGCCAAAATCATCTATTCGTGTGCCGTTTTGCACATGTGCAGAAAATATAATGTACCATTGCCTGACAATGATGCACGTCTACAGCCTGTGAGACCCATCATCCAAGGAAACAATAGGTTGAATGATCACGACTGGTTCCACCAAGGGGTACAAAAGCGATATAATATTCTTCAAACACATTTTATGTAATGAAATTAATAAAACACATATGTACATATTATGCATATTTATTTTTTCCTAAAATCTTAACCTCAATGCGGCACTTTCAGGCCTGCTTCTTTTTTTCGCGGACCGCGCCATTGAAAGTGTTGCTTGTGCCAAAGCGTAGTTCGACGCAGCCAAGGTTTCGAGGCACTTCCTGTGATCTTCTGCCAGCTGCTCGACGGATGATATGTCTCGAGGCCGCCTTCTTTGTCTGTTCACGGTCGGTGTTTCCTGAAAACAAAAATTTATAAACAAACGATACACGTTGACAACTGCAAGTATTACATTTTGACTGGCACTTTCCGTAACATGTTGTAGTGGTGTTGTGGAAGTGCCTGGCATCGCAGATGGATTATTCTAAAAAAAAATGTAAATATTGAAGTACATTGATCGATGTTCACTCACCTCATCGTCAACGGGAGCATCAAATGTAAATGTACAGATGGGTTGGGTGAGGATGTTAAATTCATCATCGGGGCTATACTCCATAGTCTAAACAGATGACACACATACAGAAAGCGTATACGTATAGAGAAAAAAATAAATATTTGCTTACAGTAACGCTAGCATTACCACAATTCTGTCTCGTTGATTGCACACCAGCTTCCGGAATTTCATTAGCACCTGCTACTACTATTTTAGCTAAAAGCTGCATAATTCTCTCTTCCAAGTCTGTAAGATCTTTTAACTTTTTTGGGCCACCCCCGGTCCCCGTTGCCTCCTCATACACAACAACCGTGCCTTGCGTTTTGTGTTGACTTTCAGCTCATTCCAAGCCTAATGGAGAAAATGAAAATTATATAAAAGTACAAGATAACCTTGTTATGTATCTTCCGATTGTATACAGGATAAACTTATTTCTTTCCACTGCGAGACCGTCTTCTTGGCTCCCGGCTCTCTGTTTAGTTCGTCGGCCAATTTCTGCCAACCGTAAGTGAACTTTTGTAGTTCAGCTGGTTTTAGCTTGTCCTGTTGTAGCAGAAACTTCTCCGCTTGCAGCCGGTTAACCGAAAGGTCTTTTTGATTTTTTGACATTCGGCATGCTCTTTTTGGGCCCGACATTTTCCAAATGCAGGATAACAAAGCAAAGTTAACACAAATAAGATTAGGCGTTTTAATGATAACTTAAGCAATAAAATCATATTAATTTGATGGGTTCAATACAAGTACTAAGTATATACTTAGTAATGTACAGAGTAAGGCATATTATTATTATATTAGCAGAATAAGAAGCATGCACATGTGTCTACATTAATCTAACTATAATAAATTTTGGGTACTCACCAATAACAAATAATAAAACGATAACAATTCACAATAATAACTAACAATAACAAAGAAATTAATAAATCGGTCGATTTTTCTAAATGTACGTTGCTAACAACGTGCAGGTGTGGCAAAATAAATTCAATATCTGAGGTTATGTAGCCGGACCATGTGGGACAAATGGTACATTAGGCCTAAAATTGCCGCATTCGACCGACTTGAACCGAACATTCGCGATCATTTTAACGTCGGCGTTAAAATATTTTCATTTAAAGGTAGCGTTAAATTCCGATATACAGAATACGGATACGGGTTAAAAACAGAAATTTTAACGTACGCTAAAATTTAAAGTTTCGCTTACAGAATAGACACTTATGTATGCTAATATCCAAATCTGCTTGCCGCACAATGCCCGAGTACAATTCATGAGTACTGCAAGGGACCTGACGCCCACGGATTCGCATGAAACTACACAGGTAGAACGCCGAGTTACGGCAAGTACGCAAATTCAGGTTCATTATCATGCGAAAATATCTGATAATGATCAAGGTAAATGATAAAGGTCAAGCTGATACAACTTGATATATGCAAGGCAACGTGGGATTTAGTGGCCCCCGAAAGGGACTGTACTGTCTTAGCTGTAATGTTAAAGATGCTATTTATATTATCATATGGAGTTCCATATGATAATATAAATATAAATTGCTGCTGTCGCTACAATGCATATGTGCGTTGCTTACTGTCAACAAATGGGCACATGACTGCCATGAGTCTCTGGTGCTTTTTTAGAAAGGATTACAGTTACTCTGCTGCAAGCGTTTAATATTAATTAAGCAATCGAAATAACACTTACCTAACACTATTAATAAAACCCCATTATTAACACTCCTGCCTATCATATTTGTAAATGTTTCATCTCTTTTGCTATTTACATTACTTTTAACCTTATATCGTTTAATTACTGCGCTACTTTATTACTATTGTAGCATGTAGTTTTTCAACACAGCACGTCATTTCGAGGCAAAATTTCGTTATAAAATATTTTTATCGTTGGATTAGAACTATTGCTAAGATTCTTCGTTAGACATTAAAAGCTTTCACTCGATAGGAATATATCTTTACGAGAATTGCTATTTATATACGAATTATTTAGGAAACACTCGGTTATAGTTTACGAAGGTAAATAGAAGAGAGAGTAAATAAAATGTAACATAGGTACATAATCATAAAGTTTCTCTGAGATCAGGCGATGTAATAAACGGTACTTTTAGGAAGTGTGTCGGACATTAGGGCGTCTTAATGCTCGTCGATAGACGTGCATAGTCAATAATACGGATTTATTTAGACTGTCGTCCCACACTTGGGATTTGATATTAAGTACTTACGTTACGTTTTATAGAGTATTTATCAGTTTATCTTACAATTACATTGTATTTTGAACTCGATATATTGCCTTTCGCATTACTCTACACATAATGGGCATGTTTCGTAAAAATTACATTAGACCTACACTAGATTGCCATCTATAAACATGCATACATGCCATCAAAGTACAACATATACATAGATTATGTAACGTTATTAATGTGTCATTAACAACGGAACATCAGGTAATAAAAACATAAAAACATGTAATAGTTCCTAAAACAAAAGTTTAACATAATCGTTATTAATTTTGATATGGATGGTGGTGGTCTGAGACTGATTCGATAAATAGCGTCCTTATTCCGAGTAACACACAATCCGCCCAATTCCTATAGAACAGCTCAGTGCAAGAAAATTTCAATTGATTAACCGTGCAAAGACAACAACGGGAATGTTCTAATAGTGGCTCATGTGCTAAAATGTCAATTAAATAACTATCAAAAACATTAATCAACAACCACGGGCGGAGCATAGGGATCCACCCTCGTATATATTTTAATATTTTATTTTCAATACCTGCTATTTAGTTACAGCCGAATGGTCAACAATACATTGCTTAAATGTGGTATTTTATTTCTCTTGCTCTGGAGGAGATCCAATTTGAATTTTGTTTTTAATTTTTCTTTTGTGCTAGATGGTGAAAACAAGATGTGTAGCCTCAACTGAGGCAGATGTTACAACAGGAAAGAAAAATATGATGATATGATATGATCGAAAGAAGAAAGATGAGAATATTAAGAGCGCAACTAAGAGAAAATGAAATTGCAAAATTGAAGGAAAAAGAGCGGTATCACAGCAGAGTCAGTAGCGGTACAAGAAAAAATATATCACAACTAACATATCGAGATAAAAGCCGTAAGAAAACTTGCAGGGACCATGGAAAGACTATCAAGTAAAAAACGGTAGTTGCTTTAGAACACCATAGCTCTGCACCATTAAGTCATGTGCAATTAAGGGCCAAAAACATAAAGAATGAACTTAAAAATAAAATAAATGTGCCATAGAACAAGTACAATAAACTGCGCGTCGACTAGCGCATATTTTGTCGAAGGTTATCATTCTGGATTCTGGAACCTACAGCACGCCAAAGTGATACTTACTTATACGTTACCCACACAAGCATTAATATTTTAGTACGTGAGCTATGGACATATCGTCTAAAGTGGTATAAAACATGTATTGTTCAACTACATATATTCAAAAATGAAAATTGCCTCGAACATAAACGCTTCAAGTGCGACAAAAATACAGTGACGTTTTTGTAGTATAAGAAAACCATATGACATATGAAATGGGCTATTCTAATATTTATTGCAGTCATTATTCAGGAGGAAATGTAATTGAACATAGTCAATAAAATATCATTAGCACTATTACACTATGCAACAAATTAAAAACTTTTTTTTCACTGGATTTACAGCATATAATTATTATTCCTCACGTAAACATTATTCGTTATGAAAACATTAATTTTTTTTGGAACGATTGGCTTTCCTGTTGTAACCAGCCATCGAACATTTCCAACAGTTGTCAGCAAGCACGGTTCCCATCTGGCCTGGTAACGTTTCTCAAAATCTGTGATTTCCTGATGGAAGCGCTCCCATGCCCATGCTAACAGAGCCCATGTTTTCGTGGAAGAAAGTTAAATGGGAACGAAGAAAATTAATTTTTAGGGACATCCTGCATCCTAATTCATGGTACGCAGTTAGCATAAATTTAATGTTTTCAAGGAAATCCGGCTTTGTAGTTAGCAAGAAATTTTTTGTGTCGTCGACAAAAGCTAGCCATGCCTGTTTTTCTGTAGGCTTAAGGCTGGCTAAAAAGAAGTGTTGTTAATTAACTTTCTTATATCTGGCCCTACAAAAATCCCTTCTTTAATTTTGGCATCTGTTAACGTAAGAAACCTTTATTTGAGAAATTGGAATCTAGGGCCATATTTTTGTAATGCTTTAACAAAATTGAATTGACCACAAATATAACGAAATAACTCAGTAGAATTAACACAAACGCATGACATTTTGTAGATTTATGACTAAGCTAAATGTTGCCATGACAATTATTGTCATGGCAACTTGATGTTTTTATGAATAAGGGCAAAAAGTGTCCTGTCCCGGGGCCCAATGAAAATAAATGTGGATTTTTTGTCACCTGGGGATACCTAACATGAATCACTATCAGTGATACCAGTGATTTTTTTCGTGTTGCATAGTGATAATTATAAATTTAGTAACTGTATCATTGTTGTTAGACAGTTCTTCCCAAGCATAATCGGTGACTTGCCAAAGCTGATCACCGTTTAGCGGCTTAAAATGTATTTTATACATATTTTTGTATCTGAAATATCAATTGGCAATATGGGCGAATTGTCAATTGGCTTCAGATCTGGGCTATTTGCGGGACAAGGTAAAGAGTTGAGATTGTTTGGTCCTACCATTCTCTTATAACTCGTGTCGTATCAACGGAGCAGTTATCCTGTAGAAAAGAACTCAGCAGTTTTATGACTTATTTTATTAAAAATCCATAGTATATCGTTCCAAAATTGATTTCCACGATTTAAAGATTCTTCGTTTTCATTTGAGACCAGTTGTTTCCTATGTATGTCCCTGCCAGCCAGCCAGATTCTTAATATAGTATATCTAGTTTTGTTAACGTCAAGTCGAGCAGCTACTGCACTTAAGACCAGTTTTCTTCTAACTTAGCTGTGCCCCCCTTCATTTCACGTATCTCATTTGAGATATTGTTGCGGCTAGTCTACACAATTTTCTTGCATATTGCCTGTGCAACAGACGTATTAGCGATTTTTTGACTACTTGCTACACTTTTATAGGGAAATAATTAATACAGAACATGTTTGACCTTAAGATTTTAACGAGGAGTATTATGTTTAAAAAGGCACGGTGGATGGAGGTCTTCGGTGGTGATCGAAGGCTCTGTTGAAGATTTTTCACATAATAAGAATGAATTTTCTGATAACTTTCTACTACTTATAGTGACGACGACGTTCGCTTGGATTATGTTGAAGAACGAAGGTGCATCTTCAACATCGGTTTCTATTGCTTTAGATACGAATGAAGAAAGTGTATTTTCTATAAGAAGCAACATCACAAATTGTACGTTTAATGTTAGAATATATAATTATTATATGTATTTATTATAATAAATAATAAATTTACTATAAAACTAATGATCTATATGCATATTTAATTAAGTTAATTTGGATCCGCGCAAAGCCGTGTGTATATTTGTTAGAGTTATTTGTAGAAACATGCAATAGTTTTGGTATTGTTAATTAGTCCCAAAATCACGATCCTGTTCCGGTACCGCAGATGCCTACCGGCGTTTGCCGCTAAAGGTTCCGTCGAGCATGCCCTTCGTACTTGTGCGTGTTTTTCCAAATTAAAAACCTTGCATCTCTTGTATAGTCACGTACAAAACATTATCTATTATAAAACAATTTCGGCCCGGCAATTATCGCATAAATCCACTTTCCCAAAAACCGTCATTTCACGACGCGCAAATCCATCACAACGCTACGGTTCTAAATAAGCCATTAAATATCTTAATTTAAATTATTATATGGCATGCACTCCCGATAATTTAGATTTTCTAATCTTCTTAGAATCGGTCAACCAAATGTCGGGCAAAACATCATTTTCCTTTGTCAGTATGAAATTTGTTTCCTAGACAATCATGAGTTCTTCGTCTAGTAACGCCTAGCACCAAAGTAGGGGCATTTCATCCCGACCAGTGATATCTAGCGAACTTTAGTATAACATCAGAATCAGTCGAGGAGTCGTAACACAACACAACAAACACAGCAGTATTAATCGAGAATCACTCAAGTATTAATCAAATAAGTAGCAGTCTCGATTGATACTGCTATACGTGTTGTATGCATGTTAGCTACCTGTACTCTTGTACATGTTGTAGTATACACCAAGTGCAAATTGTAATTGTAAATTAATTGTAAGTAAAGTGTTAATAAATAGTGAACAAAGGTAAAAGGAATTTTTTATGCAACTAAGCTTTCGAACGATATAATAAAGCCCAGACAATAGCGGTGCACATCAGTGGCGTAAATCTGTGAGCGAGACCTTACAAATCGCCACGAGTCGACTACACACAAATCCCCTCGTTCACGTCACGCAAACAACTAATTTTGCGTCGGTAAGTATTTCTAACGTTTTTAGATCGGTAAGTAATTTTGACGTGGTCGTAGTTATAGCAACTGCTAAGTGCTGACACTCATTGATGTAATTCCGTAGGACTGCTCCGAGCACATTAACATGCCCCGATGTTTGGCAATTGTCAACGGTAAAAGGGTCCGCTGAAGTGAACAGTGCTGTTTTCATGTTGTGATAGCATTGCTTTTACCACGATATGTGTATGTATTGCTTGCTTTGGTGAGATAATCATTAGTAATGCTATCTTTTTATAATTATTATTGTCTTTCCCCCCTTAGGTAACGGGATCCGCTAATAAATATCGTACAAATATAGTTACAAATGTCTGATATTGCTCTTAATATCTTTCACGTCATAAATTATTGATGCAATATTTCTTTGTTTTTTAGACCATTTAGTTGGGCAGTTAGTTCTTGTCCAATCATTTCAGTCAAACAATTTGTAGCAATTTAGGGCAGGAACATGATCATGCTGGGAAAACATTCTGCCTCATAGTTAGTGGCAGTTCGTCAAATGAATTAAATCAATAGCGAGGAGTGGTTAATCAAGGCGTCCCTCAGGGTTCGATACTAGGTTCATTGCTTTTCCTAGTACACAAACGAATTAGCGGATGTTTTAAATTCAATTTGCATTTGATATTTCAAATTATAATAAGGTCTACTCATAAACATTTTAACAATACTTGACGAGTGGTTGACTAAAAATAATTTCCAGCTTAACATAAAAACAATACTAATGGATTTCAAACAATCAAAAAGTGATAAGCCAATAGGCCGATTCAATGAAAATGTAGTTACCCCAACCTCCAGCACCTCGTCCTTAGGAGTAACAGTGGACGGCAAACTAGATAACTAAATTGGACGAAACATGTTAACGAACTAGCAACAAAAATAAGTAGCTTCAGCTACGCATTGCGTGTCGCATCTTTCTTTGTCAACACTGATGCCAGCCTTACAGCCTATCATGCATTTGTAAATTCTCGTCTACCGTGTGGTATAATTTTCTGGGGAAACTTAGTTGAAGTTGAATGTTTTACAATTTTGCTAAACTTTCATAATATAGCCTGAACATACTGAATATCTAGACTAGTCAAAAAAAGAACGTAAATTACTCTACAAGAAAACACAAAACAAATATATCGAGGAATTTCAAAAATTGTCGATGACAACAAATAAATTAAGGTATTGTAGCTAAGAGTGTCCAATTTAATAATACATATAATTTGTTGATGGTTCAATCAAAATTGATGTCCCCATAGTCTTGGCTCTTTTTTTGTAGAACACTGTATTTCAGTTATGTATAAATTTATTTTAGTAATCTTTATGACCCCTCTAGAAAAATCACATTAGATCGATTTGAAGCATTATTTACGGTCTATGAACAGTGATATTAACTTGTTATTGACAATTATTTTTCAAGGAGCTGTCGTTTGAATTTGCTCGTTGAACGCACGGAAATAATAATCTAGGCGCCGAATAAATTGCACATATCGGCCATAATAAAAATTGAAGTGCAGTTTCTGGAGACAGTAACGATTTATCGCTATATGTGTTTCCTGTTAACAGTACAACAATGCATCGTAATATGTCTAATTAGAAATATTATTACTGTTACTTAACAGCGCATTTGTCGAGAATATAAAGTGCATATATATGTATAATATTTTAATATCACACAACAACAATAGGGCTTTCTACAACACTTTTTTATTTATTTGTCTGTTTTGGCGATGTGTGGCTTTTGTATTCTCCAGCATTAGCAGGAGGTTATACATTTTAATAAATATAGGCATAAGCGACATAATTTTGTGAAAAAAGTGTAGCACTATGCAAGCCAACATACATTACAGTACATTTTGACGTAGACGTAAATGCGGATGCAGAAGTAAAGCAACGTAATAAATATTTGAGTTTGTCAGTTACGTTTTAGATAATTGTTGTTTTGGTTTACAATCGTCCGAATTCGATTTGTTTAATTTCGACGTTGATTATCATCGCTGTAATTAAACCACGTTCGCACATTTTCCAGATATTTACACCGTCATCTAATTTAAGGTATTCGTGCGATAAGATAATTGGAACGGTTTGTTATGTCTATGTCTTTATCGCCGTGAACTGCAGACCGCCTGCTGAAATTCATCACGTTCGTTAACCTCTGTTCTGTCCAAGCCTAAATCCGTTGACAAACGATAAATAATAATTTTTCTACACAAGCGCGATCGCTATAAATCTATCAGTGTACAAAGTAGTTTAAAAATCGATTAAAATTTTCATTACGTATAGTTTTTATCGATTAAAATTCTCGCAATTCATGACAAATGTAAGTAAATACATATTGTCAAATTAAATTAGATGAAACATACATATAGTTATGTAGCATGGTTATTTTTTAAAAGAAATAAGTATTTTCATTCTAAAAAATGGATACGAATATATACATTTTTGTGTATATCGGTTAAGGGTTGCGTAACGATCTGTATCGTCTAAATTATAATGTGGCAAAGAAAGAAGGAGAGTGGGGCACCCCGTCTTCACCAGAACGTATATGTGGGACCATGCGCAATGATATGGCAGTGACGTGCGAAAGGGTACATCATAAATATATGAACATAGAGTTGAATGTCACTTTGAGTATATCAGTTGTGTTAAATGATGATGAGACACATCTTGGAGAGGAATATAATAATAATAATAATATGTACCTTTATTGAATGTAAAGACATTTAGTACATTATATATCGGAGTATATAACAATAAATACCAAGTAAAACGCTTGACATTGCCCAACCCAAAGAAGCAGCTGGCCCAACAAGCAACCGGATTACCACCCATAAATTAAACAAACTAGTAGATTGATTGTGGCACATATCAATAGGTGGCATCTAACCTAAGTACAAGGAGGGACCGAAAAGTAATGAAATCATACTGCTACCATAGCAGAAGGGGCAACTGATGGTGGAGTTTTGATGAGTCATTGTGCAAAGAGACGTCGCTGTAAGGCCACCTGCACGCGCGTAGCATTTAGTATAAAAGGGTAACGTTTGTTTGCGGCGAAAACAAGAGAGACTAACGGGAACAACATCGAGCAATTAAATTTTGTTTCCTTTTGGGGCGCAAACTTTTGTAATTCAAACTGCTTACAAAGATAGTGCTTTGAGTAAACCACGAGTGTATGATTGGTTTTTAAGATTCAAAATGGTGAAATGTCAATTGATGACCAACAACGTTCAGGGCGCTCCACAATGTCAGTTCGAAGAAGACCAACATTTTCTTTTGAAACTCAAACGAAACTTGATGTTAGTGTCACGATTCCGCAACGAAGCAAGTATCAAGCGACTGGAAGACAAGCCAATTAAATCAAATATCCCCAGACTTAAAAGGGGCATGCTGGAATCATTGAAGGCCATCTCAGTTAGTGAATTCCAAAATTATTTTGAACATTATGTAAACGTATTCGCAAGTGTTCATCAATGAATGGAGAATACTGTGAAGGTGGTTAAGATTAAATATGACAAATATTGAAAAATAAATGAGTCATTGCGAAATTCTCGTTACTTTTTCTCACCCTATAGAATCGCATAGCACGCTGAGGGGTACGCCTTCGATAATAGGAACCTCCGAACTGTCCCTGAGAGGGTGACGGTAATTCTGTGATCGTATGTCTAGAGGGCCGGCCAGGTAAGCTATTATCCAAATCTGCCTGCCGAGCAACACCCATTCCTCAGCACGACATGGAGATTGACACTAACTCCTCAGGAGAGCGACGAGTTATGTCAAGTATACAATTTCAGGTACACTAGCATGCGAAGATATCTGGTAAATGGTAAACGCTGATAACAGGATAAATTCAAGAATAGCAACTAGAGGCAACCAGGGATCTTAGAGGGACTAGTAAATAAGTCTACTGAAAAGTGCTACTTATATTTTCATGTGAATCTGAAAAGACAACAGATATATCTCAAAACAAAAGATATACTAGACAACACCGCCTACTGACTGCGATGAATATTTTGTAATAAATAAAAATATGGAACAGGATTTCCATAGATTCATAGAAAAGCACAAGGAGTTCTGTAAATGCAATGTGTTGCTGCAAATAATGGTTTACAAGTTCAATAATAAACACTTTCATAACTAACAAAGCAAAATATTAAATTATAAAGTTATTAATAAATTTCGAAAATAAAACAGTATATTTCTCGCAACCGCATTGCTCCAATACAGCATATGTTAATAATATGAATAATACGACAGCATAGAGCGAACGCATTCATAATGAACATGGTTTAAGCATTAAGATACAAAGGTAAGTTATTAACGCCGGGGATTCAACTCTTTATCCCCAACAACATTCGCCTTTCTTCTCGTCACAATGTGTGTACTTATTTTCAGTTTCTCGCGTTCATCGTATTTCTGCTACTGCTTGCCTTTATTTACATACGAAAATACACATGGCAGAAGCAATACATTTCGCAAGCAATTATCTGGTTCCTTATTTTTAACCATAAGCATCCCAAGCATCAAATATTATTATAAATTAATTTTGTTTGATATCCACTATTTCTTGTCTTTCAAGCCCCATTCAAACTTAAAGCATTTCTACTGTACGATCACAAGTACTAAATGTTCGCAATTTGGAACGAATGTTATTTTAACAAATATCAATTTATTATTTTAAATAATAGGTGTTCGAAGCGTATAATTTCTGGAATGGTTTGGCACGTTATAAAATATTCTTTGAAGATATAAGTATATATAAATAAGTCTTTATTTCTGTTAATAGAGAGACATGAAATCAGGTTGAACAAATTATCAGTATCGTTTTCTGCCACATTGTTTATAATAAAATCAATTCTTCTGTTACTACAACCAAAATATAGCGGTCGTTTATTGAAAGTGTTAACATTTACGACTGTGCGTAGAAAGGATGGTATTTATTTTATATTCACCTGATCCTATATACGTGGAACACAATTGCACTTATTGTAATTCACTAAAGTTTGTAACGACGCTTTCGCCTATAGGTTATATTAACGCAAATTAACGTGTAATAAAAAAACTTTGTTAAATAATCAAAGTAGTACTGCATGGCGAATTTTCTTCTAAAATTGAATAATGTCACTTATTTCAAATCATGATTTAATTGGTACGATATCGTCCTAAGAATATCGGCAACGCCTAATTTGTTTCCCAAACATAAAAAATAAATTTGCCCTAATTTGTTTTAGTTATGAAAGTCAACTTGCGGCACATCTTCATTTTGTACACTTTTTTCTTGGTAGAAATTGTTTCAGCAGAACCCTTATTAATAAGTCTTGTCAAGATCAGAAATGATGGAGGTTGTCGCTGTCGATGAAGAGCAAACAGTGCATTATAATAACCATTACTATTTTCAAGAAGACGCTTTATTTTCCTCGTATTATATCGTATCCGGTTGCATGTTGCCAAGAGATATTGTGATCAAGATTCTAGAAGAATAGTCCACAAAAAGCAAACCTATACAGATAGTATCACAGCCATCACTACCCGCTGAGTAGTAGGACCGTCATTGTCCAGTAACTAGGAGTCCAGATCTTCAAATTGTTGTGTTGTGAGTTGTAACATATTTTCTTATTTTTCCAGCATTGACGTAAGCTAAATGTTTAGTTTTATTCACATTATTGTGTCATTAATTACTGCTGGAAACTCTTACTTTATAATAATATAGTATATAACGTTGCTGTAACGCTGCACAAGTTAATTCTGCGATTATTTTAGCTTCAGAGGTTTATTTAGGTTAGGAAAACAAAAGTATTGCTGGCAATCAGTTCTCATTTTTAGAAATTTTACAATTATAATTAAATAATTAAATAAATATTCTTTAATTCATACCATTTTTAAATAGGCTCGTTTTATAACATTTTGACTTAATATCCCAACATCGATATATAGGTATAACAAATCATACGTAAGAATTAAATACGACCATTGTAATGTAATTTTTTAGTCTATATATTATATTACTTATAAATCTGGTATTTTCTACAGGTTTCAAAATGTCAATGGTTCATGAAAAGAAAACTAACCAGCAAAGTTAGGATTGTGCAGCCATTGGACAAGACATCAAACCTGTGAGAGACAAGCCTTTTGTTACTGCGGCAAAAACGTTCAACACTAGATCAACATTAGGTAAAAATATAGACCCAATCGAAAACAATTGTTGGACAAATACAGGTCCGTTTTTAATGAAGTTCAGGAAATATAATTAGTAGACCATCTCTTGGCCTTAGAACACCGTTTCTATGGAGTGTCCAACTAGCGGAGGAGGACAATTTACATCATAGATTTTACAAAGAAAAATATATGGCTGGTTATGACTAGGTTGCAGGTTTTAGAAATCGTAATCCTAATCTGAGTCCAGAAACCAGAATCAGTTTCATTAGCGAGAGACCAGGTTTTTAATAACCCAACCCTTGATAAGTTTCCTGAAATTGGAGGTCCAATATAAACATTTCCACCCGCCACATACAATGTTCAATGCGGACGAAGCTGGACCAACTACTTTTAATCAAAAAACAGCGTATTTTCACTGAAGGGGAATGAACCGATTGGTGGCATAACATCAGCTGAAAGAGAACTTCTTTCTACATTTGCAGTGTGCATGCTGATTGATGGAACATTATCCCACCTTTGGTACTTTCCAAGAAAACGAATGAAAACCGAATTGCAAGATGGAGCACTTCCCTGTACAGGATTGGCCTGCTATCCAACAGCATGGATTTCCTTGCAATTTCCATAAGAAATACCAACCGAAAGAGGGGCAAGCTGCTGTGGCAAGGCAACATCAAGTTCCTTCAAAGTCTCCATATGAAAAACAAAACATTGAAGAGAACCAAAAAGCAAACTGAATATTTTACCGATACGAAAGTTATAAAGAATCAGTAAACGAAGGAAGGATAAAATCTTCCGGTTGTCACAAATAAATCCGTGAAGCGTATGGTGGATGTGGTGAAGGTGCTATATTTGCTATATTTATAGTTATAGATATCGATGCTGCACTCCATGCTAAATGCTTTTTAAATTGTACTTCCTTTTAAATTAAGTGAACTAAAAACATTTTGTCTAGGAGTGGCCACTTTATCCCAGTCTCCCCGTGTATAACAGTAGTATTAGCCAGTGGCGCGATCACAATGCTGTTCTAAGTGATCTAGCTTCATCTTTTGACAAATTACTTTTCGCAGGCATTGCTTTGCGTAGAATGCCTGTATTCGTGTATTTCTTTGGCTTCCTGCGGATTGTTGACTTTAGGTTGCATATTTTCTGCTGGGATTCTTGACGATAGTGCCGCGTAGTTGAAGCCATTTCGTAGCACGCTTTTTGATCCATTTGTGTTCGACAGGTTTCATATTTTTGGATTTCGCTTCCTTCGATTTTGTTTCCTGGTTTTTGAGCCGATTACCAGTCGTTCATATTTTTGTGTGTAGGTCTTTTTTACGTTTTCTGCTTCCGCCTATTTAATAATTAACTCTATTTCGTTCATAGTTCTTTTCGTTCTGTGCAAGGTTTCTCAAGGCAATGAACGTCACCTGCTCTGTTCAAAATGTTGTTTTCTTGACTTCCTCTCTGAGACCCCTATTTCGATTTATCTTAAATCTTCCAAAACGATTTTTTAGATCTCTATCATTTTATAGCCGCAATATTCAAATTACATGATCAGGTTGTTGTTCAAATCGAGAATATAAGACGCTGTTTTGATTCTGCTGCAATTCACTTGAATGTTTCATCAAAAGTTCTTTGCCCAAATACCTTTTTTAATGCAAAACATTCATGTTCTCAATTTTTCCTACTACCCAGTGTAAAAGTTCTTAATATTATTTCTTTTATAACAATATATTATATAAATAATTAAAACCCACAAATAATGTACACAAAATGATCCGTATTTCAAATGTCTTTTATTTCTATAAATCTTTTCCGTGCTGCAATCCGACCTCGTGAATTTTTACATGTCAAGCCCATTCATTTTTTGCAAATCATTTACATACTCTTAGTATAATTCCATATTCAAAAAGTTTTGTGTGCTTCATGTTCTAACGTTTTAAGTTCAAAAATTTCACATTCCTATTTATTATAATAGTTTTATTTTCAATATTTTATCGAAAATGATGACATTATCTACAACGTAAGAAAACAAAAGAAATATAATGGAAGCACCACATCATTAATTGACCCTATACAATTCCGATAAAAATATGTAATCATCTCAGTCACTCACTTGCATGGTACAATGCAAGAAAATGCCCTTACCTGAAAACAATGATAAAGCTTTATTTCAGCGTTTCTGTTTTTGAAGGAGTGTTTATATTAGACTCACTCAATCATACATATCAGAAGTGTGGTATTATTATTATCATATATAAGTTTAATTTCAAACGAATAATTCAATTTGATACATTTTTCCAAAACTAACAAAAATTTAAAGCGCACACGTGTATTTTCGCGTAAATCTCGACTAATATATTTTCAAACAAATCACTACATTATTAACACAGCTGATCACGCGCAATTTGGGTTTCCAACTGAAGAAGACGTAAAGTATAATAGCCCGACTATTTTAAAATCTTCCACATTAGCTATTTTAATATTCATCCGTAGTTTACGAATTCCGAAATTCCTGAATATTAAGCGTGGTACGGCGTACAAATAAACCGCAACATTATAACAAGCGGAACCTCCTTTTCGTGCCGTGAAATTCCACAACGCACCCTAAAATTATCGACTATTACGTCCGTTTTGAAAATTGCAGGTTAATTTTCGAGCTTCCAGGCACCGCCCTCTCGTAAAATATGAGTTCACGCTTTAACGTTCTGCGATAGCCAATCTAAAAGTGAAAAAATTTAATTTAATCAACACAAGAAAGTTACATGTTAACTTTTTGTAAAGAATGAAGTCGAATGCCGATTTTCTATATCAACTAACTTATGTGAATTCATGATATATATATATATATATATATATATATATATATATATATATATATATATATATATATAAAATAAAAATTGTATACAAAATGTGCAGATAGTGGATGCAGATGCACTCGGTTATGATGACGTCACAAGACGCAAGAAAACATATAATATATAATATATATATATATATATATATATATATATATATATATATTCCTTTTTTTCTTGTCCTTGGATTATGTGAGTTAATTGGATCTTCGGATTTATAGGACACGGACAATAATAAAAAACAATTGTCTCGAAATGCTGACAGTTTCGCCTATATTTAATTGGCTTCTTCAGAGCTACATATAACAACAATATAAAAAATTTCTCTTAGTTAATGATACATTATATATAAAACAATAATTCCTTTACCTTACCTTTATTAATACAGAGAGAGGGTTTTTTGGGGAAAAAATAGCTTTGACATTTTTTTGGATATTTGCGTATATTGATTAAGATTATTCGGCTTTAGTATATTTTAAAATTGACCGGTTGTTGAACGTGCATTAGAAAAAGGATGTTTATTAAAATGTTTGTAATAGATGTAAAATTTTTAAAAAAATTTTAACGGAGAGGCAAAGATATCGTTTTGAAAGGTAAGGGAATTATTGTTTTATATATAATGTATCATTAACTAAGAGAATTTTTTTATATTGTTGTTATATGTAGCTCTGAAGAAGCCAATTAAATATAGGCGAAACTGTCAGCATTTCGAGATAATTGTCCGTGTTCTATAAATCCGAAGATCCAATTAACTAATATATATATATATATATATATATATATATATATATATATAATTGTAAATTATATATTTTTCATATATTTCTTGCCAAATTAATTTTAATATTATTTGATTTTTGGTATTTATTTTATACCAGTGCTGGGTTATTTTGGCATTTATGTAGAATAAAATAAAAACTGTTCTGTTTTATGACTTCACTGTTATTTTTATTTTTACGTTTCGACAAGATTTTTGTCTTCTTCAGAACTATAAATTTATGTGTTAGTCTTTCGCGTTGCAAATGTGCACATTTGCAACGCGAAAGACTAACACATAAATTTATAGTTCTGAAGAAGACAAAAATCTTGTCGAAACGTAAAAATAAAAATAACAGTGAAGTCATAAAACAGAACAGTTTTTATTTTATTCTACATAAATGCCAAAATAACCCAGCACTGGTATAAAATAAATACCAAAAATCAAATAATATATATATATATATATATATATATATATATATATATATATATATATATTAGGGCGGGTCAAATTGTATGTAACGATTTTTTTTGATGAAGCGTATAGCAAAAACGTAATCTATAGGTGATTCTGAGAAATTTTGCTCAAGAGACCATAGCTCTAAGTCGGATTTGGAGCCCCCCAAAATTTCAAAATAGAAATTTTTCCATATATACATAGAACAATTTAATTAAATTCGTCATAAAATCGGATAGAATTATAGTAGATTTCTCAATCTGGACTTGTTTGAAAGGTATTTATTGATACCTGTAGAATAAGTCGTCAATGGCAGCATTGTTCAATTGAACAACTTTGTAACACTGAATAATGACGTTTACCAACACTAAACGTTGCCAAGCTTGCTTTTCCTTCTTCCTTAATCGTTCATCGAGCAATGCACACGCAGTTAAAATACCAAAATACTTAAATAAAAACTCTGTTATCACAATACCAATATTTTTTTTTATTTTTAGATTTAGTGTGACACAATCAAAGAGTGCAGTGATAATATCAAAGTTATTATGGATAATCAAGAACCATCAACATCGTCTACGGTGTCTTCGCAAATGGAAGCAACAACATCAACAAGTTTTGACTCCAGATTGACTAACATGCCTCATCAAGATATTGTTGTTTTTGGTTTATCAAGTGATTTAAATGATCTTAGTTTGCCTACTAAATGTGACATTTTAAAATATTTTTTTTTAAGTGTTCGTGCTAAATTTGAAAACAAAATGTTCTCGTATAAAACTTTTACTCCTCACGTAACAGATAAATTGATCCAAATTTGGTGTAAATTACATATTGAAATCATTAATAGAAATAGTGTTTTAAAAAAATTAACTGGTTTGCTTGATAAATACCAGAAACATGTACAACATAGAAACAAAAGAGTTGAATTTAAAGCATTTGTTGATTCAATAAAGGAATTATTTTATATTGGCAAATGTAATTGCAAATTAAAAACAACAGAATGCTCGTGTGGATTGATTCCAGAACATCTAAAAGAATTTATGATGGACCAGCATAATGATAGAAAATTCACAATACCTGAATATACGGAAGACGTTGAAGAAGTAGCTATAACAATACCAACACTTACAACTGGTACCGATGATCCAAGTTACGAACCACCTGAATTACACATGGATGAAGATGAAAATGAAGCAACAACAGAAGTTCCAAAAGCAACTGTTCAAATGAGACGAGGTCATTATCTCAAAGATACGATGCCTTAAATTTTGCTATGATGTGTGATAGATTCGGTGTTTCAGATAGTCGCTTCATGTTTAGCAACAGCTTTATTCGAAGATATAAATTTTAGAGATGTTCATGGTAATCTTGTTATTATGGATGAATCAAAAGTGGCTAGAGAAAAAGTTAAATCTAGAGATGCAGTGCTTCGTACACGACATACAAATTCTTCCATAACTGCATTCTCTTTCGATGGTAGAAAAAATGACTCATTAACTACAGAGAAAATTAATGACAAATTTCATCCCACTATGGTAAAAGAACCGCATTTAGTTGTTCTGAAAGAGCCCTATAATGAGTTACTTGGATATGTAAATTTGGGTAGTCAAGAAGATGCAAAAACCAAACACAGAAAACTGAATGCATTTTTCAACAATAAAACATTAACAGTTGATCAATTAATTGGCATATGCAGTGATGGTGAGCCAGCAAATACTGGAACAGAAAATGGTGTTTTACGATTATTTGAAAAACAGTTAAATAGACCAATTCACTGGTTTATATGTCTGCTTCATTTCAATGAACTGCCATTTCGTCATTTATATGAAGCATTGGACAAAACAGTCACCAGTGGATCACGAGCAGCAAGTGGAAAGTTATTCAAAGCTATTCAAGAATGTGAGAAATTGCAGGTAACACTTTATTTTATTTAATATCATCATTTATTATCATTATTTATTGTCATTATTTTACTTTTTCGATTGGGATAAAGTTAAAATAAAATAATTGCATTTTAATTGTTCTAAGCATTTCATTTTTCAGGTAGTAGCTGCTTTTGATCCAATACCACTGGAGAATATGCCTGCAATGATGGATCATGAACATGAGCTCGAACTATCAACAGATGTTAAATATTTATATCAAATAGCTAAAGCAATTTCGAATGGTATTGTTCCAGTTGATTTAGCTAACATTAAACCACGACCAATTGCACATTCTCGTTGGTTAACCAAAGCAAGTAGATTACTACGATTATATGTAACAACTAATACACCATCGACCAATTTAAAAACTTTGGCAGTTTATATTAGTACAGTTTATGTACTTCAATGTGAAGTTTTATAACTCTGTTGTGTACGGCAGTGCACTTTTATTAAAATTTATACGTTGGACACGATACTTACAACCAAACTTTCGTAATATTGTAGATGGTGTAATTCAAAACAACTCATATTACGCACATCCAGAAAATATCTTATTAACAATGTTATTTGATGATCGAAAAGCAGTACGGGATAGAGCTATCAAAAATCTGATTTTACACTATCGAGAAAAATTGTACGATCCAACTAAACTCAGAGTTTACAAAAAATATATCTTAAATTTCAATGCAAATTCAGAATTTATTAGTTAAAAGTTCATTTTAGGCTATTTTTCGACAAAAAAATCTTAATATCTCTACTGAAAATAAAAAAAAATATTGGTATCAATACAGACTCTGAAAGGTGATATACCTTTCAAACAAGCGCGATTGAGAAATCTATTATAATGAAATTTTGGGGGGCTCCAAATCTGACTTAGAGCTATGGTCTCTTGAGCAAAATTTCTCAGAATCACCTATAGATTACGTTTTTGCTATACGCTCCATCAAAAAAAAATTAACCCGCCCTAATATATATATATATATATATATATATATATATATATATATATGTATATATGTTTTTTATTTTCTTTGTCTGTATTAGGTATGTGGAGGTTATTGGGTTTTCTGGTAATAATTAATTAAACTAATGATTTTTTTCCATTTACGTTTCGACTCTTATTTGAGTCAATCCGACGATTTAACCACATGCAATCTGTTTTATATTTTTAAATATGTTTTATAAGTTAATATAATTAATTGCAAGATAGCATTAATTAGCAGCGTTGTGCAAGATAGCATTAATAATACGTATTGTTGTGAGTGCGACCTTTATTTTAATTATATGTTTTTTGACTATATAACTTGAAAAAAGTTATAAATCCTTTTATTAATGTCATGAAATACGAAAGTAATTTCTTTTGATGTCAACAAAAACGAAATATGAGAGGTTTTGGCGATTAGAGAACGGTATAAAAATAATAAAACGCAGGCAGAAAGCAAGGTATCGCTTATGTAATTTAGAAGTTTGACACATAAATTGTCTTGTATACTCAACAAAGTGTACATATTATGAAAGGGGAGAAAATTTTTGTTAATAATTATATGATTAATTTTAAGCTATAGCCAATGTACTAATGGGCCACAGCTTAAACCACTTAAATCACCGTACTAGGTGATCGAAATACTTTTATCATTCTTCACAAAAGGACAAATGAAATTAATGGTTAGAAAAGTGCGAGACATATATTTTGTATATTTCCATGGTGTGTAAATTTACCTAACATCTGAAAGGTTTCACGGAATTATCATATGTAACTATATTTGTATTTACGTAATAAATGAAATGATTCAAAAAATAATAAATAAATCAAAGCAAACATTTTTAATACAAACTAACACATATTTACGATTTTTCATTAAAGAAAATCTAAGTAGTATTCTTAAACACAATGCCAAACCCCGGGTAGATGTCACCGTAATACATATTTGCATTTTATGACCGGTACCTGGTTCTTAAAGGAGATAGATCGAACTGTTCGCTTGTTTTACTACAGGGACATTATTTATGTGCATGATAGTACATGACATGACAGAGATACGAGATGATCATCGACTAACAAAACAAATAGTAATGGTCTAAAATTGGTCCCTTGAGAAACATCAGATATTTGGACGAAACGACATGAAGAAAATCCATTGTAGAAAATAGAGTTAGTTCTAGCGGTAAGAGCGGAACTTACAAGGCTCAACAGTAAGTGAGCGAACCCAAAGAAATCGGCTTATTTAATCTTTATAATTCAACGTATCAAAAGCACTGGAAAAATATGTGGCTACGTCAACCTGACCACGACCATCCAATGTTTCACTAATAAACTGAGTTATATAAGATTGGTTATAGTTCTTCTCCCCGGCAGAAAGCCGTGGTGGTGCGATGACAAATAAAGTATTATTTAATATTTGATAAAATTGCTATAGTATAATGGATAATGATAATCTGCCAGCAGAGATTTATCGCCTTTTTTTCAAAATGGGAATAATTATTGTAAGAGACTTAGCAAATACAAATCTTACATTCTTAACTAAAAAAGTTTTAATTAAAGCAAAACTACCTGTTATTTTATTAGGGAAGCCTTAAGCACATTGTGCAGTTCAACTTCAGAGAGAACGCAAGGGGGTGGGTTAGTATGGACGTCATGAGGTGCTGCTGTAACATCACATTGGGGGAACAGGCTAGGAAAATGCATCCACAATATCCTGTGGGTTGTCCCACTGAAAACCATTGTGATATATTTTGTTAAAACTATCGATGCCTCGTAAAGAATTCCATATTCAGTGCGACGATAACGAATGTGAAAGGTATCTAAAAAGATGTGATAGAAGCTACGGACTATCTCATTCTGCATGGACTAGTCGAAAGCCGATTTTTAGGATCTACTGACTCAATTTCCTGCAATCTTAACCTCTCAGGATAATTAATTATAGCACTTTTTGTGACGTCGCTGCATGAATGTTTGATTGATGATGAGTTTTATTTACTATACATCTCACGTAAAAGTGGTGATTACATGTGAGTCTAGAATCGAACGTAACGCCGAAATCAATTACATGGTCAACTCTCTCCATCAAATTGTCACCAAACGAACATATCTTAATTAATAGTTATTGGTATATAGTGCAAAGTCATATTGGTATTACACCAATTTATAACAGCATCTAGTTCAGTCTGGACAAGCGGATTTTAAGGTCATCAGCAAATGCAAATAATTGCCGTTATTAATAAAAATAAAAACAGAATATGGGCTTAATGACTTCCTTGAGGTACTCCTGATATACCATGTATAGGTATCGATTCAGAAGTAAATATTTTTACAATTTGCGATGCGGTTTGTTAGGTACGATACGAGCCATAAAATAAGTAGCCCCCTATACCATACCTGGAGAGTTTTTTGATTAGTAATGTGTGGTTGATATTGTCAATAGCTTTGGAAAAATAAACGTAGATGGTATCAACTTGAGACCCCATTTCCAAAGAACTGTTAATAAATTGTTAAAATTGGAGACGTTTATCAGAGGTAAATCCAGGTGCACCCTGGCCAATCAAGTCTACGAATGCCGACTTCATTTGGATATTCATTTACGACTCGTACAATGCATGATCTGAGTTGTCGTGCGTTGAAACAAAGCTATTTTCAATAAAATGCGAAAATTAGTTAACAACTTGTTGAAGAATGTCTTCCACATATCTATGGGCGTTGAAAGCGCTATTTTTCACGAATATGTGTGGGTATTTTTTTCTATGGAAATACATGCTTATATCATAATAAAATTTAAAATATTGCAGTTCATAGAATTTCTGCTTTTAAAAGTAGAGTTGGAATGGAACAAGAATTGTAAACATTGAAAAAGAATATTGATGTTATAAAAAACATAAACAAAACACAATATTTAAATATATTCTCGCAGTTTGCCTTAAAACGCAATATAAAAATAGAATGATTTCTGATGTAAGTTCCATACAAAAATATTTTTTCGTTCCAGTACTTTTACTACCGCTGGCGCAACTTATTCACGGTTATTTGAAATAATTTATTCCATTCGCACATAAAGATTAAATAGGAATAGTAAGTTGAAATGGGTGTATTATATTGACAGTGAAAACTTGGTTTGATGGTTATGACGAAATATTTTATTCCTTTGCATACATACGCCGCCCATTAATAATTCATTAAGTCATTGTCGACATAAATAATGCTCGACAATTTTAGCCGAAATATTAATTTAAAGTCTTTGTTGACGTAGAGGAAATGAAATATCAAAAAATTGTCATAAATTTTTCACGGCGTACATTTATGTTCACTTTAGCATTCTGCAGAATTTACGAGCGCCTAATGAATATTCATGAAAGATAATTGATAATAAATCTCTTGCGAAGTCTAATAACGTGTAACGTGGTACGTGGAACGCACACAATCGTGCTATATTAATAAGTAACTACAGTCGCCGGTGAAGCCGAAAAATATTTGGAGTACGTGCTGCTCGCAAATTCTCCTTTACGCGACATGCAATAACAAATCCGGTCGCCCACGTTTTATGAACCAAGTACGAAAATAATCTTCCAGTCGATCTAACACTTCATCTCGAACAACATAATGTGTTAATAATAGATGGTGTATATTTCGGCAATTTATAATTTTCGAATTCTAAAGATAGTCTCTAGGAATTTATAATATATACAAACAATCGATGTCGAGCAGGACGACGAAAATCAAACATCTTTCAAATTGGTTGAAATTGATTCGCCATGGTGATCAACGCTGTACCGTATGATCAATGCCCCAAATGATACAATAGCAACGGTCACAATATGAGAGTGAATAAATAAATAATAAAATACGATACGTTTGATGTTTCCTAATCTGAATTAAATAATGTTTTATTTATATCGATTGACACATTGAAAAATATTGCCTTCATAACACTTATCCATGATCTTGTCTCATCAACCTCATCTCCTGCCGTGTCATTAATGGCATTATTTGAAATAACTCTCGCATTAAAATTTCCTATCAAAAAATGTTGCAAATGTTGCAATATGCTCAGGGCAGCCTTCCTGCTGGAACCAGATGTTTTGCATGATTTCAGGGTTAATAATTTATCTGAGGGCAGGCATTATCTCGTTCGATGGTAGCTCCAAATATGTGTTATTAATTAAATTGTAATCAAAGATGAAATTAAGTGATAATCTGAAATGTAAAAATAAAAACGCTAAAAACAAAAAAGATGTCAATGAAGGTTCGTATCAATAAACCGTAACGTTGTTATTTTGTGCCTGCAGAAAATAAGGAGGTTAGGCATTATTACTTAAGCTATTCTTGCAAATCTGGTCAGAGCGAAATATGTTATATTATACTTTACGTATGCGTGTTCAGTTCCATTCAATGAGTCTTTAATTAAAAATTGAGTTATGAGGTACGTTGTTTGGGGTAATGGTGCGCAATCGGGAGCAAGTTACTCACAATTCCCCCAACGTCTACTATGCGTTATATAAATATTGATGCGTGGCTTCTGTTGTTCTCAGATATCCAGAAGCTACAGGAAAATAATCTACTCTCAAGAAAATCTAGAGAAGGCACTGGATGCTGTTAGAAGGGAGGACAATGACTTTAAAGGTTGCATTGTAACATTTGACAATTTTATTCTACGGCCTGACTCCGAGAGAAGTCAGATGTTTAGCATTTACATATGCCGAGAAGAATAAAACTCTGTCAACAAAGAGAAATGTTTCACTAGTAAGGTGTACGGTTTTTTAAGGAGGAATCCAGGAATTACCTTCAACAAAGAAGAAACTGCAAGATTCAGGAAGTAATAGATAAATATAAATTTCACCCAAATAGAATCTTCAATATGGACGAAACGGGTATCACAGCCGTCCAACAGAACTGTTCTAACATTTATGGTCTCAAAGGAGTAAAGAGAATTGTGTCGACATATCGTCAGAAAGAGGACGAACTATAACTGCTATTTTTGCTGTCAGTGCTTCAGGCTACAGTTCTCAGTTACAGAAAAATTCACTCATGGGATGTGTATAAAAGTACTCAATGAACGGGCGGGTCAATTCAGACTTATTCATTGAGTGGCTACTTCATTTCCAGAACTATGTAAAACCTACACAAAGTGATCCAGCTCTGCTGATATTAGACAATCATTCGAGCCGCATCTCAATTGAATGTTACGAATTCTGTAGCGAAATTTTTATCCATATGGATTCTCTGCCACCACACACGTCGCATAGGTTACATAGACATAACTTTCTTAGGTCCTTTGAAAAATGTACTTTATAGGGAATATGATTTATATTTGCCCTCAACTTGCCATGAGAAAATTACATAATATGAATTGACAGAGTTACTGAACAAGGCTTTCATGAAAGTAGCAATGATGTATCTGCTGGGATACATTCACTGAACCCTGATAAGTTTCAAAATCAGGCGCGGGTCCAGGGGGTGACAATGGGGCGAATTGCCCCACCCTGTCTTAAGAACGACGCACTTTATTTTGACCAAATTTAAAATTTTAAAATCGCAAAGGACCACCACCTGCATACAAGAATCATTATTAACTCATCACTACCCAAGAAGATTACATCAATCAATCAAGTGTATTTTATTCGAAATTACTGTTAATCCACTCAACCTAGCATCAATTTTTTTATTGATGCCCCCCTCCCCCCAACAAAATCCTGTATCCGCGCCTGTTCAAAATTAAGACATCGTCCCCGCCAATGCAGCAAAGGCATTGATTACTGATAGTTATCCGGATTCTGAAACTCAACTCCCAAACGAGCTGTGGCCAACACAGATAGTTCGCATATTTTACAAGCAAAAAATGCAAAATCGGAAGAGAGAGACCATCGCCGTCATTGCGATGAACCCATACCTTTCACATCTATTGCAGGGATTAATTCATTTTTTGATCTAGGCATATCTAGGGTAAAAAAGAGAAGCAGCCCTTATTTTTGGAGTTTGTGCATGCATGAGGAAAGGTGAAATTAATAATGTGAAACTGGGGGATGTTAAAGATATGAATTCAGCATTAATTGTTGATGTGTCTTATACCAAAACTAAAAAACCGAGACAATTTGATATTTCGGACAATTTTTATAGTGTCTGTAAAAAATATATGAAACTGCGACCCTCAACAATGACTGACAAGAATCAAAGATTCTTTATCAATTATCAAAAATGAAAATGGACTAAGCAATTTGTGGGCATTAACAAGTTAGGTACATTAGTTCAAGACATTGCCAAGTTTTGAAGCTGCCTCACCCAGAAACATACAGGACACACAAACAGAAGAACATCAGCAAAAATTATTGCTGACAAAACTGGTGACCTTCTAGCCCTAAAACGCCATGCGGATGGCAGTCCAAACGGGACCGCTGAAGGTTATGTAAATTACTCCATCAGTAAAAAAATAGAAACCTCGAAACATATTGTTGAAGCAGTAGGATCGAGTTCTGGCACCAAACGGCCGTCGTTGCGTGAAAAACCTGTAGGATCTACTTGTGGTACCAAATCCCCGCTGTTGTGTGAACCTTCATTAGTGGTTCCTGAGGTACTTACAAAAGTCCGTTGTGACGAGCAAAAAATTCAAAATTTGTTATCTGCAGAAGAAAACCACCGGGTTCTAGCACCTATGCATTTCCATAACCTTCAAAATTTTACAATTAACTTTAATCAATAAAATAATACCAATTAACTTTAATCCATATATACTTTTGATTTTTATTGTTATGGGGGTCGTCGGAAAAGTATCGTGTAAAACACGTGTTGAAAAGTTGCATTTTCAACACTTGTTGTACAATGTACTATTCCCGTCTAAGTAGATTTGTGGAAAATTTGTTAGGTCTTCCACATTCTTCTGGAATGTGGAATGAATTTTTTCTGCGATTAATTTAATGAAGACAAAACAAAGAAACCAGTTAAGTGCAGAATCAATCACAGGTCTTTTGCATACTAAAACGTACATTAATAAAAAAAAATTGTTTCACGTTTGAAATAGAGAAAAAAATAATAGCTAGTATGAATGATAATATACTAAAAAATCTTCAAGCTGAATAACGTACCTTTTTCAATGCAGAGACGTTGTTTTGTTTTATATAAACATTTATTATTATTTTTTTATTATAAAAATGGTGTGATATACATCTTAATAAACATTATTGTTTAATTTTTGTTTTATTTCAAATTTAAAAGTTAAACATATCTTTCAAAAGAGATTATTTTTTCGGCATAATCGTTTGGAAGCTCTTGACATATTGTAGTTTTTCTACGAAGAGACAGTCCGCGTATCCTCATAAATCTACACCACCATCCTAAACTTCCTCTAAACCTTTCTCTTGAAATATCTAGATTTCTTGCCTCCCTTAGGGCTTTAACATGAATCATATTTCTGTTGATTGAAAAACCATGTTTTCTTTGTTCCTGTAGCCAAGCTAAAGAAACAGCTTCCACATCTCCAAGTCTACCCCTCTTCGGACCAATAAACGATTTGCGCTGTCCATTAGTTCGACATAATTTGTCATAATTGATCTTCCATCACCGAACATACATTCGCTTATTCGAAATTTTCTGGCTGCTCGCCTGTTGCCTTCTCTAAAACTCGTACGCACTACTTTTATTTTAAATGAGGCGCCATAATATTGTCTAATCTTCTTTTTATTTTGAGGTTTTGTTTCACGATGATGTATTCATTTTCTATGAGTACCTAACTTAAATTCATTATAAATAACAATTTTTTTAGTCCAAGAAACAGAAATATAATTATAGGTACATATGGAAAAGTAAGGTTATGTCAGATTAAGTTGAAGGGTCGCGATTGTAAGCCGCAGAGCGCGTCTTGTATTCGGGCAAATACGGTACTTATGATCTACCGAAATCTACCGATATGGAATGAGCACGACGGAACAACACTGGTCGTTTGTGTTAGTTGCATGTTGTCAATAACTGAATGTACACGCGTTTTCTTTTACTTAATATAAGTATTTTTTGTTGAGCTTTCTTTGCCGAATGCCATTTAATATATCGACATCCACCTTACAGTCAGTTATGGATAATATTCTTATAGGTGTTCAAAGCGAAAAATGTTTAGTGTACCTTGATGATATTATTTTTTCGACATCGCTTTGGGAACATTTAGAACGCCTCCGCGAAGTATTCGTTCTTTTCAGGCAAGCCAACTTCAAAATCCAACTCGATAAGAGAGAATTTCTAAAGAAATAATTAATAAGTAGCCTACTTAGGTCATGTGATCACACCTGAAGGAGTTAAGCCAAATCCGGACAAGATCATAGCAATAACAAGTTATCCTATCTAAAAAAAAAAAACACGAGAAATCAAAGGACTTCTTGGCCTGATTGGGTATTACAGGAAATTCATACAAAATGTTGCCAAATTAACCAAACCATTAACACAGTGTTTAAAAAAGGATGCAAAGATTGTGCATAATGAGAAATTTAAGGAACCAATTGTAAAAATGTTCTCATTAATCATCCGATATTACAGCATGCAGATTGTGGAAAACCGTTTATTTTAACAACGGATGCCGCCAATGTAGCAATAGGCGCTGTACTTACAAGGAAATATACCTAGAGATCTTCTAATAGCCTATGCGAGCAGAACATTGAAGGAAACTGAAATGAGATATTCTACGATTGAAAAATAATTGTTGGCAATCGTGTGGTGAACAAAATATTTTCGACCACACCTGTATGGAAGGAAGTTTACCATATACACAGACCACATACCATTACAATGGCTGTTCTCACTAAAAGATCCACATACTAAATTAGCAAGTTGGCGCTTGCGACTGGAAGAATATGACTACAAAAAGGCAAATACAACACTAATGCCGATGTTCTGTCAAAGATAGAAATAAATCCTTTAGACACACAATAGTGCCTATTCTGTAAGCGATACGTTAAATTTTAGCGGCCGTTAAAATTTCTGTTTTTAACCAGTATCTTTATTCTGTATATCGGAATTAACGCTACCTTTAAATTAAAATATTTTAACGCTGGTGTTAAAATGATCGCAAATCTTCGGTTCAAGTCGGTCGAATGCGACAATTTTAGGCGTAATGTACCATTTGTCCGACATGGCCCGGCTAGAAAACCTCGAATATTGAATTTATTTTGCCGCTCTTGCAAAAAAATCGATCGTTTAATTATTTTTTTTTGTTATTTTCTATGTTATATTGTGAATTGTTATCGTTTGATTGTTGCATCAACGGGGAAAGAGTGATAATTAATCGCTGAGCACACAGTCTAATTGGAATAATTAAAAAAGTATAGCATCGGGAAGTGTGAAACGATTGCTTGCATCCCTTAATTCTCTTTGAAGTATTCTAACCTGTCTTCTAAAATATGTATGTATATACTTATGTATGTATATACTTACTGTTGTCGTCAACTCAATGGCTTCCACCTACACCGTACGAAACAGAACAAAAGATAACATTTTCATTATTTGCTATCCGGCTCATCAGGTAATCGGTTGTAAATTACCCTCTACTAATCGTCGGTTTTGACCACTTTGTTCTACAATTTGCGTACTGTGAAGTTAAATCTGAGAGATTCAGCAAGAATTACCATACCATAAGAACTTATTTATTGGGTACGTTTACGTTCCCTGGCTTTTATTATTATTTTTACAAAAGCACCAACAAAACAAGACAACCAATTACCAAACATTAATCAATCTATCTATTTTTATAATTAATTTGGTCCTTTTCTTTCTCTTCTTTTGTTCATAGAGATGATGAAGAAGATGAGTATTCAGAGAAAAATACACTGAGAAGATCTTGGAACGAATTAATATAACAGAGGAGGAAGCTGTTGTAGTTCATTGGGACGGAAAATTTTTACCCGACCTTCTAAAGACAGAGCAGAGAGAACGAATTGTTGTTTTAATTTCTTATGGTGAAAATGAACAACTGCTAGGAGTTTCTAAAGTAGAGAGAAGCACTGTTGAAGAACAACCCCTGGCTGTATATTAGTGTCTCGAGGAATGGGGTGTCTCACATACTATCAACGCAATGTGTTTCGACAGCACTGCATCAAACACAGGATGGTTCAAAGGGGCTTTTAGAATTTTGGAACACATCTTGCTTTACCTTACCTAGCTTGCCGCCACCATATTCTTGAAGTCATGTTGAGAGGTGTTTTGGAATGTAAGTTCGGATCAACAACTGGGCCTCAACCCGCACGGGCGAAGCTCGACAAGAAATAGAATGACGACTACAAGGAGCTCCTACAATTTGTATTGGTGTTTGTAGGAGCACTGAACGGAACAGAAATTGGATTTAATCTGTAGGTGCCATCAGTCATGCCAGGTGGATAGCCAAGGCCATCTATTTTCTGAAGATATTCCTATTCCGCGGACAACTCAAACTGAGTGATGAAGAACACAGTGCCTTAGAAGTCTGTATTTTTCTCGTTAGACTGTATTGCAAAGCTTCGTTCAATGCCCACAAATCACACCCATCAAGACTTTTACCTGTTGCAATGTTTGTTGGACTATTAGGAGATTGACAAAGACTTCAAGAATTGTAAACCCCCAATTTCGAAGACCCCAGTTGGAAGAACTGGTTAAGGGGGGATCCTGCTTTAGAAGGCTCAAAAAATCGATTTTTTTTATTGCTCAAATCTATGCCTAATATATCTAAGAATATGTATAAAAAGTTATAGCGGCTAATTCGCAATATTTTGAAAGATACGGCACTAAACACAGTGAGGTGTCGAGAAAAAAATATACGAACGCATGAACGCTCGGACAAACGAAGCGCGCCCCCTTCCCGCAGACACATAAGACCGAACTATGTACTGAAAGAAGTTCAATCGGTCGTTCGAAACAATAATATTTTGAATTCGTAGGAGCTATAGTAGGATTATAACGAGATATTCCGTAAGTAAAGGACAATTAACATTTTTGCTGATCGTAAACTTTAGAGCGCGTTTTTTTGAGTTTTCGTTTTTATGATTTTTCTAAACTGGTGGGCGTGATTGCGAGAAAACTAGACAAGCAATCAAAACGAAACAAAACTTTTCTTAGCTTTAGTAGCATTCTCTTCGATTTGAACTAAAAACATTAATGAAAAAAAATTCTAAACAACTTTTTTAGCAAGTTGAAATGATTTTCTCTTCCTGCAAAGAGCACATTTATTTTCAAACCTGAGAAAAATCTTGAATTTCAAAATTTTGGGGTTTTTTTTAGTTCACATATGAGAATTACAATTTTCTTTGGTTTTTTTTGTTTCAGACAAAAATTACGAGCTACATCTTTCCCACCGATTGTAGACTGCAATTGAAAGGTGTTGCACAAATGTGCATAAAAATCGGTTCCGTTTAAATATTTTTCTCTCGAAATATTTTTTCTTTAATGCTCAAATATGTAATAAAATGCTCTAAAAAGTTCACTAGACTGGCTCATTTTTTTCTGTCCTAAAAAAAAATCCCCCAAAAACGATATTTTAAGTCCTCCTAAAGCAGGATCCCCCCTTAATGCAGGGTTATCTCATTTAATTACAAAGGCGACCGTGAATTTCTTTGAGCGTTTCCATATTAATGCAGATTTGCTCACAGAACCCCCTAGTAGCTGTCCTGAAAATAAAAATTTTCAGAAAGGATTGCGGATTGTGAAGTCACTAAAGGTCATAAATGATGTGGCAGAATGGGGAGTGAAATTAATTACAGACTTTAATAACCTTCTCACCAAATACGAGAAGTAGAAACAATATGTTTTACAAGTAGTACATAAATGCCGAAAGCTGTATCCTGATGTTTCTGAACACACTTTGAGCAAACCTTTAGAATAAAATATTCAGTATTCAATATTCATTATTGTATCCTTCTGAAAGATGGCAAACGATACAATGTCACTATTTTATTGTATTTTTTATTAAAATACATTTCAAGATAAAAAAGCATTGTCATTTTATTCCATCATAATTAATTTCAAACTGAAAAATATTAAAAAATTCTCATATCATAATTTCCTTAATACAATTTCCACGTTTTTTATGAAAAATGCTGTTGTAGCTCTCTTCAAGTATAAGTAACAACACATATATGCCGTATGTCCCCCGATTCAATTTACAACAGGTATGATTGATCTGCTTGGTCTGAAACTTATTTTTAGTTTACTTCCGATTTTTTTTTTAATTATTTTTTCAGCAAAATTATGTACATAAAATATGTAAAAACATTATTCTCGTTTAATTTTGTCTCATTTGTTGTTTTTTTCGCATAAATTCTTTAAGATTTTGTTGACTCTATCGATTTATTAGCGTTAGACTTAATTTATTACTTTTCTGTTAATTCATTGTAATAAATCTAATTGGAACACATAAACCGTGCTTCATTTACATGTGTTACAACCTACCCAACCACTGTTACAACTGACCCCGGTTTGGGGTCAGTTGTAACAAAGGTAGGACTTTTTCAAAAATGCTCCTCTGAGCTAATTATCGCTTCGCGTGCTTAGTACAGAAATTTCTAGTAACATTACGATTCTATGAGCGATCAAAGCAAAACTGTTACAACCGTACCCAGGGGAGACTGGGTACCATTATATTTTAGAGCATTTACAAGAAGAAATTGACAAACTCATCGATTAATTAATGCCAACTAATCGAAGAACATTAGGACTCATTAACGGATTAGGATAAATAATAAAACTACTAATGGGAAATATGTACCAAGAGGATGCTGAAAAGATCAAAGACCAGATAATAAGTTTATGGTATTGCATTACCAGCTACTTGACAAATCTACAAACCGCCATTACTTTTGCAAAACTCAACATAATGCATCCATCAACATCTTTTAAATGAATCACTCCTAATACAAAAGAACGACCCAGAATTAAAATCGCCAATGGCCATAAATTCACAAAATATCCTTCACATCTTTTAAATATCAAGCCTACCAAAACGAATCAGTTATAATCCTAATACTGGAAACACCCATTGTAGAGAAAACCTTTTATAATTTCCATCACTTATACTCCTTACCAATATTTGAACAAAATAAAACTCAAATCTTAATCAAAAGTTCCAAATACCTAGTAATCAATGAATGTAATCAATGAATATTACGCCTTTTTAAACAATTTGTGCAAACAAGTGAAAGATAATAATTACTACGGAAAGTCCCTGTGAGATAGAGATTATAGCACTTTCGGATAACTACAAAAATTGTAACCATGTTCCTTTTCATTTAACGCAGACTAAAATTCAGAAAATCGAAAATAATCATTGGATTATCATAGTTCCAATAAAAATCAAATTACTAATAAACTGCGGTAATGATCAAGAAACTTCCTTTATAGAAAAAATCTAACTTAATTGCGTTACCAGCTACTTGGAAATTACAAATAAGCGATATTATTATATAGAATTACTATAAGACTGAAATAATAACGAAAAATATATCAATGCCAAACTTTCAAGTAAACTTGATAAAATCAAATGTAATAAGCCAAATGCACCCGTTGATACTTGAATCAGTTAATCTACATGAAACAAATGCTATAATAACTCATTTAATTGAAACCGATAAACAAATTCAAGTGTATGGATAATATTATACCTAATAATCATCTCTTTTATATGTTTCATTGTTTATAAAATTATTGTGAAAAAATGACGACGAGGAAAGAAATCACCAGGAACAGTCTCAGAAACGGAATTGCAACATTTAAACCAAACAGCTTTAAATTTTCAGCTGGTATGGGAGGTGTTATAAGTCCGGCTCTGCGTCTACTCTATGAAGAACGCCGAGAGACGACATTCGCCGTCAGTGCTTTTATAATATAAATTATGTTACGAACGGTTTAAGAGTTTACTTCAATTATTGTAATTGTCTCATGTGAATTAAATGTATTTTTAAAGGAAATAAAAAACATTTTTTGTTGCCGTTGTATTCATTTAAAGTCAGTGAATTAAAATAGTCATAATTAAGGTTAAGAAGAACGGGTCTTTATCAGACCTATCACAAAGGATAAAAATGTAGGAAAACAAATCATGGGAACCAGAAAAATGATTATGGTAAAAGAAAAGAGTCGTCGACAAGATCGCCTACTATTCAAAAAATATTTGGCCTACTGTTCTAGTTGAAACTCCTTTCCTATTTCTTGCAGATTCAATGAAGTTCTGAAGCATGATTCAAAACTTTTGTAAAACTTTGTAAACACAAATGTATTGTCAAACTGTGGGAGAAACTTGACAGATTCTCAATATCCAATGTTAAGTAGATTGCTTTATTGTAGGAAAAAAATAATACGAAACATTTTGCCAAAACTTTTGTAACATACGTTAGTTGCCCCCCCCCCTAGAGCGCGAAGACGTCAGAATATGGCTAAGAAAAGTTGAAACCTGCAATTCAGTTCGAAATTTTTCATAATTACTAAACTACTATAAAAGTAAGAAACTAAAATGAATGGGGCGATATAGAACAAACGAAAGAAATATTAAATATCGAATTTCTGACTGCTAGCGACACCTAAAGGATTAGTTAAGCACCAGAGGCCAGTTTGGGACGCAACCCATTCTACTTGTACATACATAAAAATAATGTCAGTTGATATTCAAGAGCATTGTTATTTAATTTTACTATAAAGGCCAGAACGAATATCACTGAAAATATATTAATTATCACTATCACATCTATGTGTCTACAATATACAACTATGACGAATGTAACCCGTCTTCCGAGACGATTCGGAAAGCACTATGAAAATCTCACACATATGCATGAATTATGAAATGCAAATGACACCGGAGTGTCGCCTAACTGTAAAAGGTGCAATGAGCGCTTTATTTTATTAAAAAAAACATTGATAGTTGAGAATTGGTTCTCATATTACGTAAATTTCCAATTGTTGCCAGTTAATCGACGAACTAATGTCTCCTTAAATGTACTCATGAATGTTTCATATTTGCTCTCCATTATGGATTGTTGAATAGAGAATAGTTCTGAACCAACCCTCAGGTTGGTATAAAAGATATGTGAACCATAATAATACTGGCGGACAGGTTTGCGGGAGCGGGTGCGTCAATTTAAGAAATGAAACTTAATAATTGGTTTCAAAGTTACATGGTACATACAAACATGCAGCCGGATCATTCGCTAGAGACCGCATTAAATTGTTACTTATATTTTACAGTTTGCGGTTAAAATTTCAAATGAAAGTTGTTTAGCATATCAATATCTATAATAATTATGTAAGATTGTTGAGATTGACTGATCGCTAGGCACATGATGAAACATTTTTAATAATAACAAAATAAAACACTTGGTTAAGTTTCACACATTTATTAATTGCTCTGACAGCTGTTTCGGCGGTTAAGCCATTTTCAAAGAGTATACTATTACTAAGGATATTTACAATAGCGGGACTATATATACACAGGTAACAGATTAAGCGTTAATTGCAGCGAAGATTACCGGGGAAATTCCAAATTCAGTTTATTCGTTTGTGACATATTTACGTGCTTTTTCGGCTTTTTTTAATTTCTAATATTTCCAATAAATTTAGACGTTTCCCTTTATTGGATGTGTGTAATATCTTAAATTTGTCAAGGTTGGGGAAATGAACATTTTTTATGCAATGTTCTGCGAAGCCCGTTGTACTTGCGTTGTTCAAGATAGCTTTCTTATGTTCGCTGATTGTTTTTTTGAAATTACGTCCAGTTTGGCCAATGTACAGGGCGTCACAGTCGTTACACGTGATTTCGTACACTCCACTTCTGCACAAGGGATCTAATTTTTCTTTATTGTTAACCAATATCGAGCCTAAATTCTTTTTGTTTACGCATATCGGTGTTAGTTTATTTTTGCGTAACCTATTGGAGATTTTATATTCGACAGAAATGCGTAAATATATTCGACAAAAATGAAAGCTATCGTTTATCCGTTATGAATCCCAATCCACCTATCTTATATAGCCTACCAAAAATCCACAAAAATGGTTGTCCTATGCGGCCCATTGTATCCTACATTAATGCCCCAGCCTACAACTTGTGTAAACAACTGAATAAAACTATCACAGATCTCCTTAACTTCCAAAGTAAATATTCCATCAAAAACTCATTACAATTAGTGAATAATATTCAAAATCTAAAACTCCCACCTTCTGCCAAACTAGTATCCTTTGATGTGGTAAGCCTTTTCCCTTCAATCCCATTAAAAGACCTAACAAAGACCATTTCGAAACACAGCCTGGGCACACACCACCTCAGCCAAGATCAAAAGGAGGAATTACTCCTTGCGACCAGAGTGTGTCTGAAGCAAAGTTACTTTAAATTTAACAATCACATCTACCAGCAACTGGATGGTTTACCGATGGGCTCCCCACTATCTCCATTATTAAGCGAGATATTCATGGCTGATCTCGAAGAAGAAATCTTCAAATCCACAAACGGTTTAGTAAAAAACGTGTTTCACTGGTCCAGATACGTGGATGATATCTTCTGCGTATGGACAGGCACTGAAAGACAACTTAAACTGTTTTTAAGTTTCCTAAACTCCTTTTACAAGCAAGTACAGTTTACAGTGGAAATCGAAAACAACGACAACGCCACACTCAACTTCTTAGATCTTTGAATTACAAGAAATAATTCACAGCTGACCTTCAACATATATAGAAAACCTACTTTTTCGGACGCCATATGTAACGCTAACTCAAGCCAATCAGTTGCAATTAAAATAAGTGCTTTCCAGTCGTGGATACATCGGCTGCTAATATTACCTCTACCTACTACAGATTATCAAAAAGAAGTGGAAACATTAAAAACTATCGCCAAAAACAATAATTACAAAGAAGACAACATAGACCAATTAATCCGGAAAAAACGCCAGAAGCTTCTAAGAAATCATTTTTACACACCGGTTGACAACGTTTCACGCAATTATTGCTTTATAAATTATCTCCCGAATGTCAGTGATAAAATCTCCAATAGGTTACGCAAAAATAAACTAACACCGATTTGCGTAAACAAAAAGAATTTAGGCTCGATATTGGTTAACAATAAAGAAAAATTAGACCCCTTGTGCAGAAGTGTACGAAATCACGTGTAACGACTGTGACGCCCTGTACATTGGCCAAACTGGACGTAATTTCAAAAAACGAATCAGCGAACATAAGAAAGCTATCTTGAACAACGCAAGTACAACGGGCTTCGCAGAACATTGCATAAAAAATGTTCATTTCCCCAACCTTGACAAATTTAAGATATTACACACATCCAATAAAGGGAAACGTCTAAATTTATTGGAAATATTAGAAATTAAAAAAGCCGAAAAAGCACGTAAATATGTCACAAACGAACAAACTGAATTTGGAATTTCCCCGGTAATCTTCGCTGCAATTAACGCTTAATCTGTTACCTGTGTATATATAGTCCCGCTATTGTAGATATCCTTAGCAATAGTATACTCTTTGAAAATGGCTTAACCGCCGAAACACCTGTCAGAGCAATTAATAAATGTGTGAAACTTAACCAAGTGTTTTATTTTGTTATAATTTTGTAAGAATATTTTTTTCCGTAACGTGTACCGTATCGAGATGTGGAAAAAGGTGATTAGAGTAAACCATCACTTCGGGTTGAGAGATTACGTTCAAAATAGGACGTTTTCCGCCTTGCTACATACAAATGTTTAGTTTAAAGTTTCAGAGCTCTAGCTTCAATCGTTTGGGCCGTAGAGCGCACACAGACACACAGACGCCATTCCGAAAATAGTCAGAAACGATTCAGGGGACCTCAAAACGTGTATATCCGTTGAAACCTCGATTTTCATGATTTCTATACTTATACATAATGTATAAGAAAGCAAAAATCTGCCGTGGTCCGCACTGAACTTTCTTATACTTATTTATACTACATTTCGAAAAAACTTTTCAAATGAAAGTTGTTGAAAATTTCAGTATCTACAACTTTCATAAGAATATCTTTTTCGATAATTCTTACCGTTTTCGAAATACGGAAAAAGTGATAAGAGTAAACCATCACTTCCGGTTGAGATATTGCTTTCAAAATATGACGTTCTTCTCCTTACTGTACACAAATCTTAAGTTTAAAGTTTCATAGCTCTAGCGTTCATCGTCTGGGCGGTAGAGCGCGCACAGACACACAGACGTCATTCCCAAAAAAAGTCAGAAACGATTCAGGGAACCTCAAAACGTGTATATCCGTTGAAATCTCGAGTTCGAAAATTTTCATGATTCCTATACTTATACATAAAGTATAAGAAAGTAAAAAGGGAACATGAAATCTATTCAGACCACTACTTAGTCGTAGCTAAAATAAAGATGCAAGGAATAAAGACAAAGGCAGTAACATGAATATAGAAACACCTAAGTATAGAAAAAATTTAAACGACCATACTGAAATAAATGGATACTGGAAAGAAGTATAAAGAATATGTTGAAAATGAGATTGATAATATGGAAGAGGTTATAGATGGACTAAATGTAGAAGAAAATGTATGGATCATCGTTCCTTCACATTCTTCTGCACTTTCTGCGACCTTCAATACTCGATAAGTTAGAAAAAGTGAAAAACATTTCATGAAACAAGAAATTTTGTCGACCTGAAACGATATTTGAAGAACGAATGCTTGAAACATACGGAAAAACGTGCTTCTTGGGTCTTTATTTGTACCATCTTCCAACGTGAATATCTCGAAAACTAGAGTCAACTTCGCAAAACGGCTGACAGCGTTGGATTCAGCGTACTCGAATTATGTTTTCTACCCAGGACCCATCGATGTTGAACTTTTCGACTAGCACAGTGTAATTGTCATTATTTTATATTTAAAAAAAAAAACAAAAACAACAAGTAAGTACATTTATAAGTGTACGTGTTGAAATTTTCGTCAGAATGATAACATTTGTATATCGTTTTATGTGTGATTCGATTCGGACCACCTCTTTTTTTTAATAATGTACTTTTATTTCTTTAAATCCTTTATTATATGCAGATTTTTACATTTTCGATTTGCATTTCAGCGGTTTCCGAAATGTTTTAGTTTTATTATTTATTTCTAAGCAGTAAAAATATCATTATGACGAAGACACAATTGTAACATAGCATTTGTTTTTATTTGAGAGTTTATTTAATATTTTGTTGATGTGTGCGTTGATGAAATGGTCGGGGTAATTATTTTGTTTTATGTAATCTTTTTTTAATTGTTGTCGAAAAACTGCTTGCTTGAGAAAGTGTAGCATCTATCTTTCAAGTTAGATTGTGATGATTTTATGGATGTTTGGGGCACATGAATAATAATTTAGATACCATCCAGAATGGGTAGGTTTATGCGAAATTGATTGAATTTTGAGAATCACAATTTCTTCGTTATTGGGAATGGCTAATATACAGTTATCTACGTAGCGTGAAGAACATTTTTACCCAGACTTATGGCCGACAGGCCCCAAAATTTTCGAAGACCACACCAAAATACAACGAAACTTTAATAGACAGTGGAACGGCATTTACACTAATACACCAGAATATACAGAGTGTAAGAAATAATACAGATGAGCTTATAATTTATATTAAAAACTTGAGCATTGTTGTGGTATCTATCTATCAGAACATTGGCTTAAACCAGACGAGAAAATGGTACTAGAGGGCAACGAAGCGACCTCATGCTTTTCAAGAACATGCAATCACCACAGAGGATCTTGCATACTAGAAAAGTAAGGAAACAGTGTTGGAGTGTAGTGCAATTGAAGTAACAAAATCAAAAATTTTGGTTAATTTGTGGTTAACATATATAGACCACCAACAGGAAACATAAATGATTTTTTCGAAATTTTAATATCTTGGACAATATCCCCGACAAAATTAAAAACAAGATCTTCGTGAGCGGAGACTTTAATAGAAATGAGTAGAAATGATAGAAACTCACAGCAACTTATGGATATATTTGGCATCTATGACTTGAAACCAATAACGGAACCGACGAGGATAACAGAGAAATGCAAAAGTAACATAGATAATATATTTGCAAATATTAGTACATACGAGAGCGGGATGGAAACGTCAGCGCTGTCGGATCGGTTAAGCCAGAGGATAACGTTCAAAGATGATAGGACGACAATCAGAAAACAAGTGAAAATACAAACAATACACTACAATGACGTAAATCTGAATCTAATAAAGGAGGAAGACTGACTGGAATGGTATTTTACTTACTATCGGAGTGAGTGTATGTTATGGAAATTTTATTGAAACACTTACATCAGCAATAGACAAAAATCCGAAGAAAAAACAGTTAATAAATAAAAAACCAGGGGAAAATTGGTTAACAGAAAATATAAAAATATTAACCAGAATTATACACTGAATACACTGAAGAAAGAAACATACAAACTATTTTGTCAACAATTAAAAAAGGATAGATCCAAAAAAACAATGTTGTCGAATTACATAATAAACTCGAACAATAAAGTAAGAGTAACCAGGGAGATTGTTAAACAACTAACAGGAGGAAATAACAAAAATACATTCAACATTGAGGACCTGAAAAAAGAAATCTCTGAAACAAGCAGAGATATGCTAACAGCGATGAATAAACATTTTGTCCACACAAATAAGCCAAATGACAACACAATTAAATGGAATCAGAACATTAAATACATAAATGAAACATTTGCAATGCATTTTACGGACGCAGTGGAAGTAGTTATATCAATAATACGCTCCCTAAACAACACGAATGCGGTTGGACATGATGAAATAATCAACTACACTGCTGAAGTACTGCTCAGAATGCCTAGCTATACCATTGGCGAACATAATAAATAAGTCTTTCTAATCAGGAACTATCCCGGAAACGTTGAAGCATACCATCATCAAACCTATTTATAAAAAAAGGGGATACGTCAGATTTTTTGAGCTATAGGCCAATTGCGCTCATGTCAAATATATCAAAAATAATAGAAAAACTCGTTTACAGAAGAATGATGGAATTCATAAATAAACATAAAATATTAATCAACACACAGAACGGTTACATAAATGGACGTTCAACTGAACGAGCAATATTTCAACTTCTGGAAGACGTCATGGAAGGGATAAACAACAAGGAAAGGGTGGCATGTATGTTGATGGACCTGTCAAAGGCGTTCGATAGCATCCATCATGAGGTGTTCGAAAAACTTCGTGGAACAGCACTAAAGTGGTTGGAGTTCTATCTAACCCAGAGAAAACAGTGCATTACAGCTACGGAAGAATCTGGACAATTAATATGCTCAGACTGGGAAGTGGTAAACCAAGGCATACCCCAGGGGTCCATTTTTGGGCCGCTTCTTTTTTACGTAAACGATCTACCATGGGTTATAGAAGACTTGACGATCATGTTTGCGGACGATACATCTACAGTCGTCAGAACATCAAAAAACATTACCACCAACTTAATAAATGGAACCTACGTTCATAGAGACATGGTTAATTTTAAAAGACATAGTAATTAGAACAGCTAAGCAGGTTTGTGAGAAAGTAGAAAAAGAATGACGGATATGAAAAAGTAATGGTGGAATGAAGATATTAAAATAGAAACAAGAATTAAGAAAAAGAGATGGAAGGAGTATCTGAGATATCGGAATAATGAAAAGTACGATACCTAGAAGGAACAGAGAACTAATGTTAAGAAGATGGTGAAAATAGCTACAACAAGCATAGGAAAAATTTGGAAGTAAATTAGAGAGGGGCCACCTAGGAAACCAAAAACTGTTCTATAAAATACTAAAAACACTTAGACAAGAAAACAATATTATAAAAAGATATAAATTATTAAAAACAGACATGAGAAAGACAACAGAAAGTTGCAAGGAGCAAAGAAAAATTGTAATAACCGAACAAGAAGAAGATATAAATAAGAAAAGACGAGGTGATGAAAGCCCTGAAAAGATTACAGAGAGGTAAAGAGGCAGGACATGATGGAATAGTGGCTGAGATAATTAAGAATTTAGGAACAAAGGCTTTTAAAGTACTAATGAAACGAATTAACAAAATTTGGAGAGAACAACTTACCGCGGGGCAGGGAACAAGGAGTAATAATGCCAATACACAAGAAAGGACATACAATAGAATGCGCCCATTATACCAGAATCACATTGCTATGCGTAACAGCCAAAATCTTAGCTAAAGAGTTATGAAGAACAGTGGAAAAGCAACTAGAAGAAACAAAACGCGGGTTTAAGAAAGGGAGAGGAGCACAGGATCATATATTCGTGATAAAGCATTTGACTGAGAAACAGGGTAAATATAACAACTATGTGGCATTTATTGATATAAAGAAATCGATTGATTGTGATGTGGGGCCAGGTATGGGATAGTTTAAGTCTAAGAGGGGTAAGTGATAAACATATAAAAGGCATAATTCGATAATAAAAGCGATAATGCGATATAAAAGAAAAAATCGTGAAAACCTGCATTGCTAAAAGAGATATTTTGATAATGATAACATTTCATTATAGGCAGTATCTTTTAGATTTTTGTTTTTATAGTCTTCCGTTTTAACATTCCACAAGCACGGTTTAAGTTTATAAATTTCATTAAATTGTCTGATTTGGTAAATAGGTCTTTCCCCGAGCGCACGTGTCGTCGTCGGCGCGTGTGTGACCTACCGTCGTCGGTCAAGTTTCGATGAGCTGGTAACAAATCGCCGTATAATTGGTGGGGAACAGCGGATTAGGTCCGTCGGATCGGATCCGCCGCTTAAATTCGGTGAACTTTGATCCAACACAACCTCCATTAACAAGCTGACTTTTGGCGGATCTGATCCGCAGCGGACCAGATCCGCCAAAAAGTCCGCTCGTGTATGGCAGGATATTGGGAGGATGGGGTAAACGCCGTAATCTTCTTTCCATAATGTCACAGACATGTTTAATGTGGAATAAGTCTGGGCAATATATTGATGTTTCTTTCTAGGAAGACTGGCGTTAGATGAGCAGTATGAGGCCGCGCATTATCTTGCTGAAAGGCTGCTCCCAGAAGGTTTTGTAGCAATCTCACAACAATTGGTTCCAACACTGAATAATGTAACGTCTGGCATTTAGTGTATTAAAGCCGCATGGCGACATTGATCAAATTGTTAATCGAACGTCCGTCAGAGTGACATAAACAAAATATTGATTCGTCGCTGAAGAAGATCTCGTTCCATTCAGGAACCCAATGTTGTCTGTCCTGGCACCAGTGCTGTCTGATGGTTTTATGTTCCCTTGTTAGAGAAAGACGAAAATAAGGACGATAAGAATGTAGTGATCATTGATACCATATGGCCAATTGCTCTTATCCAATTTATTACAACGGCTCGTGATCTTCTCGCTCTTGCGTCACTCTTCGTCGTCCAGTACCTCTACGACGAACTTCTAAGTGTTCTTTCTGCCTATTAGCGACCACTCCTGATGAGTCTTTTACGCGCTGCTCATATCTGCATATATATTAGTATTAAGATGTAAATAAACCGCCGCACGACGTAATCAGTCAGCCATCCTAAACCCGACCCCAATGCGCGTTGCACTCACGCACAGCTGCATCGTGCATGCGTGCCATTGGTCCTCCCGCTCCGCCCGCGACGGGTAATCACCGACCGACCCGTGTACCTGGACCGGACCTCAAATACCGGACGGTTTCAACGATCAGTTGAAACCGTGTGCGAAGTTGAAATTCGCTGAACGTGTGATATAAAATATCTGTATTAGTTTATTACTCCATTATTATTTTAAAATGTGCGTTTTAAAGTGCTACTAGAACTTGCTAACTAGATTGTGTTCTAGATGTACAGTTCATGTGTAAACAAATCGACGAAGAATTAAGAAATAGCAAATTCAAAGTGAAAAGAACAGTTCGTTGGAGGCGGAGTGCTGGTCCGGGTCGGAGCCCGATCGAGTAGGTGAAAGCCCGCACTCGGCTTCGTTTCGTCGCGAAAAGAAATTGAAAACCAAGGAGTTTTGACGTGTAAGTCTTTAAAACTGTTTATTAAGTAGAATTTAAAATTTGTTTTCTTTGACCATAAAACATTTCAATCTGTTTTACATATTAATTTAGTTTTAAATGTCGACAATCCGAACACCACCACGCTCAAAAACCGATGCTTATGATGAAGGGACGAAAACCCCAGATCAAGAAAAAACAAGAACTCAAATAAAAGGTCCTTCTCACTGACGCTCAACTTGTTGCCTTAATAGAGCGGGTGCAAGAAGGGCTAAAAAGACGAAATTATAACTGGGAAGGAAATGTTACGAATCCTTTGGGTTCGACGGTCGACACGGACAAAAGGGAACATACCCCTAACCTTTAAAGGATATTGTCATCGAAACCGGAAAGCAAAATAAAAGAGGAAAAAAATAAAAAACGAAAAATCAGACACAGCGAAGATGTGCAAGTTATGGTACACGCTGAGCACGACCATTTTATCCAACCGGCTCAAAAGCCAAAGGATAAGAAAAAGACGAAGACAAAGAAATTGTCGAGGACTTGAATAAAATAGAAATTGCAAACAAAACGGATGAATACATCATAAGCACAAATATTCATGAACAAAAAGATGACAAAAATAAAAAAGACGAAACGGGTGGTTAAATTCCACCAATTGTTATCCAGAAAAAATTAGTTTGAAAAATTAGACACTGAATTGCAAAGGCTTGGTTTTAGTTTCCAACAGGCCCAAAACCTTTCGGACGGTATTCGTCTATGCCCAACGACTAAAAAGGACTTCAGGGGAATCACTAAAATCCTAAACGAGTGGAGTCATGAGTACCACACTTACCAGCTTCCCTCCGAAAAACTTTTAAACATTGTTATACGTGGTATCCCCTTGGAAACTGAGGAATCTGAAATTCAGGAGGACTTGAGGGCGAAAGGACTGTATCCGGAAGCCGTCCATAGGATGAAGAAGGGGCGAAACGGACCCCCAATACCGCTCGTACTTGTCAAACTTCCGCGCAGCGAGAAGAATATTTTCGAACTAGTTGACCTATTGCAACTCCAAGTGATGGTGGAAAACCTGCGGACGAAGGCAGGCACATGGCAGTGTTATCGGTGCCAAAGGTTCGGTCATGCACAATCGAGGCGCACCGCTGCTTTCAAATGCGTTAAATGCGCGAAAGATCACCAAAGTAGCGAGTGCACATTAACAAAAAATCCGCGGTGGTCCGCAAGAAACTTTCTTATACTCAGTTATACTAAGTTTTTCGAAAAAACTTTTCAAATGAAAGTTGTAAAATATCAATATCTATAATTTATGTAAGAGCAATTTTTCCGTAACGTGTACCGTTTTCGAGATATGGAAAAAGGTGATAAGAGTAAACCATCACTTCCGGTTGAGAGATTGCGTTCAAAATAGGACGTTTCCCTCTTTGCTACATACAAATGTTTAGTTTAAAGTTTCAGAGCTCTACCTATAATCCTTTGGACGCTAGAGCGCGCACAGACTCACAGACACACAGACATCATTCCGAAAATAGTCAGAAACGGTTCACGGGACCTCAAAACGTGTATATCCGTTGAAATTTTCATGATTCCTATACTTACTTATACATAATGTATAAGAAAGTAAAAATGAAAAAGCCATATGTGCCAACTGCGGAGGTGAACACCCAGCATCGTATCGAGTTTGTGCCAGATTCCCCAAGGTAAAGAGGCTGGAAAACCCAACGTCTCAGGCCGACAAGAAGACAGAAGTAAAGACAACTATACGAGAGGGGGTGACTTTTGCACAAGCGGCCGTGGGAGTTTCATTGAAGCAAAAACCTGTACCAAAAACGACAGCGAAACCAATCTACAAAAACGAAGATGCTTTCCCAAATCCTCCAACTGACTTGGTGTCAACTCTGGAAGCGTTGCAAAATTTCTTTGCACAAATAAACGCAGCTGCGAATCAACTAAGAAAAATTCTACCCAACGCGAATACTAGTTCAAATCTCATCATGGCTAAGTATATTAGCCTGGAATGCAAATGGGATTAGAAATAAAATAGAAGAGATGCAGGAATTGCTAATTAGATATCAAGTCAACGTATTATTGGTGAGTAAACGCAAACCACGTCACGATTAGAATAGATCGATTAGCTGGCGGTGGAACAGCGAATCTCATAAAAAAGGATCTTAAATTTGTTCCTCTACTACTTCCTGAATGCGCTTCTCTCGAGTACAGCTATCTCTATTACAACCAGTGATATCAAAATTATCTCGGGATATCAACCGCCGTGTAGAAACTTCGACGTCAACGACTATGTCAGCATTTTTGAAGAGGATGGTCATCATACTCGCGGGTGATTTGAATGCCAAACATCATTTCTGGTCGTGTCGTACGGCGAACGACTTTGGAAGGAAATTTTATCAATTTCTCCAAAGTTCGGACGTCGTGGTACACCCGCCACCGGGATCAACATTTTTTCGCCCTGGAAGTCGACCGGACATCCTCGACATAGTTTTGACGAAGGACCTTGCTTGCCAAATCGAAGTATCCAACCTATCAGAATTAAGTTCCGACCATAATCCGATATTAATCATCACCGGAGAAGATCCTATTAAGTTCGGAGGGGCGGTTAGAAGAAGAACTGACTGCGTCAAGTTCAGACAAGGATGCGAAAACCATACAAGCATCAAGTCGATCGATACAACAGAGTGAGCAGCTGGATGAGGCCTGCGACTTGACGCAAGCCATTGCGAAAGCACTGGATGAGGCAACATCGACCAGGCCCTTTACACCTGCTCGATGGATGCCTCCGGACATTAAAGAATTGGTTAGGGTCAGAAGACGTGCGAAAAAGAAATTTGAGAGGACCCTCGAGCCAGCGGATAAGGTTTCAAACGCCCTGAACAGAGACTTGCAAAGAACACTTGAAACCCTCCGCAGTGATCAATGGGACGCTAAACTCCAAAGTCTGAGCACCACTAATGGAACACTGTGGAAGATACTAAGAGATGTCAAACGAAACTCATCCCGCGATAACAATAACGTGCCGTTACATGGAGCAAACGGACTTGTCTATGGAAACAGTGAAAAGGCGGATACTCTCGAAATCAACCACGGAGCACAAGTTGGAGAGGCATATGACACCTTTGAGGAAGACATAGAGAAGCTAGTCGTGGACGCCATTGACACGGAGGGAGAACCCATAACGCCTGTAACCTCGGAGGAATTTAAACATATCCTGCGAACACTAAAGAAAAGAAAATCTCCCGGATCAGATCAGGTTAGCAATGAGATGTTGAGTAGACTGTCGAAAAAAACCGTGAGTGCCATTATGTCATATATAAACGCTGCTCTTCGGTTAGCCCATTTCCCTACTGTTTGGAAGGCAGCAAACGTTGTTATGATCCCTAAGCCTGGAAAGGACCATACATGTCCCCAGAACTACAGGCCGATTAGTCTTGTGTCATGCTTGGGAAAGATAGTTAAAAAGTTGTGCTAAGAAGATTGAGGGTCGAGTTAGCAGAAAGTAATATAATCCAGGATGAGCAGTATGGTTGCCGCAAGGACCATTCTACCGAACTCCAGATTCTCAAATTGACGGAAGCCATCCTGGAGGGATTCGGAAGCCTTCGACCGCGTATGGCACATCGATCTCTTAAGAAAGATGATTGAATTTTGCATCAACATCAACATCACAAGGATGATTGCCTCGTACCTGAGTGGATGACATTTCCGGGTTAGAGTGGATGACCAACTATCGACCAGCAGACCAGCCGAAAGTGGAGTTTCTCAGGAACTTTTGCTGGTGCCGCAGCTCTTTCTAATTTACATGGCTGACTTCCCTCGCCGGCTTGGAACAGAACTGGCCATCTTTGCAGGCGATACAGTAGTGTACTGTTCTTCCAGAAACGAAAATTTGATTATCCACAGACTTTAGAGTGCAGCCGACGAAATGCGTGTCGTCCTCAACGAGGATAAATGCGTCGCGGTCCGTTTCACTGGCCCCACCGGCGGATCTCATCGTCATCGGGGGCAAAAGGCTGCCCTGGAGCACCGAAGTCAAATATCGAGGCGTCACTCTGGGCAAAAAGTTAACCTGAAAGAAACACACAGATAATATCAGCAGGAAAATCGAGATGGCCAGTTCAATACTAGCCTCACTGATGAACAGCAGTCGCCTATCCATTGCAAATAAACTCACACTGTACAAGACCGTATTGAGACCACGCAATTACATATGGATCTGCTACCTGGTCCATCGCAGGCAAAACTCATATATCGAAAATAGAGGTGCTCCAAAACAAATTTATGAGGAAAATAACAAACCCCTTGGTATGTGCGAAGCAAAAAACTCAGAGTTGTTGACCTGAGGAGTGTGGAGGAGCACCTCAAAGAGATCAACACAAAAATTTACGATAGAGTAACCAAGCTCGAAAACCCAACGATTCAAAAGGCAATTAATTACATCCCGGGATACCCCCCAAAGAAAATTTCGCAGACCGCTGGACTACGAATAAAAGCCTGAGGTAAAGAACATACCTCCAAATATACCACCAACATATCTCCATCCCTGCGAATCACGAGGGATAAAGAGGGAATATAAGGCCAAAGAACCTGGGTCTTAGAAACCCATGCAGTTCAAAGTCAAAGTCAAAAAAGATGGACACCAGTCTTACACCTAGCTCCACCACACCAATGAGCTAGAACTCACTTCACCAACCGTGCGAATTTATTACAGGCAAGGCAATCGAAATAAAACACAGTTTGGTCACGAAGTACCAAACTGTGTTTTATTTCGATTGTAACAAATCCTTGCTTTTCAGCGACGGCCGCCCTCCTGGCAAACTTCTAAGAGACGGGAGCTTTCTACTAGAACAGATGGCCCTTTTTGAACGGATTCAGCGGCAAGTGAACGAGACCTTGGGCATCTGCCTCATTCGCGAGCGGCTTCACCCAATCATCCGCATCCAGCTGCGGGGTCATAAACTTCGGTTCTAGAGCTGGAGGCTCTACCGAAAAACCAGCCAATGGCTTCCGACGATCAACACATCGGCGACATTCGCCTTATGTTGGAGCGAGAAGCAATTTGAAAGCGAGGTGTGGAAAAAGGCATGACACCGATGGAGAACAATGCGGTGGACCACCACAATTTATTATCCCCGTGCCAACCCGGTCGAACGACGAAACCAGGAATTGAAGAAAGGAATTCACGCTAGACAGGCCAAACACCCCGGCGAGCCCTAGGACACTGCGCTGCCGATGATTCTTTTCTTCCTGCGTTGCCTACGCAACGTCGCAATCGGCCAAACACCCAATCGGCACGTCTTCGAACTCGTGGCATTCTAAAGGTCCTAACAGTTTCAACAAGTAACTGTTGACGCAACTCCTCTAAGGTATTGGGAAGGTAAATGCCGCAAACTTCTTTCCATCATATCCCACATATGTTCTAAACTAAGCTAAGTTCGCTACCACGATTCATAACGCGTGTTTCGCCACTTCGGGACTTAGCCCAAAAGTAAGACAAGTTTAGTTTCACGATTGTAATGCGTGTTAAATATTAACTTAGAATTATAAATCATTATTTGTTAATCCAAACGAGATTCTTAATAAATCGGTTCCTAAAAAATCAATTTTAATTATCGATCCTTTAAGTTGCACGACCACCATGACGTAACATTGGGTGGTTTTGACTTATTATATATGGAATATTGCAAAAATTTTAATTTTTCATAAAATAGTAATCACAGTAACCATAATAATAACGAAATCGTTTGAATTTTTTAAAATAATTCATTTAGCATATCAACTTATTATGAGTATGGACAATTCACTGACAAATGAAGAAATTTCGCAATTAGCCGCAGATACTCTGGTACTCTCGGATAATTTGATAATCAGCCGTATTCTCTAAACATCTTTTCAACTTGTTAAGTTGTTAGGCTTGTTACATATCAATCGTAACAAGTTTGTTATGCAAAGTGGTATTCTGTAAGCTCAGAGTCGTTCAATTTTTGTTAGAACCTTAACAATTTATTGAAATGTCATATCAATTGATAATTGAGGTGTTGTTACGTGTGTTACTTGTCATTTGAAAATTAAAAAACTGAATTTTATTCTTAAATAGCGTCAGTGGTATTTTTTTAGTTACATTTCGCTTATTAAAAATAGTAAATATGTAGGTATTTAATATAAAATCGCTTTTGGTTACAATTTTTGTGTTATTTATTAAAGAGATTTTGCGTCATAAATTTGGAAGGTGAAATTCTTGTGGCTTTAGTAAATGAGTTAGAAGCAGTAGAAAATAGGTACGTGAGTTGAATTTATAAGTAATAAAATAAAAAATAATTATTCTAACCTCACTTTTTAGAGATCATGTTCGAAGAATGCATAGACGATTGAGGGACACTAGTGATCCATTCTCGTTGCCAGAGCGAAATTTTGTTGGTATATTTCGACTTACCAGAGAACTGGCACGAGATGTAGTCGGTCAAATGACTGCTTATTACCCAGAACTTGAACGTTCTACAGGAATTCCTATATTTATTCAAGTATGTGTATATAACGTTTTTTTTTGTATTAAAAAAATTATTTCCATCCTAGGTTCTTGCAGCATAACAACTTTTGGGCCAAGGTAGTTACCAAAAATGTATCGGTCAAAATTATAATTTTGGATTAAGTCAAGCCTCAATCAGCCGTTGCCTTTCTACATTCTGTGATATCCTCATTGCAAATTTTACCGATGCTTGGATCAAGTTCCCTATGCAAGAAGTTGAAAAGAGATCGATTAAAACTGAGTTAGTATAACTGTGATTGATTTTTTAATTTATTACATATTCATTAAAATAAATTTCGTTGTAAACAGATATATGCGGAAATTTAATTTCCTTGGAGTTATTGGCTGTATAGATTGTACCCATATAGCAATCCACGCTCCTTCGGTAGAACACCCTGAGCATCGTGCACTAGCCTTTTATAACCGAAAAGGATTTTACAGTTTAAACACACAAATTGTAAGTATCATTAATTGTAGTGTACCAATTAAACGTCTGCAAAATGTCGATGTTGAAGAGTCAAAATTATCTGAAACTGATTGGCAATTTCAACGTAACAAAGCTATTATTACAGATCTGTGATTCGAACTTATAAATTTTGGCAGTAAATGCACGTTACCCAGGATCCGTTCATGACGCTGCTATATGGAAACAATCGAATATTAGACAGGATTTACTCCAAGAGTTTCAAGCTCGACATCAGTCTGCATGGCTTCTAGGTTGTCTTTATAAACTAAACATTAAAATTTTTACTTGCATTATATATTTTTAGGAGATTCGGGTTATAGCTTGGAATCTTGGTTGATGACGGTGGAAAATGCCATACCTGATACACCTGAATTTAGATACACAGAAACACAGCAGCAAGAAATACAGTGGAAAGAACCATTGGTGTAATAAAAAATGTGTTTCGTTGTTTGCTCAAACACAGTTTTACTTTACACACCAACATCTGCCAGCATTATTTATACCTGTTGTATTTTATACAATATGCGATTAGCAAGAGGTATGCTACTAATACGACGGAGAAGATGAAATAATAGAACAAAATAACCCACTTGTGATCCAAGAAAATGATGCAGTAATTTTGACGGCAGCAAGACGAACAAGGATCAATTTAATAAGAAACCACTTTGTATAATAAACAGTTTATTAATAAAAAAATTATAATTATTCTCTATTTAAATTATTTGTGACCTCGATGCTGCTGGCTATACTTTCCATTGCCGCAGCCAACCTGTCAATGGCTGTTGCCATCTGCGTTATTGCAGCAGTATTCGCAGCTAGTTCAGCATTACGGCCTGCCATTGCCTGTGCGTAGGCCTCTGTAGCTCTCTCCGTAAAACTGCCAGGCTTTTCTTGTGCTGTTGTCGGCACGGCCAAACGCCTTTTTTTACCCGGCGGAGTACCAGCAAAACTGGTGCTCGGGACCGCATCTGTTACGGTTGGCACATTCGCTTCCACAAGATATGCCACATTTTCACTGGAATTAATACCTGGCTCATCGACATCTGCAAGCCCATCTACCGTGACACGTGTTATCAACGACAGCAATCTTTCGTCGCGATCAGACAGGTGCTTGGCTTTAGCCTCACCTCCACCAGTTTGTAGCTGCGCCACACGAATGTCTTTTGTACTAATTCCAAGTCTGTCAAAAAAATACAGTATGTACATTATGTACATTTCGATAAATCTTACACCTTTAATAATGCATCAGTTTTATTGTAATTTTACTAAATTAAAATAAACAAAAGTAATACCTTTTTCCAGCCATCGACCGTTTTGACTGGGCCGTTTCCCAGTGAATTTAGCAGTATTGTCAATTGCTCCCATAACGATTGTATTTTTTGGGGACCCTCGCCTGGCGTTAATTTGCCAGTGATAATCACTTTATGCGCGCTAATAGACTCTAACGTCGCATCGAACTGTTTCTCACTTATCCTTGGGTTTCTTGTTCTTTTCTCCATGGCTGGCTGTGAACTAAACTACTACTTCAAACATAAAAGGTAATAAACTTTAAATACAAAGGGTTATAAACTTGAAACACAAAGGGTTATAAATGTACTGTCCGCGCATGTGCGAACGAAGATACTGTCAAAATTACTTCCGATTTCATTGTTATCGGTTCGTTTCAATTGCGTCTAACAAGTCCCGTTACAGAGTAGCATTATTGATATGCTTGTTAGGATTTCGTATCAATTCAGTCGTTTTCAAATTTGTTAGACTTATCAATTGCTACGTAACAATAGTTACAGAATAGGGCAGATTGTGAAATATAGGTCTGAAAGAAGTAATAGCCATTTTGGAAGTGTAACAAAACGCCGTCCACATACTTCTTGTCACAGTCTGGTTAAATCTATTTTACATACCGGACATATTAGAAGCGAAGCAATCGAATATGGGCTCCTTAAATGGATTGATTACATGTGGATCCTATAGGTTAAGAGTATACTCTTAACGCCGACAATTGTTACAGAAAAGGGATTCGCATTAAATATTTACAGGTCTAATAGGCCAAATGATCGAACACCGTTAATATGTTATTAAAAATTGGCTTCAATAAGTATGAAACAATGTAGTTGTTTAAGAATTTATAGCAGATATTTATAACACACACTGTGCTTTTCGGACGAGCTGCAATTTTTGCCAAATATCAGGCTCCTTGTAACGAAAATTACGTAAAATTACGCAGACTGGCAATTACATATTTATTTCCCAGCTTCAAATTTTCATCGATTGTTTCAAGTTTGCTGTATAACGTTCTTTATTTATGATTCGTCAAACCATTTTTAGATTCAGGGTTAACTGCATATAACATGAAGGGACGTCTGTTATTTTGTTTGTTACGTAAATTATGATGTAGACTTGACTTGTTGAACAAATTAAGAGAGACGATCATTTATGGGATAATTATATGATGGAAAAGTTAGTATCATTTTATAAAGACTGTATACTCCCAGAAATTGTACGCGGCAGAATAAAAAGTGGACTTCAATGCCCTGAACACATTACAGAGGCGCAACAAAAACAAAAGCAAAAAAGAGAGACCAGATTTCAAATAAAATTGGCAACACGTGATAAATGAAGATTGTTAGATTAGTTAGGAAATATTAATTTTTTGACGCCTTTTTTTCAGGAAGTATGATTAGGTATTTGGTTCTACCTATGAAAACGAACAGAAAATCAAGGCTAATCGAAAACAGTGCGATAATTCTATTAAGATCGAAAAGGTATTTGACATCCATTGCTACCCAAATATATTAATTTTAACTTAGGCAATCCCGCAAATAAATTAAATTTAAATGGAATATTTGCAGTAATTGGTTAAAAAACTACCGAGTATGTGGTTTTGAAGGCCACTAATTGAAGGCAGGAAAAACCACAAGAAGAGATCAAAGCAGATGCTTTGACATACCGCTTGAAGTGACTACTGCAATGTGTTCTGTGAGCAACGTGGACCATTCACGAATGAGTCGTTCAAGATACCTACCACAACTCCTCAGTATAATTTGTATCACGAACATACGAATGCACAAGTGAACTAAAAATCGAGCCATATAAAGCTGGTAAATAAACAAACTTATTTATACGTGCAATTTCCAAATATGTGTTTGTATAATTATTGTAATAATTGTGGGATATGAAACAATGGGAAATTTTAATACATAGTACATAATGATCCTATTATAATTCTATAGTATCGTCAGAATGATCGCTGATGCTATTTAGCCACATCGAAAAGTGCATGCCAGAGAATATTTTTTGTTGTAACAAAATATTGACACTGTAGATTAAAATAGTGTCGCCTTCATTACGTTGTGATAAATTTTATTTTTAATCGATCCCCGTAGTTGAACAAGCTCAGAACAATCTCTGCATTCCGGCAGATGCTCCAACACCTGTAACTACGCACACTGCGAGCTTGATGAGTGACCATGATTCCCATGCAATCAGCAAATTAGTATAGTATATAAATTAAGGGTCTAAATCATAAACGTTCCTAAAGTAGTTAGTTAGCACGTCCTCACCTCAGACTCATAATCGGTATTCAGAGACGATTCCTTATGTGAGTAACGCTCGAGGACGCGGTAGGGTCCAAATATCCAGGAGGATATTTTAGTGCTTATGATTGGTATCTCTGCTTTCGTTCACCGTTAATGCCATAACTTCTGTGTTGCGCGTTGCCGGTAGTATTGCTTTTTCTAATAAATTCTTTTGTTTGTAGTATTATAGTTATTAGTTTGTGGTTTTTTGTTTCTAATAATTCTTTTTAATTTAGTAGTTTATTAAATAGTATATAGTTTCGTTGTTTTCTTTATATTTTGAATATTTTATTAGTTTTGTATTTAAGTAGTAGTTGATAAGTTAGTATTATTAGTTTATAGATTGTTCGTTGGTGTTAGCTTTTTTATTCATTTTATATTTACTTTGCTATTAGGGTTTGTGCCTTGCGTAGTAGTAATTTGCAGCAACATGGAAGGTAAACGGCAGTATTTCTCGGGTGACGAGAAGTTATTTTTAAAAGAACTCGTCAGCAAGTACAAGCTGCAGCTTGAAAAGAAGAATAGCGATTGTGTGATGCTAAGCGAGAAAGAAAAAATGCTGGGTAAAAGTCACTGCCGAATTTAACGGTATTATGGAACATTCGCATGTAAGTAATCAACTATTGATGGTTGTACAATGAAGTAATATATATACATGTTTCAGAGGACGACCGATCAAATAAAAATGTTGGGATAATATGAAAACCAGAAGGAAGCAGGAGCTTGCGCAAAATAAAAGAGAGCGAATGTCCACTGGTGGGGGTCCTTGCGAACCACTTCCAGAAGACACAATTGGGGTGGATGATGTGTTAGACTGTGTCGACATAGAGTTTACCGATGCGTTGGACAGCGACACATGCGCATTGACCCCACAACCCACGACCAGTGCTGCATGCACAGCTGTTGTTTTAGACGGTACAGCTATCTTAATTATATTTGCACAAGCCAAGTTAATTTGTCTTTCATATGTGCAGGTTCATACAACGATCCTCAAATGGGCATCCCCATCGCGGCCTCCCCCATCGTAGCCAGTCCGAAGGCGCCGCTCGTGCTGGACACGCCAACATCAAAGAAAACTGGCGGTTACATACCGAGAGGAACAGCGATTGAGCGGGAACTGGAGATGCGCTTGTGCCGTAATGAACGGTTAATGGTACAAAATGAAGAAATCCACCATATGCGCATGATTAATGAGAAAATCCTTTCGGAAGAAAGGCAAACAAATTTATTAAGTAGTAAAAAAAAATTAAGTAAGGTTGATCATGAAATAGAAATTGTTAAGATCAACCTGGACCTGACAAAAGAACAATTAAAAAGAAAACGAATTTTAACGAAAGAGTTATTAGAAAAACAAAATAAAAATAAAAATTATATTTTGTGTTTTATTATGTGCAATATACAACCCTACAAATAAGAAATAAATTACAATTGCAAAACTTTTAACATATACAGTTACAATATTATTAAACAAAATGTCGCTCTATAAATGGGACATTTTAGTTCTCGAACTAAATAATGTTAAAAATGGGGCAAGAAATGATAAAAAACAATGGACAACAGTAAGTCAATAATAGTTAATACATATTAATATTTTGCTATTGCATGTTGTATATCGATGGGTAAATTTTAGTTTATTGCTGAATGGAAATCAAAAACCCAAAAGAAGGCAAGAATGGTCAAGGAATCATTCACCACCACCAATGGAAAATAAGTTGATAAGGGCCAGAGGAGTTGGGAATGTGTTGGGTAGTTCCGAATTACCACTGGCACTTGATCCAGACACGTTTGCAGAAATACAAATAGAGCCTGCTGCTGGTACCTCTGGTGAAGCACCCAATGTACATCAGGTGCAACTAGACACGCCAGAGCACACCGTAGAGGCACCCGTAAGTGCTGCTACACCCTTGCATCTAGGTAATGATTATCAAATGTTGCAGAACTAACTTTTATTGATATAGGCTTTCATAAATTAATAATTAAAACTATATTTTGTTACAGGAGCAAAAAAGAAAATAATACCTAAAAACAGGAGGTGTAACCAGACTCCACACCAGAGAACACCATGGAAACACCTGTAAATGTTGCTACACCCTTACGTCTAGGTAATGATTATCAATTGTTGTAAAACTGACTTTTATAGATATAGGCTTTCATAAATTAATTAGAAATATATTTTGTTACAGGAGCAAAAAAGAAAAGGTCAAGAAAACATGTAAAAATTGCGAATGCAATATCACTGCTGGCAATTAGCATAACATAATTGGCCACTGCATTCTCCGTCATTGCGCAGGCGAAAAGTAAAGAAGATGAGTAATTTATTTGAAATTTTTTTATTTGTGTAATAAAAAACATACATACATAAGTGTCAATTATTATTTATTACATTGACTAAACCGCTCCTAATTAAACGCCCTTCATTCAATAGGTCGACATCAATGTCGTTATCAACAGCAATATGATGAAAAGGTTCCTCATTCTGATTGTCTTCATTTAGTTCAATCTGGGGCATGTTATACTGTCGACATAAATTGTGCAAATTATACAGGCATATATTAGTTTTCCAGCTGTTCCATGAGAATAGTGTAGCACTCTATGTCTATGCAAACACCTCCAACGTTGCTTCAGAATACCAACACTTCTTTCGATTACATTTCGTGCGTGACAGTGCCTTGCTGAATAAATGAATAAATCAGGGCTATTAGGATTGACGTCATTTATTGGCATGTCACAGCTGGCATATTTGGATCAACATTTGGTGCTAATAAGCGTACAATCTATAGCCCCAATCGTGTTCGGAAAATTGAGTTTTGTCATAAACCTGCGATTATAATGTTAATAAATAATCTTCAGATGCCAAGTGCTACTAACCCTTCTTTGATTCGTACAATATCTACATCCGTGGTTGGAAATTTAACATATCTCGGTAGCATATGGATGGCAAATTTGTCACTTATTTTGCTAATAATTCGGCTAACAACTGGTTGAGTTACAGCGAGGTTTAAGTCTGGTCCAATGCGAGTTTGATAGCCGCCACTTGCATACAAGTTTAATGCAATAAAAACCTGAAACGATGAATTTATTTTCACACAGCAACAGAAGTCACCCTTCGCAATGTATCTATGATAGTCGTACACGTACATACCTGTAGAAATCAAGGAATTTCGTCCCGTCTCTTAAAACTTTCAACAACCGAACCTAATTCTTCTATCAAGTTTTTTTGCCAGGTGTTTATTTAACCTAAATAAAACTATAAATTTTTCCTGAGGGATTTCAAACGGGTTGTTTGATCTCGTATCTTACTACGATATTGTAACCGCAAAATATTTCTGTTAAAATATTAATTTTAAAGTTAACATGTTGTAAAAATACTTTATAAAATAATTTCTTAGCGATTTATTAATATTCTCAAACTCATTACTAAAATTAGCACGAAGCCCGAAACTGTCATCGCTTGCTAAGAAACTTGATAACAACCAATTGCTACAATGACAGATCAGATTGGTCAAATATTGCCAACAGAATACGAACTTATAACAATGGTTGCCTATTAGCAAGTTGTCTTTGAGATAGCAATGATTGTCATTGTTAAGTACCAGCAATGTGTGAACAGAATAGCTATGAATACAAAATCTATGTTAAATATTTGAAATAAACTAACCTTGGTGCATATAAATACACGTCCTCGTCTTCCACATGTTGCACAAATTCCCGAAAATGGTTTTCCATAACAACAATAATTATTACTAACAAAAATAAGAATAATTAACGAGTAACAAAAATAAAAAATATTAACTAGAATACCAATAACAAGATTAACACTTGAAATGCGACAAAAATTATTAAATTCACGTTAAAATACGACAGATTATACGACAAATCTCAAGCCAAACACACGAAAGGAACGCTCAAGGTGACAGTTGCGCTTACTTACTTTTCACTAAGTTTGAACTCACAATATGGCAGACACTTGAGTGAAAAGTGAGTCGAGGAACGTTTATGAATTCGAAAATTTACTTCAAGGTTGAGGTGAGGATAAGGGGAGTGTGAGGACACCTCAATTAGCGTCTATGAATCCCACCCTATAGGTACGGTCTGCCTTCGGCGATTGGTCGCAGCGATTTGACGATACGTTTAAACGTTCAACTCGCTTTAGTGCGTTATTGCAAGCCTGGTCTACCTTGATCGACAAGTCGCAACAGGTCGCTTAAAGACGACGCGTCCATGAATTAATTCGCAGCGAAGGCAACTTAATCGCGCGCGTTAACTAATCGCGTTCGAATACGGTCGTGTTGTGGTGGTTTTTAGATCGAAAAGCATGGCGAACAAGGGAAATAGATTAAGATTTTCTAAAGAGGAAGACGAAAATCTCATCGACGAAATTGCAAAGCATCCGTCATTGTACGATGGAAGTCATAAGTTGTACAAGGACCAAATAGTGAGGGACAACACATGGGACGATATAGCTGAAAGAATTGGGAAAACCGGTAAGTAACCACCATCTTCGATTATTAATATGTTGTGCATGTAAAATTAGCAGTGATTAAAGTAATGTAAACTGCTGGACAATTGAAGTGGATATTGTAAATTTCATTACAAATTTACAATACCCACTTCAATTGGCCAGTAGTTTATTATGACCCTATGTAACGTGAAAATATTTGTTCTATAATCAATGAGAAGTTTTATATAAATAATGTTCTGAGCGATACAAATTTTATTTATTACAGTAACAGAAATAAAAACACGTTGGAAAAGTTAAAAAGATGTATACGCAAAGAAAAGAAAAGAAACAAATCAAGGCACAGGTTCTTCTGCACGGCACACAAGAACATGGGAACATATGGATGCGTTTTTGGAAAACGTTACAAACTAACGCAGGTAATACATATACTTTTTCAATTCATACGCTTCAATGCAATCGTTTATGTACTCTTAGTAATGTGACTGCACATTCCGAAAAAGAAGACGAAGAAAGGGTCTTTGAAGATGATAGCATTAGAGACAATATTGAACAAGTGCATCCAGTGGAGCATGATGCTATGCCACCAAAGGACAATTATTTTACTCCCGTAATCAAAAAACGAAAAACAAGCAGTGATAAATTGTTAGATATTTTGCAGGCCAGAAAAGAAGACCGCAGCGAAGTATTAAAGAATATTGAAGCTTGTATGAAGTCAACTGAAAAACATCTCATAGTTATTTTTTGAGAGCATGGCGGAAATTGTAATGACATTTCCAACTGCATCAGCTATTCGGACGAAAATGGAAATACTCAATATTATCTCACAGCTTGAACTTGAGAATACAAACTCATCGGCTCCACGTCAAAATTTATGTGAAAATAGCTTGTCGACTATTACAGAAGCTGCACAGAGTTCAAATGAATGTAATAAGTACACAGACAGTGCAGATTTATTCAGCCAATATAATATATAATAGAATAAAACAACATTTATAAATTTGTAATTTTATTTTTTAATCATATTACTATAGTATATAAATAATTTATTATTTGTCGCATAAATCTGTTCTGGTAACATGTGAAAAAGTTTTTACACTCATCTCCCAAATTGAATGTTTATTATTAATTTATGCAACGAAGGCATTTTTTTAACGATTTTGAACGTTAAATTGAAAGGACGTTAGAACTAATTAATGAAGAGCACTAAAAAACACAAATGAACGAACAAAAATAAATAAATCAAACAAAATAAATTTGAAGTAAATAAAATGACAAAATATTCGAAAATAAAGTCCGACAAATTCGTGGAAGCCGAAAAAATCAAGGAAGGTTCAAGAACCGAAAGTCACAACAAAGGAATCGCAGAAAAAATGAAACTGGTAAATACCGATCTAGGGAAGGCTCACTGAGAACCCGAGCATCGAAAACCCGAAAAGGAATCCACTACCGACACTTCTTCACTTCAGAAGTCCGACAATGATGTCCTTGATACTCACATAAGTACATTCACACTTTTTGATCGTTTCGTTTCGTTACTGAGTGCATTTTTTGTACGAAAAACAAAAGTTTTCCGTAGTATAAAAACTAAAATTTGTATGTGTAAATAGCTTCAAGAATTGAACTAAATATATATCTCTGAGAAACACAATTGTAATAAAATATAATAATTAAATAATAATAACAACATATAAGTTTTTGTAAGAAACACAATCATAATAAAATATAATAAATAAATGTAATAAAATAATAATAATAATAATTTAAAATGGCAACAAATCCAGTTATTCAACCATCGGTGATACAAGCCCCAAACATCTCAAAGGTAGCAACCCTGAAATAAAATTATTTCGACATGATACCGGAATACAAAGGTGAACCCGAATTACTACCCCGTCTTATAACAACTTGTGATAGACAGATTTTATGATCGTGTCAATCTAAATAATTTCCAGAACTTGTGTTTAATAAAGGGAATAATTTCCAAAATTAAAAGTGATGCCGCTAAATCAGTGGCTAGCCGCCAAATTGATAATTGGCAAGATGTCAAACTAGGTTTGATGGAAGTATATCAACATAAACGAGATTGCTTTACTTTGAATCTAGAAAATTGTGCACTAAAACGAAAGAAATTCGAAATGCCCAAAGATTTATACAACCACGATATTCACAAAATCCTAGCTCTTTTATGAATACACAACTAAACAACAACTAAAAAATACAAATACATATAAACCGACGCCTATGTCAGGTACTAGTTACACTCCGCATCGTGTGATTTCACAAAAACCATTTCAAAACTACCATCCAATACCATTCCAAAATATCCAACGAAAACCTTTCCAATCCCAATTCAATCAAATTAGTGAAGAACTACATCCCATAGAGCCAGAAAATCAGACAACACAATTCGAGACAATCGAATTTTAAATAAACGAAGATCATCTCAATTACAATCAAACCCCTATTACGAAGAAGAAAGATATAATGACCAAGATAATGAAAATATGAGAATAAGGGTTGTCGGATTACGTATATCGGATTCGGATTAGTGATGCAGAAAAAGTAACTATCCGTTGTTGGTGTACTCGGTACCCAACGAAATCCGAAGTAACGAATATCAAGATAGAAACTTATTCGTGATTAGTCACTTTAGGTACATTTCGTTTTCTTTATGCGCAGCGCCGATCGCCACACTACCTATTAAGTAATTGAAGAGTAATTGGTAAGTATTTTGTAGATACCGATGTTAGCACTACATTTTTACTGTGTGGTGCCCCCTTACTTCGAGTAGGTGAAAGTACGAAGATCTCTGTTTTAATAATGAATTGCAGTTTACATCTTAGTTTAAGCAATTTTTATTTGAATCGCTTGAATGGAAATATGTATGTTATTTCCGGAATACCCGAAGCTATACAAAGAATCCTAAGCGTTTTTTACCCATTTATGCCATTCATTCGTTGTTGCAACTAGCGTCATATAGAAAGTGATTTTGTGAAATACCTGTGATTTTGTGACAAAATTTCAGTTGTAATTGAATATTTACCTGTATGAAAAATAGGTGAGTATTACAAATAATGTATTTAGGTTCCCTGAAAATATAATTTAGTACAGAAAACAACAATTTAATAATGATGACTTAACAGTAATTTTGCAGTTTTACATTTAAAATTTTGAAATATGTTTCATTAGAGGACAATGGTTACATTTTTATTGGAACCGCAATCCAGATACAGAAGAAGTTCAATTTGGATTCATTTCACTGCTGTTTCGAATGAAAAAGCGAGGTGCAATTTATGTAAATCAATATATTCATATAAAGGAGGCACAACCTCGAATTAAAAAAAAAACACCTTCCATCCAGGCATTCCACGAATCTGTTAGTCGAAACTACATCTAGTGATCCTGTGTTTTCACCTGCTCTGAAACAAAATTTAGACACACCATCTGAAGGTAAAATATAACACTTTTTCATTTTCTTATTTTTATTAAATCAGGGCATTTGAATTACAGCTATTTGCCTCAACTTCCTCCTTATTATCAGATGTATCAGATGCGCCTAGCTGAGCTTCCACGTCGACTTCAAATTGGCCAACTGAAACTCATCCTAAGAAAAGAAAGCAACAGGCAAGCTTATGAGGTTTTTTTCTCGCCCTATCACTTTGTCCCGCCAACAAAAAATAAATAATCTTATTTTAAACATGATTGTGAAAGATCTTCATCCCTTTTCAATTATACAATATGAGGGCTATAAGGAATTACTTAGAGCACTTGAACAATCATATAAGATGTCTAGTAGATTCACTTTTACTAGTTCCCTGTTGCCTCAAAAATACGATATAGTTGCGGATCAATTACAAATATTGTTGAACACAGCCGCATTTGTAACTATCTATCTCCAATCAAAGTTACATTGGAGTCACCACCCATTTTATTACAACAGATTTTATTTTCCATTCTTGTTTGCTTGATTGTTTTCATTGCATTCTTAGTCATACTTCCCGAAATTTAGCAGATGCCGTTCGAAGTGTTGTAAATAGATGGAACACTCAAGACAAAATTTTTGCTGCCACAACAGATAATGCTGCAAATGTAGTGAGCTCTATTAAATTATGTGCATGGACTCATAAAATCAATTTTTGAATATTTTCATAGAAGCACACAGGCTACTGAAAAATTAATTAAAACACATCATATAAGTCATTTGAACCCAAATTCTGTCCCATTAAAGCTAAAAAATGAACGTGGTTACTCGATGGAAGTCGACGTATTACATGTTTGAAAAAATTATTAAAATACAGGACTTTCTGACCGCTACTATCGGATTACTCCATAATCCTGTTCAGTTGTTGTCAGAAAATGATTGGATTAGTTTAACCGAGACTTGCAAAATATTGAAACCATTTGAACAAATTACAAGGGAAATGAGTTCTTAGAAATCAGTAACACTTCTAAAAGTTCTCAATATTGTTAGAGGATTAATATTAGTTTTAGATAAATTTAAAGAATGTACCACTACATTGTCAAGTAAAATCTAATTAATAAAATGTTGGAAAATTGGAAATAGATTCGTAACCATTGAATTTAACGAAACACTGGCAAAAACTGCCTTTTTGGGTACCAGATTTAGAGAGGAAGCATTTAGTTCTGAGGCCGCTTTAGAAAGAGTTAAAAAAAGATTCTGGACGAAATGATCCACTTAATAAATAAGGAACGGGAACGAAAAGAGACATTTATTTGCTTCCACTTCATTCAAATGATGACATTGATACACATAATAAAGATGATAGTATTGCTGACGAAGATTTAGTTAGGCAAGAATTTGACAAACCTCAAAAAAAAGTCGAAAGCCCCACTGCATTGGCTATCATAGAATTTAGGGCATACTTGTCTGAGGAACCATTACACCGAAAAAAAGATCCTCTCGAATGGTGGAAGGCTAGACAAGCAATTTACCCTACACTATGTAAACTGTCTAAAAAATATTTAAGTTGTATTGTATTGTAGCGACGTCGGTACCATCCGAAAGGATTTTTTCAAAAGCGGGGCAGTTAATTTCAGACAGACGTAACAGACTGAAAGGGAAAATTTTGAAAAAATCATGTTTTTACATTGCAATCAACAATTATTTTAGTTTAAATTTACATAGGTTAGGCGGATAATAAACAGTTTTTCATTTTCTTTCCTTTTGTTATTGTTTGTTAATATTGTTATTATGTTTGTTTTATTAACCCATTAGAGGTCACCGTACTCAGTTGAGTACAGCCATATTCTGTAGTGTAGACGACAAATTACAAATAGCTTGCGGTCGTGTTATCGTTATTTTTTGTCACCACAATACTGATTAAAGTTACAGAAAAAAAAAGTTGTGTGTAGTTTGAATTTTTTAAACGAAAATATCAGTCAAAGTCGTATCACGAAAACAATGTGCAGGTAAGTGAAATATTTTGTCAATATTTCAAAAATTACTAAACAATTATATGTTTTTGTAATTCATTAGTACAATACGTATATCAACATAACTTATATGCTAAACAAATTGACCTTATATACTAAATACCAAAAATACAGACGTGTGAAATTTATTGTACTCGTTTGAGTACAACGACAACATGCATAAGTAAAATAACTATTTTTTTTCAGATTTTAAAAAATGAGTAAACAGCTATTTACGGCCCAACAGTGTTACAAAGGGCTTGAAGATGCTGTTGATGATATATTACGTGATAGTGACGATGATGAATTTGATATGGTTATTATACCACCTGATCCAAGTGCATTGACTGATGCAGAAGGGGCTGAGGATGATATGACGTTGTCAGCCATACCACAAGACGTACCTGGTACCATTGAAATATTTTCAAATCGGGAGGATGTTGATAGCGATGGCAGTGATGACAGTGATAATCAACCGCTGGCATCGAAAAAAATGCGACAAGATTTTATCCGCCGACCAAACTCAACCTGGAGCAAATGCCTCCCTTCATACACGTCAACTTCTCAACGGACTTCTGAAGTTTGCGATAGAGTGAATGCTACTCGCGAAGAACTAAAAGGCCTAAACCCTATACAACTATTTGAAACACTTTTCGATAAAACTGTTTTTGATTTGATTATATCTAATACTGAACTTTATTCAAAACAGAACAATAGGCATGATTTTCAGCTGGATATCTCTGATTTAAAAAAGTTTTTAGGAGTCCTGATTTTATCTGGATATCATAAGCTACCTCGAGAGCCGATGTATTGGTCTTTGGATGAAGACATTGGATTACAATTAGTGGCCAAAGCTCTATCTATAGATTCCGAGATATAAAGAGAAACCTTCATCTTGTAGATAACAATATAGCAGCGACGATAATAATAAAATGTTCAAAATACGACCATTGGCAGATTTGCTTATGCAGAAATTTTTACAATGGGGAGTGTTTCATGATAGTATCTCTGTAGATGAATCAATGGTGAAATATTTCGGCCATCACCCCGCTAAGCAATTTATTCGTGGAAAACTTGTCCGTTTCGGATATAAAAATTGGGTAGCGGCTAGTTCTACAGGATATTGTTACTCGTTTGATTTCTATTCTGGAAAATCACAGGCAGTGACTTCTGATCCATTGGGTTCCCGAGTGGTTAAACATTTATTAGGAAAACTGAATTGTACTCCAGCAAATCATGAAGTTTATTTTGACAACTTTTTTACTTCTTTTACTTCACCTTAAAACTCTGGGCTACCGTGCTACAGGAACTGTACGTGAAAACAGGATAAGAAAATGTCCACTGACTGACTAGCACGAAGGATATGAAAAAGAAAGACCGTGCCTCTTATGACTACAGATTTGATAAGGAAAACAAGCTGCTGTTAGTAAGATGGGAAGATAGCAGTGTGTGTACAATGGGAACTAACTTTGATACTATTGAACCGCTAGGAACTGTCAAGCGATGGTGTTCAAAAAAGCGGGAGAAGACAGACGTTGCGATTCCCCGTTTGTTCCAAAATTATAATAAAAACATGGGTGGGGTAGATGAACTCGATCAGTCAATCTCGTTATATAGGGTTGCTGTTCGTGGTAAAAAATGGTGGTGGGTATTATTTACGTACATGTTGGACTTGACTATTGCTAATTCTTGGCGCTTACATGTATTGAGTAATGATAATCCCATGGATCAACTCATGTTCCGCCGTCATATCGCAAGATATTATCTACGCCAAGGTGAACAAAGGAAATCGCGTCAGTCTGCATCAGTAGTTGAAGGCCTGCCTAAAGATGGGATTGGACACTATCCCGCCAAAATAGAAAAACAGCTACGGTGCGTTATTTGTCATTCCAGGGTACGTTGGCAATGTAAGAAATGCCTAAAAACACTTTGCGTCGAGAAAGCGTGTTTCGAAAATTTTCATACATAGGAGGTCACTGTACTCATTCAAGTACACCCTTATAACTCGCCACAGAATATATTTTTTAAATTTTTTCATTCGTTTTATGTTTTATTGCATCTATTTAAATAAATAAATAAAGTTAAATTCAAAAATATACAAGTACTTTTCATTTGACCTCTAATGGGTTAATATCAAGTGAATTGATGTTGAGTATTTTACTGATTTTTTTTTACTCATCTCTTCAATTTTTTCCTCAGACTACATTTAAATTACCTACATAATTCATTCAGAAGCGTGCACGAGTCACTGTTTTAGAATAATCTTCGCTCAAGTATTGACATATAGGTACCTATACTTTAAAGGAATACTGAAAACAAAGAGATATTCTGTAAGAAAGTACATATGTACCTCTTATGCATGTTAGAATACTCGTATCGATTCAGCTTCCGGTAAGATTAAATGCAAATGAGTACTCAGTAACGACTAATGTACCCAAAACTAACGATTAGTTACTAGTACCGAAAAGTAACGATAATCCGCATCAGAATATCGGATTCGGACGCAGCGGACGAAGTGCCGGCTTCGAGTGCAGCCGGCGAAGTGAGTCGGACGGTGCGCCCGAACGCCTTATAAAGAAAACGGCGACGATGACGTCAGGCGTTTCTGTCACGTACGCCAGATTTGCTATTGATCGTACAGATTTCGCGTTAAATATATCAAACGCGATCTCTGTAACTACTTCGTAAATACAATCAGAAATTAGATATAAATAAAATTCAGTTAGTAAATACAGTATACCGTTTTGAACATCCAGATACCAATGAAATAAATAATATATATCCACAGAAATTAATATAAAATCAAGCGAATATCCGACTAAATCACTTAAACTTGGAAGAACGAAAAGAAATAACCAAATCATTAAAGAAATATTCTGATTGATTTCATGACGATAACAAAACACCAACCTTCAGTAACGCGATAAAATATTCTATACGTACCACAGATATTCCCAATTTACGCTAAAAGTTACAGATACCCAAAAATACACAAAAATGAAATCCAAGCAAATGTCTAAATTCTAGAACAAAATATAAGACTATCACAATCATCCTGGTTCCTCCCCAATTTGGATCGTACCCAAGAACTAAATGATAAAGCCATAGCTGCCAAATATCCCATTCCAATTGTGTGAGACTTATCAGACAAATGAGGTAGATGCCCATATTTCACAACCATTAACTTAGCCTCAGGTTTTCAACAAATCCAGATTAATGAAAAATATATAGAGAAAACAGCGTTTGTATTGTATTCGAACGACTAAGAAATGCTAACTTAAAAATCATGGCAGTAAAAACTAAAAAAATTCAAAACCACCTACCACAACAAAACAAATAGTAGAAACCCAAAATTCATACATTATTCCATACAATATACAAAACAAAGATTCGAGATTAATAACAGAACAATAAATAATTAAATTTATAAAGAATTCACAACACCAAAAATATTATACACTTTATATTTCAAACAACCAATCTATGAAATATTCAGCCGAATAATGCAAACACATTTTAAGAATGAAATAAATTTTAGAATGACTGACATGTTATTAAAAGACGTATTAACGGAAGATGAACAAATAACTTTAATATAAACATACATATTAGTAACACTGATCATCGCGGTATACAAGAAACATAATCAAAATTACAAAGAGAATATTATTGGCTCAATATGAGACAGAGTATGACAGACTATATTAGTGATTGCGAAATCTGCAATATCGCAAAATATGAAAGGAATTCTTCAAAACTACCTTTGAATCTGTCACCAACGTCTCTAAAACCTGTTGAAACGATACACCTTGATACAGTTTCAATAGAGGGAGAGAAATTCCTGAGCATAATAGATTCTTTCTCTAAATACGCTCATTACTATTTGTTAAAAAGCAACACAGGTCTAATAGTCACTCAGATATTTATCAAATTTTTTGTGACAACGGAACGGAGTTTAAAAACACAATAATTCAAGAATTATATAAAATAAATATTCATTATATTAGTGTCGATCATCCACAATCAAATGGAATGATAGAACTACTCCATAGCACACTTGAAGAGCATCTTAGGTTACTAAATAACCAACAAGAATTCGTACACACGAATATCTAAAATAAAACAAAACATGCCCTGGCATACCACAACAGTATTCACACCGTGACCAAAATGACACCTTTCGAAGTCTTAAACGGTCATATATCATGAACGAATATTATATTCCCAGATTTAGCACAAACATTAACGTCAGATTATATGAACTTGCACAAAGAGGAAATGGCAAAACCTTACCAAATGATTAACGAACAATCTCAAAATCAAAAAGAAAAGTGTATTGCAAATTATAATAAAAATCAAAAAGATTCAATCCCTGAACTTCCACAGTAATTCCTCGAAAAAATAGACGGTACGGTAAAAATAAAAACAAATATCAAAGAGAGCAGATATTAATGCGAAATTTTGATAAAAAACATAATAACTGAAACAAACAAGAAAATGCACATTGACAATGTTCGTAATTAAAAACAAACTGTCCTCTTTACAGATCGCTGACACTAAGTAGTAGCTTACGGAACTAAAATACGAAATATTACATACAATTCCGGACTATTGCCAATAACCTTCAACTACTATCGTGGGGTCAAAATAGACCCCGGCGGTCAAATGTTTACCAATATTTCCGCATTGGCGTTGATGTCGCCCAAATGCGTCCAGCTATTCTCCTAACTGACAGTGCCTGTTAGTATTCTGTACGTGTTGTGTCGGTGCGCTTAGCCATTTTTGTGGTAATAATCAGTGGGTTGGGTTGGGTCAATTTCATCATTTATCAATTTTAGAAAACCTTGGTAAAAATGACAAATGACAACTGAGACCATTACAATCGATGGTCGAAATTACACTTCAGAACAAGTGATGGATTACTTGAATGACATTGAAGATGAGCCCGTACGTGACGAGACCGCAACAACAATCTGAATCTGAATCAGATGCAGCAGATAGAGACAATTCTGGTAATTATTTTTACCGCAAAAATCTTTTCAAGTGGTCTAAAACTCCACCTGCCAGTTCCAGAACTAGAAAACAAAATTTGGTTTTGCATCTTCCCGGTTTGAAGGGTCATGCTCTGTTGAACAAGCCATGTACTCCTTTAGAAGCCTGGTCTTTTCTCATAACTGAAAAGATGTTGCAAGAAATAGTGGGCCATACCAATGTACAAATTTCAGAAATGAGTGCAAATTACGGAAATACAGTATCATATGTGGATCATGTGTCTCTTTCGGAACTAAAGGCTTTTCTGGGATTACTGTATTTTGCAGAACTTTTCAAATCGAACCATGAAGACGTTGATTCTCTTTCTGCAACTGATGCATCAGGAAGGCTAATATTTAGAATCACTATGTCGAACGTTTTCTGTTCCTGCTTGCGGCAATCAAATTTGATGATCGAGGCACAAGAGATGCGAGAAAAGAAGCAGGTGATAAATTAGCACCCATCTCGAAAATATTCGAAAAATTCATAAACAATTCAAAATCCAATTACACCTGCTCAGAGTTCGCTACTGTGGATGAAATGTTAGTTGGTTTTAGAGGTTTTAGAGGTCAAATTTACTTGCACAGTAAACCGGAGAAATATGGTTTGAAAATAATGTGCTTATGTTGTGCCAAAACCCATTATTTGGTTAATGCTTTTGTTTACGCTGGGAAGACAAACGCCGCTAATCCTGGAAAACTCAGCGTACACAGTATGTATTATGTATCTCTTGTGGAACCAATTGTACAAACGAATAGAAACGTAACAGGTGACAACTGGACCAAGGATTGTTCTCACGTAAGGTACCATGAGAAAAAACAAACGAGAAATTCCTGGTGCATTTGTATCTCATAAAAAATTTTGAAGTGGGACATACTGATTTTAGATTCACTAAAGATCAGATTATCTCTTGTCACGTTCCAGAAAAAAATAAATCAGTGATTATACTCTCTTCAATGCATCATGATAATGTCGTTGACGAGCGTAGTGGAAAACCAGATATGATTTTATTTTACATCGCAACCAAAGGAGGGGTAGGTGCATTGAATCAAAATTGTGCTTCATTCCGAACTGGAAGAAGGTGTAGGAGACCAATCCAGCCGAAGAGGAAGAAGACGAAATAGTAAATGATGGTCGCTACGGCGCAATACTTAAGCGGCTGGAAAGGTAAAGTAATAGGGGGAACTTTAAACGATTAGAAGATAATAATTTCCAGAGAAACTATAGAGCCGCGAATAAATTTAGTAACTGCAGAGGGAACTACGGTAGAAACAGATGGAAGGAAAGAGCCACTGCGAAACTCGGGAAGAGTATCAGGGTCAATCATATCGATGCAATTCCTATGGAAGGTATCCGCAGGAGCCATTCTACAGAAATGGTCCGACATTCGCTCCGAATAATTAGAACGTCTGGAGTAACCAAGGACGACAAAGGCTGGATAGACCTCGAGTTGAATTACCTCCAGGACCCAAATGCGAGAAGTTTTCGACTAATAAGAAGGAAATAACGTGTTATCGATGCCGCCAGGAAGGCCATAATGCAAATTAATGTTAAATTAAATGTTAAAGTTAAATTAAAGTCAACGGCCGACAATTTGTATTGATCGAAGACATCAGAAATAATTTATTGATAAAATTAAAAATAAAGTCAACGGTCGATAATTTGTATTGATCGAAGACGATAGAGGAGAACATTTCGAAGTACGAAGTAGGGACATTAATTAGAGCCCGATCAAGAGATAAATAAAAAGGGGTGGGGGCAGAGGCGATACTTTTATGTTCACAGATAAAAGGAATTTGCCATACAGATTGAGACTCAGATAGACCCGACGTCGATTTATAAGTGCAAGTAGAAACCTCGACATCGGAAAGCGGTGTGGACTCCAAGCCAAGGACAACAACGAAGTCGCGAGATATAAATATTGTAAAATATAATGTTCAATCAAATAATTAGAGATCGCATTTATTATATGGTAAAAATATTTTTGTGGAGAAGAATAAATAGATTAAATAAAACAAAGGTTGTGTTATTCTGGTATAGAGGTAAGAAAGACAGTCATTTCAACAACACAGAAAACCAAAAATCCAAGCAAAAAATGGAGTCGGAAGCATAAAACGCCATGTGGGATAGGTAAGAGCAAATTGTCAACCCAGCGTGGGGTTAGAGGAAGGAAAACATATCAATAAAATTGTCAAATCAACGTGGGACAAGACAAAGAAAAGCATAGCAATAAATATATAAATATACATATACATATACATATATATATATCTATATATATATATATATATATATATATATATATATATATATATATATATATATCTGCGGACCTGTCAGTCAGATACACAAAAAAATGAGAGAATCTATGAAGAAATAAAAGGAAAGTCTAATATACAAGAAACGCCCAAAATAAAAATTACGGAAATACAAGGAGATTTATTTAATGCGCCTACAGATTATGCGCTAGTTTATGAAAAGGAATGGATTACAGACTTGATACAGCGAATATTCGAAAAAGACGATATGGATATTAGAGTCTACATGTTGGAAAAAAGGTTCGAAACACCGAAACCAATGCAGGAATGAAATCAATTGGGGAAAACAGTTTGGAAGAATGAATTAATAGATAAAGTAACTACTGAAGGGAACGAACGGAAAAGGAAACGTCCAAACAGGGAAATGTCAAGTTGCCTCCAACACGGCCAATGACGGAGACTAAGTCAAACAAGATGGTTGGCCACCATCCAGTTCACCGTAGAGAAACTATCGCTCTTCCCTCAAGATGTCAATTTGTATGCGAGGCTGCGCTATACCAATATGTATTAGTGGGATACAGCTTTGAAAGTTATGACTGGAAAAGTAGAAAATCGGAGAAAGATACTTTTTCCCTTTACCAAACCTACAAGAAACCCTTGATCAACTATTACACTACCTTGGACCTAGTCAGTTGATATTGGCAAGTGGAAGTGGAACCTGCAGATGAGGAGAAGACTGCATTTTCGACTGATGGACATTATGAATGTTTAAGGATGCCGTTTGGATTGGCTAACGCGCCAAGTACTTTTCAAAGATTAATGTTAGGTGTGAGGAAAGCAATACCTAGTCTACTTAGATGACATAATTATCTACAGTGGCAATTTTGAGGAACACCTCGAAAGAATACAGACTGTTTTTGAGCAATTATTAAAAGCCAACACGAAATTAAAAAAAACTAAATGTGAATTCGTACAAGAAGAAGCAAAGTATTTAGGACATGTAATATCGGCTGAAGGTGTACACCCAGATCCAGAAAAGATTAGGATCGTAAAACGATATCCACGACCAAGAACAGTTAAGTATGTAAGGGCATTCTTGGGACTCGTCGGATTTTACAGGAAATTTATACCGGACTTTGCATCTAGAGCAATTCCAATGACTCAACTAACGAAAAAAGACTCGCGTTTAAAATGGGATCACGAACAGCAGGAAGTATTCGAGTATTTTAAAGGAAAATTAGGTAACCCAACTGTATTCAGATATCCAGATTTTAATGAAAAATTATATTAACAACTGATAACAAGGAATTACACCGTTACTGTGTTTAGCCGTCGTTTGGGGAATAAAGTACTACAGATGTATTCTGTACCTGCGAAAATTCGCTATTTATACCGATCATCGACCACTCAAGTGGTTACTGACCTTAAAGGACTCGACGCGATGTCGCGACTAGCCAAGGAAATAAATACATTTGAAGACTATTTTACAAAGTATCCGGAAGCAATCCCATTGTCGGACCAAAAAGCCTTTATTGAGAAGATAATTAGTCTACATGGGACTCCTCAGAAACTATTAACGGCTCAAGGAAAAAAATTGTATCAGAATTAATGAAGGACGTGTGTAAAATAATGGGGATTACGAACATTCAAACCACCCCTTTACCATAATAAAGCAATGGAATGATAGACAACTGGATTCCATTTGTGCTAATTGCTTATCGATCAACGATACATTCTTCGACTGGAGAAACGCCATTTTATCTCTTACACAGTAGGGACCTATCACTACCATATGACGAGATTTTCAAAACGCGAAGAGTTAAGTATGACTATGATCAGAATTACGTTTGCGACGTAATAAAACGCCTAAACGATACTTTTGTTCGCGTACGAGAAAGGATATTCGGCAGAAAAGAGAAAAAAATACTATGATCAGAAAACTAAGCAACAGGATTATCAAATTGGAGATAAGGTATATATCTATAATCCAGCATATCAAAGTAGGCCTGTAACGAAACTGGCTAAATATTGGGAAGGACCCCATCGAATTATGGAAAAATATGCCCAGTAACCTATAATAACAACTTGAGGGTAATAAGGAACAGATTATTCATGCGAACAGATTCAAACTGTATCAATCGAGAACAAACACCAAACGAGGATTCAACTGATGGGTATGAACCATGGATAGGCACCCCGAAATCAATGCCGAGAAGCGAAAATGAACAACTACCTGTAACGTGACGTTATTAATTTTAATGAAGAATTAGAAAATATTGCGAGTAACGAAAGTTCAGAATTATCAATGTCGAAGTAGAAATTCAAGATACCGAAGCTATATCTGTACCTATCGTACCAAGGTACCACACCCGAAGTAGAGGTCCTGTTAAGGAATACCCGTGCGTGTTACCAAAACAAATTTGAACCCCTCGAAGGGAAATTTAGAAAGATCCGGACTGTCCGATCTTTGGGTGGTTTCTTTACCACGCGACTCTAGTCCGCTGCCATTTTGTTTCATTTTCAGTAGTGCATATTAGCTATATTCTATCTATATTATTATATAATTTTTCTTATATGGGTGACTTCGTGTTCAAATACATACGGTCGACTATGGCTGGAACAAGATCTTTTGGGTGATTTATTTGCCACCCGAATATAGCTTCCGCTGACATTTCGTTTCATTTCCAGTGGTTACTGGTTGACTATATCAACTATAATCTATCTATATTATTATATTACTTTTCTTATATGGTACGGTCGACTGCGGCTGGAACCCGACTGTGGATGGGGCATTTCGTTTCATTTTCAGTGGTTGACAATATTACATTATGATTATATAATAATAATAATATCAATAATAAATAATCACGCCACCTGTGGAATTTTCTAATGGGTGTTACTTTATGTTCGAAGACGACGAATACGGTTGGCTGGAACTGGATCAACAATATGCGATTGAGAGAACCAAAAAATGAATTTTACTACATTTGGCTTAATCGAGATAGGGAAGTGTAAAATCCCTCCAGGTACTATAATTACACCAGAAGATAGTGTACAACTGCTACAGCTGAATGACGTTTAGATGGTCACCGTGGTGCAGTGTAAAATTCACGTGATATGTCTGATTAACTATTGAGAATGCATTCACATCTCGCCGCCGCTACAAACGGATTGGCCCAATATATCCACTAACACCTGACATGTGCAAGGAGATGCACAGAACGAGAACGCTGTACATTTTTTACGGGAAAAACATTGATTAATTGACATTTAATGGAACTACGCAAGTGTCAGTGAATATGGCAGGAAAAATGAAAAACGAGAACTCATATGAAGGAGCCTCCTACGAAGACCATAAGGGTAATTGGGAAAATGTTATTGTGCAAGCGGCCCTAGAAATTTCGCTTTATAGCTAATTGGTTTCCGCGAAGGTTAGTGAAAACAAATCCTCTTACATGGAGTATTAACGTGCCCGGATAAAGAAAGAACTTATGTTGACACAATCTATGGTTAGTCGTTTTCGAAATTGGTGGATTCAAGTAGCTGCTCGAATAGAACGTATACCGTGCTTTATGAGGGACTGGCAAAAAAAATGATGCCGACTAACGTAACTAAAAATAATTACCCTTCCGTAATATATTTCATGGGAGAAATGGTATTTGCGGTACCAACCCTTAAACCGGCTATAATTTACCGATAGTCAGCTTATGAAACGGACCATCCTCAGTTTTTCTTTGTGAATCCCGTCGAAAATGGTTTACAAGCAATAAAATTAATATTTTTAACATGGAGCCCACTACTTATGTTAATGCGAAAATCGTTTTCATCGAACGTCACATTCAAGATCAGTTGGATTCCCTAGATGGTAATATCATTTGTCAAAATGTAGCTTGCAACACCAAGTACTAAGTAACCTACAAACGTTAGCGATAATAGCACCAAGTGAATTCGCCTTTTCAAAAATGAGCTATGTGCTATGCACATTATTCAATGCACGCCGGTAGAGGTTACGGTTAGAAAAACTGAAGAATGTTTCCAAGAACTGCCAATCTTATATGATAATGTATCAAGATTTATGTCACCTCGAAATCAAATTATCCAAAAATTTGGGACAGAAATAGGATGTAACCCTTTTCTGTATTCTGCCTACCATCAGGAAGATGGTATAAGATACACAAGGGGTGCATTAGATACCGCACCCACAAATTCTAGAACCCAGTAACGACCAGCACTAGGAATATATTAACCCCAAAAATCTGTTCTCTGGCGGACCATACGTACAGGAAGATATGTCTACTACGTTACATCAGCATTTAATCCTTCCGTCTGAGCGGAAGGCTGTTGAAGGAATTACTACTAGAGGTTTAATGGGTGCACCAACCTATCTCCAGGGAAAGAATTTAGAGCAGAGCACATACGAACATACTATACGTAGTTGGTTTGAAAAACTATGGGCAACCGTGACAGGTTGGTTTACCATGTTCGGAACCTTTTCGTTCGGACTGTATATGATTGGAAAGACCATTAAATTTTTAACCGATACCATCATCCAAGGGGTATTATTATATAGCCAAACTGTACATAAACATAATAAATACCGCTCAGAAACCAAAAATAAAAAAGTGTACCCCTGAAGGAACTTTGAAAATTTTTGTCGGGGGAGATTTTACAAGGAGGCAGTGGGCGTTGTTACACGATTCCAATGAGGGTTTATTCCCTTGTTATACTCTTATAAGAGAAGCAAAGAAACTCTGCTATCCAAAGCTAGAGTCAATCCGAGTTACGAAGACGTGTGTTGAAGTTGTGCTTCAAGACTTACTCGATCACACAGTTATGTGACTTTGTCTTTATCTTGAGGATATTCTTCAAATCTGTGGTGCAGAAGAATTGGAAAACCTGGAACTTATCACAAAATGGGGCTGTGATGGCTCTTATCAAATTGCCTATCAACAAAAGTTCTCCGATAGCTCTAATGATGACTCAAACATATCCCAAACTTCATTGGTGCCCTTGAGACTGCAATCACATGTTGGGGATAGATTAAAAAATTTATGGAAAAATCCCACGCCATCATCCACTCGTTTTTGCCGGCCAATTCGCATTAGATTTCTCCACGAAACTGTGGAAATTACGAAGGAAGAAATTAGGTATATCGAAGATCAAGCAAACCATCTGCTGAAAACTAAAATAGAAAATCCAAATGGAGTCATTTTCGTGCGACATGCTTTGCTTCCAAACATGGTAGATGAAAAGGTTTGCAATGCGGCGACTGGTGCTTCCTCTACAATGAGATTCTATATATGTGGAAAAACCTCAAAAAACTTCAATGACTTTGAAAATACAAATATGGAGGATCCTCAGTCATTAAGATTAGGAATTAGCATCTGAAATCACAGGCATAAATAAAGACTTTATTTTGAAACTTAAAGTGATCCTGCAAGAATGTATGTAGATCTTTACGGTTGGCATCCAATGACCCCTACTTTACAAAAAGTCCTTGTGCATGGCTCGACGTTAATAAAATATGCCATCTTACCTATAGGCCAGCTATCAGAAGAGGCTGCGGAGGCCCGTAGTAAGCACTACCGTGCATACCGACAAGATTATGCGAGAAAATTTTCACGGCAGAAGTGCAATCAAGATGTTTTGAATAGGCTGCTTCTCACATCGGACCCATTTATAAGTTCTGCAAGGAAACGCAAACATAGCAAAAGCCAATCCTTCTTAAGAGAAACTTTAGAACTGTTAGAGCCAGAAGAACAGAGCATTTTAATAGATATAGAAGAAACTGCAAGAATCAACCAATCTGATGAATCAGATTGAGCCAATTGGTACTATTTATTGATATTTTGTTTTTTAATGATTTTTTTCCTTACACGTAATTAATAATATGTTAACTGTATTCACTCATGCATTTTTAATAATTTACATTAAGAAAATAAGTTAAAATAATGTTGTCCGGTTTTTGAGGCAAAATGCTCGTTAGTGCAGCGTGACAATGTACTGTATCCATAATTACTATCGCCAAGCAGCTGGTCGAACCGAGGTTGAACTCAGGAAAGAAAATGGGAAAAGAGGACCAGAACACCTATCAATGGAGATACTTGAAACCTGAGTTGAAATGGAACAACCCGAAGGGAATTTGTACCCGAAGCTGACACCAGAACGAGATGGGCGTGCAGAAACCATCTAAGCACTACCGAGTGTTACTGGCAGCCGGACCGGAGCCGTGCGCAGATGACAACACACCATTCCAGAGAGACAACATTGCAGTAACAGACACTTTATTGAAGTTCGCGTTGTAAGACTTTCATAATCGATAGGGTGGTGCGGTTGAACTCTCAAAACCAGAATATGTGCGCGGGTGGAGAAAACTAGTACAACAATGAAGAAACAGACATTTGAAAGACTCGTAAGCCTAAGACTTGACTTTAAAACACTAGCAACTGCGCAACACTTTTGGCATTTCACCTAGAAAACTTTCTTTTTTTCATGATATTAAATCATGAAAAACCTTGTCTATTAATTTTTGTTTTATATACAACAGTTGCTATTTAAATATTTTGCTCTCCATTCCCATCAAGTTGAACTTTTGGCATGGGGGGGGGGTTACTTAGGATTAGGGGGTTAGTTATTAGGGAAGATAATGGTGTCTGATTCAACATGTGAGCAAATGACTCAAACCAAATTTGATTGATTTACCTTTGCGAACGGACGAACTCAAAAATCAATACTAATTTCTGGATTATACTAAGGTGATAATAAGTAACATAATTACTTTGAAAAGAATCCACAATTGGGTCCATTCTTTTTCTAAGGGGGAGAAATAGAAATATTATTAATTCCGGCCCTGCTTACATATATTGTATTTAAGTGTGGGCGCATTTTGAAATATGCTACCGAATGCGTTTGGAAAGAAAATTCTATCGAACACGATAAGCCAAATATAAACGAAATGAATTATAGCCCTGGACGCCGAGTTGTGTTTTTGAAATTGCATTTTCAAACGAGGTCATTGTTCGACATGATGTGGGTATTTGTTTAAGAAACTGATTAGATTATTAAAATTACCGAACGGGCTTAGAGAGTAAGCAAAAATATTAACCTGTCACAAACAGTTTCGTCGATTTTTCTAAAAAAAAGGATTGTTCTCGTATTTATAGTTGTTTTGTGTGTTCGTTGTTTCATTAGTTTTTATTTGTTGTTGTGTGGACAGTCATTAGTTTAGGGTTTGTTGTGTTCGTGTTATTATAAAATAGTTTTCTAGGTTAGGTCGTTAATTTTTTAAAAGTACTTTTTTTTCTTGTTTAAGCAAATTTTTTAGGCAAAATAGTGATGACAATAATAATGTTTGCTAAATGTATTTTTTTTTAAATAAACGCCTTGATTTAATTATTAGAAAATGCCCAATAAATGTTTTGTACCGACAGATACCGACTAGATCCCAATGTTTTCGTTTCCCAAACGCAATCATCACCTCTCCCTATGGCTAAAGAAAATTCCAAGAGCGAACTTAAAAGTAACTAAAATACACGGGTGTGTGTCGAACATTTTAGAGAAGATTTTGTTATACGAAACCATGAAGTTATAAACAAAGACGGTAAAGATACTTTACTTTTCCCATATACTCTATCCTATCCCTATCCCCCAATTAATATTTTACAGGTGTAAAATTCTGTGTACCCTGAGAGAAACTGATGCTTACGACGACGCGTATCCTTCTGTCTTCCCGAATCTTCCAAAACTGAAAACTGTAATTTTAGATGCGAAATTGTCAGTTAGAATCATTTTTAACGAAGTAGAAATTGGTTTACAAAAATATGAGCATTTTTTGGGAGCTCAACACTTGTGCTATTCTTTTAGTAAACTAGAGATTTTGTTAAACGCGGTTGACAACCTTACTGATGCCCAAGTCACATTTTTAGAATTGCTCAAAAAGGTTTCGATTTAGGTATAGGCGTCAGTGGCACTTTAAAAATGTATTTAACGAAAAAAGCAGAACAGCTTAACACACATGAGCAGTTTATATAACTTTATTTAGACGAAATTGATATTAAAATAAAAATTACTTACAGATATGGTCAAATCATAGGATTAGCAGATAATACAAACAATTTAGAAGCGGCCACAACTATTCAGGCTTTTATGTTTAAGTCCATTTTGAGTAAAAATAAGGACATAGTTGGGTTATTTCCTGTCAAGAAATTACATTCAGATTTTTTACACCGGGCTACCATGAATATTTTACAATTACTTCATGATTGTGGTTATGAAGTAGTTTCAATTACTTCAGACAATAATAAAGTTAATGTGAAATTATTCAAAAACTTATGCAATGGACATATTGCATCATCATATTTCGAATCCATTTAATCCTGACAAGAATATTAACTTATTTTTTGACACTGTACATCTAGTAAAAAATATTCGAAATAATTGGTTAAATGAAAAAAGTAAGTTATTCATTTTTCCCTCATTTGCAGATTGTAGTAACATAAAAACTACTGCATTTACAAACATTACTGATTTATATGAGTAAGACAAGTTTTTGGCAGTGAAAAAAAGCTCCAGGTTTATCGCAAAAGGTCTGCTATCCTAATCATTTAGAACGCCAGAATGTCAACTTTGCATTACAAATTTTTCATGAAAAACAATTAGAAGCTCCAACCAGATTAATTTTCAGTTTTTGCAAGCTTTTGTGTCCTGGCTTCAGAGTTGGGAAGACCTGATGATTTTAGATGTTCATAAAAGATCACATAAATTAAGTGCTGAAACATATTTCGCAATGTTGTTTACAACAAAGAACTTAATAGAACTGAGTGACTATTTATTAAAAGAATTAAAATTGAAATATGTGTTATTAGGACAATTTCAAACCGATGTTTTAGAAGACGATTTGGTCAGTATAGAAAACTTAGTGGATGTAATTACAATGTATCAGTCAAACAAATTATTGATTCAGAGAAAAAATTAGAAGTCACTAGTTTACTACGAGTTTTCCACCCAGATAGCTGAACGAGCATACAAAATTTTTACAGTTTGTACATCTGAAATATAAGAGAATATGTTTCTCAATGATGTTCCACGGCAAAAACCTGTTCTCACCACTTTAATGCTCGAAATGTTGAGAAATGATGACATATTAGATAAGGCGCCACGCAACTGTGGACGAAGCATTGAAATTTTGTCCATGAAATGTATATCAATTTGGACAGATATTCTGTTAAATAATTATTCAAAAATAAAGACGAATATTATACAAAAACCCTGCAAAAGCAAGAAAATTTATAGAAAATTAACGACTTACAATAAATAACACACTAGATTCACTTTGATTGGGACATTGAAACAAGTAATTTTTAAAGTCAACGGAAGTGGTTTCTGCAAATAGAAATTGCTAAATTGGATTTTCGAATTGTAAAAAATTAGAAGCTGATATTTCGGAAATTTACCTTCCCATTAGTTTGTGCGTTGCTGTATATAATCCTTACACATGTTACCGTTCATTATCACAAAAAATCGAGCTCATTTTTAAGTAGTTGATCGTTTTTTTTTAACATAACCTTGTAACTGTCCACAACCAAAATGTTCACTTGATGATTATTTATTCCTGTTTGTGCAATAAATTTACACTTTTGAAATATTCTTCTGTTGTTTCTTAGACAAAATAAGTAAAATAATATAAATGGAAGTAATTCAGCGCTGTTTTAATTTATCAAATTAAACTAAGGTTATGTTGGGTGCGACTCTTACTGTGACGTCACGATTTCAACACAGCGGCCTGTATAGATATAGACAGTAGGCCTAAGCCTACTGTCCACGTAGCCGCACGTTATACGCACGACACCGTCATTTTACGCTTGCTTGCATCTTGGGTAGAAAACGACGAAACTGTGTCCACGATGCGTCATCGTCGCATTTGCGTATCGTCATGCGTTCGTCATGCAGCTCGTGTGGCAGCCTGCCACTACAAAAGCGTATTACCAGCCGTAAACATGGCTTTTTGTAAAAAATGGCGGCCAATTTTGTTGATCTAAGATGCAAATTACGCCTGTCGTCATTTGTAGTTCTACAAAGGACGACAGGCATCGTGGACACAGTTTCGTCGCTTTCTACCTAAGATGCAAGCAAGCGTAAAATAACGGTGTCGTGCGTATAACGTGCGGCTACGTGGACAGTAGGCCTAAGACGGCAATGACACAGCCGAAATATTCAAGCTACCATAAAGCGTTTTGCTGTCTCGTTGTATGCCACGTGCTCTTGCATTTTCAGTGCTTCTGTGTTTTATTTAAAGTTAGTGATACAATTCATAAATTAGTCATTTTCAAAACTTTGTTTACAACTAAATAAGAAGTGGTGAGTATTTACAAAAAAATACATTCATTCCTATCTATTACCGTGTTCTTTTTAAGTGTTTATTCTGAACAAAAAGCAATGAATAGCGTTACATTGTCACCACCTAGGAAGAGAGCAAGAAATCATTTTTCCATTGAAGAAAAAACGACATACGTCATTACGAATACTTTCAAAGTATATAAAGAAGAACATCCTGAACAGACAAAAAGTAAACTTGTTGACTTTACTGCCAATTCTGCCGGTAATAATCATTAAAAATAAGAGCGCCTTTTGAATTTTCAGCTTTTGTGGTTTTGTTTAGGGATGCATGCAAGTAGCGTGTATAAGATACTAAAGGAACACGAAAACAACCCAGTATTTAATCCTCCACGAAAGTACCATAGAAGTAGGGCTGTTTTGGATAATGTGACAGAGCAACACAAGCACTCGATTAGACGAATGGTACATTTTTTTAATTTTAATTTCTTTTTAAGAAATGAACCGCCCACCGTTGCCAAAATTTTAATTGCAGTAAATAGGAACGACGACCTCCCAAATTTTAAACAGACCACAATGCGCACTGTGTTAAAATAGATCAATTTTCGGCAAGTAAAGAGGGTGATTTTTTATCCATGTTGTAAATTTCTTTAATTTCAGATTTAAAGGGAGATCTCGAAATAGTATTCTGAAAGAGAAGGATGATATTATTTCATGGAGACGACGATTTTTGAGACAGATTAGAAAATATAGAGAATCCAATCGCAAAATTTATTACCTGGATGAAACGTTGGTAAATACTGGCCACACTGTAACAAAAGTGTGGACTGACATGTCTGCTAGCAGTGCAAGACATGCATTTATCCATGGATTGTCAACTGGGTTAAAAAACCCCTCCGGTAAAGGGAAGAGACTAATTGTCCTACATATAGGATCAGAAGACGGGTTTGTCGAAAATGCCGAAGTCTTGCTGACGCCTGAAAAATCTGCTCCAACAATAAGCATTGATCCAGTTGCATACAATCTTAGCGTCAATAACAATTTCGTTGATGGTAACAAGGCGTTGTTTCTCATCGTCAATGATTTTATGTCGCCTTCGATCTGTTGCAATAACTGGCGTACGGTATTTTTTTGTAAACGAAATCGAGTAAAAAATTCCAAATCGTCCAGTTCTTGGAAATAATTTAATCTAAAACAATTCAACAATACAATTTCTGTGTTGAAAGAACAATATACATAAATTTCAATAAAATATGATTTTGTAACCTAACCTACCTACGTTTCGTACGACGCGTTGGTTGAATATTGTCAATATCTTCCTCGACATCGGACTCAAAAATTGGCAACTAAATTCATCATGTTTTTCGTTATAAAATAACTGTCAGATAGTACACACAAATGTTATCCATCTTCTTTTTTCAACCAATCAGAGCCGAGTATAAGAGTTATCCGTCCGATATCAGTGGAATAAGATATACCACTGTTTATTCTACAGTATATGCATCGTCGACTTGCCAGCGATGTTACGGCCACCGCTTGCCGGTATTTCTATCAAGGCGCCACATGTGTACTCACGAGGCAACAAACCATCAGGTGAGTCTTCAATTATCCTAACTCCTTATCATTTCATTATTCCAAAAAAAAATCCACTTCAAACCATCAGTATGGAAGCACAATTAAAGCAACTCGTTGGCAAACGCGTCATTATCAAGGTTTCAGTAACATGATTCGGCACTTATATAAAGTCACTAGTTAATCAAGAAATCGACTATCGGCATTTTAAACAGCGACACGCGAAATTCCAGGACAATTGGACACAGTTTTATCTCATTCAAGAAGAAATAGACATATTAAATAATACAGTAGATTCAGATCAATACCAATCATTTGAAACAAGGTATTTTCAACTTCAAACTAAGGCCGTTCAACTTTTATTAAATGATCCAGCAAAAGCGCTTGTTTCTTTATCGCCACCAGCGAATACGCCATCACCCGAGGTTAAAATTCAAGTTCGATTGCCCAACATCAATTTACCAAACTTCAGCGAATCGTATGAAGAGTGGTACTCATTCCATGACACGTTGAACTCGTCAATACATTCAAATGTCAGCACAGCTAAAATACAGAAATTCCATTACTTAAAATCTGCGCTGGATGGAAAAGCTGCAGAAGTTTTAAATTCCTTGGAAATTACCGAAGCTAATTACGATAACGCATGGGCTATGTTAAAGGAACGATTCGATAACAAACGTCTTATAATACCGAAACATATTAAGGCTATTCATGAGCTTCCTGCTATTAATAAAGAAAACTACACGAGGTTACGACAAATCTTGGATGGCGTTTTGAAGAATATTCGTGCTCTGAAATTTCTAAAACGACCAACTGACTCTTGGGATGACATGCTCATATATGTCATCACTAGCAAAATTGATCCATTATCAAATAAAGAGTGGGAATCAAAATTATGTAACACGCTCAAAAAATTAACCGATTTTTGCGCAGACAAAGGTCAAATTCTCGAAGCCGTTTCAAGAAGAGATCCGCCGCAAGAGGCATCTAACATTAACACATTTGAAAACAATTAACTACAAATTCCTGAACGCCGGAAACTTCGAGGAAGGCTCACTGAGAATCCGAGAACAGACAAAGTCACAACAAGGGAATCGCAGAAAGAGCTGAAACTGGTAAACACCGATCCAAGGAAGGCTCACTGAGAATCCACGGATTGAAAAGGAATCCAGTACGGAGACAACAAATCAGGAAACCGACTCCTTTACTTCAGAAGTCCCACAATGCTTCACATTTGTTTTGTGCGAAAAACTAAACTTTTCCGTAGTATAAAAACTACAAATGCATTCGTTTTGTGCGAAAAACAAAACTTTTCCATAGTATAAAAACTAGAAAATGTTATTTGTAAATGAAACACAGTATATTGAATTTAATAACAAAATGTAATTTTATGTGTAAACGAACCACGATAGTTTGAAGTCAACTAAATAATAAAATACAAATTGATGTGTAAAAAACGCAATACCTTAAATTAAACTAAATAATAATTTTGGGTAAAAACACAACATAATAAAATATAATAATTAATTCGTAATAAAATAATAGTAATTTAAAATGGCAACTCCAGTCATTCAACCAGCGGTGCTTCAAGCTCCGAATGTCCCAAATGTACCAGCCCTAAAGAAAGATTATTTCGATATGATCTCTGAATATAAAGGAGAACCGGAATTACTACCCCGTTTTATATCAACTTGCGAAGCTTTGATAGACAGATTTTATGATCGCGTGAATTTGAATAATTTCCAAAACTTGTATCTATTAAATGGAATAATTTCCAAAATTAAAGGCGAAGCCGCCATTTCAGTCGCAAACCTACAGATTGATAATTGGCATGATATTAAAACAGCTTTGATGAAAGTGTATCAAGACAAAAGAGATTGCTTCACTTTGAATTTGGAAATATGTGCATTAAAACAAACAAACGAATCAGTGTTTGATTATTATAAAAAAATATTAAATTTATTAAACTTGTAAGTTATGTAAATTTACGTTATAACGCACAAGAAGCACCAATAATAACAGAAGTGTTTCGTAAAGCAGCGCTAAAAGCTTTATTATTTGGAATTAAAGAACCAATAGGATCACAATGAAGATCAAAAATAGTCTACAAAGTGCATTAAACATGTTGACAAACGAAATTCAACATAGAAGCACACCCAATCAATGTAATTACCAAAAATATTCCCTGTGATAAAACAAATATCACATAAATCAAATTTAAAACCATTTACTCAAAATGCCCAAAGATTTCTCTATACACGAAATTCGCAAAATCCTAACTCATTCATGAATACACGCCAACAACCGAGAAATACAAATACGTATAAACCGACGTCTATGTCAGGTATTAGTTATACTCAGCCTCGTGTGATTTCACAGAAACCATTTCAAAATTTTCAACGAAAACCTTTTCAACACCAATTTAACCGAGTTAGAGAAGAATTGCACACTCTAGAACCAGAAAATTCAATGAATGTTTCAATAAAGCGAAAAATCAAGTAATAATATCTCTAGTAGAACGTTCACCATCGAGACCCAAAATTCATACATTGTTCGATACCAAACAAAGGTTTGAGATTCAATTTACCAAATGCAATATAGAACAGGAAGTAATTACATTTGTAAAAAAATTCATAACACCAAAAATATTATATACTCTACATTTCAAACAACCAATCTATTTAGCAGAATCTTACAGACACATTTTAAGAATTCGGAAATAAATTTCAGAAATACTAATGTATTATTAAAAGACGTACTAACCGAAGATGAGCAAATAACTTTAATAGAAACATATCATACTAGCAAAACTAATCGTCGCGATATACAAGAAACATAATCTAAATTACAAAGAGAATATTATTGGCCCAAAATGAGACTGAGTATCACAGATTATATTAACCCATTAGAGGTCACCGTACTCAGTTGAGTACAGCCATATTCTGTAGTGTAGACGACAAAGTACAAATAGCTTGCGGTCGTGTTATCGTTATTTTTTGTCATCACAATACTGATTAAAGTTACAGAAAAAAAAGTTGTATGTAGTTTGAATTTTTTAAACGAAAATATCAGTCAAAGTCGTATCACGAAAACAGTGTGCAGGTAAGTGAAATATTTTGTCAATATTTCAAAAATTACTAAACAATTATATGTTTTTGTAATTCATTAGTACAATACGTATATCAACATAACTTATATATTAAACAAATTGACTTTATATACTAAAAACCAAAAAATACAGACGTGTGAAATTTATTGTACTCGTTTGAGTACAACAACAACATGCATAAGTAAAATAACTATTTTTTTCAGATTTTAAAAAATGAGTAAACAGCTATTTACGGCTCAACAGTGTTACAAAGGGCTTGAAGATGCTGTTGATGATATATTACGTGATAGTGACGATGATGAATTTGATATGGTTATTATACCATCTGATCAAAGTGCATTGACTGATGAAGAAGAAGGGGAGGATGATATGACGTTGTCAGCCATACCACAAGACGTACCTGGAACCATTGAAGTATTTTCAAATCGGGAGGATGTTGATAGCGATGGCAGTGATGACAGTGATAATCAACTGCTGGCATCGAAAAAAATGCGACAATATTTTATCCGCCGACCAAACTCAACCTGGAGCAAATGCCTCCCTTCATACACGTCAACTTCTCAACGGACTTCTGAAGTTTGCGATAGAGTGAATGCTATTCGTGAAGAACTAAAAGGCCTCAACCCTATACAACTATTTGAAACACTTTTCGATAAAACTGTTTTTGATTTGATTATATCTAATACTGAACTTTATTCAAAACAGAACAATAGCCATGATTTTCAGCTGGATATCTCTGTTTTAAAAAAGTTTTTAGGAGTCCTGATTTTATCTGGATATCATAAGCTACCTCGAGAGCCGATGTATTGGTCTTTGGATGAAGACATTGGATTACAATTAGTGGCCAAAGCTCTATCGAGGCATAGATTCCGAGATATAAAGAGAAACCTTCATCTTGTAGACAACAATATAGCAGCGACGACTAATTATAAAATGTTCAAAATACGACCATTGGCAGATTTGCTTATGCAGAAATTTTTACAATGGGGAGTGTTTCATGATAGTATCTCTGTAGATGAATCAATGGTGAAATATTTCGGCCATCACCCCGCTAAGCAATTTATTCGTGGATATAAAAATTGGGTAGCGGCTAGTTCTACAGGATATTGTTACTCGTTTGATTTCTATTCTGGAAAATCACAGGCAGTGACTTCTGATCCATTGAGTTTCCGAGTGGTTAAACGTTTATTAGGAAAACTGAATTGTACTCCAGCAAATCATGAAATTTATTTTGACAACTTTTTTACCAGCTGCGATCTTTTACTTCACCTTAAAACTCTGGGCTACCGTGCTACAGGAACTGTATGTGAAAACAGGATAAGAAAATGTCCACTGACTAGCACGAAGGATATGAAAAAGAAAGACCGTGCCTCTTATGACTACAGATTTGATAAGGAAAACAAGCTGCTGTTAGTAAGATGGAAAGATAGCAGTGTGTGTACAATGGGAACTAACTTTGATACTATTGAACCGCTAGGAACTGTCAAGCGATGGTGTTCAAAAAAGCGGGAGAAGACAGACGTTGCGATTCCCCGTTTGTTCCAAAATTATAATCAAAAACATGGGTGGGGTTGATGAACTCGATCAGTCAATCTCGTTATATAGGGTTGCTGTTCGTGGTAAAAAATGGTGGTGGGTATTATTTACGTACATGTTGGACTTGAATATTGCTAATTCTTGGCGCTTACATGCATTGAGTAATGATAATCCCATGGATCAACTCATGTTCCGCCGTCATATCGCAAGATATTATCTACGCCAAGGTGAACAAAGGAAATCGCGTCAGTCTGCATCAGTGGTTGAAGGCCTGCCTAAAGATGGGATTGGACACTATCCCGCCAAAATAGAAAAACAGCTACGGTGCGTTATTTGTCATTCCAGGGTACGTTGGCAATGTAAGAAATGCCTAAAAACACTTTGCGTCGAGAAAGCGTGTTTCGAAAATTTTCATACATAGGAGGTCACTGTACTCATTCGAGTACACCCTTATAACTCGCTACAGAATATATTTTTTTAATTTTTTCTTTCGTTTTATGTTTTACTGCATCTATTTAAATAAATAAATAAAGTTGAATTCAAAAATATACAAGTACTTTTCATTTGACCTCTAATGGGTTAATGATTGAGAAATTTGCAATATCTCAAAATACGAAAGAAACCCTTTAAAACTACCTTCGAATCTGTCACCAACGCCTCTAAAACCGTTTGAAACGATACACCTTGATACAGTTTCAATAGATGGAAAGAAATTCATTTGAATAATTGATTCTTTCTCTAAATATGCTCATTGCTATATGTTAAAAAGCATATAATAGTCACACATATGCATATAATAGTCACCCAGAAATTAATTAAATTCTTCAATCGGCATAATATACCGAAGAAAATTATTTGTGACAATGGAACAGAATTTAAAAATACAATAATTCAAGATTTCTTCAAATTATACAAAATAAATATCCAGTATATTAGTGTGGAACATCCACAATCAAATGGAATGATAGAACTATTTCATAAGACACTCAAAGAGCATCTTAGATTACTAAACAACCAACAAGACATACATATGAATATAAAAAATAAAACAAAACATGGCCTCTTGGCATATAACAACAATATTCATACCATAATAAAATGACACCCTTAGAAGTCTTGAACGGTCACATATCACCGACGAATATTATACTCAGTGCTGCTGTTTTAGTAAAATTTTACTAAATTTAGTACATTTTTGTTAGTATAGTACATAAGTACATTTTAGTTATATTTTATGACAATTTAGTACATGTTGACTATTATGCATTCTTCATTAACAAATTTATAAATAGAAAGTTTATTTAATTATATATATTTTTTTGATGATGGGGCAATTAAAAGGAGTCCAAGTTTTAATGAAAAAAAAGACATTTAATAGATATTGGTTGTAGCTCACATTCATTTAATTTATGCCCCTCGTACGCTTGCAACAAAATACCAAAGTTAGTAGAAGTTCTGGTCAGAGATATTTATTCACATTTTAGCCATAGCTAAAGAATAAATACATACGAATTTCAAAATTTCTGTGAATTGAAACCTCATAACATTTTGAGACCTCTGAAACAAGGTGACTTTCATTGCAACAAGTAGATCGAGGCCTTAATTTTATATTTTACAAATTGTTCATACGAAGAACAGTCCATTAAAATAGACAGTAAATTATAATTATAAATTTGATGTACTTATATTTTTTGTCATACATCTTAAAAATAATTAATATTGACTTGCAGTCGGAAAGGCCCAGACACCATCAACTGTTACCTCGCATTTCAATTTTAAAGAGTTATCTCAAATTAAATTATGTCAATAATACAGAAACAAATAAATTCGAGGTAAAAAATCATTGGAAAATATGTATTTTGGTTTTCAAGTACAAGAAATAATAGAAAATGTTCAGCTAGATCTTTGAGGATAATTTTGGAATAAGTTGCTTAAATTCTTACATCGAACTAGCTTCGCAAATTAAAGACAGATTTCCATTCGGTTGTCTATGTTAAACTAACAGCTAGACCCACAAAATATATTTTCCAATAATAAAGCCAATTCTATTATTCTTTTAGCTAGAAAATTTACTCACCTGGTAAACGAGTACGACCTCGATAATCTTAATACAGAATGGAGAACGTCATCAGAATTGCCAAAAGATAAATTTAATAAAGATTTAGATATTGAAGACTTTGTAAGAGAATTAAGTTATTGCAAAAATGCATTTGGAGAGAAACTATTTCCAACTCCAAATTTATTTTTAAAAAATATGTTGTGGTATATGGTAGTGCTGCGGCTGAACGTGTATTTTCATCATTAAATTTGATCAAATGAAAAAATAAAAATTCTTTAGATGTAAGCACATGTCATAATTTAACTTGTTGCAACTGGGAACCACCTTACGATATGATAAAAAGTATGAAATCTCGAAAATAATTACTCCCCTATTATTGTTTACTCCATTACGTATGCTATATATGCTGTGTTTCCGATGGTACAATAATAATAAAAAAAATTAAATTGGGAAAAATAATATTTTAGTTTATAATTTATTGCTAAATTAATACTTTAAGCGAATATGATTTTTATTTACGGAGAACATTAGTTTTAATTTCGTGTACATTTCGTTTACATGTCATTGGGGAAATGGCAATGAGTTGAGTAGGGAAAATTAAGTGGGGTTAGAGAAATGGGAAACGATAAAAATATATAAACGACTGCGGACGAGAAATTAGGACAGTTGCACGACAGTTCCTGAAGAGAGTTCCACGACAGTTCCAGAGCAGTTCCCGGACAACACAGAAGAAGAAGGAAACAACCGGAGAACCATGGAGCCAGAGTCCAACAACAGGACAGGTATGCAGAAACTTAATTTGTAATTAATTTGTAACCAGGTTTATGTTCAGGGAAAAATAATTAACACTTATATTTATTAAAGGTGGGTGTATGTGTAGCGTATAAAAATCTAACTTTTTTAACTATTGTGTACGTGTTAATAGTATTATTATTACAAAGGTTTGATTTATGTAGATTAAGATTGATGCTCGTGTAAGCGTCAATAGGAAATTAAGCAAATAACATTTAAGAAACATTTCATTTAATGCTTATGTACGCTTTAAATGGATAGAAATTTAAGACCGATGCTTATGTAAGCGTCGATAGGCAATTAAGAAAAATAACAATTAAGAAACATTTCATTTAATGCTTATGTACGCTTTAAATGAATAGAAAATTAAGATTGGTGCTTATGTACGCATCAACAAATAGGAAATTAAGCAAGTAACATTTTAAGAAAAATTCCATTTAATGCTTGTGTACGCATCAAATTGACAGAAAAGTATTAGTTAACATTTAATAACCACGAGCGCATCAAGGAAAAGACCGCGCTTTTATTTTCTTAAGGCACCAGACCACGGTGCGTGCGCGGTACGAGTGTGTATCTTTCATAATTATTTTCAAGCGAATGATGAATGCAATTCATTTCATCAATGTTTATTGTCAATATATGCATATAGAAGACTGTATACAAATTTTTATACTTGAATCTAAATTATAGTTTGTGGTGTACGCCGCTCCTAAGAGGAGACTGCGCGCGCGGTGGTTGACAGTGATTAAGCCATACGGCTGATCTAAAAAATAAAATAAAAATATATTTAGAAACTAGACATATGTGTCTATGGCATCACGTAGGGGAATTTTGATATCTAGAAGAAAAAAAAAATGGCGGACCAGCCAATTTTATTTTCGATTTTTATGAAAAATTTTCATCGTTCATATGAAAAAAAAATAGAAGGAGATTTATTATAAAAAAAACCCCTACGTGGTGCCATAGAGACTATATTTTCGAACAGTTTAAGACTTGGTGCATGCAAATCGGATGTACAGTTTTTCTAATATGCTGTCAACCAGGTTGAAAAGGTAGTTTTCGAGAAAAACGCGTTCAAAGTTTTGCTGAAGCATAATTCAACATACAAACTAACTATTTTCTCGGTCTATTTTTTCTTGTTTCTTACGTTTAGTCAGCTATTCCTGGACCATACAACAGCTCTTCAGCGTCCAGAGAATCATTATTTTTTCCATGTTTTGCACGAAGACGACCCTCATGCGTGCTTTTTTCGGCTTCGTGCTCGGCTTCGCATATTCGTTTCTCGTCGATGTTTTGACAATATTGGTAGAGTGCGTCACCAATTTTGATGTCTAATATCTCCAATACATTTCTGAGGCCAATGTGACCATTGTTAAAAAGTATTGATGCAATATTAGCGGCAGTTTCGCGACGGCTTATGTAAAACGGGAAATTCAGCGCTTAATATCGGGCCGCAATTGTATTGAAATAGATAACGTCTTGTACGTGACCGTACAAGAGTTTTTGGGTTTTTAATTTGGAAAAATGAGTAATAAATGTAAACAATCGAACCGACCGTTAGCTGGCGCATCTGTCGAACCATCTGTACCTGGGCAGCAGTGAATTTAGGACTAATTTCGTATGCAAAATATTCTGAGGGTCGAAACGAAATAATTGTAGCGAATATTTTGCACTGGATTGCGCATATCTAAACTAACTTAATTAATTGCTAATATATACATATGTGGGACGGAACAAATCGAATGATATTATATATACGAATCGTACGACAGCCGCTCGGCGCGGTCGTACGCTAGCAACGGTTCACATAAAATGCTGTATCTCCATCAATTTGAAGAATTTCTGTAAAATATTTGGTGAGAGCATTCTTGACAAATGCATCTTTCAGAAAATGAAGAAAAAAAAATATTTTTCACCGTGGTCTAGTGCCTTAATAGGCTCAACGATCGGACGCTCGGCATCGACGACACGACGGGCGAAACCGTTTGGCAGCGACGAAGGCCACGCCAGGGGACCGAGTCAAGACCGAAGTACCGAATTGTATTAATTGAAATACGCAATTTTTTGTTAATTTCAGAAAATAAATGTTTTTATTTCAACGTGTCCACCCGATATCTGTTCTCTACAATAAATAAATATGTCTATGTAGCACGGTAAAATATTAAAAATAAAAGTTATACAAAAATGTTACGCCCGATTGTAATTAAAAATAGCATGCGCCATTACATAGCAGTATGCTATACTCATATAGTATGTTTATAAATTTATCCTTATAAATAAGTAATTTTAGTATAATATTGTTTTTTATGTTAATGTGTTTTTATTTTTATATTTTAATAAACACATTTAATTTGTTTATGAAAATGTAAATACGCTACTATCCCAACTGCGATTGTATTAAAAGTAACAATTTAGATATTCGTATAAACGTAATTATACGTATATTAGTTTGCGTTTAAAAATATTTATTATTTCCGAAAGCATTTAATCAATTATGCAAATACAAATATGTCGATGCTTGATTTACAAGTCCTTTCGGAATGAAATATATGAAATCTTATACGTTCTGTAGACATTAATTTCATCGTTTTTTGAAGAATAATAAGAGTAGTGTACAGAATTAAATAAATGCAATTAAAAACGATGCAAGGCCTACACAGCAAGTAATGTAACGTGATATTGACCAATCACCGAACTAAGTAGATGCCCATACTAATTTCAATTTTGCGGTTCTTCGGCATCATCGACTCGAATAAAATTGTTATATAAGTTTGCTTTAAAATTATTTCCTTTAAGTATAAACTTTTTCTGATAGAATAATTTAATTAGTTTGTTCAAATGAGACATACACTTTTAAGTATTATATAACATTGACAGTGAGACAATGAGAGTGATTTTTAGAATACTGCAAGGGAAAAGATGTATATTAAATGTACTCATTACCAAAAACCCACAAATGTTATTAAAAGATTAGGACAATGAACATAAAATTCTTGGAACTGTTCTTAAAGATACCGACATAAAAAGTGTGAGTACTTTATGTGAGTAAACTATTCATGTCAAAATATTAGTCTACATAGTATATAGTGTACTCACAATTCGATTCTGAGAGTGAGGGGTGAAAATAGAGGCTAAATTAGAAGACCCGTATCGCGGCGTTTGTTTATGTTAGTTCGAATTTTTTTTTAAATCGACCTTCGAACTTTGCATTCAAATGCCGATTTTTAGCATATTGTTTATATGTTTTTTTTGGCTATAACTCGCCGACTAATTGATATTTTTTAAATCTGTAAAAGCCAAATTGGATGGAATTGTTGCAAATTTGTGTTTGACTCAGAAAAAATCAGAACTACTGGCTTCATTTTTGAAAGGAAATAATTTTCTGGCGAAAGGTACCAAAGTAACAGCATATCGAAAACGCCAAAAAGAGTTAGAAAAGTTCTTCAATGTGAATGATGCAAAAAATTTCGCTTATTGCAACGATATTGAAAAGTTAATGGAGACGATAGGGTTAACCTATAAAGAAGATGATTGGCGTTTATTCATCGATAGTTCACTAATCAGATTAAAAGTTGTGTTTTTGCACAAGACAAATATAATGCCTTCTGTTCCGATTGCGTATAGCACTGATACTAGGGAAATTTCGATAATTTGAAACACATTCTGGAAGTAGTCAAATATAACGAACACCAGTGGCGCATTTGCTGCGAACTCAAAATAGTTTCATTGATTACAGGCTTAACAGCATCTGGGCGTCCAAAATATCCGTGTTTTTTGTGCGATTGGGATTCACGATACGGAGAAGGTATTAAAGGAAGAAACCAGTACAAACAGCATAACTGGAATAGTTGCATTGCACGAAAATGGCCTAAAGACAATAGGCTATACGAAAGTCTTGTTCCTGAAATGAAAATTTTGTTGCCGTTGCTCCACATTAAACTTGACATTGCTAAAAAAATTTTGAAATGTATCGCAAAAAGACCAGCAGTATTCAACCGCTTAAAAGACATTTTCCCAAGACTAAGTAACGCCAAAATTCAGAAAGGGGTTGTTAATGGTCCCGACATACGGAAACTAATGAGTCGTCAAGATTTTGACCAAGTTCTGACAGACCGAGAATTAAATGCATGGCTCGCATTGAAAGCAGTCATTAAAGGACTTTTGGGTAAAGAACGCAAAGACAACTACAGGCAATCTGTTGGCAGCTTTCGATGAAATTGGGGTTAATATATCGTACAAAATTCATCTCTTGCATCAGCATCTTGATCAACTCGCTCAACAGTTGCCAACTGAATCTGATGAGCAAGGCGAACGTTATCTCCAAACTGTGCTTCCATTTGAAATAAGGTAACTATAGAGTGTGCATATTTTGAATTCCTAGATTTTTCTAATATCTTTGTCAGAGTGCACAATTTAACCATGTTAACGATTGAAAACTATTTTCGTTTCAGGTACAGAGGAAAGAAAAGGAAAGAGAAGAGGAAAGAAAAAGGGGAAGACAAAGATGAAATTCCAGAATATCTGTTGGACGAAATTATCGACCTTTCTGATGATGATGACGATGACCAAGATATTAGAGAGAGCAGTGATGTTGATCCACAACCGCCTGCTAAACGGCAACTGCCAAATCATTAATTTATTTAATTTTTTTACTTAAAACTTTTCCTAACTAACATTTCAAAATTATATTTTTTCCATATTTTTATAATTTATTTTTCAATGTTTTTTCAAAACCAATACTGAACAAAATGGGTACATAAAAAATGAGAAGTAAATTAATATTAAGCTGGAAAACGCAAGTTTTGTATTATGATTGTTTTCTTTTCAAATGAAATTTATTGAAGAAACTGAGAAGCATATTATAGATCAAACAGAAAGCAAAAAGACTTAGTTTTGTGGAAAATATTTTCAAAAAGCATGAAAAACAAATAATTTTTCCAACATAAGCACCACAAAAATTTTCAAAATCAATTTATTAAAAAAAAAATAATTGTTGCACAAGTCTCTAGCAATAATTTGGTTTTACAGATTTTAAAAATATCAATTAGTCGGTGAGTTATAGCCAAAAAACCATATAAACAATATGCCGAAAATCGGCATTTGAGTGCAAAGTTCGAAGGTCGATTAAAAAAAAAAAATTCGAACTAACATAAACAAACGCCGCGATACGGGTCTTCTAATTTAGCCTCAATTTTCACCCCTCACTCTCAGAATCGACCTAACTTTTGCTAACCTGAATTTGTTCCACAGTGTTATCTTATTGGTGTTACTATTGGCGCGCATACCTTTTCGGACCAAGAGTAGATGGTTTGTTGAAAAATATTCATTCGGTTTGTTTTTAAAATGGAAAATATTCCACATTATAAAAACCAAAGCAAGATTGTGATTTAAAACTTTTTTGTTTACTGCTGGAAACTTTTTCATTTATATGTGTTTCGCTGGACAGGAGAAAACCGTAGATGATATTCCCACATGGAATTCCTTAAATAAACATCTTAAAATATGGACCACAGCCTATTTCGCTAATTATTGTTAGTTTGCTTCTGGATAGTGTACAAATAATAAATATTTATTATTAAGTAAAAATCCTACACTGCAAAACAGTGTTGTGTTACCCTGCAGTGAACGAATATGTAGTTATTTACTTGACAATGATTGTTTTATGCTGAACTAATATGCAAATGTTACCAAGATTAATAACGTAGAGGTAAAACAAGTTCGTCGTTGGGTGCAAGGGGGCGACACATAGGTGATTGGCCTTTGGAGACCATCAGAACGGGTGTCCGCCGCATAACGACACCACTTGATGATGGTGCCATCGTGAAGGCGGTTGAGAATAGCCCATTCTTACAAGTGCCAGAATAAGGGACGAATTCAATTTGAATTGCTTCACCATGACTGTAAGGAGACGCCTGCGAGAAAGTGGCACTTGCTGCAGCTAGGGTTCGCATTTGCGAAGCAATATTGACAGGGATTGGCAGTGTGCGATTTATAGGGATGAAAAAACTTTTTCATCTTCGCAAGGTGATCCTGTAGTGTTATGGTGTTATATATACACCCGATATATTCGGGAACTTGAAAGGCCAAATGCAACAAGCTGTCGCATATCGGCCGGATTTTGGGGGTGCATGTCAGCTGCAGGCCCGGTGAATTAATACCTGTTTCGCCCCCACGCTTCAGTTCGCAGCGGTACTTTGGAATACTCGAAGATATTGTAATCCCTTCAGAATTGTCTACCCAGAAGATGAAATGGAGGTGATAACTTTTGTACAGGACAGCTGTCCTATACATACATCGGCAGCAGTTATGAATTGATTTGATGATCAAAACGACATTGAATTGTTAGATTGGCCGGCAAAATCTCCGGATTTGAACCCCATATAGGAAATGTAGGCGGCAATGGTGAGGTCTTGGGAGGATGTGCCTGGATTCGGTGTCAGGGAAAGAACAATACAGCAGTTAACAAATCATGTTAACACGGTATGGGAGAGACTCCGAGGCACAACATTTTGCAGCAACATCGTTCAATCAATGAGAAATCACCTAACCGAATGCATTGAAAGCAATGGATACTACACAAAATATTAATTTATGTTTTGTTACTTTAGTTTTTCGACCGAGAATCAACATTTAATTTTCCTGTTTTGTATATGTTGCCCATAATATTATTTTTTGAGAAAAATATATGTCACGGTTTAATAAAGAAATTGCATTTTTTATGTGGTACCTTTTGCAGCAGCGCTCGATTCCAGACCACGCACTGGTGTTCCAAATCATTTCGGAAACTAATGTTTTATACCTGAGGCGCTTAATATTGCATTGAGTTGTTTTTTATCGCTCTATCCGAACACGACAAGAGTAGCTTTTCTACGTGTGTACTTTTGAGATATATTTCATATTACTGATACATTTTTAGAAATCTAGTCAAACATTTCTAATTAAAAATATCCATTGGACAAAGTTTCATTATTGTGAATTAAATATTGGACGAATACTGTAAAGTTCCCGTGTATATAAAACATGCATCGTCATAGTATAAGTTAAGCAACATCGCCTATTTACCGACACTGCGAAAATCAATAAAAATGTAGATATATACATATTTCTATATTTTGAATATCCAAATACGTATTTTTTTTTAACTGTTGCAATGATATATGAACATGGTTGGCTAAATATGGAAAATAGGAGGGAGCTGCAAGCATTATGTTGTATCATAAAATAATTACATCAAAGACTTCGCCATATTTGTATAATAGAATCCGATTTAGAACCGATGTACATAATGTAACCACACGCTTGCGGAGATTCATTTCTCCACCACCTCATAAAACTGAGTTATTCGAGAGATCATTTTCTTATTGTATTTACAAGCAATATAATAATTCGCTACTTCATCTAAAGCATTACGATAATAATATATTCAAGTCAAGGCTTCGTTTCCTGCTGAAAATTATGTTATAGTGTATTCACGCTAACAAGACGTGCATGTCATTAATAGAATTATCGGACTTACCAACATAAACAAAATAAAATTCCTATGGAAGTGTAATATCAACATCACTGCGGATGTAGTTTATGTTGGTGCGAAAATACAGTGTTGACACATACCGCTTTGTTATTTGTCGTGTTTGTATTCCACTAAAAATCAGTTATTATTATAACTAACAATGCCTAAGCCGTTTTTCAGCCAATGTGAGCAACTCGTTGCATCCGCGATTGTGAACTGTGAAGCAGAATGCGTTAATAATGGACCTCTTCTACCTGTGTCTGCAGTGCGACAAGTAAAATCTTATTTGTATTGTGTTAATGTTTCATTTTACATATTGCACTTTTCTTTGTAGCGTGCAGCAGGAACCCTAGGAATAAGTGTTGCATCTGTCAGCAGAATTTCCTCGGCTATACAAAAAGGACACGCACTTTGCAGCCCTAAACGAAAACGTGACACAAAGAGACGTGTCGTGGAGATCGATAACTTCACTGAATGTGCTATAAGGAATGTTGTCTACGAGATGTACAGAAATAGTAAGATTTTTGAAAAAAATTACATAAATATGATGTAATTACTATATAATTATAGAACAACATATCACCCTAACATCCTTAAATGCTTTACTCCACGAAAGGGATATTTTCATGGGTGGTAGAACATCTTTGTGGAAAGTATTGCGAAACATTGGGTTTCATTACAAAAATGATGATCCAAGAAGAGCGCTAGTGGAATTACCACATATAGCTCTAAAACGAGTAACTTTTCTCACTGAGTATACCCGTTTGAAAAATTCGAATTCCTACGAATTTGTGTTTACGGATTTTTAAAGATGGAACTGTTACACGTTCTTGGCAGAAGGATGATCATCGTAGCGTTCGCAGAAATAAAGTTGGCAGTAAAAGGTATGACGCTCTCATTTATTTTTTTATTGGTAGTGTTATTATTTAATTGTAGACTTATTCTATTGCACGCTGTCAATAGCAGGGGCTTTATTAATGGAGCGGAATTGGTATTTCCTTCAGGAACTGACTACGGTGACTACCATGGTGAAATGAACCGAGTAAATTATTTACACTGGTTTGAGCACCAATTGTTGCGCAGATTAGATACACCTTCTGCAATTATTGTTGATAATGCAAGCTATCACAGCACTATTTTGAATAAGCCACCAACAACAGCCTCGACCAAAGCAGACATACAGCAATGGTTAAATGATAATAATGTCCAGTACGAAGTTAATTTATTAAAAATACAGCTTCTGGAATTAGTCGAAAGGTACGTACTATAAAGAACGATGTTTTTCATACTTATTGTTAAAATCCTCTTTAGGCACAAATATGCTCCGGTGTATGAAATCGATAATGTGGCCCATCAGTAAGGCCACATAGTACTCCGTTTGCCACCATATCATTGCATATTTAATGCTATTGAACACATCTGGGGCATTTTAAAAACATACTATGCACGACATGTAGGAGAATCTGGTGGATCCTTGAATGATTCTCGGAGGATGTGGAGTAACGCAATAAAAACCGTAACATCAGATGTTTGGCATAATACTGTGCGCTATACAGAGGCAGAAATTCAAAGATGGTGGGAGCGAGAGGTTGGAATTGACCGTAAAGATCAAGGTGAATTTATCATAAATCTTGACGAAGACTCAGAGAGTGAAGATGATTTATAGGCCGTTCACGAAACGTAGACGTGTAAGTCATTAATAGAATTATTTGAATCACCAACATAAATACAATAATATATCTATCCAAGTATAATATCAACATCACTGGGAATATATATTTATGTTGGTGCCAAAGTACAGTGTTGACCAGTCTATTTGTCGTGTGTTTGTATTCAACTAAACGTCTGTTGTTATTATAACTAGCAATGCCTAAGGCATTTTGCAGCCAATGTAAGCAACTCGTTTCATCCACGATTGCAAAGTGTGAAACGCGATAATAATGGACCTCTGCTGGCTGTGTCTGCTGTGACAGAAGTAAAGTCGTATTTGTATTTTGCTATGGTTTCATATTACATATTGCACTTTTCTTTGTAGCGTACAGATTGGTAACTTTGCTGAATGTGCTATAAGGAATGTTGTCTACGAGATACTCAGAAATATAACGATTTTTGAAAAAATTTACATAAATATGATGTAATTATAGAAGAACATATCCCCCTAACATCTCTAACTGCCTTACTTCACGAAAGGGGTATTTTCATGGGTGGTAAAACATCTTTATGGAAAGTGTTGCGAAACATTGGGTTTCATGATAAAAATGATGATCCAAGAAGTGTAATTACCACATAGAGCTCTTTTCTCGCAGAGTATACCCGTTTGAAGAAATCGAATTGCTATGAATTTGTGTTTACAGGTGAAACAGAGATTTTTAAAGATGGAAATGTAACACGTTCTTGGCAAAACAATGATCATCGTAGTGTTCACAGAACTAAAGTTGATGGTAAAAGGTATGACGCTCTCATTTATGTTTTTTATTGGTAGTGTTATAGTATTTAATTCTAGACTTATTGTATTGCACACTGGCAATAGCAGAGCCTTCATTGATGGAGCTGAATTGGTATTTCCATCTGGAGGTGACTACAGTGATTACCATGGAAAAATTAATCGAGTTAATTATTTACACTGGTTTGATATTATTGATAATGCAAGATACCACAGCACTAGGTTAAATAATAATAATGTCTAGTGCGAAGTGAATTTACTAAAAATACAGCTTCTGTACATCAGTATGGCTACATAGTACTCCGTCTGCACCAGGTCATTGCATATTTAATGCAATTGAACATATCTGGGGAATTTTAAAAACTTATTATACACGAGGAGAGGCTGGTAGATCAATGAATGATTTTTGATGCAATAAAGACAGTTAAGGGGGGAAACCAGTTTAGGAGGCCGAAATTTTTGTGTTTTTCGTGAATTTTTTTAATACGGAAGGAATAATCAGATTTTACTCTTTTGGATACGTATGGATGTTTTACTCATGTTTTCAAGCACACTTTGTAATTTTTTCAAATCATTTCCGCCGGAAACAGTTGAGTTAGAAGCTGATGTTCATGGACGATCGCCATCCGCGTGTTTTGCTGGTGGGCATTCCTGAAGTCACATTTTTTATCAGCCATCACTACAATTTTTTTTCTTCGTTAACGACATATTTCCTAAGAATATGAACCTAAATATGATCAAAAATGTTGAAAATTGCATGTTTTTGAGGTGTTTGAACACAATGTCATGTTTTTATACCATGTTTTTTCACCTGTTTTGCACTAAAAAATATATTTTTAATAATCATATCATCCCAGAGTTAGGTTCATATAGATTGTAATTGAATAAAGAATATCCACACAAATTTTCCGAACGATTGATCAATAACTTTTTGAGCTACAATGCCCGCAAGCTGAAAAAAAGTCGTTTCGAGAAAAACGCGTTTAAAAACAAATGTAGCGAACACGAGAAATTTAAGGCAGTAATTAATTATATAAACTGATCACCGGTTAACCAGCTATTCCAGCACCATATAGCAACCCCTCTTCTTCTTCAAACGCATCATTTCGGGCTTGCATCTCCTCTTGACGAGCTTTCCGAGCTTCCTTGGTCTCCCACGAGCTGGGCCTATTTAGTCCTTTTTTTCCATGTTCCCGGCAAAATTGAAGCTCTGCGAGCCAACTACGAGTTTTAATTCATCCATTAGCATTAGCAGAGCTGAATTTCCTTCATTAAATAACGCAGCAGCCAAAAATACTGAAATCTCCATTTCCATCTCTATTTTCAAGCCAGCATGTAAGTGCTTTAGAGCCAATCACTAAACGGTCGAATTTTATTATCCCGTAGTACAGGGGTATTGAGCCAGGCAATGAATAAGGGAGTACATGAGCGAGCGCTCCGTTCTAATTACCGCGCGCTTCGGCGCCGAGCGACGGGCGGTCACTTAAGTGCCCATAGCATCCGAACTAGTCGGAATTTTTCTTTGAAATTTTGGCGACATATTCTTGAATAGTTTTACTAACAATTTATGAAATAAAATTTTTTGACCCGTCTAAACTGGTTTCCCCCCTTAAGACAGTTACATGAGAACACTACAGTACGACGTACAGAGGCAGAAATTCAAATTGACCATTAGGGTGGGCCGAAATTTTTTTTTCCGAGTATGGAGTTGTGGATGTAGTATTTATCCTGCAAAGTTTTGATTTTCTAGAATAATATCTTGAGGTGCCTAGTTGAGGTCAAAGTTGAGAAAATTATGACAAATTTCATAAACTCGAGAGCCAGTAATTTACTCGGTGATTTGTCTTAACTTGTTTATCCACATAGCCGGCCTTTATAAAATAAATACTGATGAACTTACAAATTCATCTTAACACGTGCAACTAAGCGTAAATGTGTCAACATGGCGCACGCAACTGTGTAAACGAATACCAATATTACACCGCCGTACGTCTGCTGTTCAGTGTTGCCATCTTAGTGGTTTTACCACTAAATCCGGTGGATTGTTACCCCCTGCTGGTGGGTAAATTTCCGTTTTAGTGGCTAGTGGGCTTTTTAGTGATTTAAATATTAAACCAGATTTTGCTAGTTTTATAAAAATCGGATCTAAAAATTGCAAAATGAACCTTGTTACTTCACGCAATAATACGCATGCGCATAATAAGTTTAAACTGCGTCAACGCCACAAGCAGGGGATTTCCCCCTGTTTTCTGTTATTTTGATGTTCTATGTGTTTTTCGTCTTGAGGTCGTGTATTAAAAATGCAAAAAACACAGTACACCCAAAAGTTTAGGGCATCCTGGCTTCAAGATCCGGTGTTAAAGGACTGGCTTACCGTAGTAGAAAGTACCAGTGGGCAACTAGCTAAGTGTAAATTGTGCGGTGTAACTTTAACAAACCATTATGGGGATCTAAAATCGCATATTACGACCAAAAAACATTCACAGAATGCGAAGGTATTTAATACTAGAGTAGTATAGGTTAGTGTTCATGCATTTTATACGTATGTATTTTCAGACCATAACGTCTCAAGCAATGATACCTTTCAAGCCAGTGGCTGTGCAACGGCAGCAGAAATATGAAGCACAGTTGGCATTGTACACTGCAATGCATACTAGTATTCGTGCGGTGGATCACTTGGGAGAGGTAATAAATCGTTCGCATGAAAAGGAGTCAGACAAAATCCACTTGCACCGAACCAAATGTTCTAACATTATAAAAAATGTGTTAGCACCACATTTCACCAATTTATTAAAAAAAGAATTAAAGGATCAGCCATTCAGCCTACTAATAGACGAATCTACAGATATTTCTGTCCAGAAATATTTAGGCATAGTTGTGATTTATTATAGTAATGCACACAAAAAAGTAGTATCCACATTTTTAGATCTTGCCGAGTTGTCTGAATGTAATGCAGATGGTATAATTTGTGCCATCAAGCGGACACTTGATCGATTTGAGTTGTCTCTTTCAAATTTAATGGGTCTTGGTACGGACAACGCTTCAGTAATGACTGGAATAAATAACGGGGTTTTCACTAAATTAAAACAAGAAGTGCCGCATTTAGTTTTGGTGCGGTGTTTATGTCACTCTTTGCAACTTGCAGTTTCTGCTGCGGCCAAACAGTTTTTACCTAGAAACTTAGAATTTTTAATAAAAGAGACCTACGACTGGTTTAGTCGATCCTCTTCAAGACAATTTATGTACAAGGAACTCCATAAAACAATAAATGATGGACAAAACCCACTGAAAATAATACAATCGTGTCAAACAAGGTGGCTATCAATAGAAGGAGCCGTGTCTCGTATATTTACACAGTGGTTAGAGCTTAAGACTCATTTCAACATGGTGAAATTAAGCGAAAGATGCTATACAGCAGACATGTTACATACTATGTACTCGGATGACTCCAATTATGCTTACATTGCGTTTCTTCAGCCTGTATTAACTGAAGTAAATAGAGTCAATAAGCTATTTGAGTCTAAAACTGCAGATCACACAAAACTGTGCAACGAATTAACAAACTTAATTGATGTGCTTGTAAATAAAATTACGCTGCCAACAAATAAAATCGATATTTTTACCCAAAACATACGAGACTTCGTGTACTTAAAAAGTTATCTGGGATACAGATTTGAAAACCACATTCAGAAGGAACAAGGGCTTACGCCAGCTAACGAAGAAGCGATTCGTGGTAGGTGCGTTCAGTTTGTTATACATTTGCTGGAAGAAATTAAAAATAGATTACCCGAAAATGTATATCTCATGCAAAATATCAGTCAAATTAGTGTTGATCGAGCGCTAAGGCACAACAAAAACTCACTAGTTGACTTGATGACCCATTTTCATAAAATGCCAGAATTCATTGAAAAAGTTGAAGAACAGTGGCGTCAGATTCATCTTATAAAGTGACCGAAACGAAAGATACTAAATATTTTTGGAATGAAGTATTAGAGTTGAAAGATGCCGAAGGCGTTGTGAGATGTAAAGAATTGGGAAGTTTTGCTGTTTCCTTATTGATTCTGCCTCATTCTAATGCAGACATTGAAAGAATATTTAGTCAAATGAATATTATAAAAAATAAACAAAGGAATAAAATGAAACTGAAGTTGCTGACATCAATTTTAACAATTCGGTCAGCTGTTTCGCTTGAGAAGAAATGCTTTTAATTTGCAGTAATAAATAATTTGATTATTTATAATACGTTTGTCTTTATAAGATTTTTTGATCTAGTAGTGGTTTACAAAAATTATTAAAAAATGTTAGTGGTTTTATAGTGGTTTTACACACGCAGTCTGGTGGGCGACCAAGAAAATAGTTGGTCACACTGCTGCTGTTCCTGTACCGACAAGTTTAGTTGTTTCGACGCTGTCGCCGTGTGACGACGTATTTTTTTCTGTTAATTGAATTAATACTGTTTATTTTTTGTGAAAAATGCCGAATACACGTAAAAACGTTGAATGTGTCGTGTTTGGAGCACCAACAGAACTTAAGTGCAACATACTTCCGACTTATAGCGATGTTATGAGAGCATATTTGTGGTAAAAACTATTAATTAAAGAACAAAAGAATGGCAAAGATCCGAGTGTAAGTGAAGTGTCTAAAAAGGTTCTATTTGTGTTGAAAAACATTTGGCAATATGCTTCTCTACATGTAGTAAGTGACCAAGAGATTACTCGCCTGATTAAAGACTATGTCATGAAGTTCAGAAATTTGAAGAAAAACATTGGTTCGGTACATAATAAAAAGTATTTAGAAAAATTAGAAAAATTCAGACAAACAAGTGAAAAACTTTTTGACATATCGATTTGCAAATGTAAAGATTTTAACTTGTGCATGTGCGAAAACAAAGTCCCTAAAACACAACAAAAGTTTTTAAGGACCAAAGAACGGAACGAAAAATGTTTATTGGAAATGTCGACGTTCAATTGACAAAGGTTTTACAAAATCGAATGGAAAGGAAAGCCAAAGCAAAAACACGACTGACGATCGGTCAAAACAGCCAAGACAACATAGCATTAATAACAGAATCTAATGTTCTAGATACAACTTCTTCTCCAGTGAAGGAAAATGATCATGTATCTGAAAGCTCGTCATCATCAGGAAGTGAATTTAATTTTCATATTGATAGTCCATCAACTTCGAAAACAACAAAAAAAGATCTTCGAGGAGTGAACTTCAACAATTTAGCAGAAGCTTGCGATCGAACTGGAGTTTCCGATAGATCTGCTTCTCTTCTAGTAAATTCTGTTCTTCAAGATCTCGGCGTTGTCAGTAGACAAGACCCTTCCAAACTGTTAAACCGCAGTAAATTAAGAAGAGAAAGAAAAAGAAGAAGAATTGAACTGCAAAAAGAATCTACTAACAACTTGAAAGTTACAGCGGTCTATTTCGATGGTAGAAAGGACAGAACATTGGTGATGGAGAAAAAAGGAAACACTTTTCACAAGAAATACATATTAGAGGAGCATATTGTTCTAATTGCAGAGCCTGGATCTATTTATTTGGGACATGTAACGCCTAGCTCAGGAAACGCTAAAAACATAAAATCAAGTATTTTCGACTTTTTAAGTGGTCACTTGGGATCTGTTCAAGAAATTGCGGCGATAGGATGTGACGGAACCGTTATAAATACAGGTTTTAAGAATGGAGTTATAAAAGAATTAGAAGTAGAAATTGGACACACGCTACAATGGCTGATATGTTTATTTCACGCCAATGAACTGCCGCTTCGGCATTTAGTTGAGAAAATTCTCAGGGCCGATTGGAAAGCTTCTTTTAACATGTCAGAACCTTCCAGTAGTTAAGTTTAAAAAAATTGATGGTATATTACCAGAATTCGACCTGAGGGACTCCAGTACCGATCAGATATATCTTTATGAAATATGTTCTGCGATCGCACGGGGTGATGTGTCCTTAAATTTATTAAATCGTGAACGGCTAATAGGGTTCTAAGACTCTATGTAGGCACAGAACAACCGTCGAATGAACTACAAACATTAGCGGAATTTATAGTGAAAGTATATGTTCCTGTTTGGTTTGATATTAAAATCAAATCATCGTGTACTGAAGGCCCCAGACACTTATTCTCTCTGATAACGAGATCACAATATTTAACACCGGAAATTAAAGCAGTGATCGATCCAGTAATACGCAGAAATGCATTTTTTGCCCATCCAGAAAATATTTTGTTGGCAATGATTACAGATCATAGAAAACATATTAGAGAACTTGGATTAAGAAGGATACTCAAATGTAGGGTAGACGGTTTTCAGACTAGCAATATTCGACAGTTTAAAGTTCAAGAATCAAGAGATGGACTCATTCGAAGTCGGATAGTATCAAGAACAAAAATTTCAAAAACTGAGACAAGACAGCAATTTTTAAAGGCTTTAGAGCAATAAACTGACTTTTTTGGGTGGTGGGAGGAAATTAGGGAGGGAGGTAGGGAGGAACTCGTCATGTAGCCACCACCACGTGGTGAGTTCTGGGTTATTTCAATCAATAAAATTATTTTATTGAGAGAAATAAGCGAAGAGCTACATTGTTCACTTATATTTCACTAGCAAATTATATGAAAAATACAAGTCGGCCTAGGCACCTGAAGATGGAATTCGTTAGAGTCGAAATTTTGCATGGTTGATCAACTATAGTAATGATAACTTTCTGGCACTCAGGCAAATTGAAATCTCACCCTTTATTTTTTTTCCCATATAGATCGGCCCACACTATTGACCATGAAGATCCAAGCGAATACATTATTAACCTTGGCGAAGACAGAGTGAAGACGATTTAGTTTATAATTAATGTGTCATTTATTTTCTTGTTGTTATTGATTTACAATACCTTTCATTTACTTTCAACATATTGATGTAATACAAATATGTATTTTTATGTCTGTTATAATAAAATATGTAGAAAGTTTTCACCTGTTTTTATTATGTTTGTTTATTTTGTAAGTGTTAATAAATGTGGTTATTTATCTATAAAAATTTACTTCAGAACCCCAATTTTTATTACAATTCACTATTTTTAATCGGACATTGATATTTTTAAGGTTATAACCTACATATTGTATGTTAGACATGAGCATGTAAACAAGTCGATTTGGCAACATTGTTTTAAAGTCGTTGATGACGTGCACGTCTTGTTAGCGTGAATACAGTATAGTAAGTGTCAATACATTTTGATTTCATTTTTTGGGTAATTTAGGTGTTAGGTTTAATAATTATTCTTGCTATGCACAGTAAAGACATTTATTATTATTATTACGGCCGTCATATTACGGTACCGCTACCCTAGGAAAACAAAGCTTTATTGATAATCTTTGAGAGGCTGGAATGGATTTGCGGATAACGGTGTCTTTTTTTCCATTGCTAGGACGAAGTAACGATAGTAATTCTTCAAAGGTTTCGTCATCCATGCGCAGAAAGTTGGTGTAGTCATCTGGTTCTGTATGTAGTATTTCTTCACAAACAGAAAGGTGCTCCGTTACGGCCGCCAGTGCAGTTCATAAACAAAATTAGTGATAAGGCGACTGGACGCTTAAAACTAACAAACTAGTTAAAACATGGATGCATCTTGTGACAACGTGAACATTCACAGCGAGGATGTGTATAGTGATAACGTGAGCATGGAAGACGGAGCCGGATGTCATAATAAACAAGATGAACAACAATTCATACGAGCCAAAAAGACGATCTCAATCAAAAGAAAGATCGTAGAAGTAAACAAATAGGACAACAGTAACCGCTACAGATTGCTAGCAATTGAAGGAAACCCAAAATCGAAATGAAACGACAAAACATCTCTAGTAGCAAAGAGACACGCGGAAGGAAAAGAAAAAAACAAAAAAGGCAATTAACACCGATACTGACCAACTCTCGAAAACAAATGTAGAAAGCGAGTCAGAGAACGAACAAGTCAAGAAGGTAACAAGCAAACCTAAGAAACAAAGAAGAAAGAAAAGGTACCGTCAATCGTGATACACAGTAAACCGCCATACTCACACACAAAAGTAACAAACGACCAAGCGGTAGGCAGCAAAAATTCGTAAGGGTGTAAATGCTTCCTCCCCACAACTATATGAGGCAGTGAAATGGTGATACCTGGTAAAGTACTGTCTTTTGGCAAAATTCACTGTGCAAAAGTTTGTACGTACGACGATTTTTGAAATATGCCACTATCCCCTTCTTTTCCATAGGCGCCAAAATCAATACATATAAACTTATAATGTGCATCAACAATAGCAAACAAAACGAGTGAAAAATAAGACTTATAGTTAAAAGACAGGCTTTATTTAATACAATCCACAACAATTTGGAAAATTTCATTTTTCATAAAATTCGTTCAAAATCATGTTTAATAAGCTGGGGTAAGTACGTGGGCTTTAACCTCTTGTAAAGGGTGTAACCGTAAACCGTAAACTTCTGTTACTATAACGCTGATATAATTATGAGAAATTAAGTATGTAGTATTCCCTAACCTTCTTTTCCAGTTAAAAACAAATTGTTTGGTTTGTTCAACATATGCATCATTAAACTATCATCATCTTCTTCTTCCTCTAGTAAAGCAACACTCGCAACTAATTTGTCCATATTAATCACTGAATTTCTTCCATACACGATTTATAAAACTATCGACGCTTGCAGATGAAAGAATGAACATAAATGAATTATCGCTATGCATATGTCGCGGATACATAGATCATATCAAGGCGATTAATTAATTTAATGGTTATGATTAAACGCCGATGGCAGGCTGTACCTTAAGATGTGATGCTGTACCAATTGCATATGATGACAGTTCACTTCGGGTGTTAGTACCAACAAACACTTACTCAGATAGGAATAAAATTTTGGAAGGAGAACCGTCCACAAATAGTAATGCCTATATTGCTGAAGGTTCAAGTCGATACAATAGTAAATGGTTAGAGGATATAACAGATATACCTGGTAGCAGTTCTGTTTTCAAACATCAGGAATTATTGGGACACTTTGGGGCCTATGAACTACCTCGACGGAACAGAATAGCATCTGTGCATTATAGCTCGCAAAACTCCAAAGCAAGTAATGCATAGAAATAGGGGTACTTGGAAGAAAGATGGGAAAGATTTTGCAATTGCATTATATTATAAGTCACCTGCAGCATACAAACATCTAAGAAAACAAAAGATCATTTTACCGTCGGTATCGACGATAAAGAGCTGAATTGAAATTTGTAAATTTAAACTAATTTCAATCTGAGATACTTAAACAATTAAAATCAGTGGAAACGATGCAATTGGATGAAAAGTTGCGTGTTATCAGCTTTGATTAGATGCCACTGAAGAAAGGGCTAGAATAGTCAAAAGCGATGGACTTGGTTTGAAGATCTTGGATATCTTGGTCGTGGATCTAGAATAGGTAAACAAGCTTTGGTATTTATAGCAAGAGGATTATACTCAACTTGGAAACAACCTCTCATGTATTTTATTAGCGAATTTGGCTCAAAGCCCGAACAATTAACGAAATTAATAATGGCAACATTGGATGAAATCCAGAAAATAAGGGTAATTGTATATGACCAGGGATCGAATAATAGAAGTGCATACGGAGATTTAGGAGTGTCACTGAATATACCATATTTTTACAATCCCGCGAAAAAAATATTCGCTATTTATGATGTTCCACATCTATTCGAAAGCTTGCGGTATAATATGCTTAATGGAGATTATATCCTTGATGGTGGGAAAATATGTTTTAGTGACCCAGCGGCACGTTCCTTAATAAAACTTACTGGAGCACATATTCATCCTAACGCGTGTCAGAAAATGTCCGTAAAATTAGCGGTACAAATATTTAGCCGTGGTATGGTTACAGCTATGAGAACAGCAATTTGCACAGAGCATTTAAAAACCGAAACTGCATTCTACACCTCAGAATTTGTCATGCTGCTAGAGAAATTATTTGGCTGTTTAAATAGTCGCACTCTATTTAATTGTAATCCTTATCGATGTGTGTTATCTGATAAAAATCAACAATAAAATCAAATAAAATCAACACTGATTACAGGTAGCGAAGCTGTGAAGAAAGTAATAAAAGTTAATCATAAAGGTGAAAAAAGAAGGCCACCATGTTTTTGGCATGTTATTTACGATGAATAGAATTATGGAATTTCACGAAGAAAAGGCAAATGGAAAGGAATATATATATTAATATCGCGGTGAATCAAGATGCGTTAGAAAGCTTCTTTTCAATTTTACGGCAAAGAGGTGGTCATAACCGTCAGAACTTAGGGCGGCATTCAGAATTGCTTCTATAAATAGTCTAATGAAAGCACCGTCGGTAGCCAATTGCGAAGCCGACGACGACACATATATGACCATGGACCAAGGGTTACAGGCAAAAATTTCCACTACGGCATTGTGTGAAGAAATATTACTTGAGGAATCGTCATCATCATCAACGTCAGATGCAATTGCTGATAATTCCTCATTGGAACAACGTGCCTTAGTATACTTTGCCGTTTACTTGGTCAAAAAGTGTTTAGATGCGCCATCAACCAAACAACTCCATCGCAAAATATGCCAACTAATTTTAAAAATTAGGCCGTAAAAGTTTAACATTTAACTACACGCGCCGGTGTATAAAGTACACCATTTGTACTAATATAGCAGCTTTTTTAATATCAACCAACTGCGCCATCTTCGTGTAATTTATCCTATCACCACATGACGCACAACAACTATCCTCAGTCTCAAAACTGCAGCCGCTCTAGGAAGGTCGTTAGTTGCTTTCAACTCTCAACGTTTCTGAGTGGTAACCAAAGTACACCACGCGTGTAGTTATGTAAGTTTACTTTCGATATTTTAATTTGTTTTCTATCCACATAAAACAACTTTTTGTGTATGTATCTAACATATGAATGTGTTGAAATTATTTTTATATATTTTTTATAAAATAAAAAATAGGGATCGAGTAAAAGTTCGCGATCCGAAGCAAGTTACAGAAGAGGAACTTCAAGCAATGGCTCAGGCGATATTCGATGATGAACCTGAAGAAGAAGTAGGAGGACATTCAGATACGTCAGAGGATGGGGATATAGAAGAAAGTGATCATTCAACTGATTAAGTAGAGCTAAGTGAAGTCACCTATTGAGGTAATTAGTTACGAATATTTGGTGGCAAAGGATAATATATCATTATGGAATAAACAGGAAATTGTAAGTAAATTTAGTAAGACAAATAAGAAAAACATAATAAAAATATTTCCTAGCCCAGAGGCATGCGCACGGAATATTACTGACGAAAACAGTGCTTTCGATTTGTTATTTACAAACGATATTATGGAAAGTATTATTGAATGTACAAACGCAGAAATTATAAAAATGCGTTCAAACTATAGTCGTTCGAGAGATGCAAACTATACCACAAAAAATGAACTGTCAGCATTGTTCGGATTATTATTTTTGTCGGGACTAAAGAAGCAGAATCATACACATTTCCTTGAAATGTGGACAACTGATGCAACCGGGTCAGAAATATATCGAGCATGCATGAGCTGCAACAGATTTCTATTTTTATTAGCAGCACTTAGACTTGACGACAAAAATACTAGAGTGGACAGAAAACAAACTGATAAGCTTGCCACCATTCGAAAACAATCATTCACTAGATTCACAGATACAATTGATGAAATGTTAATACCATTCATGGGAAGGTGTAGGTTTATTCAATATATCCCCACTAAACCTGCAAAATATGGGTTAAAAGCATTTGTGCTGTGTGATGCCAAAACATTTTACGTGAGTAACGTAGAATTATACTGCGGGCAACAGCCAGAAGGGCCATATAAAAAATCGAATTCTCCGGCTGATATTGAGAAGAAGATGGCCATTAGCTCTATTTTTTCAACTTTTAAACATAGCTAGCATAAACAGCCAAATCTTATACAATGCTATTCACAAAGAAAACCCTCAAAAGTATAGAAGACATTTTATGAAGTCCTAGAAGTCCTAGAGATAGAGACTGAAAACATATCATATTCTTCATCTAACGAAGAACCTGGTCCACAGTCCACATTCAAACGACCCAAAATAAGAAAAGTTACCAACGAAGCGGATAAAGCATTTGTGGATTGGATGGAAAAAAAGAAACAAAGAAGGATAACCCGCGAAAAATGTGTTTACTGAGTTTATTGTCCGATGAAGTTTACCTGACGAACAAATGCGACAGTTTAGAATTAAGGTGCTATTATTACTCGAAGATATTCAATCGGGCGAAAAGACATACATCAATGTATTTCTCAAAAACGAAGATGTACAGCTCCAGTAGGATGAAATTCGAAAAAAATTCAGAGTTGCGATCGTTGCTTTTTGGGGAAAGTTTGGGCAACGAACGATCTTTTTTCGAATCCTGCCGTTGATGTTTGCCATTTATATATCCTGGTCAACAGAGAATCGCTCGTAGTTAGTTGGACGCACAGAGGCGGCTCAATCGCTAAGCACTGAGGATGTAGCCGCATACGTCACTGTTCAAGCTCGTTTAAAACTCTACAGCTACTTGGAGAAACTGGATGAAATGGTATTGTATTGTGATACAAAGATATGTCATATACGTGGCAAGAGAGGATGATGAATATGAACCCATACAATATTACTCGGTCGCGTGGGATCTGTTCTCTTTTTACCGCGAATATCATTGCATTTTTCTCGACTTTTATTTTACGGGATGCGAGAGTGAACTGTGCGGTTTAAGAACTGTACCTGGAAATTTTGAACTAAGCAACTAAAACTGTAAATTGGTGTAACTAACTGTATTGTTCCTGCAGAAACCTATTTTTTATGTCGCTTCTTGAGTGCACGTTTTTCTTCTTATTAGACAGGCAGTGTGCCGGTATTTGTACTTTAAAATAAAAATGCCTATATGCTCTAGGTGTTCGCAAGATACAAAGAGGAAAAGCAAAGTAATACAATGTCTTAGTGAGTGTCTTACACTCGTCCATGCGCGATACGCTGGATCGACACCAAACGATATCGACACGTTACGAACCACGGGCGCCGCTTGGAGCTACATTCGATGTCGCGGAACTACATCGTCTATAATCGATACGGCTGGCAATGACTCGGATGGTATGGCCGACAATTTTCCCCGTAACTCTGAAGGCAGTCATAGAGACAATATTAAGTATCCAAAAGGACATAAGAGCTTTAAATAATAAGTATAATGCAATACTGTCCTCAGTTAAGGTCTGCAGTAATACGCTTTCGGAATTCGAATTAACAGTCAAATCTTTGTCAGAGAAATCGAAACTGATCGATAAAATTATGATAGAAAATGCCGTTCTAAAGAATGAGGTTTCTGTCTTAAAGAACGCATGGAGCAACACTGAAGATTAAATTGGAAACTCAGGCCATCCCATTGAAACCGAATGAGAATATTCTAACCTTTACAAAAAATATTGGAGAATTCTTAACGGTTCCAATAAATCCTTTTGATATTGATGCACCACACTGTGTAGCTTCTCCTAACAACATAAAAGATGTTACAAAGAATGTCGTTATAGCTACAGCTGATGCGAGGAAGCGAAGTCTACACTCACCGGAGGCTGGACTTATCGTCGAGGAAGTCTTCGACAAATGCTTTATAAATGAACACCTTACTGCTGTCAACAATATTTTATTCAAGAAAGCCAGGGATACCGCCAAAGTTAAAAACTATAAATACGTCTAAACTAAAAACTGGCAGGGAAAACCGACTAAAAACTTGCTAGGAAAACCGATAAATGTAATCACTGAACGTAAATGATGAACCTATCGGCTATGGTATTAAGTGTTTACCTTCAAAATGTACATGGACTAAGATTAAATCAAACATTTGTTTCCCGGCCTCTTGTATTAGTCACTGTGATATAGTTTGTCTTACGGAGATCTGGTTTAAAGAAGGTGTGTAGTGTGGAATTTCTTGATTGTGCTTCCTGTTCTACATTCAGACGTAATCATGTTGAAAACAAAAAATGCATGCTAAATGAAAACGATATGGTTACCAATAGATTGTTTCACTTTTAAAATACTCAGAGCCGCGCTAAGTATCTTGGGGAAAATAGGTATAAAGATTATATAATGTACTCTGAAAATAGTATATGCAATAATTCAAGAAAATTTTGGAATTTTGTTTCTGGTATAAAGGGGGGCGAATTCCTTCAGTTATGGATTTCGATAGTTTCAGCGATTACTGGGTCTGAGATCCCAGCTCAATTTGCACAATTTTTTAGATCTACTTTTATTACGTCACGCCCGTTGTCACTTGATGGATCAATAAATAATTTTCACTCTTCTATAGACATTCATACTTGTATACTCAGTCTCGCCGAAACTAAAAATTCTATAGCAAAATTTGATTTGAAAAAGGGTCTGGGCCTGATGACCTACCACCTCTTTTCTTGATAAATTATTCCCAATCATTAAGTAGACCCTTGGAAATAATATATAACAATTTTTTCAAGAGGGATGTTTAAATCGTATTTAAATCAGATAATAGATCCGACAGTATAAATTACAGGCAAATTTCTAGACTATCTATTTTGGCTAAAATATTTGAATATATCGTATATAAACATTTCCAAAAAGTTACTGCAAATGCTGCTAAATGCAATATGTGCTCAAAAGTTCTTAAAACTTCCGGCACCACAACAAATTAGAACACGCATTTAAAGCAAAAACATAATACTGTCTTGTAATATTTAAATGAGGAAAAAGAAGAAACCCAAGAAAAACCCGATGAGCCAGCTTCACCGAAGAAGAAAACTTTCACCGTGAACCAAAGATCCCGTGCATGTTCAAATTGCTGGAAGTACTAGTTCACAACACAAAGATGAGGTAAAGGTTGTTAATTATTATCACTAATTATTCACGATTTATTAACGTTAATTATTTCTATTAACATCTAAGGCCAAAGGGTCTATCCTCAGCTTCAACAGTCATAGTTTCCGAATATAATTCAGAACCGAGTATTAGTTCAGGAAAAAGGATTGTACGATCAGGATTCCAGCAAGCCTCAATTGAATCTGCTTTTAAGACAATTTCTTCTTTCCAAGGTACACTTGGGTACTATTACCCATTTGAATAAATTATTTGGTTCTAATTTTAAATGGTGGTTCTAAGAATGAAAAAATTAACAGATCAACTGGTGAAATTTATTGTGCAGGATAATCTGCCGTTTAATACTGTTGAAGTAGAAGGTTTTATGAAATATGTGTCCCCTTTATATAAAATACCAAGAAGAAACACAAATAAAAAAAAACAGTGTTGATAAGAAGCATAAGGTGATTTCAACAGTATTTCAAAATATTATGCAGAAATCAAAATATTTTTTAATTACTACAGATATATGGACTGCAGATATGCAAACCAAATGTTATATGGACTTCACTGTACATTTTGTATACGACATGAAGTTAATATCGGCAGCAATTGGTGTTGTGGAATTATCAGAATCTCACACAGAGCTTGGAATTGAGCAAAGTATTTGACATTTTGGGAATTGATGCTAATGATGTAGTTGCAGTAGTAACGGACAATGCAGCTAATACGGTCAAAGCCGTTCACGATGAATTTGGAAAGACTCGACTCCATGTTTCATACATACTCTCAATTTGGTTTGCGAAAATTCAGTTAAAAATACACAGGATTTAGATGCCATTATTACCAAAATACGATCTATAGTAGTATGGTTCAAAAGAAGCGTGAAGGCTAGTGAACAGTTAAGAAAAGCACAAACTGAAGCGGGGAAATCAGAAGGAAATATTCAGAAAATGATTCTAGATGTCAAAACTCGCTAGATGATGTCGTTTGAATATTTCAAATGGTGTTATTGCTTCTCCTGAACTGTTACGGTTAATACCGATACGCGTATTGTAACGAACTTTACGCTAATTATATTCCTTTAACGTAATGGACATTATTTAATATACCCATATTATTTTATATAACATGTTCCGCTCCTGTGCACACGGCACTGTATTACACGTGCATTATTGTATTTTATGCACTTTATTATAAGTGCAGCAGTCCTCGGATGCATTGACATCATTATTAGTTAGTCTTAGAACGTAGAATGCAGTACGTACATATTAATTTTATAGTTTTTATATTTTATTGTAACTTCAAAATAAATGTTTTTAAAAAAAATCTACAAGTTGAACAGACAATATTTTTGGCGCAGTCGGTAGAATCCACCATCGGGAACAAAAACTGCAAATTTTTGACTTTCTTGATCGATTTTAATCGTTTATGGTGAAAATCCGTGAATAATCATTATTTACACCACATTCTCAACAACCGAATATCGAAGAGGAACCTGATTGACTTCACGGACCTTCCTCAACAGTACTTCGTCCGATGGAGAACTCAATTAACTTTGGGACCTTCTCCAGGATTGTGGAATTACGAAACATGATGGTTACAATAATTTGTATGTAAGTAATTTTATATATTGATATTTATGTCCCCAACCTTGTCCGCAAACGATGTAGAATACGAGTTAATTAAAATATTCGAAAATATAAAAATAACCGATAATTCAAACGAAACCGAAGCAATGGGTGGACCGCAATTTGAATCGCGATATTTAGATTGTATCCCCGAATTCGATGGGAATACAGATGAGTTCAGTAGATTTTTAGAAATAAGTGAACAGATAATTATTGCATTTTACGATAATGAAAATCTCGTGAATTTTCAAAATGTATATATTATAAACTGTATAATTAATAAACTTAAAGGTAGAGCACGTCTCACTGCCAATACAAGTAGTATCAATACATGGGCAGATCTTAAAAATATGTTAACACGAAATTTTGGAGATCAAAGAAAAGAAAGTTGTCTTTGTCTCTGATTTAGTTTCGCTAAGGCAAAAACCCAACGAAAGTTTTCTTCAATTTTACGAGAGATGTCTATCGTTGTTACAAACAATATTTACATATATTAATATAAATATTCCTCAAGTTACTCGTGCATCGTGGCGGCAACAATTTTACCGTGAATTAATGCTTAATACCTTCTTGGCCGGATTAAAGGAACCCATGGAAGTGTGGTACTTTCTATGCGACCAGTAGATCTTGCTCAGGCAATACAATTAATAATGGCCGAAGAAAATGTACAATATTTTCAAGAACTAAACAAACCAATCACAAAACCAACATATCAAGTAAATAAACAACGTCAAACACCATTTATGCAGCCGTATACCCCTCAATATGTGCCACAGCCACAACAAACGCCGTTTTTCCAAAATAAACAAAATTTTCTTAGCCAACCAATTAATATTTAACCCCGACCGTGTTCCAACAAGTGTTCCCACAACAAAATCACACTAACGTATGGAAAAACCGTAATAATAATTACGTATTACCGAAACCAACTCCAATGAGTATTTCCACATGTAATACCCAACCGTATAATACACATAATCGTCCGCAAAATAATTTCCAAAATAAACCAAGAATGACGTTCAAAAAGGTATTTAACACCGAGCTAATCGAGTATAATGACGCACCCGCTAGACATATCGACCCCGATACTCAAGAATGTCCTTACAGCGAGTCTTTCGTTGAAAGACAAATCCCGGTAAGCGAAAAGAATTTTTTTTACGACGAGCCTCCACAAGACCTAGATCTATACTCGAATATAACACAGGTACGAATCAAAAAGAATTACCTTATATACAACTTCGCAGCCCACCTTTAAAATTCTTAGTAGACACAGGCTCATCTAAATCTTTTTAAAATCCCTCAATCGCAGAAAAATATTTCTCTAATAATATCAATTATGAACCATTTACTGTATCCACAGTTTTTCAAACGTCGAATAACACTCATAACGTAATTATACCAGCGTTTAAAGAATTTCACTTTCCAATGCCTGTAGATTTAAAATTCTGTATTTTCCATTTTCATGATAGTTTTGACGGATTAATTGGCCTATATGCGCAGATGAGGTAGAACAAGACGAAGAAGAGGCAGAACCATATAAGAAAAAGAAAAGACTGTCAATAGTAAAGGGAAAACATGGATACAAATGGAGTACTGACGTTCCACAGCAAAGCGGCAGAGTAGCAAATCGAAATTTGGTCACTCACCTACCTTACCTAAAGGAGCTGCAAAGAATGTGAAATCTGTTCTAGCATCTTGGAATCTATTATTCGACCAAGAAACCTTGGATATGGTTGTTCTTCGTACAAATGAAGAAATTTCTCGGCGAAGGACTTCTTTGAACATCCAATCCTACCATGGTGATTTGGACCTCCTAGAGAAGAAAGCTTTGATTGGACTTCTATACTTGAGTGGAGTTCAGTACATCATTATTTAGAGCCACAATGCCACGTCGTAGATTCCAATTTTTAACCTGTTGTTGTGAGGTTTGATGACAAAGAAACAACGACAGAAAGAAGGGAGACGGACAAGTTTGCTCCCATCGCCGAACTTTGAGAGAAGTTTATCTCAAGTTGCATAAAATACTACACACCCTTTGAATATTGCACCACCGACGAACAATTGATGGGATACAGAGGGAAATGCACCTGCAACTGCACGTGAACAAACGCCGAATCAGCAAAATGTACATATAAATAGTAATTTTAAGATAAATTAAGGTTATTATTATTATTCGCCTTACTATTGTAAAAGTTACGTAAATTAATCGAATGGGTTATCCCTCAAACTAATTGTATATGCAGGAAGCGCTGATCCTCAATTATCTGGCTCTCAGCACATGGAAAATGTAGTTTTATCTCTTCTCCAGGGAAACTTAGGTGTTCAGCATTCAATACATATGGACAGCTTTTACAATAGTATAAAATTGGCTAAGGATTTATTAGAGAATAAATCATATGTTACGGAAACTTTGAGAGCGAACAGAAAGTGAAATCCTGAAAGTTGTGGCCGAAAAGTTAAAGAAAGATGAGCTGGTTTGTCAATTCAGTACAGAAGGAATTTGTGTCATAAAGAAATATCGCAGGGAAATTCTAGCAATTTCCATCGAAATTAATGGAGAAATGAAGGACGTTACTACACAACGTGGTAAAGTATTGATGAAACCGCAGCTGATAAATGAATACAACAAATTTACGATAGGAGTAGATCACTGTGACCAAATGTTGTCATATTATCCCTGCGAACATTTGGTACAAAAAAGTAGCTATTCATATATATTCCAGAATATGCTGTTAAATTCATTCCATTTGTAAAAGAAAGGAACTGGAAATCGAACAAGTTTTTTTGAATTCAGATTAAAAAGTGATCGAGCAGTTGCTTGGACACTTACCGCCAGATCCAATATTAAGTGTAAAACTTTAGCACCTCCCAGAGTAGTGTTCAAAAGGATAAAACGGAAAGGCTAAAAGAAGAAGGTGTATTGTTTGTTGGAGCTATGATTCCGTTTACTATTCCAATCAGTGTCCTGGTGGTCCTGGACTTTGTCTTGCACCCTGTTTTAGATTATTTTATGCAAACAAATCATGTCGTACTTATATTACTACTTTGTGTTTTTAAAATTTGATGTTGTTACTTGAATTTTTGTTTACTTTTATTTTTATAACAATACAAATACGTATTATGTATAAACATTATAAAATCATTTCACTCTATTTATAAAAGCGCTCATAGTGCGGTGATGGGCACCTAACATTGCATATCACTTACCATGTGCCCACAACGCGCCTGGCGCGTTTTTGTTTTTTTAAAAATGTATAAATGTTCATCTCCACTTCAGAGTGCCGTTCCCAATGCATCGCACCGAGCAACTACGCAACTACTCTAACCTTCCACTGGCCCGCAGTAGATACCATCCAACGACGCTTTTATTAATTAATTAATTTATTAATTATAATAAATAATAATGGAGCAGTTTCAACAGCTGCTCCAGACCGTTTCCTCACCAAAGAAACTGGCAAAACTGCCGGAATACCGAGGCCTGCCGATCGAGGACCCTACACATTTTTAAACAAGATGGCCAAGATCGACAACAGAGTCGACCCGGACGAACGAGTGGCGCTTGATCGACTTCAGCCGCAACTAGACGACACCCATCTGCATCTACCTGATGCTCGAGCGGCTTCACCCCGCCACCGGCATCCAGCTCCGGGGGCACAAACCGGGCTCTTTTCGAGAACTGTTGGCAACGGCGGCCAGCACTGAGAAGGACTTGGCTGTTCTACCAAAAAACCAGCCACCCCGCTACCTAAGCCGAGTGTTATTGCTAATTGCTATTGTTAACTGTGTTATTGCTTGCAGTAAATTTTGTAAACCTTATTCAGCCAATTTGTGGCACGATCGTCAAGAATTCTATTTAAAACATACTGAATCATTCTATTGTTCCTGATGATAAATTATTTCATTCAGTCGCACTCGTCGTTGTTTCGAAAGCGATTACCGACGACGATAGCGATTCCGATTATTTAGGTATTGAAAGACTTTCAGGCAATAAAATTTCACAAAATTTATATGTCTTATTACAACGTGATCCTTCCACTTTATAGATGAATAATGGATTCCAGCCAAACGACAATTACAATTTGCCAACTTCGGATGATTCTCTGGGATCGATGTGGGAACGAGTGAGAGATGGACAACGATTTGACGACCTGGAAAGGGCAAGTACTTCAGAGGCAAATACTTCTTCTTCAGAGCCAAGTACTTCTATAACAAGCATACCATCTTCGACACGGAGGACGAATTCTTGAGTGTGCTGATGCGCTTTAGGGACAAGATGATTAAAACTAACCAGGCGAGGAAATTGTACAACGACTTAATGACCTCGAAAATGACGAGGATTCCAACAACTACAGCGACGAGGTACAGGCGAGAAGAGAAGAAGAAGCGCCCCGCTTTGACTTGGAAGGGTTTACCGTTCCGAGGAAGGTTGCGAAGCGCCGAGTATCGCCGGATGACGAAGTACTTCGACGCCGCCGGACTTCCGTATCACATTTACAAGTTGGCGGAGGAGAAGCCGCTGAAGATTGTTCTCCGCGGCATACCCGTGGAGATTATCGAAGGCGAAATCAAATCCGCCCTCGTGAAGGACGGATACGAGGTGCTGGCCGTAACGCGGTCCCACAGAGGGCCGGAGAGGACGCCAATCCCAATCATGATGGTTCAGATGCGGAAGAGTGCTGCCGCCAAGAAGCTATTCAACAAGTCCTGAGTTGTTCGGCTACACGCAGAGGATGTGCCAAGCGGTGCTAACTGTGTGAAATGCGGTGACGGTCACCCGTCCTGCACTTGTAGCTCCGCGCCGAGCCGACAAAATGTTACAAGGAGTGTCCTGCGTATCACGGCGCGATCTAACATACGGTCCAGAGCAGGACGACAATCGTCACCGCCCTTTTGAGAATGCTTCGAAAAGTGGACTGGCAAATTCTGGTCCAGGTAGCGACGAGAATCGTTCAAACTCTCAACGGCGCGAGTGCCGGCGCGGACGAAATACGATGCCGAGACTAAAATAGAATGTTACTTCAAATTATAATTCAATGTAAATAATTGAACAAATAAGGATGTTTGTCATTTAATTAAATTAGTTAAGATTATTTAGAATGTAAAAATAAGTATGAATGTAATTGTAATTGAAACTCGATATAATTAGTTTTACTACATTTATATAATTTAAATCGTAAAATCTATATCAAATCTGCGAAATGATACCAAGTTTATTTTGAAAAAGGCCACGTTGTTGGACCGAAACGTTAATATATAAAGTATAACCGTTCCAGACTTTTTTGTGGGTTTTTTGAAGTCCCGTGTTTAAGTGAACAAGCCCGAGACCCTGGAAGCCCTCAAGGACAACATTCAACACCAGTACGAGAATCTATCGCCCGAAGTTCTCGCCGAAGTGATGAAAAATGCCATAAAACGAGCCCGTATGGCAATCAATTGTGACGGCGCCCATTTGGCCGATATCATTATCTTCTCGACTTGACCAATAAAATTCTAAAGGTTCAAATATACATCATAAAAAAAATGAATCGAAGTTTTTCATTTAGAAAAGCCATCGGATGACTTCTTTTGGCCCACCTTGTATAATCCACCTGCCACCAGTGTTTAACTTTTTTCCCGATTCATAAGCTGTTTACCATCCCAGTAAACGACCACATATAATTACGACAGAAGAAATTCAGAAAAAATTAATATTTTTTCTACATCAGTGTGTCCCAAAAGGTTTTATACAAATGGAGAAAAAGTTTATCTTACATTTCTCAAAAAAAATATTCTTGATAAAAAGCTCTGCATGACTTGTAGATCCATAATTAGGTACAAAATTTTTAAAAAACGTGGAATACAGGGAAAATCATGATTTGGAATGAGAGTAAAATTACGTTCAAACCGTAGTGGAGAGCAAAATGTTCATTGAAATTGTTATTAAGTAGCAAAAAAATATGCCCACTCGTAGATAAAAATTAAGAGATGTTTCAATATACACGTCAGCAATTGTAATGCGCAGTACGACACGTCGTAAGATCCCGTTCATAATAAGCGCCTGACACAAGTTACTCATCCTTTTTACGCACGTTCTTGATAGAGTGCTTAGGAATACCTAAGTAAAAACTGTCAACAAATGTTAAATGTTAGATCAGCGTATGTTTGCAATAATTAGAAATTGAGTATTGAAGATAAAATAGAAATTGTTCTCATTGTTGGAGAAAATTATAAAACATGTAGGGAAGCAGCAGAAATCTTTAATAATCGACACCCCGATAAAATAGTACATTTCACAACTGTAAGATATGTAATAAATAAATTCAAGAGTTCTGGGAGTGTTGAAAATAAATTTAGAAGGAAACATCGGGCATGGGTTCGAAATGAAAATATTGAAACTGATGTGATGCTATCGGTCGTGGAAAATCCAAAATATTCACTTCGAAAAAGATTCAATTTATTGAATGTAAGTAAGACTACAATTGCACGAATTTTAAAGTCAAATAAATTTAAACCATACAAACCCCAATTTACCCACACTTTAAAAGAAGATGTTGAACGAAGGTTCGAATTTTGTGCTCGTATCCAAGGAGAATTGGAAGATAACAGATTTATGACACGGCAAGTACTGTTCTCTGACGAAGCAACATTTACATCTAATGGAACAGTAAGTTCGCAAAATTGTCGATGGTGGAGCGATGGTAATCCCAATTTCCACGTCCAAAGCAGAGATCAATATTCATTTAAAACTAATGTATGGTGTGGCATTTACAAAGACAGAATTGTTGGTCCATTCTTACCTACCCGCCTACAATTTTTAAATAATCAGTTGTCTGACTTTCTTGATGAACTACCACTAAATGAACGAGGAAAAATATGGTCCCAACAAGATGGAGCACCATGTCACTGTAACAGAAACATTCGGGATTTTCTCCTCCACAGTTTTGATGGTAAAGTGATCGGGAGGTACATGTTTCTTTGTCCTCCAAGGTCGCCGGACATTACCCCTCTAGACTTTTTTTGTGGGGCTACTTAAAAGAAAAGGTATACCTTCAGAGGCCATTTCTAGATGTTGATCATCTTGAAAGAGTCATTAGAGAAGCATGTGAAGCTATAACTCCACATGCGATTAGAAATGTTATAAAAGAATTTAATGAACGAACAATCACCAGTTTAGAAAGGGACGGTGGATACATTGAAGTTCCGTAGTATTTAAGTAATTTTACGTGTTCTCAAAAAAATTTATTAGTTGCGTATTATTCATTGTTCATAAATTGTTAAGGATGTTATCAATGGTTTATCATGTTTCATTCCTTTATTCAACAAATAATCTAATTAATAATATCTTGTAATTTTTAACTAAAAAAATCATATTTTTTTGCTGCTTAATAACAATTTCAATGAACATTTTGCTCTTCACTACGGTTTGAACGTAATTTTACTCTCACTCCAAATCATGATTTTGATTTTCCCTGTATTCCAACCACATTTTTTAAAAATTTTGTACTTAATTATGGATCTACAAGTCATGCAGAGCTTTTTATCAAGAATGTTTTTTTTTTTTTAGAAATGTAAGATAAACTTTTTCTCCATTTGTATAAAACTTTTTGGGACACACTGTATATATATATATTTTCTCTGTTATATATATATATATATATATATATATATATATATATAGATATCTTTTTGTTTTTCATCGTACTTTACGTCAAGAAAATTTAAACTAGAAACAGTGGTATATATATATATATATTGTTGTAAATTGCTTTTATTTTATTTAATTTATCGTTATTATCGAGATTCTAATGAAAGTTTTGTATGGTTGATTGCTTTCCGATAGGTTCTTTTTTATGTTAGCACCTTAAAAGATCTCTTTATCTCAGGGAATGCCGTGGGGTGTAGAAGGATAGGTATTGGTTGGAGTGTAGTTAAAAACTTATTTGTAAACGATAACACAATATTTATTACTTTCTAAATGATTCAAAATATTAAATACTGAGTGCAGACAATTAGGCAACTTCTTATACTAAGCGTATAACGCGTCATAGAAGGTTAGGTTTCGGTAGTTATTATTTATTTTCGCGGACTCTTCGATGGCGGTTTTAAGTGTGATCTCTAGAGATTTTATTTAAACTAGGTGGATGTGCTGTGGTATTGGAGTAGGTGCTGGATAACAGGTAAATTATATGTGTTGCAAGTATGAGTGTGCAATCTTATAATCTAATCTAACCTTTATTTCTAATCGTCTACTTGGTGACGCTTACAAAATGGCGGTCGGTGGCGTGGGTTTCGCCGGGATTTTAAAAACAGGATTCCGGACCTTTTTGAGGCTGGGGAGCCGTCAGGACTTCGATCAGGATCGTTGATATGGTAGCAGGAATAGGATTAGGGCCTCGGCTTCTTCAATTCGACAATTTTGTTGCTACTTAATTTTTACGCAACCGGTACTTCTTCTTGGTATTACGGTAAGTTTATTCACTTTCTACACTCTTTTACTAATTTTTAATTTATTTTCTTAGGTACTTCCTCGCGAAAACGGAGTTTATCTGGACACAATTTCGAAAATCGTCACGACGCTATCTGTACACCACTAAGTTCAAATTTTATCTCCTTGTTGATTTCTACTTTTGTTTTCGTTACCATTGGATCTTAATGTTGATTGGTGCCTATGCAAACACTTGTTGTCATGCACAGTGGCGCCGTTTTTGAAAGTTCCTCAAACACATTGTAATTTAGTTCGTTACCGAGGTAATTTTAACCTAATTTATAATTTTTATCTATAATTAAATTATACAAGTTCCTAATTTAGTTATTATTTACATTATTTTATGTTATACATCTTAATATAAGCTTGCTCCTTTAAACCTTGTATACCTAACACGGCATTCACTATCTATGCTCCCGATGACTGCGGAAAGGCTTATCTAGCATCGTAACTTGTTGTATTTTTGTATTTTCTTAAACGTTATTTAATTTTATCAATGTAATAACATTACAATATATATATATATATATATATATATATATATATATATATATATATATATATATATATATATATATATAAATCCAGTGTTAATATTGAGGGAAGCGGTCTATTGAGGGCAATTAATAATGAGACTCCATTAGTAATTATTTCGATATTTCGCAATAACTTTATTGCTTCTTCGGGAAATCTACGATCGTTCACAAATTAAAAACGGAACATCATTCGTCATAGCATACTTACATTGCTTAGAGATCATGAAATTAAACCAACAATTGAAAACAGAACAATGCTCCATGATATTACAATGTCAAACGTAAAATTAAACAGTTTTTTGTTTATTCCTAACACACATATTAACATAAACTAAATACAAATTTGCCACAGTGTGTTACAGAAACACACATAAAAGTTAGGTTAGTGTAGCTCGAAAGCCCGGCGATTGACCACACGTATAAATCGGTCGGTACCAACCTAAATTACAAATAATGAAAAAACCAAATCAAAACGCAGAACTATTTATGACATTAGAATGAATTTACACAATATATCACCATTTAACGAGATACATGAGCTAAGAGGAACCATCAATGAAAGCAGTATTCTCTGCTAAGTCAAATCGTAACAGGTAAGAATAAATACCACTGAGTTTGTTTATATCGGATTTAAAATTGATAGCATCTGAATATTTGTTGATATGGCACATTTCTAAAAACAAACGGTGCTTGTAGTTCGATTGAGACTCTAAAATTGAAACACTGGAAAAATCAAAAGCATGGTCATTTTCCACAAAATGTGTGGCTAGAGCACAAGATTTTTTTCCAATTCTACAGTCACTTCTATGTTGGATGATTCTGGATCTCAGCCATTGTGACGTCTGACCTAGCGATCCACCAGTTAGATTTCGTGTAAATTTTACATTTTGCTGTCAGATTTGACAAGACACATTTAATATATATATATATATATATATATATATATATAAGTTATATCGTGGACACCTGTAGCTTCTACGTGATATAACGCGCAGACTTGCTTATCATTATATTCGCTTACTATGTAATTTCGCACGTGTAAAAATGTATTGCAGCGACAATAACAAGTTAGTCATGAATTATAATTTGTACCGAACACTTTAAGAATGTTTTAATTAAGAAATAAATCTTTTTTAAAAACGGCCTTACGGTAAAACCAAAGTTAAGTGGCGCAGTCGGTAGGATATACCTAACGATTTATTAGTGGATATAATATTTCGGTTCGTCTCAACGATTTATTGGTAAAGAACAACAAAGAGACAGTGTTGGACTTAAAAGAACATTTTAACGAAAATCGAGTGAACATCGATTAATACACCATCGTCCTGAGAGACAATCAAGATTTGGATGGAGTGGACACTAATTTTTTAGTGCACATGTCTTTTAGAGGTTCGAGAAATCTGTATAAAACGTACGATTCAAGTTCTGATTCTGACTCAAATTCACCAAAATTTCCATCATATCGTTCAAGTTCCCCAATCAAAAACACAAAAATGGCTTTAAATCAAACAACACCTGTTCTTAAACAAGAATATTTAAATATGATTCCCGATTTTCATGGTGAAACGGAACTATTACCGCGCTTTATCGAAATCAGCGAAAAGCTCGCGAATAAGTTTTATAATGCGCAAGATGTAAACGATTTTCAGAATGAATATCTGATGCATTTTGTCAAAAATTAACGGAAAAGCCGCAACAAACATATCGTCTTGCATTATTACAAATTGGTTAGAATTAAAGACCGCTTTAACAAACACGTATGCAGATAAAAGAGATTGTTTCAGTTTAAATATTGAAATGACAGAGTTAAAACAAGGAAATGAAACACCATTTCAATTTTATAGTCGTATTCAACATTTATTAAACGTATCTCTTATCTAACAACGCACGTTACCGCTAACGATGCAAATGTCTTAACGCAATATTTTCGCAAATACGCGCTGAGAATTTTATTACGTGGACTGAAGGAACCACTAGGATCCCTCATGCGAACGAAAATCCAGCAGATTTAAACGTTGCCTTAAATATGCTTACGAACGATTTCCAATGGGATATCAATCGTCAAAAATCCGAAAATAAACCTGTTTTTAAAAATCGACCATTACAGAAAAACGAAATGTCGATTACAATCAGCAATCGAATTTTAATCGAAACAATGTACCTATTCATAACGAAAAAGTAAATGTTTTTAGACCGCATCAAAACCAATTCCAATGAGCACGTCAACTAGGAATACATATCGACCTAATCTAAACCAAGGCGATTATTTTAAACAAAATATTCCGAACAATTTAGCTCAAGAATTACATAATATTGATGACGATTCATGCGAAATAGCGGATGAAACAAACGAATGTGATTACCACTTTCCGTTGAATTTCCTGAAGAACAAAATGATTTTTTAGACAAAATAGCCTCGGAATCCCCCAATTCGAATTAATGAATTCAACAAATGATCACAGCGAAGTACCATACATAATACTTCCTGGAAATAATTTAAAATTATTAATAGATACTGGCAGTTCAAAATCTTTCCTGAATCCCAATGTAGCGAATAAATATTTTAATGGTTCAATAAAACACGATCCATTTCAAATTTCTACAGCACATGGTACTTCATTCGAAAAGTACAGTACTGTAATATCATGTTCAAAATTGTTTAATTTACAATTTCACTTATTCAATTTTCATAATTATTTTGATTGTTTACTAGGATTGGATAATTTAATAAAATTAAATGCTACGATCAATCTAGAAAAAAATCTATTAATTACGCCAAATTGTGAAATTAAATTGCATTATCACAAATTACGTCCAAGCACAAATTTTATAGTTCTACAACCACGAACTGAACAAGTAATTAAAGTTAATGTGCAAATATTAAAGAAGGTGAGATTATTATTCCTTACACGAAATTAAATGATCTAGAAATACCTGAATGCGTTATAAAAGTAAAAAACTACCAAGCTCTTTGTACCATTAGACGCGATGTCTAGGAAGGAATCAGTAGCGCTGGCAGGCGGTAGTCAAACCTTCGCCACAGAAGGAACTACTACTGTCCAGTTTGCTACCATTAACAAATTAATGATCGATGAATTCCTAGACGCCGATGTTCTCCGAGAGGACATAGAACTGGACCAACCTGGGCTAAAAATCCAAACTGCTGAAATGGACGTAAGCGAAGGATGCCTTCACTACGGCACTCCAACCACTACACCAGCTTACTGGTCTGAAGGACGAACCCAAGCAGAAACACAACCACTTGTGAAAACGGACCATGGTCTGGCTACGCCTGGTGGCGCAGTTGAAGCAGTGGACCGAATATTTTCACAAGTCGGCCAAGTTTTTACAACGGAGTCTTCAAACCTACCCCAACCTCCAGAAGACTTACATTTTGGGCGTACGACAGCGACCCCAGAGCAGTCCAGGCGACTCATCGACGACTTCACCGTTGACAAGGAAGGAGCCAGTGAACAACTTCTGCCGCCAGCTGCAGAAGAACCCACTGCCCCAGCCCTCCTTCCATTGGAACCAGCAGCCAAGATGAGATGAGATCAGCATATCCACCGCAAGCCCCGCTAAAGGAAGCGATACGAGGACCCAAGACCTCGACAGACTACCTCCGACGTAGGCGGCTTCACCACTGCACGCGCCCACCCTCCAAGGGAAAACCTCCCCCAGAAGTGGACCAACCTACATCGGACCCATCATGGACCAAGCATCCATGCGAAAACAACAGCCCCGCCCCAGTGCAAAAACACTCAGTGAAGTGACACCCCCCGCGTGACACTCAGTGAAGTGAACCCCCCATGACACTCAATGAAGTGCAATCCACCCTGAACACTGTACATTTTTTGTAAAATGCTTGTACCACTATTTTTATTTTTGTAAATAAAAATACCGCCACCATGCCACGATTACGACGCCACAAAAATGCCACACAAATCGAGTCGCGATCTAAATGGAGAGGGTTGGTGTTACCAGCCAATCACCGCCTTACGATCGCGACTCAACTTGACCGTCGAACACAGGTCGCACACGCGCCGACGACGACACGTGCGCTCGGTCAAAACATATTTTTCAAAACACACACGTGCCCACGGGGAACTACAAAAATTTGAAAAATATGTTTACGAGACCGTAAAACGCATGCGCAGCTACAAGAAAAGAACTATAAAGCTTCAACGAAAAACGTCAATAAATCAGTTCTCTCCGAGCTAACTGTTCGAGAAGCTCATTTATCTACAGATCAACGCGACGACACCGAAACCAGCCCTTGCACTCCGCAAGCCATCTTATAAGAAAACACCTATACCGAAACCTCTTCGTCGACACGAAGCCAGACCCCAGGTCTCAACGCACCGAACCCCTTCGTGTGGCATAAACCGTGGTGGCTCGTAAATTTAATTCTAAGACTTTTTATTTCCGAGTAAACCCCAAAACCGAACGTCCCGAATTCGACAAACATCTTGGTGCCGAAGTGATAAATCCAAATCCGACCCCAAATTCCTCGTTTCTGCCCAAATCAATAACATACAAAAATCCCGCCGTGTAACAGTCTGTCGCCAGCTACACTTTCCGGAATAACAACAAGAGTACTACAAGGATCCCACACAAATTGGACGAGGTTTAATCAAATGACCGCGAGAATGCCCCATCAGGGTGACTTCCTTGTCCGAGAGTAGACAGCCAGTCGTCTTTTTCTCCTGGAGAAATTGATTCTCTTAAAATTATGCAATCACCCGTAATATCCACTTTTATAATACACAGGTAAACGTCGTTTTGCGCCGGTTCGATTTACGCCGATTCACAATTACGCCGGTTGGTGCCGGCGTGGGGATTCCCCCTTTCGTTCGATTCGGCCGTGGGATTTTCGGTCGACAGTAGGCGTATTCTATTATCGTATAAGCGAGCAGCCTATTGTGTGTGTGACATTGTTCCCGAGTTAGTTTTCGTTTTGTTTTAAAGAAAAAAAGGTATATTTTTTATTTTATTATTATTTAAATTAAAAGAATTTTGTAGTTTCATTATGGCCGACAATAGTGATTCAGAACCCAAACATTGTGCGAAAAAATCACGAAAAACAATATGCCTGGTGACAAAAGTGGACGTAATTAAACGCATCGAAGACGGCCAAACCCGACCTTTTGTCTGTAGAGCTCTGGATTTAAAGCGGCCAAGAATATACTAACTGTTCTCTTGGGATCAAATCTTTCTGGATTCTTAAAATTAAAGCCAACAGTAGTGTACCGTTCCCAGAATCCACAGGCTTTTAAAGGTCTTGACAAAAGCTCCCTGTCAGTTTTTTGGAGGTGGAAGAAAAAGGGCTGGGTCACTCAGGAGGTTTTCACAGATTGGTTTAAAAATTATTTTTGTCCTACTGTGCTTGAATTTTGTGACCGAAATAACCTTCCAAAGAAAGCAATCCTCTTATTAGACAATGCCGCAGGATGAGGCAGTAATTTCTACCTTTAAAGCGAATTACTTGCGCATAACATTAAAAGCAATGATTAAGGCGATATATACTAATTCCAATCAGACTGTTAAAGATTATTGGCGGTCATACGACATTTTAAATGGAATCAAAAATCTGAAGTCTGCTTGGGACGAAGTGACAACCAATTGTTTAAACGGCGTTTGATGTAAACTTCTGAATGTATTTATACAAGGTGCAAGTATAGAAGAGGTAGATAACAACAACATAAACGAATACATTATCAGGCTTACACGCGAATGTGAATTCGAAGACGTAACAACCGAAGATGTGACCGCACTGTTAGATGTGCATGACCAACCACCCTGCAATCAAGAATTGGAAGAGTCGATGGAGGTATTAGATCGCCCTCAATCACAAAATTCCGAAGAAGAAGAAGGGGATGAGAAAGAAAGTGATGGTAAAACACTAAAAACGTCCGATCTAACTCGTATCCTTTCTTCGATATAAAGGTTAATTAATAGATGAGCTCTGTGAGATAGATGGGGATTTCAATCGAAGCGCAAATGTTAAAAGAACCGCCACAGTTGCCGTTCAACCTTATGCTATGATTCTGCAAGAAAGGAGGCATCATTCAAAGCAAATGAAATTGGATGCTTTTTTCAAAAAAGTGTGAGAATTTAATTTAGTACGGACGAACTGGTGAATTAGAGCTTATTTTAAAAAAATCATTACCGTATTTATATCAAGAGATTACTGTATTATTTGTTTTGTAAACGAATGTAAATTGTTTATTAAATACATTTATAATTTATTTTGCATATATATAGGATATGTATTAAATAAACATGTTAGGTTGTTCTTAGAATTTTGACACGAAACGAAACCTTATATCATTCATTATATTTGTGTTCATTTTACGCCGGTGTCTCTCGGAACGGAACCCAGGCGTAAAACGACGTTTACCTGTACAGTAATTCGTCAAATGATTTTATAGACATGCAATAATTCAAAAACTTTGGTTCGTATTGTCTTAATTTTGGATACAATGTTACAAACATTCCATGCGTCAGTCTATCTCTTAGTATTGGGTGCACCCAAAATTGTATTTGCCTCTGTCGTCGTCTTACACAAGCAATCACTTCGACGACTATTTCTGAACTGAGCTAGAATGTGTACTAGCTCTAAGACAGGAACTTGTTAGAAGTCGTGCGGGCGGTTTGCATCAACTAGAATCAAATGTTTAAAGTATATGAATGGTAACAATTATGTTACAAGATTGTCAACAGTTATTAGACGATTTAATCAATGTTAAAAATGATGAATTCAAAGACAATGAAAATAGGCATAGAAATTTAGATATAACACTAGAGCTAGAATTAAAGGTGAACAAGGGGAAATTAGATGAAGATATTTTAGCTTGTATTCAGGAAATTAAATTAAATGTAAATCAAACTAGGATAATATTATTAGAAAGGAAAAATATAGTAGAAATAAATTCTAATAACGAAGCAGTAACAATGGCTGAAATATTTTATTTCAAAATCGCATCCTCTTTAATTCCTGTAATGGATGGTAAATAGGATATCACAAAGCAGCTTATTCACCGTATTGAATTTTGCGCTAAAACATTAGACGACATAGGAAAACATATGTTAATCGCGTTTTTAGGAAATATTTTATTAAGTCAAACAAGAAATGCGTATAATACTGTGATCGATTTAGTAAGCGATATACGACATCATTTGATCACTAAACAATAGCCTGCGGGAAATCTATCGACGAATTCGGATTGGAAATAGAAAGTATAATGAGTAAGTTAACAATAACTCAAGCCGACGGTAAGAGAAACGCGATAAGTATATTAGCTACGGTGAGCGAAAAACTTGTCATACATGCATTTCTAACGAATTGCGACATAATGATTTACGAACTATCGCAAAAGCGCGAAATTGTCCATCATTACAAGAAGCAGTTATTGTCGCGAAAGATGAAGAAAATAATGAGAAAAGAATATATAGAAAAGAATAAGAAAATAATAATGATACCCAAATTTTACATTTGAAAAACAATAATTTCCTTTAGAGGTCAACATAATTACCGGGTGCGACGCGGTGCTCGATATTATATTATTATATAACAAACGCTAGAGGAAATGGTCAGCAAAATTTACAACACAGTTTTCGCAGTCATGAATTTTGCAAGGACATTCACGCGAAAGAGACAATGAACGAAGTAACTGGCGAGGTAGATCGTAAACATTGGTGTTTATCTTACACAATCAGAAAACGCAAACGAAGTTAAAACGTTTTTTCGTTCGCAATAATTTAATTTCACAGAAGTACAGTATGAAGATCTGTTATTGTAATTTTTAATAGATTCGGGAGCAACAATTAGTGTTATTTTTCCTGGTTGAATTTCTAATAACTTCATAAAATATGAAGAAAACATGAATAACTGGAATTGGAGGATTTCGAAAGGCTCAGTACTTCTTAACTTCAATAATAAAATTGTTAATCATGTATGCCAGGTTACAAATAAATTGCATAACGATGTTGCTGGTATTCTTCAAACAGATTTCTTACAAAAGCACGTTGCTGTTATAAATTATGAAGCTTTTACACTTTCATTGAAAACTATAAAGCAGATAATTACTTTTCCATTGCAATCTAATTATAGTCATTTCACCACTATTCCTCCTAGGTGTGAAATAATTAACTATTTTCGAGTCGACAGTAATGACGATTACGTTGTCTCATCAAATAAAATATGTAAAGGAGTATTTACAGCTGGACCTCTTGCAAGGCCAGCAAAAGAAACAAATTTAATTCCAGTGAAAATACTAAACGTTACAAATGTAGAAATAAACATTAAAAAATTTTGTCCTAGTGTAGAAAAATTAAACACATTTGATTGTTATACATTTGACGAATAAAGACAATCAATTCGTATCGATCAAGTGTTAAAGCAGATTGCCATACGCCCAGAAGACAGAAATTCAAAAACAGTTACACGATGAAATTATAGAAGAAATTAAGTCAGAATGATCATCTCCACTTTTACTTGTGCCCAAAAAAGCAAATAGTACGCAAAACAAGAAATGGAGAATCGTCGTAGATTATCGGTTAGTAAATAAGTGCCTTGAAAATGATAAATTTTGGATACTTTATCTGGGGCTGTTTATTTTTCATATATCGATTTAACCAGGGTTATTATCAAGTAGAATTGGAACCATCCAGTCGACCCTGTAATGACCCCCGCTTGTGGCCTACAAATGAAGAGGTTATCAACGGGTCTACAATTGCTACCTACGGTCTAAATTTCTAGTCATATTTTGTATACTTGGACGATTTAATACTTTTCGGAAACAATTTAGAATGTCACAACCAAAATTTAATAAAAGTTTTGGCAAAAATTAAGGACAGTTTAAATTGAATTCTTAAAATACTTAAAATTGAATACCAAGAATATGTAGTTTTCTGGAAAAAGAGCTTTTATAGTTAGGTCATACAATTTCTGCAGAAGGCGTATCTCCAGATCCAGAAAAATTATATTGGTTCAATAATATCCCATGCCACAAAAATCAGGCGAAACCAAACTTTATATCAAAAATTTTGCTAGAATTGCTTCACCATTAAATAAATTGACAAGAAAAAATGTAGAATTTCAATGGAACAGAGAATCTGAAGAATCATTCAAAACTTTAGAGCAAAAATTTACTCATTCTCCTATTCCAGAATTTCCAGATTTCTCAGAAAAAACAATATATTTTCGTTGAAAACCGATGCTTTGGGTCAAGCAATTGGGGTGGTTTTGCCTAACGGCCGAGGCAAACCCGTCGCCTATGCGAGTCGAGCATTATCAAAAGCCGAAGAAAATTATTGCACAATACAAAAGGAATTACTAGCCATCGTATGGGCTGTAAAAACACTTTACGCCATACCTGTATGATAGAAAATTTGACATATTTACAGACCATCGACCTTTAGTTTATTTATTTACCAACTCGTACCATGCAAGCACATGTTCTGTACAATATGGTTGATAACAAAACCGGTGACTCTAACACTTATAAAGCTATCCCCAAGGATCCTACATGTTCGTTTGAAAGAAAACTTATTTTTTTCAATCAGGAAAGCAATAAAATTAAAAAAAGAAAAAGTGGCCAAATTTATTGGTAACTAAAAGTTAATTTTTAGCAAAGTGTATTTTATTATTACAAATAAACAATATATATAAGTATAGTTTAAATTACAATTATACATTTTTATACTGCCAAGAAACTTCACCTTAGGCCGAAACAAAGTAATCACGAAATTCTTCTCGGATTTCTTTTGCCGTTACTGAGTAATCGTGAACATTTTCGTTTTGTAGCGGCAACAGAGTTTCTGTTGGCAGTCCGTCATGGCGCCAAACACCATTTACATAATTTTCATTATCAAAAGTGCCTGTCGGCGTATATTTATTAATGGATTATAGAGGAGACATAAGGAAATTATGGAGGACACATTTTATTGTTACAATTGTTGTTACTTTTTCCAGTGCAAGTGGAATTGGTTTTCTTAAAATTCTAAATCTAGATGCAAAGATGCCGAATACATTTTCAACAATTTGTCTTGCCCTTGAAAGGCGATAATTATAAATACGATTAATACCGGGTTGATTTCTAAATGGATACGGTTTCATTAAATATGTTTTAAGCGCAAAAGCGTCATCGCCAACGACTACATATGGTACTTGCTTTATACGACCATTCAATGCTTCTGGAGTGGGGCAAATGTAATGTATTTTCTTGCAAGGTTGCTGATAATCCGCAATTATTAAAACTCCTCCATCCGATATTCTTCCATTAGCGCCAATATTGGCCTATATTATTTTATAATTTGCGTCAGCAAGTGCCATGAGAACAATACTATGTGTTCCCTTATAATTATAGTAATAACTTCCACTGGCAGGTGGTGCTTGTATAACAATATGCTTCCCATATAGTGAGGGTTCCATTTTTCCTCAAACTGTTTTGCATTTGCATGCGCCTTCCATTCTTCCTGTGTAGTGGGCACCTGAAAGGTAATAATTTGTTACTTTTTGTAAGATGTATCAGACAACACAACTACGACTTTACAAGAGAGAACTCAACTAACGGACACGCCCAAGACTGCCGATTTAAAACAAAACGTTGTTGCATTGACGACGATGCTATGGACAAAGCAATGGCCGAATTAAATAAGCCCTCCGATGACAATGATATATTTGGAGATTATGTTGCTTCTGAATTTAGATCCTTGCAATTTGACCACCATAAAAGGAAATTGAAACGTATCATTCAGAGGGTTATATTGGACGTGTCTGAAATCGACGATAATAAAAGAAGCTCATCAGCTCTGTCTACCAACTCACGTACATTAATCTTTTCGAAAGAATCAGAAAATTCTATTTATTCCATATACGCACCACCCTACAATTCAACCGATACCACTTCCCATTGCTCACTCGTCATCCTCATGCACTAATACAATTAGGTAAATAAACAAAATGCACTAAACGTACTACTCTTACCTTCAAATAATCTATTTTCAGTGCCTCGTTCAGAGCCTGACAGCATTCCGGGATTATCTTTAAGATCGTACATACAGGGATACGAAACAAATACATAAGTGAATGGTATGAATCACCTGAAAAAAAAAACAACAGACGTTTTTATATTGTTTATGATTAGCTTTTTCCAAGTATTCAAAGGTTATTACTATGTCGAAATACACGATTATTATGTATATTTTTATATTACTTTTTTAATTTGAAAACTTACCTGTAGCCAAGAACCTTGGCGTAAGAGCCAATCGTTCACTTGCTTTGATCGATTCACTCATATTTGTATCCACTTTTGATATTTTATCAGAAATTAATTGCAGTAAATAATTAAAATATGTTTCTGACATCCGCAGAAATTGTCTTATTTCCTTTGGATCTTTACTTCTCAATTCTTGTAATAACATCGCGTAAGCCCCAAGAGATAGTCTTTTGGCTATCCATTCCTTAACCCATATTCTGTTTCTACGATATGTTCTTCGTCTGTTTTGGGAAATAGCTATGAGAACAGCAGCAGCTGCAACTTTCTTTTTGCGGTGAGACATTTTGCAACACTAGAGTAGTAGTAGTAGTAGTAGTAACAACCTTTATTGGCATATTTACACGCATATTTTGACCAAATTAACTATTTACATATATACATTATGCGATCCTGCGCGTCTCTCCTCCCTCTTATACCCACGTCTCCTTCCTGGTCCTCGCTCCCCTTCTCTTTTGTTGGCTCCCTACTCCTCCATCTCTCATCCTGCCTTTGCATCTACAACAAATTATGTTTTATTTATTTCTCTCCCTCCTACATCTTCCCTCTTCTTTTCTCTTCCTTAACTTTCTCAACATCTCCACTCCCTCTCCTCTCTCTCCTAGCATCCTTCTCCAGTCCCGACCCAGCTTCTCTTTCTCTCTACTTCATACCAATTCTTCACATTCTTCCCACCAGTGTTTTCAATCATCCGCCCCTCTTCCACATGCTTCACACCCCTTGTATTCCTCACTCATCCAATACTTATTATTTCTCTCCTCGTTTCCACACCGGAATCTAGCCAATAGTTTTTCCTCTTCGGCTGTCTTCCTTCCCCCCAGATATTCCGGCCTCCTACTGTGCACTTGCAATTCCCTATATCAACCCAACCCAACCCAACCCAACCCAACCCAACCCAACCCAACCCAACCCAACCCAACCCAACCCAACCCAACCCAACCCAACACTAGAGTAATTATACTGTGTATACGCGAGTGTTGAAATTATATATCCAGAGAGCACTTGCTTGAGGAACTTGCTTATGTGTAAACGCTCGCGCAAGTAACTGTCAGAAGTGCTATCGCAAGTTTTATCGCAGTGTCTGGAGAGCACTTGCTGAGAGGACAATTTGCCTATATGCAAACGCTAGCGCAAGTTACTATAAAAAGTACTATCGCAAGTTACTATCCCGTGTAAACTGCGCTTTAGGTTTTTGTGGCGGTAGGTACTTTCGAACTAATCGCGGGACGTACTCAGTGCATCGCGAGCGCCGGTCACGCGGGGGCGCACTATTAGTAGGTCCGCAAAGTTCCTGGGCTACACACGTAGTCCGCGCGACCGCTTACGTAAGTGTTTTTCCAGTTAATATTTTTTATTTATTTATTTATTTGATGTTTTTTTTTTGTTAAAATTGTCATAAATATGTAATTTAAATATGGTTTTGTTATGTTATTTTATGGGAGATTGGTTTAACATTATGTTTTAGGATAAAAATGGATGATCGACAAGCTGCACAGATAGAGGCGTGGTTGAGAGAAGCTGCTGCCTACATCGATGATTGTCAAGCTGAGTCTAGCTCGGACGAGGAAGTAGATCAGTTAGAAGAGCAGAATCACGAATCTGGATCAGAGCAGGAGCAAAATATCAGAGGTGATGGGTCGGGCGAAAGCTCTGAAGATTAGGAACCACCTCAGCGAAGACTGCGGCGTGATGATTATTACACAATGTGCACTAAGACATAATATAGGCCCGTATGCATAATATAGTGTTTGTTCGTCCTGGTGCAAAAGGAATAGCCAGGAAAAAGTCTGCTAGTCAACACTGCATGTCACTTTTCGTTGATGATCCGATAATTGAACTGATAACCAAATACACCAATATGAAAATAAACTATATCAAGAACAACTATGCCAGACCAAGAGACGCTAAAAACACAAACGAAATTGAAATCAGAGGTAACATAGGCATTTTATTAATTGGCTGGAGTAATGAAGATAAGCCGATCAAGCACTGCTCAAATATTTGAACCCATAAACTATACCGGAATTGAAGCAATATATTGGACCATGTATGAACAAAGATTTAAATTTCTGACAAGGGTTTTGGGCTTCGACTATATCGAAGACCGACAATTTCGTGCAGCAATAGATAAATTAGCTCCAATACGTGAAGTTTTTCAATTGTTTCTCCTCAACTTTCAACGTTACTTTGTACCAAGTGCTGAAATTACTTTGGATGAGCAGCTTTTCGAGGACGCTGTGCTTTCCGGAAGTATATTCCAAGCAAGCCGGCAAAATATGGAATTAACATATTTGCATTGGTTGACGTCCATCCTTATACATTCAATTTAGAAATATATGCGGGCCAACAACCAGAGGGTCCGTTTCGCTTGACCAATGAAAGACACGATGTCGTCATGAGAATGGCTCAACCTGTACTGGGCAAAAATATGAATGTTACCATGGATAACTTTTTGAAAACGGCACTACTATGGTTGGGACTGTTCGAAAAGATAAACGAGAAGTCCCCGGTGAATTTCGTGTCGCCACAGGAATGTTACCGACCGCTCCTGATGAGTCTTTTACGCGCAACTCATTTGTATTTTATTTTAGTATGTAAGATGTAAATAAACCGCCATACGCCGTAATAAGGTCACCCATCCATCAACCGACCTCAATGCGCCTTGCTGCATTCACGCACAGCTGCAACGTGCACGCAAGCCATTGGTCCTCCCCGTTCCGCCGCATAGGCTCCGCCCCGCAACGCCAAGCGGCCAACCACCGCGTCGCTTCATGCACCTGCACCGGACCGCTCAGGTATAAATATCCGACGGTTTCTACGATCGGTATCACTTCAGACCCGCTCTGATCACCATCCAGCGATCTATACTCCTACGCTCCCAATGCTAGCAAGCATCGAGCTAGGATTCAGCGCTCAACCAGTCTCCTCCCACGAACGACACTTATCTTTCGCTCCTCCACCACCATCCGAGTCTAGCTCCCATTGCTGCACGCATCGAGCTAGAACTCACATACCTGCACCAACCTTATTACCGGCAAGGCACTATCGTGACCAAACCTGTGTTTTATTCGTTGCTACAATCCTTGCTTTTAAGCGAGATACACTATCACCTATCCCACGCCACGCTGTCCTCGCACAACCCGAGGCAGATCGTGACAATTGGCGCCCGGAACGTGGGTCCAGCTGCAGCAGAGTACTGCAAGAGCCCGAGACGACCCGCATGAGAACGATAGCCAAGGAATACGAAATGGAAACGACTTCCAGCCAATCCTCTATGGGAGGAGGATCTGAAGACTCCAAGTGGCGCCCAACAACTTCAACGACTACTCCGGTAAGTGTACCACCCCCTGCATTAATCACGGCCGAGGCTTTGGCCGTTCTGTTTCAGGGATTCACGAAGCCGGCAACAGCGACACCGATCCGACCGGAGGACCTTCCCACATATGCAGCGAAGGGACACGAAGATCCGGAAAACTTTCTACGCATGTTCAGCGAGGCTTTCGGCAAGCATGAAGTACCGGCTGAAACCAGGACAGGATACGCGTTCCGTCAACTTCGAGGCGAAGTGGTACGAACCGCGCCAGGAACACGGAGAAACCTGGACCGAATTTCAAGCCCGATTCCGACGTAAGTTTGCCGGCGATTCTGTTCGAGCAGAGTTATTAATTCAGCTTTTTTCCGAGCAACAACCGAACAGCGAAGGTGCGGAGAGCTTCATTCTTCGAAAAGCGAAGCTGTTTCGGCGAGTGTTGCCGAATGAAGCCGAGGCAACGGAAACTGCGGTGATCCGGAAACTGCTGAGGCCGGAGTTACGCCGTTCTATGGGCGTCGCAAGAACATCGACGTACGAAGATCTCAACGAGGTCACCTTGAACGCCGAAGAGGAACGCCGCTCCAGCAACGCAGTTCCGTCAGCCCAGCTGCCCAAATGCCGCCATTGCCCGGGACGACACTTCAACCAGGAATGCACCGAAAAGGCGTCGGGAAACTGGCGGAGGGCCGCGGAACCCGGCCCACAGAAGTTTGACCATATCAAACAAGGGAGACGTCCTTCCTATAGTACAAGTGAAGGTAGGTGGTCGTAATTTAACCATTGATGCTCTAGTGGACACCGGCGCGACGCACAATTTTATGAAAGTAGAATGTGCGCCCGCGCCTGTTACAGGGAACCAGCAACGAGTCCGCCTGGCTGGAGAAACCACCTTCATGACCGTCGTCGGACAAGCGCGCGCGCAGATCACCATCGGGAACCAGGACCAAGAAGTGGATTTCCTCGTCGTGCCGGACCTTTCCGAAGACGCGATCCTCGGTTTCCCGTGGCTGACCCAACAGCACGCCACGATCGACTACCGCCGACGCTGCGTTCATCATGGAACACAAGGACGCTCAACCACCTACTTCGCCCACTGCGCCGCACCCAAGGAAGTTTCCGTCGTGACGCCTGCACAAGTGAATCACGGGTTCGCCCAAAGACAAATTCCTGTGTTTTCACAAGTGCTAAGTGACTTTTCGGAAGTGTTCAGTGTAGCGGACGCTAAGACCACCACGACAAACACGGTCAGACACTCCATAAACTTAAAACCCGGAAGTGTGCCCTTTCGAGTGCGACCGTACTCCTGCAGCGATGCGAAGAAGGTCATCTACGAACAGGTCGACGAGATGCTGGCCACCGGCGTCATCGAACACAGCGACAGCGAATTTTGCTCGCCGATCGTCGTTGTGAAGAAGAAGGAACGGCTCGCCACGCTTCTGCACAGACTACCGACGCCTGAACGCGATGACCCACGACGAAGCATCGCCGCTCCCGCGCATCCGCGAGACACTCCGAGACTTCGGCCGTGCGAAGGTGTTTTCGACGCTAGACTTAAAATCTGGCTACTGGCAGATACCCCTGGATCCCGACTCCAAGCCGAGGACGGCCTTTGCAACACAGGACGGCGCTACATATCAATATGCGGTGATGCCCTTTGGACTAAAGAACGCTCCACCTTGAACAGATCGCCTCCGCCGAACCACCGTCCAACAGGGAGCAGCTGCGCGGGTTCCTGGGTTCAACGACATCAAGAAGGCCATCGCCCGACCCGACAACACAAGGCGGTTCATTCTTCAAACCGATGCCAGTGGTGTAGGAAAGCTGACAAGATGGTCTCTCCTGCTCCAGGAATTTAGTTTCGTCGTGGAACTCTGCCCGGGCCAAGAAAACGAGCTACCGGATTTACTCAGCCGGCAACCGCACGAAAATCCTGTGGGCAAAACACCAGAAACGTCGACAGCTTGTTGCCACCCACGCTGAAGCTCCTACCGCAGGAAGAGGTACAATCGACGCCGCCCAGCCGAATTACCGAACTTCGAACCCAATAACAGGGTAATCGTGCGTAGAACCCGTAGCACAACAGCAACAATCCTTGCTTTTAAGCGAAATACACTATCACCTATCCCACGCCACGCTGCCCTCGGACAACCCGAGGCAGATCGTGACAGGAAATCCGCCATTTTCTTCAAGATTATAGTCCCCCCAATGTACCCCATATTTTTTATAGTACTTCAAACTGTATGGGGAAGATTATAATTATATTGACAAAGCTAATTTTTTTGTTTGCTTTTGTCATATATCCTTCGGAAAGAGTGAAAAAAATCACCAGAATGGAGCTTTATAATATTATTAAAGAGTTCAAAGGAAAGATGGTTGAAGAAAAAATTTCGTTGTTGGAAGAAAGACTAACGCAACTAACTTCATGTCCACCCGAAGAAACAAATGTTCTTACCCGTTCTTTGAAATAGTTCAACACCAGTTTCAAAGAAAGGTGATCGGCACCCCGTAATACTGATAAGAGATTCGTAGAAAACAATATGGAATGGCTTAATGTATCACTGGAACTACCTGCTGGACCCACAAAGCAGGCCGACCAATAAAAGAATTCGTAGAATTGTGTGATCGAAGCAAGCGTCGAAGAACAAAAGTATTACGAGACCGGGTACCTGTTGCGGAATTGACGTACGCTGCAAGCGTGTGTCAATATACTTCGAGAAATGTTGATGCGAACGCCTACCAGAGCTAAAAAGTTACGAAAAGCAATATCGTCAGCTAAAAAAGTTCCAATTGCGAGAAAATACACACCACAAGAAGCATTAGCGTTATTTGTAGAAGGTAATTTTACAAGAGGGCAGTGGGAATTAATACAAGGTGGCCGAAAAGAAATGTATTCGCTTTTACAAAAAGCAAAAAGGAGTGTTATCCCGCCGAAGAAGATAGCATAAAAGTTACAGAAACTATCTTTGAAGTGGAACTTCAAGCTTTGCTGGACCATACGGCTTTGCGACTACTTCAGTATTTAAAAGATGTGATTGAAACATTATCAGAGTTGGAGAAACAACATCTTACCTTAATATCAAAATGGGGCTGTGATGGATCTAATCAGACACAGGTTAAGCAGACATTTGCCAACACTGGCGACGATGATGCCAATATATTTTTAAGTTCTCTTGTACCTGTGAGAATGGTTGTTTCTATTAATGGAGAGACAAGAAAAATTGTATGGCAAAATCCAGTGCCTTCTTCAGTGAGATTCTGTCGTCCTATCCGGGCTCGGTTCAGAGTCAGAGTCAGAGAGTCAAGAGTCTCTGAAATTCGGACTCTCCATTCTGCACGCGAGAATTCGTTTCTTCGAGCTATTGTTGCACATGGCGTACAAAGCGCCCTTACAGAAGTGGCAAGCCCGAACGGCAGAAGACAAAAATGTTTTCAAAGAAACAAAACAGAAAATACAAATAAGCTTCAAAGAAGAGATGGGCCTTCTTGTTGACATACCTAAAGTCGGTTACGGCAATAGTAACGACGGAAATACGTCGAGAAGATATTTTGACAATCCTGAATGCTCATCTCGGATTACTGGAATAAATATAGATTTGATAAAAAGGTTCCAACTCATTCTCGAAGTGATATCAAGCGGATATGATATTGATCCTGCAAAATTCGATGACTTTGCTCACACAACTGCCAAACTGTACGTGGATATGTATGGTTGGCATCCCATGTCACCTACAGTTCACAAAATTCTGATGCATGGCGCTCAAGTAATATCAAGTCACATTGTACCTATCGGACAGCTATCAGAGGAGGCTGCTAAAGTCCGGAACAAACATTTCAGTAAATATCGCGTAGACTTCGCAAGAAAATTTTCAAGAGTGGACTGCAACAGAGATATTTTAAATAGGTTGTTGCTGACATCTGATCCCTTCATCAGCTGCAACAGAATAAAACGGAAGAAAAAAAGCAAGTCTTTTTCCCAGGAAGCTATTAGTATGCTTCTCACGAAAACACTGAATTCTGACAGTTTCCACGACGAAGATGATGAGGACCAAATCACCTGTGAACTCGGAGTGATTCAGTGATTCAGATTGATTTTTTTTATTGTTTTTCTTTTTAAATAAATGCCTTATTATGATGAATTACTGACTTTTATTTCATAAAGTAGCAAAATAAAATATAAAATAATTTTGTCCGGTTTTACATGTGAAATACTCCTATGTGCGGCGTGGTGCTTAGCGCCCCAGTTACCGATATACTGGCCATTCTCTGCAGGCTTGCCAGTTTTACTCTGACTGTCCTTCGTGAGGAGGCCGTCCACCAGACAATACAGCCATACGTAATGATTGGTCTAATAACCACCACGTACAGCCAGTACATTTGCTTGGGCCTAATCCCCACGTTTTTCCGCAAATTCTATGGCATATCCAAAGTGCCCGTCTAGCCTTGTGTGTCATTTTTTCTACATGGAAGTTCCAGTTGAGCTTTGTATCTAGTGTCACCCCTAGATATTTTGCTTCCTCCGCCAATGATATCATTTCACCTTTCAGTATAGGTGGGTTGAGCTTCTCAAACTTCCTCCTATTGGTGTATAGAACAATAACTGTTTTACGAGGGTTTATGGCTAGTTGCTCCCCTTCGCACCAGCATTGTATGACATTTAGCGCTTCTTGTAGTATTACAGAGATGATTTCTTCACCACTGCCTCTTACAAGAATAACAATATCATCAGCAAAGGCCTGTATGTCGACCTCCAAACTGCTGACAATGGCAAGTAGGTCGTCCGCCCGCAGAGGCCACAGTAGGGAGGAAAGAGCCCATCCTTGTGGGCAGCCTCTTACCGCCCTAAATCTTATCGTTTCTCCACATAATGATGTGGTCGTTATTCTGGCCTTGAGCATAGCTCCTCTCCTGTCAGTCACAATAGGTGCCACCCCTCTCGCTACAGGAGCTTTACAGAGGGATGAAGGTAGTGCTGCGTCGAACGCTCCTTCTATGTCGAGGAAGGCAGCCACCGCTATCCCTTTGCACTCTAGGGATTGGGTAATGTTTCCGATAAAGTTGTTCAGCGCCAGGTCTGTTTATTTGCCCTTTTGATAAGCATACTGATGGACATTCAGGGGATTAGTCACTAGTACTTCTCTCCGTATATACCCATCAACCACCTTTTCTAAGGTCTTCAGAATGGAGGACATCAAGCTAATGGGCCTGAAGGATTTTGGGTGTGGGTCTACTCGTCCCACCTTTGGTATGTATACCACCCTCACATCCGACCCGCTGGATGGAATATAATTCCATGCTAGACCAGCTCTGAACAATCTAATAAGGTGGGGGATCAATATCTCCCGTCCTTGTTGCAGTAGTACCGGTAGGATACCATCCCCTCCCGGTGACTTGAACGGCTGGAAGGACTTAACCGCCCAACTAACAGTCTCATATGAGACGACTTTCTTCAGCGCCACCCAGTCCCTTTTTTCTGGTCGTTTGTCTCAACACATGGAGGCCGCGCTGACGGTTACTTCATCGCTTAGAAGCAGGCAATCAGGGAAGTGAGTCCGTAAATGTGCCATCTGGTTGTTTTATCGCCTCTAGCATCTGTGTCGGCTCTCTGAATAGAATCTTGTGAATTCGTGCGCTGCTAGGAGTATCGTTTACGATTAAAAAGTTGTCGGACTTGTTTTACCTAGTTGATGGTTCCACCAAGAGACGTTCCTACTGTCTTTCTTCTTCCTGAGTGGACAATGTTCATGATAGGCAACCGCCTCCCTTACTTGGTCCGCGGCCATCTCAATCTCTTCACAATTATTCATTGTAGTGATCAGGTTTTCCGTAAGTTCACGCAGGGAGCGTCTATATCCGTCCCAATCCGTTTTCTTAGAATTGCTATATTCCACTACAGGTCGGGAACTACTTCAATACTAAATTGAATACTTCTATGGTCTGCGCATGAGGGCGGAGTAGATACTTTCCAGTCAAGTATCTTGATGCTCAAATAATTTGAGCTGAACGTTATGTCCAGTTATTATATATATTACCAACGTTATTAACTATTAGTCCTTTCCCTATAAGATAATTAAACAAATACTTACCTCTTTTGTTGATGTTTGTGCTTCCCCAAACCCAAATCACAATAACTATCGAAATATGTTATAGTTTTATCTTGCTTTTTATATGCTACCCGTACCTCGCCCGGCCGCATTATTCAAATTGAAAATTCCGTTTTCTCGTTTTCTTATCTTTTTTGGAAGTTTATTCCCCATATATATATCGAAAGTAAGGTATTGCTAGCATGCTTGCATACTTTTTCAATTCCAGGTTTGTTAATGGATGATGAGGTAATTTTATCAGTTTTTTGCATGGCTACTTAAATATAATTCACACGCTTGTTTATAAGGTTTAATGTAAAAACCGCTCGCTACAGTTTTCGCTTCCATAACGCGGTTATGTCGTTCTGCTTCTTGCAGTTGATCTGCTGCCCCGCCTCCCAAAGCCCCTAATGCTGCAAATAAGAGTATCAACGGTAGGAAGTCACCAGTCTTGGGGTTCTTTATGACTCTTTCGCGAGGCTCACATATGTTTCTGCGCAGATTCCTTAATGCTTTGTGAGCAAGTTTTGCTTTTTTGAATAATGTTTTGGCTCCGTTGCGTGCTGATGCTTAACGAGCTATTTTTATTGCATTTTGAAAAGACAACTGACCCCCACGCTTTTGCCCTCAAGCGTCGTTTAACGACCCCCATACCGAGCACGGTTTTTCCTTTCATTGCGGCGGCTACGGCTGCGGACGATACTTGTTCACCTACACTTGCGTATTTTCTTAGCAAGCGTTCTTTTCTTCTTTTATCCGGTATTTTATAAAATTAAAGATGGACACCTAATAGGAGAGAAAGAAGAGGTATTAGAATTGTGGAAAGAACATTTCAGCGAACTACTAAATGAATCAATAATTGAAGAGGAGATAGAAAGCATGGAACATATAGACGAGGAGGAACAAAATGTAGCAGAACCACCTACCCTAAAGGAAATAGAGGAATTAATCAAAAACATGAAAAACAACAAATGTCCCGGTAACGATCAATTAACAGGAGAATTATATAAATATGGGGGCGAGACTCTAAATAATTGGATAAACATATTAATAGTGCAAATCTGGAGACAAGAAACATTACCAAAGGACTGGAATGAAGCCATATTGGTACCAATATATAAGAAAGGTGACAAAACAGATTGTACAAATTACAGAGGAATAGCGCTGTTAAATATTGCGTATAAAATCCTAGCCACATACCTAAAGGGCAAAATAAGTAGTAAAATCGAAAAGGAAATAGGAGAATATCAGTGTGGATTTAGAAAAGGCAGGCACCTTAAGAGAAATCCAGTCAGAAAGTCATGCATATGGGAAAGAAACGTATTTAATGTTTATAGACTTTCGTCAAGCATACGACAGAATTAAAAGAAAGAAATTATAAAATGCACTGATAGAACTAGGAATAGAAGGGAAATTGTTAAGACTAATAAAACTAACCTTAAAAGAAACAAAAAATAGAGTAAGAATAGGACATAGCACATCAGACAAGTTCACAGTCAAGGAAGGAGTAGCGCGCTAGAGATAGTAATAAGACGAGCAGGACTCGATAATGGTCTTTTGTATCACAAGAAACACCAGGTCCTAGCATTTGCAGATGACTTGGTGATTCTAACACGAAGTAAAAATGAACTGCATGAATGTATGTTAAAACTGGAGGGAGCCGCCCACAAAATAGGACTGCAAATAAACGAAACTTATTACGTGGACAGACAAGGATTATAATAAATTAGCGAAGTTGACAGTAACAAATAATAAAGGAAAAATTTATAATTTCGAAGTGGAACGGTACATATATCTAGGCACAGAATTTCGTAGAGAACCAAATACAAGAGGAGAAATACAAGCAAGAATAATGAAGGGCAACAACTGGGTATATGGACTGAAAAGAATACTACATAACAAGAATGTCACGAGAAAACTAAAACTAAACATATATAAAACAATAATAAGACATATAACAATATTCGGCAGCGAGGTCTTGACACTAGGAATAATAGAGCAAAAAATGCTAAAAGTATGGGAAAGGAAAATATATGGGGGAAAGAAAAGCCAGGGCGGATGGGAAAGAAGAACAAACAAAGAATAATATGAACTATACCAAGAACCAAACATAATGGCAATTGTAAAGGGACAAAGATTAAGATGGCTGGGACATATAATGAGAATGGAAAGTAATAGAATACCAAAGAAATTAATCGAGAGCAATATGGGGGAAGAAGAAGAAGAGAAGTGATTAAAGACTTGGAAGAAGGCAAAATTACAGGATGGAGACCGAAAACGCAAGAGAGGAAAAATGGAAAAGAGCGATAGAAGAAGCCATGGGCCTACTTGGCCTGGAGCGCTGAAATGAATGAATGAATACAACTACCTATCGCCTGTCTAGTAACCAAATCTGAAGTAGCGTCGTATACGATATCGTGTTTCTTACAAGCTTCGTCTAACTTGTTCACTCCTTGACACACGTTTTTACTTACTTATACTTTATGTATAAGTATAGGAATCATGAAAAATTTCGACCTCGAGATTTTAGCGGATATACGCGTTTTGGGGTCCCCTGAATCGTTTCTGACCATTTTCGGAATGACGTCTGTGTGTGTGTCTGTGAGCGCTCTAGCGTCCAAACGATTATAGCTAGAGCTCTGAAACGTTAAATTTAACATTTGTATGTAGCAAGGAGGAAAACGTCCTATTTTGAACGCAATCACTCAACCGGAAGTGATGGTTTACTCTTATCACCTTTTTCCATATCTCGAAAACGGTGCACGTTACGGAAAAAAATATTCGTACATAAATTATAGATATTGATATTTTAAACAAATTTCACTTGAAAAGTTTTTTCGAAAAACATAGTATAACTAAGTATAAGTAAGTTCCGTGCGGACCACATCGGATTTTTTTTTTAGTTTTAACAACGACTTAATTTATTTCAATTCAACACAACAAAACCGACTTACTATATAAATAACTTCAAGGAATACAATTTAAAATGCCGGTTAATTTAAAAATTAACAAATATCGCGGGCTTACTTCCGCTATTGGACGCCTGGGTGTAGCGATCTTTTGGGCAAAAATTACGGTTATTCAATGAATCGCGATAGCCTTCCAATAGGGCTGTTGGTGGTTTGCAAACTTTTAACTTATACTTAGGTGTAATGTGGGTACGTGTAATGTAGTGGACAATTATTCTTGATCTTTGGATAAGTGGATACGTGTATCGGGATTAAAATCTACCTGTATACGTAATCGATTGAAGGTCGCTAAATGCTCCGCCCAGCGGCGTATTAGTCAACTCCCTCCACGGCGAGGTTATATTTTTCAGCCAAAATTTGGTCCTCCGATGTGAATTCTTCTTGATGAGTTTTGTTCCCCGGTAAGTTGAATATATTTTTACGAATACGGTTATTTAATTTGACTTTGATTTTTAGGTTTTTACTGGGTTGTTTACAATTTTAGCTCTTCGCGACACAGAAGCTGCTTACTTGGTGGTTAAGGACGCTCTGACTATCTTTTTTTTTTTAATTTCCCTTTTATACTGCTGTGCATAGCTATTTTGATTGATATCTGAATTTAAATGGATTGCGTTGTTGTTATGTGGCCGATCTGACATCGATGCATATAAATGAACATAACCTAACTTATTTTTCTTATTTTATTTTACATTTCCTAGTTTTAAACCGGGTTTTCGCATAATGTGATATATGTTAAAGTAATTTAAGTTTATTATACTATCTATTTATGTTGTATTGGTTTGTATTTAGGTTTTAAATTCATATTTGAAGTTAAACCTTCCGGAGTCCTCGGAAACTGCCTCTCTGTTTCTTTTATACTGCCAATTTAAGTATTTTAATCATTGCAATATATATATAAAACTGTATTTCCTTGTCCTTGGTTAATATGTAGAGGCATTTTCTTCGGAATTGGACACAAGTGAGGGAATAAAATAATTAAATTATTTCATTAGCTAACGTTTCGCTTTTATTATATAAAAAGCTTCTTTAGAGCTACACCTATTGAAAAACAAAATGAATTAATTCAACATTGATTAAAAACAATTTAAAATACATTAACTACACATATTTTATTCGATAAATAATCGTCGTCTATTGACCGTCGTGTACTGGTGTGCGAGCGGATCTTTCCCATCGATACTTACTTTTTTCTTAGTTTGAAGATATTTGTTGTTGTTTTTTATCGTATGTTACCTTTTAGGTTATTATAGCATAAAACATCTTGAAAGTGGAAATACGAAATCATGTCTGTCCTATAATATTTTTGTATAATGAATTAATCAAGGAATTTTCATTTTTGATGTTAATAGTATTTTTTATGGTGTTTATTAATAGTTCCTCTAAGATTAGTCGTTTTCCTAAATTTGTTTCACTATCTAAAATCCTAACTCCATCAAAGTCGAAATCATGATGTAGCTCAAAATGGTGTGACGCCAACGCCGTTTTTTCTTTCTTATTTATGTAATGTTGTGCACAATCCTGTTTATGGTTTTGAATGCGTCTTCTCAAATATTGTTTCGTCTGGCCTATGTAACACGAATCACAGTTGCTACAATCTATCTCATAGATTAAATTAGACTGTAATGAAGTTGGTGTTTGTGACATTAGTTTGGAAAACAGGTTTAGCGTTCTCTTCAAGTTTTCAGACAGCCCTTTTAAATAGGGTAAGGTAAAGTATCCTGATTTTTCATTTGGTTTCTCTACCTGTTGTCTGTCTTTATAAGATACGTTGTATAATAATCTGTTGATGAAATTCAGCGGATAGTCATTTTCTCGCAGTAATTGTGTAATGATTTTGAAATATTTTTTATGGAAACTTTGGTGACTGAGCTTCAAAATTCGTTGTTTTAGCCCCATAATTGTATTGATTTTTTGTTTGATGGTATGTTGGGAATTGTAGTTTATTAATCTTCCTGAACTGCTCTGTTTCATAAACCAATCCGTCATCAATATGCCACATTGTGTTCTCTTTACAGTAGTATCAAGGAAATTGATTGCGTTGTTGGTCTCTACCACTAGAGGAAATTGCAATTTGTTATTGAATGAGTTAAAGTTGGGTAGGGTCGTTTGAATTTGTGTCTCAGGAACGGCAGTCATGATGTCATCCACATATATCCGTAAAAAAGGAACGTCAAAAGGTAAAGATTCCAATACGGTCGTTAAACGTTTACTCATCACCATTGATGCTAACACAGGTGATATTGGTTGTCCCATTGATGTACCAAATAGTTGTTTGTAATATTTGTCTTGGTAATTAAAATAACTGGATTCAAAGAGAAATTCGATAATCTTAATGAAATTTGTCTTGTTTAGTTTTGTAAACTCTGCTATGAGTTTTTTACGATGAATTTTTAATCTGCGACTGTTACTTAAAACGTTCGACATAAATTTAGATAGTTGGTATGTTGGAGCATTAATGCACGACACTATAGGTCTCAACGGAACATCTATTTTATGTACCTTGGGAAGGCCGTAGATTTTGGGGGGCACGCTGTTGTTTCTAATGAGATGTTTTGTTCTGTTCATCATACATATTGTTTTGTATGAGGTCTTTAATTAGTGCGTTATTTTTATTCTGCAGAATCATTGTAGGGTCCTTTCTTAATATCTCATACGTCATAGAATCATCTAACAAGTTTTTTATTTTCTCTTCATATTGATCTCTTTGTTGATTTCTACTTTTGTTTCGGTTACCATTAGATATTAATTTTAATTGGTGCGTATGCAAAACACTTGTTGTCATGCACAGTGGCGCCGTTTTTGAAAGTTCCTCAAACATACATTGTAATTTAGTTCGTTACCGAGGTAATTTTAACCTAATTTATAATTTTTGGTCCGATGACGGTTTGTTTACTATTTTATTATTATTAATGCTATAAATATCATTACATTTCTGCCCCACTCGGTTTTAAAAAAATTTGAATCGTTTATGAGAATTTTTTTTCTTATAAATTTCTTATAATTTTACTCCTGTTCATAATATTTGTGTAACATGTGTATGTGGAACTTTCCTTTTATCCGTTGATTGTCTGGATCGATAAGTTCATAGGTAGCATTACCAAACTTTCTTTTTATAATATAAGGGCCAGAATAAGTTTTCAACAATTTAGCTATTTTCCTATTCTTCTTATCGGTAATTCTCAAATTCCTTACTATTACTTGATCGCCTAGTTCAAATTCTGTAATTTTTAAAGTTGATATTTGTTTCTGATGTTTATTATGATTTTCTAGGTTTTGGTGTTGGATTTTCCGGAGCGCCTCTGCTACTTGGGATGTATTGGTGTTTTTCCATGGCCGATCAGGATATTGGCCAGTCATAAGGTATATCGGAGCTACATTATGGACTGTACTAGGTGTATGGTTCAACACGTGTTCGATAGGTGCAATCTTCGATGCCCATAGATGGTGGTTTTCTTTAAGTAATATGCGAAGATACTTGATAACTTCTTTTATCATCCTCTCGCTGGGATTAGAACATGGATGTCGGATGCTAGTGTAGTAGGTTTTAATTAGTGATGGGTATAATCGAGATGCGATACACGAATTAGTCGATTATTAAAATCTCTCGAGATAATCGACTATGCACTCTGAAAATTAGTAGTACTAAATTAGTAGTCGTACGTCGATCACGGAACGTGTGGCAGCGGACCGAGAAGGTCGATATCTCGATATATTTTAACCCCACCACTAAATATTAATAGTAGTTCCAGGTTCGAGATATTTTATTTTAACATTGGACTCGTTCGATTGTGGCAACTAATTAGTCGTGTCGCTAAGCGAAGCTTCTCTTTCAACTATTTTTTGTAGTCTCGACTGATCGTCATTGTCGGATTGAAGAATACAATAATTTAAATAAGTACAATGGTGTTGATGATATTGCGTTAGTAAATAAAACGCTTCAAAATTTACAATAATATTTATAAACTGCCACAATAATATATAAAAAAATATGAGCAAATAATAACAAAAGTATAATTCTCAATAAAAACAAAGGTACCTATATAATAAATTAATAACTCTAGATTAAACAATAATAATAAAAATTAATAAAAACAAATTTATAAGAATGTGGTATTAAGGAATATATTTTGATCTAAATTTTTAGACGATAGTTTGTTTCGATGTAAATTTGTAAGTTGCACGGCTTTAGAAAACACACTGTTAGTGATATTAGAACGTTTATGTTGTACGTTGTATTATTGATTAGTATTAGTACGACTACTACTAATTTTAACTACTAATATTAGTCGATTATTAAATTATATCGATTACTAATAATCGATTATTGAAATATCTCGATTATGCCCATCACTAGTTTTAATGTTATATTTCTTAAAGTGTGATCCGTTTCGGTCGTTTGTAAAATATGTTGCGTTATCAGACAGGATTACTTTAGAATAGCCATGTGCATTTATAAAGTTTTCTATACAATTGATCGTCGTATCTGTATCGCAGGTTTTTGTAGGCGTTAATTGTACAAATTTTGTGAAAACATCGTAGATGACAAATATGTTTTGATATCCCTTTGAGCTCTTTGCTAAATTAGTGAGGTAATCGATTGCTATTATGTGTAGTTTATCCCTTGCAAATATATGTCCCGATTCTTGTTGGTTGGTATAATTTTTATCTTTACTTAACTGACATATTCGGCATTTTCGTGGTATATTTTTGATAAGGGTGTAATCGTTCTTGCAATAGAATGCTTCTCGGAAGATCAGCCATAATTTTCTTGTACCTATATGAGCGTAGTTTTCATGTATCCAATTTATTATCTCTGTTGCATATTCTTTAGTTGTCACATACACATTTAATTGTCCTATCTTTTTCTTTATTAATCCGTTTTCCAAATAGTAAGTTTTATACTTTTGTTTATTTTCCAAATTTTTCTTAATGTTTTCTAAATCTGAATTTTGTTGGGCCATTTTTAATTTATTTATTGAAATTACTCCTCGTTTATTTAATTCTATGTTTGCTATTAAAATGTCGGTTTGTGATTTAAATTCATTTCGTCTACTCAATATGTCTGCAATTATCATATTTTTCCCCGGTCTAAATTTTATAGTGAAATTATATTCATTTAGACGTATACTCCATCGGTGAATTCGGTTGTTATTAATTGTATTTGTATTCAAGGCTGTAAGTGCAATATGGTCTGTTTCGATCACAAAATGTCTACCTAATAGATAGTATCTGAGCTTATTTACACTATAAATAACACTTAACATTTCTTTTTCAGATATGGTATATTTTAATTCGCTGGCTTTTAAAGTTCTAGACACAAAATGTATGGGAGTTTCAACATCGTTCTGGTATTGGACCAGTTCAGCTGCTATTGCAAAATTCGAGGCATCTGTACGAAGAATGAATTCAACATTGAAATCGGGGTGGTACAACATTAGATTTTCGACGAAATCATTTTTCATCTCTTGGAAAGCATTTTCTTGTTCATGTGTCCATATCCATTTTATATTTTTCTTTAGCAAATGTAGTAGAGGTATAGATTTTGTAGCATAGTCTCGTACGAATCTGTGATAATATTGTAGCATACCTAAGAATGCTCTAACGTCCTTAATTCTTCGCGGGGTTGGAAAGTTTTGTATTTCCCGTAACCGTTCGGTACTCAATTTAATACCTTCTTTATTTATAATAAAACCCAAGTAACTGACCTGTCGTCTAACAAATTGACATTTTTCTATGTTAATTTTCATACCTGATATATTTAATTTTTGTATAATAGTATTTATGTGTTGAATATGTAAATATAGTGTTTTTGAAAATATAATGATATCGTCCAAGTAGTGGCTGCAAAATTGTTCATATTCGTCTAGTATCCGATGTAAAAATCGTATCAAAGCGCTTGGACTATTTTTTAAACCAAACGGAACAACGTTAAACTGGTAGATATTACCGTTAATACTGAAAGCACAGTACTTCTTTGACTCTTCCTGTAATGGGATCAACCAAAATGCGTGTCTTAAATCTATTTTCGTGAAATATTCGCAATCTTTATATTTTGTCAAAAGTACATTTATGTTTAAAGGCATTTCGTAGCCGGGTTTAACTCTCTGATTTAAAACTCTTGCATCTAGACACAATCTTAGGCTGCCATCTTTCTTCTTGACGATAACCACTGGGTTAATAAAATGTGAGTTTGAGCGTTCGATTATTCCTTGTTCTTGCAACTTGATAATTTCCTTATTGACTCTTTCCTGGTACTGTTGTGCGATTGGGTAGTTTTTACAACCTAAAGCTTCGTCGTTGTTTACTTCTACTCGGTGTTCGTATCCTCTCACGAATCTTATTGTATCGTTATAAATATCCTTGTTTTTGATCAGAATTCTCTTCACTTCTTCTTTTATTTCCATTTCTATACAATCATCACCTATAATCTCATTCATACATAGTTTATTTATTTCTTCTTTATGTTCCAACTCATCATTATCTCTTTCCATATTTCCATTTCGTAATTCTACATTCCCTTCTTCACATGATACTTGTAAATAGTTCATTTATCCCGATCTCGATTTCGTTTGAGGCATTCTCTAATTTTATTTCATTTCCCTTGATATTTAGTATATTCTTATCTAGATCTATAATTATCTCATATTTCTTTAGGTTAACAATATCCACTATACATGGATAAGTCATCTGCTCAAATATGTAAAATTCAAAGATATACGTTATATTATTAATCGTAATGTCGATATTTAATTTTTGATTTATTGTGCCCAGTTTTTTTTGGTTCGTTGCAATTAGGTTTAATTTATTTATATTTATAATATATCTCTGATAGTTGTTTATGTTTTCCACCACAGATTGCTTTATTAACGAGATTTCCGCGGCTGTATCTACGATTGCTTTAATTTGTATATTTTTAAGGTTTAAAGTTGCAATTGGTATTGTATAAAAATTTTCAAATTGGTCGTCCTCATTGATTTGTATAAAATTATTTGGGTTTTCATAGAATGGTATGTATTGTCGCTGTCGGGTTATTAGTCCTAATTGGTATATGTAATTTTTTATTGTGGTTGTGGAATCGGCGTTTTTTTTCTTCATAAGGTACATTGTTTACTTGCGATGTACTCTGGTTGTTAGCGTAGGTTTGACGTTGGTCCTGCTGGTTATAATTGGCATATCTTTCGCCACTCTGGTAATTATTACCTTGATAGTTAGGGTTATTCGGCTGCCATCGGTTTCTTTGATTACTATTATACCCTCTGTTATTTTGATTGTTGTTGTTATTGTTATTATAATTTTTGCTGTTGTGGTAATTATTATGTCGGTTATTATAATTGTTTGGATATGTTCTCGGATTATTCTGAGGCGTTTGTGTTCTTTTCACATCCTCGTAATCATCCAGCTTTCGGAGCAAGTCCATCAGGTCTTCCATTCCTTGTACATCCTTGCTAAGTATTGCTTGTCCATCCGTTATGATGAAGTGATTTAGCAGATGTTTAGCGATTTCAGCTTCAGTAGTATGCGTTATGTATTTACACTTATTGTATAGGTCGCACGCATAGTTTTCTCGTGACGCGAGCCCTTCTTTAAACCTCCCTGTTAGTAGTTGTATTTTGAGTCGATTTTGGCGGTCTTGGTTCCAGTATTGCTGGGTAAATTCCTTTTCGAATTCCTTCATATCGTGGCATCTTTCAGACACCATCTCGTACCACTCTGTCGCACGTTCTTCTAGCGAAATTCGGATGATATGTTGGCATAAGTTTTCTTCTTTCACGTCTTTCGTCAGCCGCATAATATATTTCAAATATGTCATCGGGTGTATTCGATCACGATAGCCTTTAAATTTAATAGTTGGGTTATTACAGAAGTTCTTAATTGGATCGTAGCTTGAATTTATTTCTTTTGTTGGGTTTCTCTCCATTTTCCGGAGCATTTCTATTTCCTCACGTACATTTAAATTCCATAGCTCGTTCTGTTCTCTGACCCACTCAATTTTTTCTTTATTTTCTTCAGTCTTTTTCGTTATTACACACATTTCCTTAGTTACATTGTCATTTATTTTATCTTGTATATTTAGTTTTGCTTCGTAACTATTCATTTTGGTACATATCTCATCCCGATTGGTGTTAATCTGTTGTACTAGGTCAGATTTTCTTATATCAATTTTATTTTCGACCTCTCCGATAAGTTTGGTCGTTTTCTCGTCATTTTCGAGGATAGTTTTTTTTAGCTTCTCCTCGAGCTGTTCGCTTGTACGTTCACTTGCAAGTTAATAATACTGTCGTTTATTTCGCTTTGCATGTTTTGTTGTCCCTTTTCTAATTCATTTTGACCTTGTTTTATCTCATCTAATTGCGCTAATTTCTCTAATATCTGTTGCAGAATGATTATCTCTGGTGTTTCTTCCATTTTTCCTATATCTTCCACCGTTCTATCCCCTTCGTCGCCTGCCTCGGAGGTTCCATGTCGTGTTCTTGGCATGGTGTATATTAATTATTGTCCTATTTATATGTTTATGTATAAATAATCTCGAGCCTCCAAGTTGGGTTCGCCAAAATGTTGTGTTGTTTCTTTTTTATAATTTGCTTTGGGATTCTAATCAAAGTATTGTATTGTTGGTTGCTTTCCGGTGAGTTCCTTTTTTATATGAGCTCTTACGAGTTCTCTTTTCTCAGGGAATGCCGTGGGGTGTAGAAGGATGTGATTATGTTGGAGTGTAGTTAAAAAACTTATTTGTAAGCGATAACACTATATTTATTAGATTCTAAATAATTCGAAATTTTAAACACTGGATGCGCAACAATTATGCAACTTCTTATACTACGTATATAACGCGTCATAGAAGGTCAGATTTCGGTAGTTATTATTTTCGCGGACTCTTCGATGGCGGTTTTAAGTGTTATCTCTAGAGATTTTATTTAAACTAGGGAAATGTGCTGTGGTATTGAAGTAGGTGCTGGATAACAGGTAATTATATGTGTTTAAGTATGAGTGTACAATCTTATAATCTAATCTAATCTTTATTTCTAATCGTCTACTTGGAGACGCTTACAAAATGGCGGTCGGTGGTGTGGGTTTCACCGGGATTTAAAAACAGGATTCCGGACCTTTTTTGTGCCGGGAGCCGTCAGGACTTCGAACAGGATCATTCTTCAATTCGACAATTTTGTTGCGACTTAATTTTTACACAACAGGTACTTCTTCTTGGTATTATGGTAAGTTTATTTACTTTCTGCACTCTTTTACTAATTTTTAATTTATTTTCTTAGGTATTTCCTCGCGAAATCTGGACTTATCTGGACTCAATTTACGAAAATCGTCACGACGCTATGTGTACGCTACTAAGTGAAAAATTTATCTCTTTGTTGATTTCTACTTTTGATTCGGTTACCATTAGATATTAATTTTAATTGGTGCGTATGCAAAACACTTGTTGTCATGCACAGTGGCGCCGTTTTTGAAAGTTCCTCAAACATACATTGTAATTTAGTTCGTTACCGAGGTAATTTTAACCTAATTTATAATTTTTGGTCCGATGACGGTTTGTTTACTATTTTATTATTATTAATGCTATAAATATCACTACAATATATATATATATATATATATATATATATATATATATGTGTGTGTGTGTGTGTGCTTCTTGGTTCTCGGGTTGTGAACCGCGTTGTAGAAATGTTCCCCGAAGGGTCGCTTGGACGTTTAGGCAGAGTCCCATCTGCCATCTTCAGGAAGCTCTTCTAGGTCTCGCTGACTTAGAAGAACTAGTTCTTCTAGCTCTTCTAGGTCTCGCTGACTTAGAAGAGGTAGTTCTTCTAGGCAGCGACACCTAGAAGAGCTTCCTGAAGATGGCAGATGGGACTCTGGCGAAATGTCGAAGCGACCCTTCGGGGAACATTTCTACAACACGGTTCACAACCAGAGAATCAAGAAGCACAGATTTCAGCCGCGAGAACTTACGCACCAACATATATATATATACACGAAAGATGGTCGAATCTTACACCTCAAAGGTGCAGTGAACATTAATTAAAACAGGTCCATGAAGACTAACTGGTGGATCGCTAGACAATATTGTTTCTGGGTTATTACCCTTCGTCAGTAGCGATTATCAAGAACCTTAGTTGTTGAAATACCTTTACATGTAGTGGCCATCAAAACTTCTTGGCGCGAGCCAATCACTCCTAAGGAACCACTGACAACAGAACACTGACGAGACGATACCTTGTCTAACACCTTGCGGAGACTAAACAAGGCACGACTGTCAAACGTCCAGTGTCAACATATAAAAGGATTGCTGCAATTAAGTTCAAAACAATTCAAATTAAAAATGTGTCTTGTCAAATCTGACAGCAAAATCTAAAATTTACACGAAAGATGGTCGAATCTTACACCTCAATGGTGCAGTGAACATTAATTAAAACAGGTCCATGAAGACTAACTGGTGGATCGCTAGACAATAATGTTTCTGGGTTATTACCCTTCGTCAGTAGCGATTATCAAGAACCGTAGTTGTTGAAATACCTTTACATGTAGTGGCCATCAAAACTTCTTGGCGTGAGCCAATCACTCCTAACGAACCACTGACAACAGAATACTGACGAGACGATACCTTGTCTAACACATTGCGGAGACTAAAGTGATTGGCTCGCGTCAGTTTTGATGGCCACTACATGTAAAGGTATTTCAACAACTAATATTGGTTTACCCTTTCTTTAAATTAAATTTATAAAACAATGGTTTGATGTTAGAATGTTTTCACTTTCTTCTCTCTCCGTGTGTCTTTTTGCCACTTATAATTCTAATTTGTTGATGGGGTTGTTTCCTCCTTTCATTGTTAACTACACTAACAGTGTACTTTTCTAGTATTTTTGCTTTTTATTGCCTTAATTAGAAATTTTCGCCTTTAATCATTTTTTCTGTAAAATTGATCTTTAATGGTTTAAGAAAATTTTTCACATTTTTGGTTTCATGTTTCCTTGTTTTTATACTTCAAACGTGTTGGTAGTGTTGTTCTTGGCTTTTGTTATTATATTAAAAAAAAATTTAGTATAAGTTATTTTAAATTTTTGTAATTCAGACTTTGAATATTTTACCTATGTAACATTGATTTCTTACTGCGCCGGCGTTTCTGTGACGTACCGCGCAAAAAATTGTTTTCGTAAACAATGTTTTTTTAAACATGAAAAAATGGAACAAAATTACTTTAGTTCCTTTAGCTACTGACTTGATATTATTAAAAGAATATTTAGCAACGACAGCTAACTGTGCTGCATCAAAACTTAAACTGAACAACACTGACAAAGATTTACTAGAAACCACATTTTGTCGAGTTCTTCTATTAAATAGGAGACGTCCTGGAGAACTTGAGAGACTACCTTTACATATTTATCTAAGCAACGAGGCTGAAATTAGGCAAAATTATGAAGAATTTACTAATGTCATATCAACCACCGAGAAAATATTGATGCAAACATTTAAACGAATTGTAATTACTGGTAAGAGGCAACGTGGTGTTCCAGTACTTTTTTGTTTGAATGTTCAAGAACATATAAAGATCTTACTTAATGTAAGACCAAACTTTGTAGACAATGTAAATCCGTATTTGTTTGCGAGGCCCAACTTACGAACACCAATTAGTGGATATAAAGTACTCAATAAATTCGCCCATTCCTGTGGAGCTAAGAATGCTCAAGCTATACGTCAAACAGATTGAGGAAACATTTAGCTACACTGACACAACTTTTTAATATGACTGAAAATGACATTGAGCAATTGGCTACTTTCATGGGGCATACTACAGGTATCCACAGAAAATCATATCGACTACCGGATGATGTATATCAGACAGCCAAAATATCCAAATTATTGATACTGATGGAAGAAGGAGGCGCTGCAAAATGTAAGGGAAAGGCACTTGACGAAATAAATCTTGATTTGGATGAAGATTTATTGGTAAACACTAAACAACAAAATGAAGACGCCAATTGTCTACTTCCATGCGAGGATTCTGACATAGATTTTGGTGATAATCAAAACAGTTATACTGATACTTTACCGATTAACCAAATGAATAGTGAGGAAACCAAACTAACGATGAAAACCCCTACACTGGCACGTACCCATAAAACTAACATTGCAAAGGACACGGAAAGAAAAAAGAAAAGAGAACTAGTACCTTGGTCAGAAGAACAGAAAAATGTTGTTAATCGCTTTTTCAAGAAACATATTAGTAGAAACCAACCTCCCAAAAAGTGGAATGTGAAGCTCTTCTTAACCAGCATCCTGATATTCTACACAACAGGTCTTGGCTAAAAATTAAAGTTTACGTTCAAAATAAGTACACAGGCAAAATGAAATAAAATGTTAAAGTTGAACTCTAATCAAAAATTGTTATATACTTATTATTTGTTTGTTCTTAAGATAATGTTCATTTTATATTCTTTTTTATTATTATTAATATTAAACTTTTAGTTTAGTTTAGTTTAGTTTATTATTATATTTATATTATATAATATTATTAGTATTATTATAATTTTCATAAAGCAATGAATCTTTCATTCCTCGTTACTTGTTACGTGGTTACTACCGCAACTATATGTATTTTTATATATTTATTACTATTGACTCCATTTCTGTGGGTACATATATGCCCTTGAGACTCTTTGTAGGTTACTTCAAATTAAAATTTAATTTTCACCTTATATTCAAGATATACTAACAAAGAAAAATTTAAAATATAAAGCCATTAATTAGGCACACAAAATTTTATATTTTAGTGTCGCCTTAGTAGAAGTAAGAATGGTGAATTTTTTATTAACAAACGGTTTGTAGATCGACAAACTGTTTGTTAATAAAAAATGATCCGCACTGAACTTTCTTAAATTTCAATAAATTTTCAGCAAACTGGCGCAGTCGCGATATCGAACACGCTATGAGGAGTAGTGTAGATTTCCGTTAAAATTCCGTGTTCGAAAGTGTTCATGATTACTACACTTCCTTATACATAAAATATAATAAAGTAAAAATGTGTCGCTATAATTTAGAGATCAGAAGAAATCAATAGATTTGTTTATTTTGATTTGTTCACTTGTTAAGGTTGTTTATACATTGGCAGTTATTTACAAACTAACGGGGCTTTTAAACCAATGGTATTTACATATCATATTATTATATTATTTATTATTATTATATTAGCCAGTTTCACATGCTACATACAAATTAAAAAACACCAGAACGCAATCACGATTGCTGAATTTTGTAGTTACGTGTTTCGGGATTGAGAAATTCCACCAATAGACAACTTCTATTCAATATTCGCGCACTTGTGTGGGAATGCATCTAACGGGTAAACGCACTATACCTCTCTTATTAACGTGTGAAGCATGATACTAGGTATGTGGTTTATTATGTCTTTAGTTCTTGTTCACAACGTACATAAGACTTAAGAAATACATAATGATTAGCAAATGAAAATGACATACTGCCCACAGTATACATAATTTTTACGTATGTTTGTGTTGTAATTTTGTTGCAATATACTTTTAAGTCTTCTGATAATTTAAAATGAAACAATCTCAGGTACATAGTAGTGAATTAATATATTTCTTCTGCTATTTCACTCCGGCGACTATCGTCGCACAAACGATATACGTATTTGGATTTTTTTACATGAACAATGGCAACAATGCTGGACGCCATGTGTATAGTAAAATGAACAAATATATACAAGTTGGATGTCAAATAAGCGGTAATGTGAAAGTAATATACATAGCGGACGCTAAAATGATTCAATATGAAAGGGGTCGAAAACGATATCCGCATAAAAACAATATGTATATTTTATTTTAGAACATTTTTGAAATAATAAATTACTATGTAAAAGAATGTTCTAATAATTATTATATATACGAATGCGATAATTCCTAAACTCATTACTTCTAGTGGACGCTAAAATGCATGTTACATGTACGGTGGTCCAAATGATAGCTGGATGTGTGTGCATATATATAAAATTATCAAAATTATCGCATCAACTTGGAATCAAATCAAAATGTGTATATGTGACGCGCAAAATAGAAAGGGACCTAAAGGTAAAAACCGGTTTTGTTCAGGAGAGCCAGTTTAAATATTTAAATACGTGTATCTTTGGTGTACCATCACTGAGCGTGTTGGTATTGGTTTTATTTGAAAGCGACACATCTCATGACGTCAGGAACGTGTTGGTCAACCTTGAAAACGCGCGTAGGTCGCCCCTACCTCTTGTTTTGTGTAGTTGGTTTTTACTGTTTTCTACCTAGCGCGCTGTTTTCATGAGTTTGATATCAATTTTGCTCGCGTTTTTTCGAATCCAGGTTTATTTTCTGAAATTATTAATTGTGAATTATAATAAATACGCATTTATAATTCTTTTAAATCGTGAATATCACTCTGTTAGTACGAAAATTTTTTCACATAATCTTATTATGTTATTCGCGAAAATAATTTAAAACTAATAACATTCTTACTGACTGTTTTAGGATAAAATGGTTGACGAATTCGAAGAAGTAGATTTACTTTATCGCTTCCCTGATGACGAGGATAATATGTACCTTGATAAATCTGACCTTGATTTACGCGAAGAAAAGGTAGTTGCTCGACTGTATGGTTCAAAAATACCTCCGCGTTGTTCAAATCAATGCAATGAAGTGATCCCTAAGAAGATAGCTGTGGATTTTCGTACGTCTTTCATGAATTTAGATAAGGAATCCCAAGATTTAATTATTCTTGCACATCTGGCAGCTCACCGTGACGATGCAATGCTCAGGTCAAAAGTTGGTGATCGATCGTGAGCTATGAAGAAACGGTACAATCAGATATATTATTTTCGAAGTTTGCCGATATGCCGTCATATGTACTTCTTACTGTATGCAATGGGAATTAAACGCTACAAAAATCTAATCGAACATTACGACAAAAATGGTGTTTATCCACGCGAACATGGCATGACGAATAAAATTAATCGTACAGATGCTTTAACTACTTTGGAAAAAAAAGAAATTGTTTCATTTATTTGCCGTTTTGCTGAAACTGTTGCTATCACTTTACCTGGACGTCAACCAAATCATCGTCATTATCGTTTATTGAAACATCCAACTACTGAAAGTAAGACTTCTGTTTACACTAGATGCACCAACAGCGTCGAACCGGGTGGTAAAATCGTAAAACTTCGCACTTTCCAAACGCTGTGGAAGAAATATTGCCCCTACATCGTCACTATGAAGCCGGCATACGATTTGTGCAAATTGTGTCGAAATCTTGCAAAAGATGCTGTTAATAAAATAAAGGTTACTGAAGTTGAAAAAGAAGCAGCATTGAAGGTGTATTCTGATCATTTGCAATCTGCCAGCACTCAGCGAGAGTACTATAACGACTTGAGAACATTAGTCAAGCCTGATCCAAATGCCATGTATCCGGGTATTCCAGATGAGCATTATCTAGTAATATCTATGGATTATGCTCAAAATGTTAGCTTTCCGTCGGGTCCACAGCAAATAGGAACTGCATACTTTAAATCAGGTCGCAAAACAGCAATTTTCGGAATTACAAACGAACGTCAAAATGTTCAACACATCTTCTGTATTGACGAAAGCGATTCCATTGGAAAAGGTCCGAATTCAGTAATATCAATGCTTGATTACTACCTACGAGAAGTGCATTCAACTAAAAAATTAGTGATATTCGCTGATAACTGTGTTTCACAAAATAAAAACAATGCGATTATACGATATTTACAACACCTTGTCGATACTTCCAGATGTGAGTCAGTTGAATTGAACTTTTTGTTAAGCGGGCATACAAAGTTTTCACCTGATCGTTTATTCGGAGTTTTCAAATCAAAATATGCCCAAACTAATGTCGACTGCTTCATGGATGTAGTTTATTATGTTAGGAAATCATCTCGTAATGGATTTAATGTTCCTGTACCTATTCGACTTCTACACTCAAGTGAGCCTGTTGTGAGTGGAGAAAATGGGACGAATACTTCTCCACTAAATATAAAACTTTAATTGGAATATCGAAGTATCATCACTTTGTATTTATTGCTCAGTCACCAGTGCAATGTAAACTGCGAATTCAGCCAGCATAAATGAAAATATACATCTGAGTAACAATACCAGTTTCGATGACAAACCAATTATAATTCCGTCACCAGGGTTATCGATGAAGCGTCAATGGTACTTGTATAAAGAGATCCGGGGTTTATGTTTTGACTATTCAAAAAAAGATTCGGTTGCTCCTCTTCCTTTATAATATAATATAATATTATAATATAATCGCTACTGACGAAGGGTAATAACCCAGAAACAATATTGTCTAGCGATTCACCAGTTAGTCTTCATGGATCTGTTTTAATGAATGTTCACTGCACCATTAAGGTGTAAGATTCGACCATCATTAGTGTAAATTTTACATTTTTCTGTCATATTTGACAATAATACTTATATATATATATATATATATATATATATATATATATATATATATATATATAACCCAGAAACAATATTGTCTAGCGATCCACCAGTTAGTCTTCATGGACCTGTTTTAATTAATGTTCACTACACCATTGAGGTGTAAGATTAGACTATCTTTCGTGTAAATTTTACATTTTGCTGTCAGATTTGACAAGATACATTTTTAATATATATATATATATATATATATATATATATATATATATATATATATGAAAGATGGTCTAATCTTACACCTCAATGGTGCAGTGAACATTAATTAAAACAGGTCCATGAAGACTAACTGGTGGATCGCTAGACAATATTGTTTCTGGGTTATTACCCTTCGTCAGTAGCGATTACCAAGAACCTTAGTTGTTGAAATACCTTTACATGTAGTGGCGATCAAAACTTCTTGGCGCGAGCCAATCACTCCTAACGAACCACTGACAACAGAACACTGACGAGACGTTACCTTGTCTAACACCTTGCGGAGACTAAACAAGAGACGACTGTCAAATGTCTAGTGTCAACATATAAAAGGATTGCTGCAATTAAGTTCAAAAACAATTCAAATTAAAAATGTGTCTTGTCAAATCTGACAGCAAAATGTAAAATTTACATGAAAGATGGTCTAATCTTACACCTCAATGGTGCAGTGAACATTAATTAAAAACAGGTCCATGTTCACTGCACCATTGAGGTGTAAGATTAGACCATCTTTCATGTAAATTTTACATTTTGCTGTCATATTTGTCAAGACACATTTTTAATATATATATATATATTGTTGTGTTTATGTGTAATTTTTTATAGTGTTGTGTTTATTGTTGATATGTGGGTGTGTAAGTGTAATTAGAGAACATTAGAGAGTACTCTTAATCTCGGGGAGATGTCGCGGGTTGGAAGAATTCGAATAAATAAGCAGTCAAATTAAATATTAATAATCGATCTATTTATTGAAACAAGCGATTCCTCCTTATAGGGGTATCGGCAATTGACCATACAGGCTACAGGTTTACGCTCGGTAGGTCACGTACGCAATATTAACGTACGACGCAATAACTTATTCTAACAAATAAACAGGTGTAGGTGATGTAATTGAAAGAGATTATAATAATAATTTAACTAAGCAAAAGTGTAAGGTTCTTAAATTTAATTCCGATCTGTTACAATTGGTGCGCGGGGTTTCTGAACGCACTCTTGGTGTGACGCAGAATCGGTCGAACCGTTTCAACGTTCCGACACAACTATAGACGGCTTCGGGCTGTGATAGGTACAGGAGCTCCGCCTAGGATTTCCGGATCGGGTCCCCGTTGAAGATTTTAGGATTTCCGTACCGTTTATCACTTGAGGTTATATTGATCCGATATAGATTTTTTCATTGATTTTTCCACTATCAGGTGAGTTTAACACGTTGTCTTACAGTGTATTAATTAATTATACTTTTTTAGATGGTCGAGATAAATACAAATTCGCGAATACTCTGGAGCGATATCGACACGTCTGACTCTCTTCAGAAGCTTTTTTCGTTTCCCTGTTATTTGATAGTGTCTTGTTCGTTACCTGGTCGACAGGCACGTCATTGGTCAAAAGGTAAAATATTGTTACTAACGAGGTTGCCATGATTGTAATGGATGTTTATTTTTAGTGCTATGCATTTAGATTCGAAGTTTATGAATTATAAGGTCTGGCTACAAATTTAGTTCCAGTATACAAATGATTGACATAACCTCAATTTACACTTATATGTAACATATTACAATGTTCTTTATTTAATGTTACTTTCACTTAGTTTACTCGATTATTAATATACAAGCCGCAATAATATTCGAAATCTTTAGGTTTAATTTGTATATTGTGTTTAATATTGAAAAGATTGAAATAAACATTACGCAGTCTGCGGAAACTTAGATTTTCTTTTTATTATTTGTTCTATTACATTGTTTTCTGTACATGGTGCTGTTATATTTAAATAACAGTACTAGTATTGTTTCTACTTGTAGAGGTCTTAATACAGGGTGACAACGTAGTAATGATTTATTGGAAGGGTTTTCAATTAAATAATCGACACATATTAAGACAAGAATTACTTAACAGTTTAGAGGACGCCTTCTCACGTATCGGACTAATTATCAAGAAAGAAGAGTCTTGGGTCTCTAATCGACTCTTTGATTATGGAAAGTCAAGGTGGTTCCATAGCGTTCAATTCTCCAAGGGTAGTAAAAGGGCCTCTAGAATTATATCTGACGAAAATGAAGGTTTATCTACCTTTGAATCAGGATTATCTTCTATTTCAACAGCAACGGAGAATATTAGTAAATTCGATTATCATGCAGATACTGCATTTATTATCTGTACTTTCGAGACCCTCCTATACTTCCTTCGTAAACAATTAGTAAAAAAAAATTATTCATCTTCAAAATCTTCAAATACTCCTCTATTGGCCAAATATACTGGGAGGGATTCCGCTTTCCTTATTAATGACCCATACCATTAGAGGACATGATGATACATTAACTATTTGGATTAGTCTCTTTAGAACATTATTACAAGTCAATCCTCTTTTGTTTAAAAGTTTACACTTACAGCTTCCTATTAAAGTTAGGTATGGCACTCCAGACTTAGGTAAACTTTTTATTGACATTTATTCATTAAATGTTGTTACGCTAGATATAGCATCATTATCTGCTAGAAATATAGTCGAAAGAACCATATTTGAATATGCGACAAATCCAGAAGTAAAGTTTTACACCAACGCTCGATAGATACTACAAATCAGTTAAACGGAATCGTCTCTAATATAAGACCTGTTTATGCTACCCTCATAAGTGAAATTCTAAGGAACTCAAATTATGGCATGTATATGCAACTTAAAAATAGATTATTGAACGTACAAACAATTATTAAATTGGCAGAAAAAACTGATGAAAACCCTTATGAAAAAATTATTGCTGTTAACCAAAAATCCTTTGTGATTTGAGGGTTATGATGACCTATGAGATCGATAAGAAACAGCAAGGGAAATTCTTTAGGATAAATAATGAATGGTTTTTTTCTAGAGTTAAAAGATCGTATTGTAGTTACATTACAAGTAAAGAACTAAGAAAATACACTTGGGGTGTGGAGATTGATGGTGTCAGCCAACCGCTACCTCAAGAACTAGGACAACTAATACCTTATTCACAATTAGATCCACTCTAGAGGGAGATCAATTAAAGTTCTTTCAACATGTGATTATCAAGAATCTATCGATACTTACAAATTTAAGTTGGGACCACGACCAATCTACCACGGCTCCTTAACAAAAAAAAAGCTAAGGCCCCTCTCATTAAATTTGATAATCCGCACCCCTTCCTTAAAGCATTAAAAAATATATATGACCTCGAACATTGGATCAGTCCCTTAGACCCAGATAGTGTTTTTAAACCTATATTTGACCTACTTGTTCAAGAAAAAATGGATGTTTTGCCCGCTGAATTCAAAACTGGGGTCTTAAAAGAAATTAGTGGAGAAATATATGGAGGGAGTCTTCAACATCGATTTCACACTATTAATGAGAGTGGTGGTGCTCTGATCAATCAGGTGAATAATATAACTACTCACCTCTCGCTTACAACATCTGGAATGGTTGATTACATTAGTACAGGGAAAGATTATACATTATATTACCAAGAGTTATTTCTACATATAACTGCAGAACTATCAAATAACAGAATGGTATGTGATTTTTTAGATTTACCTTCAAGCTATGGGTATACTATGACTCTATGCACTTAACTGACAGTTAAGTGCATAGAGTCATAGTATACCCATAGCTTGAAGGTAAATCTAAAAAATCTCTATACACTTAACTGACAGTTAAGTGTATAGAGACGAAACATATCACATCGCGTCTCGTAAAATCATTGTAAAACAACGTATAAATGTTCAAATTAGTTTATTTTAAAGTGTTAAAAATTGACCACATTAACAAAGACATAATGTTAGTTGGAAACATCCTCCAAAACTTATAATTGTCTGATGATGCAAACCGGACGGTTGCGAAACGTAACAATAAATAAAAAAAATGTTAAACAACTAAAATAGTTTAAATTTTCTTGACGTAAAGTACCATCAAAAACAAAAAGAAATCTATATATATATATATATATATATATATATATATATAATTATTGTACAAATTCTCGACTGTAAATCACTTAAAATGGTACTTATCTTGTATCATGAGCAGTCAGTCGTTGAATAAAACACTTTTAGCAATATTAAAGTTTATTGCGACACCTTTTTTTGCAATAAGGTGTTTCGGAAACCCTTGTCAAGCAATAAACATTAATATGACAAATGACATTAAATAAAACCTATCGCGGTAACAAGGCCGACTTTCTATTACCCCAGTATTTACTGCAAGAACTAGGGAAAACCTTGTAAAAACCTAGTTAGGGTATTCGACCAACATTTAATTCACTACAATACAATTTAAAATCACAACGATAAAAAAAAAATATATATATGATAAGATAAAAATAAAACCCGCAATTGTAATAATAATGATCAAAAAAAAAAAAAAAGTTTTATTTTGACCAATATTGAAACTAACTTTTTCACATAGCTTTAGTTTGAACATTGATCAAATTAGTAATTAATATTTAAGAGATGTGACCTTTAATGAACTCATTGTAGAGCTGATCTTTAAGGTTGATGTGTGGTTCTATTTTGGTGCATGCTGGTGTTTACTTTTGCATAGTCATTTTTTATGGCATTGGCATGTATTAACTTGGAATTTATACGTTATCCTTTTAGAGCGGCCCTGCGTTTGAGTTGATTATTGGCACATTCATTTAAGTTTTGATTTGTATATTTTTTTAAGAGGTCTGACCAATGTTGAATTCATTTTAATCATTTTTAGAAATTTGCTTTGTTTTAATGTTAATTTTTTTTTTTTAATGAATTAAACATTGATCATTCTAGTAGATTTTTATTAATAGTTCTCTTAGCTAGCCTTTTCACAATGGGAGTTTTGTGGCTTTAATATTAATTTCTAATATTAATTTTGATTTATTAATATTGAATTAATATTGTCACAAAATTCCAAGTGTCCAATATTTCATTCATTACAATACAATTTTTTGATCATTATTATTACAATTGCGGGTTTTATTTTTATCTTATCATATATATTTTTTTTTTATCGTTGTGATTTTAAATTGTATTGTAGTGAATTAAATGTTGGTCGAATATCCTAACTAGGTTTTTACAAGGTTTTCCCTAGTTCTTGCAGTAAATACTGGGGTAATAGAAAGTCGGCCTTGTTACCGCGATAGGTTTTATTTAATGTCATTTGTCATATTAATGTTTATTGCTTGACAAGGGTTTCCGAAACACCTTATTGCAAAAAAAGGTGTCGCAATAAACTTTAATATTGCTAAAAGTGTTTTATTCAACGACTGACTGCTCATGATACAAGATAAGTATATATATATATATATATATATATATATATATATATATATATATATATATATATATATATTGTTGTGTTGTGTGTGTGTGTTTTATAGTGTTGTGTTTATCGTTAATATGTGGGTATATATGTGTTATTGGAGAGCATTGAAGAGTACTCTAAATCTCGGGGAGACGCCGCGGGTTGGAAGAATTCGAATAAATACGCAGTCAATTTAAATATTGATAATCGATCTATTTATTAAACAAGTGATTCTCCTTATAGGGGTATCTGCAATTGACCATATATCCTACAGTTTACGTTGCTAAGCAACAGCTAGCGGGTAACAGACGCTCGGCAGATCACGTACGCAATATTAACTACGACGCAACAACTTATTCTAACAACTAAATAGGTGTAGGTGATGTAATTGAACGTGTTTATAATAATAATTTAACTAAGCAAAAGTGTAAGTTCTTAAATGCTATTTCCGACCTGTTACAATTTGTGCGCGAGATTTCCGAACGCACTCCTGGGATGACGCAGGATCGGCCAAAAAGTTGTAACGTTCCGATGCAGCTGATCCGATATAGATTTTTTTCATTGATTTTTCCACTATCAGGTGAGTTTAACACTTAGTCTTACAGTTTATTAATTAATTACTTTTATTTTAGAGGGTTGAGATAAATAAATGTTCGTTTATACTCTGGAGCGATATCGACGCGACTCACGCTCTTCGGAATCTTCTTCTTCGTCTCCTTGTTATTTTCGATAGTATATTGTTTGTTACCTGGTCGACAGGGACGTCATTGGTCCAAAAGGTAAAATATTATTACTAACGCGGTTACCGTGATTGTAATGGATGTCTATATTTAGTGCTATGTATTTTGGACTCGAAGTTTACGAATTATAAGGTATGGCTATAAATTTTGTTCCGATATACAAGATATAAACGATTGACATAACCTCTATTTACACTTATACATAAATTGTTACAATTTTCTTTATTTAATGTTACTTTCACTTAGTTTAGTCGACCATCAATACATAAGCTGCTATAATATTCGAAATCTTTTAGGTTTTAATGTGTATATTGTGTTTAATTTGAAAAGATTGAAATAAACATTACGCAGTCTGCGGAAACTTAGATTTTCTTTTTATTACATGTTTTATTTCGTTATTTTCTGCATATTGTGCTGTTATATTTAAATAACAGTACAATATATATAATTATATGGTATAAAAAATAAAACTAAATGGAGAAATAAAAATATTATTTAATTCCGGCCCTGCTTACATTCACTGGTTTAATATACGGACGCGTTGTCTTGTAACGATTGCGTCCGGAAAGAAAATTCTATCGAACCGGGTAAGCCAAATATATGATATTGTAATAGTACGCTGTAATTGGGTTATGAACTAATACACAATCGACCCAATTACAACACTCACCGATTAGTAATTCGCAAACGATCGTTGTTTTGATTTAATTTGTTACACGTGCCGTCAGCAAGAATGTTAATAATAATTCGTATTGAGGACAATTGACTTGGAAAGCCTCCTCGCGATTAATTATAAATAGCCGCTTGCAGGGCTCAAACATTAGTGATATAGAAGTGATCAGAAATTATACATAGTTAGTCGTGTATAGATAGTCGACAGACAATCATCGACAAAGTTCCGTCGATATGTAGTGCAACATTCGATGTTAGGGTAGGTCAAAGTTCTGGGAAAAAGACCCCACTAGTAATATTTCATGGCGATCCTTCCAACCCCAGCGAGTAAGATTTCAATATAAATTTTAATCATGCCTATTGTTCACAGTGAATATTTGTTTAAGTAAACTAATAAAATGACCGCTTACAATTTCAGAATATAAATGAAAGATTAGCGCCAGTTCGGGCGGGCGCGCTTGAAATATGCTAACGATTGCGCTTGAAAGAAAATCCAATCGAACCCAATAAGCCGGAAATAAACGGACACGTGTGTTTTGAAATTGTGTCTTAATCAAATTTAACGCCCGTTGTTCGCCAGATGTGGATATTTGTTTAACTAGATTAATTAAAATACCGAGTACTACGATTTCACTATATAAACAAAGATTAGCGCAAATAGTGCGGGCGCGAAAGATCCACACCTTGCGAGGGCTGCGTCCCCGGCTCTCCGATTATCATATTTAAAAATATGACTTTTAAGTCGGGGTAATCCTGTGCCCCTTCGGAAGGCACCATTTGGGTGGACTCCACCGAAAAGGAGTAAAGTCGTGGTTGGACTTCTTCGGGAAAAGAAGTCGCGGGATTTAAGTTAAATTATCGGAGTCTGGAGTCTGGTAGCCGTTCGGAAGCCAGTCGAATGAACTCCTCCGATAAAGAGTTAAGGTGCACTCAGGCCCCTTCAGAACGCCGTGAGTCGTCAAGATGTCGCGCAGTGTTAAGTTAAACTATCGAAATCTAGACTAACTATCTCGGAAAAAATAATTAAAATTAATCGGTGTCATTTAAAGTTTAAAGTGTATAAAAAGTGGAAAATTCTATTATTAGAATTCAAATATATTTGATTTTGTTTACGAATTTCGGGTATAAATAATGTTGTTGATGGAAGAAAATTAAACAGAGTCGAGTTTCCCTCTTTCGGTCCATTGGGATTTATTAGGATCAAAAGGAACAGGAACAGAAGATATTTTTATTTGCAATAAGTGCGAAATTATGTGGGTTCTGTTAATTTCTATTTTTGATTTGATGAATTAAATTTAAAAAGGGCAAGTTTGTAGTAACCCGGTATCCATTCCGTTGGACTTTTCATTATTAATTCCATTTGGAATCGGCGCGTCCCAGTGTGGACGCAGCTTTATCGTGGCGAACGAGCCTGTAGAAATGTACTACCGTTCGGACACGGCACCTCGTACTTATCGGACGATGCGCGCGTGTTTTTTCAGCCTGTCGGGTTTTGCTCAATTCGGAGTTTTTTTTTGTATCCAGGTGTTCGGCCGGTGGATCATATGTTTTACCATGTGTATTTATTTCCGCGTAAGATAAAATTTCGGCATATAAACAAACTCGTGGAAACAGATTTCAACGGAGTATATTTTCTTAATTAATTTAAACAATGTAAAACCCAATAATAACGAAATAATAATTAAATCCTCAAAGTAAATAAACGGAATAACCAATGTAATAAATAAATGAACGGAATAAACAAATAATAATTACATTCTCGGAATAAACAAATAATTTGTCCGGTGAGGACCTTGAATTAGCTTGGATGGATGTAGGCCGGAATGTGTGCTAATATAGAAGCGCGTTAGCGTATCCAATTTATTATCACACAGTTTCGGAACGGTTAATGAACAATGCAAGATCGCCGACCATACGGACCGGCGTACTTGATAATTGTTTATTATTCGGACTGGTTAATGAACAATGCAAGATCGCTGACCATACGGACCGGCGTACTCTATAATTGTTTATTATTCGGACTGGTTAATAACAATGCAAGATCGGTGACCATACGGACCGGCGTACTCGATAATTGTTATTAGGACGGGATCGGTGTTGTCAGTTAAACAATCGGAACGAATGTGAATTATTTCGGTGGATGATTTGTCGGTAGTGCGTATTCGACGTCGATAATACGCATTCGACGGTCGGATCGCATCTCTCTCTGTGTAGAAGTCGTGTTACCGACTACCCTCGAAGAGCGTTTTGCGCGCCGTTATTTGTATATAATAATTATGTAAATAAATATAATCATCGCGTCGGGCTATATCACCCATCCGCATGATAACCAAAATACACCCACATTCCAACCGAACCGCCGCTCAAGCGACCACCCATCCATGCTCTGACCGAGCGCTGCGTTGCTGCACCGCACAAGCGGACACCGAACGCCAGTCCCACCGCGCCGCCGCACAAGCGGTCACCCATCCACGATGCGACCAGGCGGCCGCCGCTTAACTTTCGCACGGCTGCGAAAAGCACGCCCGTCATTGGTCCGCGCATTACGCCAGTTAGGCCCCGCCCACTGGGACCACAGCGGTCGCACAGGAATAAATATCGTGCAAATTCCACCCTCGCTCTCAGTCTCCTCAGTGAGACCTGAGGCGACCAAACCGAGCGGACTTAGCACCGGCGCGACACTTGGTGAAGCTTTGTGTGTTATTTTTCGACCCCAAACCGACCACCGCAAGTCAGCGGCTCGCGTTAAGGTTCGCATAGAGACATTTGACCGCGAATCAGCAATTTCAACGCGACGCCGATCGTGACAATTGGCGCCCAAGAACGTAGGGCCGACTGCAGCAGAGCGCTGCTAGAACCCAGGACAACGACCGCATGAGAACGAGAGCCAAGGCCTACGAGATGAACGCCGAAGAATCGACCCAATCCTCCCTGGGAGGGGATCCGAAGACTCCCAGTGGCGCCCAACAACTTCTTCAACGAGTACATCAGCGACACCAACATTAATTACGACCGACGCACTGGCCGCTTTATTTCAGATGGCAAGACCACCCACGGCGACGCCGATCCGACCGGAGAACCTCCCCACCTACGCCGCCACGAGGACCCAGGGAAGTTCCTTCAGGCGCTGGACGATGCATTCTGCATTCACTCGGTTCCTGTGGTGCTGCGCGGGGATGCGGCGGCGTGGTACGAGCCGCTTAAGGAGCACGGCGAAACGTGGACGGCATTCCAAGCGCGATTCCAGCGCAAATACGTCGGTGATTCCGCACGGGCTGAACTGCTGGTTCAGCTGTTTAGGGAGGAACAACTATCTGGAGAAGGTGTCGAAGGATTCATCCTTCGCAAGGCGATGCTGTTTCGCCGGGTGCTGCCGCACGAAACCAACGGCATTATTAAGCCGGAACTGCGCCGCTCCATGGGCTGCGTCCGTGCCAGGAAGTACGACGAGTTAAAGGAGGTCGCCGTCAACGTGGAGGGAGAAGGCCGCCCGCAAGGAAAGCCGCCGGACAGCGTGCCCTTCAGAGTGCGACCGTATTCGTGCAGTGACGCCAAGAAAAAACTCATATACGAGCAAGTGAACGATATGCTAACCGCGGGCATAATTGAACACAGTGATAGCGAGTTTTGTTCGCCGATCGTGATTGTGCGGAAAAAGGACGGTTCACCGCGTTTCTGCACCGACTATCGGCGGCTGAACGCTATGACTCGCGACGAGGCGTCACCGCTACCGCGCATCCGCGAAACCCTCCGCGATTTCGGACGTGCGAAAGTGTTCTCCACGCTGGATCTGAAGTCCGGATACTGGCAGATCCCGCTGGAACCCGAGTCTCGACCGATGAAAGTAGAGAAATCTGGGAATCGGCCGTGCTACCCCACTGGATTAAAGATTCCTACGCTCCGAAGGAAGCCTTTGTGACCGAGTTCCTGGAACTTTTCCCAATTTTCGGGAATATGTTCGGTTTACGCGGATAGCCCGTGTTCTGATTCGGCGATCGTTTCGGACGCGCGGGCCGGAGATCGGTCCGTTTCTTGACTCTAACTTCTGGCCTTCTGCATTACAAACATGGGGTTCTACAATGACATTTACCACCTATACGGACAACACGCTGTGTTATTAATGAAAAAATGGGCTAACCTTAACACCACATTGGCTAATATGATGAACAGAAGAATTTTCCTTCTACGATGCCGAAGGTCCAATGTTGTACCAAATCACATCAAGAATGGTGCCGCTAACTTAATGTCCCTGATCCATACAATTCAATACAAGGTCAGGGTCAAGAACTTTAAATTTCAAAATTAAGATTACAATTGCGAATATTAATAATTTGGCTTCACTTATCAACAGTACCATGGATAATCTTCAACCATGGGTACATAATGATTACAAAATTTATCTAGATAATTCCTTTAATAAGAAATTTACAAATATTCAACGTAAAAATATTTCTAAATTCAACAACCTAAGGGATAATGCTGTCACTAACGTTTTATTTAATAACAATAACAAATGGTTCGTCAACAATTCTACGGTGGTTGTACGTGATGATATTAAAGATTTCCTGTCATTAGGACCTAAATTCAGTTTAAATTGCTCCCTAGGACTTAAATATGGGTGTGTTACTTGCTGACGTAGAGGACATAATTTCATGTACCGCGGTACACGGTAGAAACAGATCAAGGGCTAAAATCACCAATATCATTACAAATTTTTACATAACAGAGGGCAATAGCAACAATCTAAATTCACCTTTTCAACATATTTTTAACAAAGGTAAATATTTCCTAAAAAGTCATAACAATTCGCTAATTCTTCAGGCTTACAAAGGTAATGTCACTGTAGCAATGAACAAAGACACATATAATCAAATAATCACCGAATTGTTGGATGACAGATCAACTTACGTACCAATAAACAGGGACCCTACGTTCATGTCACAGAAGAAACTCAACGATTTACTTAAAGAGTTGAAAAGTACATATCCGAAGAACTACATAAACAACTGAGTAACATCCAAGATCTATGGTTTACCCAAGATACACAAAATGAATGTCCCACTAAGACCTATTGTGTCGTTTGTTGGCTCTGCCACCTACGATTTGTTTAATTACATATCTGATATTTTAACTCAGTCTCTAGCCAGTCGTACTAATTATAATGTACAGGACTCCTTTGCTCTAGTCGCGGAATTTAATGGTCTTCATTTACCTCAAAATTTTGTGTGTCTCTAGATGTGGTTTCTTTGTTCACTAACGTACCCCTTGATCTCGTCATTACCGTAATTAAACATAACTGGCCTATATTAAAAGAGCATTGCAATTTAGATCTAGATTCTTTCACTTTATGCATTAATTTCATTTTTAACAACTGTTTCTTTACTTTCAATGACAATACATACAAGCAAGTCTTCGGTACACCAATGGGTTGCCCATTAAGCCCCATTGTCGCTCAGATTGTCTTAGATTATATGTTTGATTATATCATTCCTGCTCTACCATTTAACATACCTTTCATTAAAAAATATGTCGATGACATAATCTGTGCTGCATCATTTTAGGTTTAAAAAACAGAATTCACCGTATTGTAACAATAATTTCATTAAAAAAATCTTAAACTCTTGGCCGATTCGTTCGTCAATAATGGTTACCCTCGCGCGTTAGTAAACAGTTTAATATACAATACACGTCGTGAACATCCTGATGTACAGGTACCTGTTGACGAACCAATTGTCTATAAAAGATTACCTTTAATTAATAACATCAGTAACAACATAGAAAAGGTTTGCACTACCAACGGTTTAAGAATAGCTAAATACAGCTTAAAATCTACTAGTAAATTCTTTGGTCATGTTAAAGATCGTGTCCCGATTGGTTACAGATCTGATGTAATTTATAAAATTCCTTGTCTGGAGTGCGACAAATGTTACATTGGGCAGACGTCACAATGGTTAAAGGCACGAATTACTCAACATAAGAGCGACTGCAGGTTGCAGAAGAATTCTTGCTTCATATTTTAGTAAATTTAACCATAATTTTGACTTTGATAATACTTCAATATCAACTTCTCAAAGCAGGTGCAAGCAGCGGATTTTTCTAGAAATGTATTATATAAATAAACGTACCAATTGTGTAAATTTTAGGTCTGACACAAAGCATTTGAGCAACATTTACTCTTGGTTCTTGAATTTCATACCTACTAATAATCCTCTGTTGTAAACTTTCAGCAAAGTTTTTTCACATTTACGTCTTCCCTTCATTAAATTATTTTGACAATTAGTCAGTAGGTTTTACGTTGTCATGTTTCCAAATTTTAAAGGTTGGCAATTGTTGTTTTCGCTCACTCATACATACATCTTTCCTTTCCTCTTCTGTTCATTAGCTGTTTCAAAATGGCCAACAATGTGCGTTTTCGGTTTACGTTGTTTTCATAATTTTCTTAAAAAATGTACGTGGTTTATCAATCAAAACAGTCTCATATTGTGTGAATTTTCTTTAATGTTAACAATTAGCCATTTACATGTAACTCTTATATTATGTAAGTGCAATTTATTTAATTTTTATGACTGTTTTTTCTTAATGCAATTCTTGTAACTTTCCTGATGAAGCAATTAAATTATTGCGAAATATTGAAAAGAACAATCAACTGAGTTTCATTACTAACCGATAGCTGACTGATATATATATTTCTTAACTCTCTCTCTCTCTCTCTCTCTCTCTATATATATATATATATATATATATATATATATATATATTATATATATATATATATATTAGGGCGGGTTAATTTTTTTTTTTGATGAAGCGTATAGCAAAAACGTAATCTATAGGTGATTCTGAGAAATTTTACTCAAGAGACCATAGCTCTAAGTGGGATTTGGAGCCCCACAAAATTTCAAAATATATATTTTTCCATATATACATAGAATAATTTAATTAAATTCGTCATAAAATCGGATAGCATTATAGTAGATTTCTCAATCTGGGCTTGTTTGAAAGGTATTTTTATCACCTTTCAGAATCTCTATTGATACGAATATTTTTTTTATTTTTAGTTTAGATATTAGGAATTTTTTGTCGAAAAATAGCCTAAAATGAACTTTTAACTAATAAATTCTGAATTTTCTTCGATTTTTTTCGAGTCCAACGTATAAATTTTAATAAAAGTGCACTGCCGTACACAACAGAGTTATAAAACTTCATATTGAAGTACATTGGCACATAAACTGTAATAATATAAACTGCCAAAGTTTTTAAATTGGTCTATGGTCCTGGTTTAATGTTAGCTAAATCAACTGGAACAACACCATTCGAAATTGCTTTAGCTATTTGATATAAATATTTAACATCTGTTGATAGTTCGAGCTCATGTTCATGATCCATCATTGCAGGCATATTCTCCAGTGGTATTGGATCAAAATCAGCTACTACCTGAAAAATGAAATGTTTAGATCAATTAAAATGCAATTATTTTATTTTAACTTTATCCCAATCGAAAAAGTAAAATAATGACAATAAATAATGATAATAAATGATGATATTAAATAAAATAAAGTGTTACATACCTGCAATTTCTCACATTCTTGAATAGCTTTGAATAACTTTCCACTTGCTGCTCGTGGTCCACTGGTGACTGTTTTGCCCAATGCTTCATATAAATGACGAAATGGCAGTTCATTGAAATATAAACATATAAATAGCAGACATATAAACCAGTGAATTGGTCTATTTAACTGTTTTTCAAATAATCGTAAACCACCATTTCCTGTTCCAGTATTTGCTGGCTCACCATCACTGCATATGCCAATTAATTGATCAACTGTTAATGTTTTATTGTTGAAAAATTCATTCAGTTTTCTGTGTTTGGTTTTTGCATCTTCTTGACTACCCAAATTTACACATCCAAGTAACTCATTATAGGGCTCTTTCAGAACAACTAAATGCGGTTCTTTTACCATAGTGGTATGAAATTTGTCATTAATTTTCTCTGTAGTTAATGAGCCATTTTTTCTACCATCGAAAGAGAATGCAGTTATGGAAGAATTTGTATGTCGTGTACGAAGCACTGCATCTCTAGATTTAACTTTTTCTCTAGCCACTTTTGATTTATCCATAATAACAAGATTACCATGAACATCTCTAAAATTTATATCTTCGAATAAAGCTGTTGCTAAACATGAAGCGACTCTATATGAAACACCGAATCTATCACACATCATAGCAAAATTTAAGGCATCGTATCTTTGAGTATAATGACCTTGTCTAATTTGAACAGTTGCTTCTGGAACTTCTGTTGTTGCTTCATTTTCATGTTCATCCATGTGTAATTCAGGTGGTTCGTAACTTGGATCATCGGTACCAATTGTAAGTGTTGGTATTGTTGTAGCTACTTCTTCAACGTCTTCCGTATATTCAGGTATTGTGAATTTTCTATCATTATGCTGGTCCATCATAAATTCTTTTAGATGTTCTGGAATCAATCCACACGAGCATTCTGTTGTTTTTAATTTGCAATTACATTTGCCAATATAAAATAATTCGTTTATTGAATCAACAAATGCTTTAAATTCATTTATTTTGTTTCTATGTACATGTTTCTGGTATTATCAAGCAATCCAGTTAATTTTTTTAAAACACTCTTGCTATTAATGATTTCAATATTTAATTTACACCAAATTTGGATCAATTTATCTGTTACGTGAGGAGTAAAAGTTTTATACGAGAACATTTTGTTTTCAAATTTAGCACGATCACTTAAAAAAAAATAATATTTTAAAATGTCACATTTAGAAGGCAAACTAAGATCATTTAAATCACTTGATAAACCAAAAACAACAATATCTTGATGAGGCATGTTAGTCAATCTAGAGTCAAAACTTGTTGATGTTGTTGCTTCCATTTGCGAAGACACCGCAGACGATGTTGATGGTTCTTGATTATCTATCCATAACGTCATTATTCAGTGTTACAAAGTTGTTCAATTGAACAATGCTGCCATTGACGACTTATTCTACAGGTATCAATACAGATTCTGAAAGGTGATAAAAATACCTTTCAAACAAGCCCAGATTGAGAAATCTACTATAATTCTATCCGTTTTTTTGACGAGTTTAATTAAATTGTTCTATGTATATATGGAAAAATTTCTATTTTGAAATTTTGGGGGGCTCCAAATCCGACTTAAAGCTATGGTCTCTTGAGCAAAATTTCTCAGAATCACCTATAGATTACGTTTTTGCTATACGCTTCCTCAAAAGAAAATCGTTCCATACAATTTGACCCGCCCTAATATATATATATAGTCATGATATAAATTATAAATTTAAAATATATGTAGTTATAATTATAATTATTAAAAATTTGTGTATGTACAATATGAAAACGATGTAGCCATGAAAAACACGTACATCAATGTCAAATATTCGACAGTTTTTATATAAAAACCAGATACGCATGAATATTTGAGATTGGTGTCCGTGGAGATGTATAAATAAAGATAGTAATATTTGGACGTTTACAACGGACACACGTGTTTCAATTACGTTCAAAAGGTAGAAGAATCATTACATTATTGGCAATCCAACGTGGGGTAACACACAAATAAAAAGAATTATCATTACATTATTGGCGCTCAACGTGGTGGGCTATTTGAAAAGGATCTCCGATACATTAAGTTAAACGTATCGACTGGAATCAAAGGCCGAAAAGAGAAATAACGATGGATACCAGGGATAGAATTCAAAGGAAGACAGAAGAGGAGAATGCAGAAAGAAGGGAGGACATGCCACCAGAAGGTCATACTAAGGACGTAGATATGATGACGTTTATGCGGAACATGGTGGAGGTAATGCAACAGAAGATGGAAGTAGGACAAGACAAGATGGAATTAATGATGCAGAAAATGGAACAAAGACTTGGAGAGAAGATGGAAGTAATACAACAGAAGATGGAAGAAATACAACAGAACATGGAAGTAGGACAAGCGAAGATGGAAGGAGTGCAACAGAAAATGGAACAAAGACTTGGAGAGAAAATGGAAGTAATACAACAGAAGATGGAAGTAGGACAAGCGAAGATGGAAGGAGTGCAACAGAAATTGGAACAAGGACTAGGAGAGAAGCTGGAAGTAATACAACAGAAGATGGAAGAAGGACAGGAGGAATTAAAACAAGAGCTGGGAGCAAAGCTGCAACAAAACCAAGAAGAACTACTGTTGAAGATAAAAGACGGGAAGAACGAATTGAAACAGGAATTTCAACTTGAATTGACGGGTATTTATGATAAGATAAATAAAAAAATAGTTGTACAAGTTGGTCAATTAGATATGCTTGAGAGAGAAAATGTTGTAATTAAAAATAATATAAATGTAATCATGAGTGAACTAGGGGGAATAAAAGACAATTTAGAAGTGAATATTAGAACTGTTGAGGAATTAAAATCAGCTAACAATCAGCTAAAAGACAGTCAACAAAAATCACATGAAAGACATGGCCAATGGGATATTTATGTGAAAGAGGTTGCAATGATTATTAATAATATATCAAGTACTATAATGAATTATACACCTATTACATTGATGAAGGATGTTTATCCAGATAGACCATGGAAGCAGAAGAAAGAAAATTTGGAATTAGAAGACATAAGAAAGAAATGCAGAAAATGGGTGAAGAAAAGAAGCAGGATGAAGCAGGAATCACATGAAAGACATGGCCAATGGGATATATATGTGAAAGAGGTTGCAATGATTATTAATAATATATCAAGTACTATAACGAATTATACACCTATTACATTGATGAAGGATGTTTATCCAGATAGACCATGCAAGCAGAAGAAAGGAAATTTGGAATTAGAAGACATAATTAAGAAATGCAGGAAACGGATGAAGAAAAATGCAGAGAAAATAAAAGAAAACGTAAACATTTAACATTTAAAATGGGAGAATTGGTAATCGTGAAAAGATTAACGACAGGTAGAAGATGTGATGGACAAAAAGCAAAAATTAACATTACCATATACAGGACCATACATGATAACAGAAATTTTTGGAGATACATATGAATTAATGAACTGGAATAAAGAAGCTATAAAAGGCAGATATAATATCAACTCATTGTATGCTTATTTTATTTGTAAGGATTGAAAGTTAAATACTGTTAAGATTTAGCGTGAATGCAAAATACTTTAAGTATTAAAGGGGAAAATGTCATGATATAAATTATAAATTTAAAATATATGTAGTTATAATTATAATTATTAAAAATTTGTGTATGTACAATATGAAAACGATGTAGCCATGAAAAACACGTACATCAATGTCAAATATTCGACAGTTTTTATATAAAAACCAGATACGCATGAATATTTGAGATTGGTGTCCGTGGAGATGTATAAATAAAGATAGTAATATTTGGACGTTTACAACGGACACACGTGTTTCAATTACGTTCAAAAGGTAGAAGAATCATTACATTATTGGCAATCCAACGTGGGGTAACACACAAATAAAAATAATTATCATTACAATATATATATATATATATATATATATATATATATATATATATATATAAAATGGTACTTATCTTGTATTGTAGTGTTTTATTCAACGACTGACTGCTCATGATACAAGATAAGTACCATTTTAAGTGATTTACAGTCGAGAATTTGTACAATTATATATATATATATTGTAAAGGTCATAAATTAACAGTAAAAGCGTTAAATAAAATAACAGATTTTAACAGCAACGAAATACGACGCTGAGACGAGAGTAGAACTTGTAAATCGAACCGTGTAGAGAGATTCGGCACTGTAACAACTCCATATAAATAATTGAATAAATAAGGATGTTTGTCGTATAATTAAGTTAAGGGATGATAATATAGAATATGTAAATGATATTACGAATAATGTAATTTATAAATTAGACCTCGATATAATAGATTTTACTATATTTATTTAAGTAAAATCGTAAAATATTTGCAAATACACGATATACAGCCGTATTCTCTAAGCATCTTTTCAACTTGTTAAGTTGTTACGACTTGTTACGTATCAATCGTAACAAGTTTGTTACGCAAAGTGGTATTCTGTAAGGTCTGAGTCGTTCAATTTTTGTTAGAACCTAACAATTTATTGAAATGTCGTAACAATTGATAATAAGCTGTTCTTACGTGTGTTATTTGTCATTTGGAAATTAAAAAAACTGGGTTTTATTCTTAAATAGCATCAGTGATAATTTTTAATTATATTTCGCTGTATTAAAAATAGTAAATAAGTAGGTATTTAATATAAAATCGCTTTTGGTTAAAATTTTTGTGTTATTTATTAAAAACATTTTGCGTCATGAATTTGAATGGAGAAATTTTTGTGGCTTTAGTAGATGAGTTAGCTGGCAGTAGAAAATATGCAATAAAAATAAAAAAAATATTATTGTAACCTCACTTTTTAAGGATCATGTTCGAAGAAGGAACACAATTGCAATAATTAAACCACTTTGTGAGTACAAATAAAGTCCAGCATCATATCAAACTACTTCTCGCTGGTTCTCGGATTTCTCGTTTTTCCCCATTGTTAAACTCGCCATGTGCAAACTACGCTACTATTTTTAATACGAAGGGGTTATAAATGTAATGTTGTCAGCGCATGTGAGAACGCTGATGCGGTCAAAATTACTTTCTATTTTTCTTGTTATGGGTTCGTTTCAATTGCGGCTAACAAGTCCCGTTACATAATAGCATTATTGATACGCTTGTTAGGATTTCGTATCAATTCAGTCGTTTTCAAGTTTGTTAGACTTATCAATTGCTACGTAACAATAGTTACAGAATAGGGCAGATAATCGCATGGTCCGGGACGTGACTCACAGCACTTGGTCCGCACGTGGGCGAGAGTCGACTCGGTGTCGATGCAAAATTCGCCTTGGGTTGCTATCACCGAGTTTAGCACGGCATAGCAACCAACTTTTTTAGGGATCCCGATAAATAAAATTCTACGCATGTGACGTCAGGAAAATATTTCAATTCTATACTTCATCGTTTTCTACAATCGCCTAAATTTTCATGCATGTTCGTACCGTTGTCGACTATGTACTACACATCTAGCAAAAGAAAAATAGTTTGTTGAAGGTTATGTTTATGTTATGTTAATACACCTGTTTGATAATATTAACAAATTATCCTTTGCCATACACGAGTTTCTCACTTTTATTAGTATTTCAATTGATAGATCTAAAAGGTAATACAGTAATAAACTTTATTTAAAATTACTCGTATATGCCCCAGATGCTCCCAGTACAAGTAGGTATGTTTCTTGAAATTTACCGTGAAGAAAGGACGAGAACAGATACTCCAATTTAATGTAGAACGTCACTTAATGCATTTACATGAAGCGAGGAACATTGCATAAATCTGTATAGATTAAATAAGGAAAAGATGAACTATTTATTAGATGCCCTGTTCCCACATATGCACATTTCCACGTATCCTCGAGCTGTGGAACCTAAACTTAGAATATTTACTGCTGTACTGTTTTTTGCATCGGGATCCTACCAACGTATACTTGGACAACGTTATTCGTTATCGATGGCCCAGAACAATATAAGTAAATGTGATCAAGAAGTTACTTTGTTGACTCTTCAACACTTGGGCGATAGAGCAATGTAACGGAGTTTTACAATCGAGGTTCAGATGTATTATGTTACGATACAATTCTGAAATGTGATGCAATCGTCATATGATGGTGCTGTGTTTCATAACATTTGTGTGGAGGGTAGGGTGCAAAATATTTCCATTGAAGTGCCAGAAAATAATGAAATTTACACCAGCAAGTTAATAACAATGTGGAAGGAATGCAAGCACGAAGAACATTTTTAATACATATTTTACGCAATAAGTGCCTATAAAAGCACAATGAGAAATATCAAAAACAAATAGTTCTTCGAGTCCAAAAAACATTGGACCCGAGACATCTGCCGATAACCACACAGGAACACATATTATCAATACAGGTATTGTTAATTATTAATTTCAATGGCCACGGTAATTATTGTTTATTTATCTTTTTACAATTTATTAAAATGTAACATATATTTCTCAGGTGGAACACCTGCATTTGGATGCGGGGAGTGTATATTGAGCAACAACAATTTATGACGATTGATGTTGGAACTAACGTCCCATGGAGTTTCATCACATCGAAAAAATATACGGCATTTGGAATTATCCCTTTTTAAAATAAAAACTATTTTATTTACATAAAATAATTGTTGAACAATACAAGAATGTATAATGTACAACGTACAAAATAAGACTTAACGCTACGTGCAGACAGAAGAGTATTTAATACGTCTGATAATGTCAGATAGTGGTCTGGAAGATAAGATTGCAGAGTCTGCGGTTGCTTTTGTTCTTCTGCGGAAATGCGTATGTAATGCGGTTGCTTTGTTCTTCTGCGGAAATGCGTGTGTAATGCGGTTGCTTTGTTCTTCTACGGAAATGCGTATGTAATCCCTCCATTCTTAGAAAGGGACATCATCGGGAAGATGAAGAGACGTTTCTTTGTCTTGAGTTTTTTCTCCGTCCTTTTCGTTCGTGTCTTCTTTCTTCGTCGCTTTTTGACGTTTCCAGTAATATATTTTATACATATACATATTGATTGGAATATTGTAACGTATGTCCACGTTGAAGTGTTATTTTCAGTGTTTATAGGCATCAACGGCAGTCGACGGACTTCTTCTAGGTGCAGCGATTCCAAAGAGATGCTTAAATTGTTTCTTCGTAGTACTTTGGGTGATACAGTTGCATCGTAGATAATTGGAACTCCAACGGATACTTGACTTACTCGTAACTCTTGATTTTTGTACATGGCTGTGCAGTGTTCTGCTTCCACAAGGTATATCCCTTGCAGTTTATGTTCTTCTTGAACAGACGAACAATTTGTTGTAAATGTATATTTTCTTGGAATGAATACTAAATATTGATTTGTCGTTTCAATGTAGGAAATTTCGTTTTCAGTTTCGTGGATTCTTGTATAGGTACAATTTAGGTTGGGTTTGTTCACAACGATGTTTGCCTCACAAGAAGTGGTGATTGGAGAGATCAATTGATTTGCGCAATGATACATGTCCTGTTTTATGCACTTGTCTCTCATAGGAATTATATCACGCTCAGATTGCAACAAATAATATATTTTAGGAATGATTGTATAATATGGATGTAATATTTCGGAATCATATTCATATAACATAGGTGGTAATGGTTGTAATTGGAAAAGTGTATATTCTGTTTCCGAATATATTGGGATATGTAAGAAATACATTATTTCTTTTTCTTTAGAAATGCAATCTATATCAATTATTTGTTCATACTTCAACATATTATCGTATTTAACACGAAATGGCAATAGTAGTAGGTATTTGCCAATTCATAAGCCTCCTCCTGGGACAATGTAGGTCAAGGTCAAGGTCACGGTCCAGGTCACACTGTAGGCAAAACGGGGTAAAGGTCGAGGTCAGTTGTGTGGTCAAGGTCAGTGTCATATTATTTTTTACGATGTTAATTTGACGCTAAATACCAATGTAGGCCGTGACCTTCACCGCGTAAAGATAACTACTATAGTCAAGGTCAACCCCACCCTTGAGCTTGTCCGAGGAGGGATCCACTATAAAGGAACTGCGAGACAAATTTCGTCATAAAGTAAGCAGTTGTTAAGTGTAATAGAAAAATCAAATATGTATCCCTCAAGAAAGTTTATAATATTGGACGTGCAAGGGTTCATGATGAACGAAGACGAATTCGTGCCGAAGGAATTGGCTTCGTACGACAGTGACAAGTGCGTGAGTCACTACGTATTTGAATCAGTCGGAGCGTCTCGTCTTTGTCATGGAAATGTAGGAACACGGCCAATTGGTTAATGCAGAATCACCATTGCATCGATTGGGATGATGGCTTCGTACCGCTATCACAATTCGACAACATCGTCAAATACTTAACACGGAATGTGCAGAGGGTGTACGCGAAAGGGTACAAGAAGGTGCAATTTTTACAGAAACTTGTCCCACTGAACATCACCGAGGTGGAGGTGGGCAAATTTTCGAGAGGATCCCCGATGTGCGCATTTCATAGGGGTAGATTATGTATTTGTGCGCTTGCAAATGTGCATTGGGTTGCATGTAAAGTAAGACCTGAATAAATCTAATGTTACGATAAGTTGTGTATTGATATCATCCCATTGATGTAGTACTACTGTAATATATAGAGCAAAATTAAAAAATCTGCAAATCTGATCCGCACTGAACTTCCCTATACTTTGATGTGAGACCTTGACCTACATTGTTCCAGGAGGAGGTTTATGAATTTGCAAATCAAGGTCGAGGTCAAAGAAATTGTTAAGTTTGAAACGTGACCTTCAGCGTTTTAGGAGGAGGTTTTGAAATTGGTAAATTGAAAAATGTTCAACCCCTCCACCCAAGAAATATCGTTTATAAGCGTGAACGTTATAGCAGTGGAAAGTGTAGTTGCTTGACATAAACTCGAAGTGGTAGTGTCCTTGGAGTAATAATAGCTGATCGTTGAAATATTACAAGTAAGTTGTAGACTATAGTACAATAGAATTTGTGAAAATTTTGATTATGTATATGTAGTGGCAACATCAAAGCAACAAAGTTCCATTCAAACCAACAACCTTCATATGAAGAGAAGTCCTACAACTGATGGATGTAGTCGTTCGAAAAAGATGGGAAAAATCGTGAAAGCACAAAATACCGTACCCATGACGCAAGTAATTGAAGAAGATTTCACCTACGAAGTTGATTTAAATAATTGTGTATTAACACACGCTTTCAACGAAGATGGTTTAGTAACGAGAAGAGAGGTAAGTGAAAATATTTCCGAAAATGTGCAACGAGGGAACAGAGGGCCTCTGTATTCAGAGACAATTTATTTCATAAATAAAAGTCGCACCAAGTGGGTTACCGTTGGGTTATGTTCGGAAATGTTTTTCGAACCCGTTGTGAGAATAATGGGAAAAGGTCAGTGTATCACTTTCAAGGAGCTGGATTGGCAAAACATTTTAAGTTATAAAACATCCATAACAAGCAGCTTTGGATCTCGTGCACCATCCCAATTAACGTTGTGCGGTATAAACATATCATGTGAGTGGATAGAAAATTCTCGAAAGATATTAAAACTGGAGAGAAACGCGGAATGCGTATATTTGGCATATGATTCGCTGCATGAATTGTGGAAACTAGGATATTATAACTAGTCGATTGGAGATGTTAAAAAGTTTGGAGTACAGGAATTACTATGACGACGTGATTAGAGCAGTATGCTCAATGTCTGGCGAAATGAAGCAGAATGTGATAGCTGTCATGAACGGAACGAATAGTGAACAAACGTGCATCACGAAAGAACTCTTAATATATGGAACTGATAAAATATTGTGGGATATTGATCTGTATAATTTAATTAACAAGTAAATGAAGATTGTAACATTTAATGTAGAAAATAACGTAACGCACATAATGTACACATGGGCGTACGCGTACAGGCAGTCCAGGTCGAATAACTGGGAGGAGCAGTATTTGGACAATATGCGATTTAGGGATAGAGTTAAGATGTTATGTAAATTAAAACCATACTTAACCATAGAATTTAGGAAGAAATTATACATGGAAAGATACGTGCATAAATGTAATATATAGAACAACTGTAAATTCACAGAGCATGACTACATACAGTTTTGTTAAAAGTATATATATGTAAATAAATGTTCATACTGAGCGAGAAGCGTTTCATTTCACTTCAATCGTTAAGGTAGTAAATGTGTTAAAGAGTGATAGCGCAACGGAATATAATGTCGAGAAAACCGAAAAGTGGAAACAGTCGACGACGAAATGTCGAACGAAACGGTCGAGGTTTGATTAACAAATTGATAGATAAGTTACCTCTGGAATTACACATCCCAGGATACCAGTTTTGTGGGCCAGGAACAAAATTAGTGAAAAGATTAGTGCGGGGAGATCGAGGAGTGAACAAGTTAGACGAGGCTTGTAAGAAACACGATATCGTGTACGACGCTACTTCAGATTTGGTTACTAGACACGCGGCCGATAGGGAGTTGTATAAAAGAGCAAAGGAACGATTGCTAAGTAAAGACGCAAGTGTAGGTGAAAAAGTATCATCCGCAGCCGTAGCCGCCGCAATGAAAGGAAAAACCGTGCTCGGTATGGGCGTCGTTAAACGACGCTTGAAGGCAAAAGCAAAAAGGTTAGCCTACAAAAAAGGTAAGAAGCGTGGGGGTCAGTTGTCTTTTGAAAATGCAATAAAGATAGCTCGTCAAGCATTAGCACGCAGCGGAGCCAAAACATTATTCCAAAAAGCAAAACTTGCTCATAAAGCGTTAAGGAATCTACGCAGAAACATACGCGAGCCGCGCGGAATAATCATAAAGATCCCGAAGACTGGTGGCTTCCTACCGTTGATACCCTTATTCGCAGCATTAGGAGCCCTAGGATCTCTCGGAGGCGGGGCAGCGGCCATAGCGAAAGCAGTAACGGGCGCAAAATCAGCAAGAGATCAACTGCAAGAAGCAGAACGACATAACCGCGTAATGGAAGCAAAAGCTGTAGGGAGCGGTTTTTACATTAAACCGTATAAACAAGGGTGCGGATTATATTTAAGTAACAATGCAAAAAACTGATAAAGTTACCTCATCATCCATTAACGAACCTAGAATTGAAAAAGTATGCAAGCATGCTAGCAATACCTTACTTTCGTGGGATATATATGAGGAATAAACTTCCAAAAAAGATAAGAAAACGAGAAAGCGGAATTGTCAATTTGGATGATGCGGCTGGCCGAGGTACCCATTGGGTAGCATATAAGAAGCAAGACAAACATATAACATATTTCGATAGTTATGGTGATTTGAGGCCTCCAGTGGAAGTGGAACAATATTTATTATCGAATGATAGGGCGGGCATTATAAATTACAATTACCGCAGATATCAAAAGGATACCGACGTCAATTGTGGTCAATTGTGTCTGGAGTTTTTAACAGATATAACGTACTATCGTAGTACGACAGCGATGGATCGACAGGCAAGTGCATCCTATACGTTCACATTAACAGGTAAATCGTCAGAATTATCCTGTAATTTTAATCCGACAATTTTTTTAAACGAATCACGTAACTATGAATTATCGCTTTTAAACTTCGACGCATTTAATTCTATTGCGAACGTTGACGAAAGCAATAATTTATTATATTATTCCGCCATCGGGCTATTGCTAGAGCCTATGGAGATCCCCGTGGGGACGTACGACGTGGACGACATCGCCGCCTACGTGAATAAAGAAGCCGCAAGACGAAATCATGAGATTAAGGTAACAATAAAAGGGAATCACAATACTCAGAAAACCGCAATAACAAGTTCACTAGATCTCGATTTCACTCAAGACAGAAGCGTGGGTTCTTTATTGGGATTTGAAAAGCGGAAGCTTCGAGCAGGTGTAGAGGAAGTATCAGATAATATAGTGAACATAAACAAAGTAAACGCATTGCAAATATATTGCAATCTGATCAACGGCTCCTACAACAACGGGCAACCGGTCCACGTCCTTTACCATTTTTTCCCGAACGTCCCGGCAGGATTCAAAATAATAGAGAGCCCCCAACAACCTATATATTTACCCGTAACAGGTAATGTCATCAGTACGCTCACAGTACGCGTCTTAGATCAAGACGGTAACTTAGTGAATTTCCGAGGAGAGGAAGTTACTATAAGGCTTCATTTGAGATCAACAGAATAAAACGATGGGAATAGTGTACGACAATCGATACGAACGGAAGATCGCGGGAGGCAAAAGTATAAAGGGAAAGTGAAGAGTCAAGCAATCGACAGTCCGAAACGATCAATTGGGCGGTTAACACGCGCGAATCGTATCTTCTTGAAAAAGTTGGGTTACCGGGTGACAATATAAATGGATATATTAAACGTAACCGACAAAATCAAAGTCGACAATTCGATAGTGAGCTATGAGTATCACTCACATCAACCATTCGGCTCCACAAGTTTCGATAACAACGATGAAATTCGAATCTCCATTCCGGAAATTGACAATTACACGTTACCCAGCGAAAGTTATCTGCACGTAGAAGGTAGTTTACGCAAGATCGGGGTGGACGGTAATGTGACGAAAGATGCCAGTGCAACTGCTCAGCTAATTAATAACCCGGTCGCCTTCATGTTCAGTGACATACGATATCTGATAAATGGAGTGCAAGTTGATTCCGTAAGAAACGTTGGGATAACGTCATGCATGAAAGGTTATTTATCATTCAGTCCTAGCGACGTATTAAAATTGGAGAACGCAGGTTGGTGTGTTGAAAGTGACGCAAGTGATCCAACCAAACTAGGAATCATAAAGGGAACAGCTAGCGCTCTAGACAAGAAAGGAAATTTCGGGTTGAGCGTTCCGCTAAATACATTGTTGGGGGTCGCGGAAGATTTTAAGAAAATTTTGATGAACGTGCGGCAAGAGCTGGTATTGATTCGCAATAACGATGACACGGACGTAATCGTCAACAGCGTCGAGGAGAAAGTGAAGTTAGTCATCGATAAAGTACTATGGAGGGTACCGCACGTAGCAGTAGGACTGCGAGAGCAAGTTGCCTTGACAAAATTATCGGGAAGGAACGTCTAAATGCACATACCTTTCAGAAGTTGGGAAATCCACGAATACCCATCTGTACCCAAAAGCACAAAGCAATCATGGTCAGTGAAAACCGCCCCTCAGCTCGAAACACCGAGGTTTATCATTATCGGTTTCCAGACGGGGAAGAAAGGGAAGATGAAAGCAAACATGGCGAAATTTGATAACATCGGGTTAACCAATATGACAGTGTTTTTAAATGGCGAACGATACCCCTACGACAATTTGAACATCGACTTTGACAGCAATCATTTCGCGGTGTTATACGACATGTACGCGCGCTTTCAAAACTCATATTATTACAAATCGAACGAACCGTTATTATCACCAAGTCAATTTGTATCGAACACGCCATTGATCGGAATAGATTGTAGCTATCAAGCAGAAGCCTTACATAAAAGTGGAGTTGAAATAAGAATCGAATACAGCACAAAGACGGAAATTCCCTACGGAACAACCGCGTATTGCTTGATATTGCACGATAAAGCATTTCAGTATTCCCCACTCACAAAGATCGTTAAGCAGCTCACTTGAATATAAGCCGGCTCAAGTATAAGATGTAACCAGTACCCGATCGCGTAGTGTTCGAGCGACGGTCAAAATGAATCGATCGAAAATGCAAAATTTAATTGTGGATATACAAGGCTTTATGGTGAACGACGAAGTCTTCATGCCGAAGGAACTAGCATCGTACGACAGCAACAACCACATCAGTCACTACGTGTTCCAACCAAGTCACAGTTTTACATTGTTGCCGAGGAAACTTCGAAACACAGCAAATTGGGTCATGAATCATCACCATTGCATCGATTGGGATGATGGGTTCGTACCTACGTCTCACTTCGATCAAATTATTCGATATTTAACGCGCAACGTCGAGAAGGTGTACGTGAAAGGGCGTGAGATGGTAAAATATCTACAGAAAATCGTTCCAACACGCATCATTGAGGTAGACGAACAGATCAGAAAATTGACGGCTGGATCCCCCATGTGTACATTTCACAAGGGCAGAGCTAGTATGTGTGCTCTCTCTAATGTACAGTATCTCAATACTATTGTGCGGAGAAGGCTCTCACCGGTGGAGGAAGAATTGGAGAGGGAAGATTTAGAGTTATAAAGCAGGAATCATAAATCTACTTGGTCAGTTCCCGGCAGCGATGGAGCGATTTGTTCGATTTTTAGACGTGTTCGGTTTTTCATCATTCATGTTACAAAAAAGCTATGAGATATGTCGAAGATATGAAACGGATGGATCATTTGTAAATATTTCATCTACGGATTTAAAGTTCATCCCGCTGACGTATTACATCGAACGGGTGAAGCCTCGAGATTTGGGAAGCGTTTGGATGCGGCTACCACGTTCATATCGAAAGAACGCTGAATTGCAGGTGAACCTTCCATGCTTCGAGCATTACAACGATGATGGATGGGAAACGCACAACGACGGACCGGCACCTTCCAAAAATCAGTGTATTTTATGTAAATATAATAAACGTTAATAAAACTTCATTGAAACATGATAGTCTTTTTATTTGATTGTAGTTTTAGATAGTGCATCAGCAATTAACATATTTTACAATAACAAGGTGTGTGACGTCAGTGCGATGGTGGCATGGGGATCGGTACCGGTGCAACCATGGTTACCGATCCCCGCCACCCGGTGTACTGACGTCACACACCTTGTTATTGTAAAATATGTTAATTGCTGATGATGATGATGGTGGTGGAGGTTACAATAACACGTTTTTTTTTCCATTTGCTCCTTTCTCCAGTGTATATAAATACTACAAAATGTCTGTACGTGCCAGTGTATAAAACGCATTCGCAATGGCTTCGCAATCAGTCGACTCACCAACGTTACCGAAGAGACCACGCATTGGCGTTGATGAATCTCCGGACAATACAACAGGTACCCACTGCGTAACGTGTTACGGCAGTGCTATTATTTTCAATTGGAACAGTAAGTAATTCTTAATGCCATTTTATTTTTAATAATAATCTTTATTTACAGACTTGGGCGCGCCGAATTACATGTGTAATTCCTGCTCGGAATTACACGTTACTGAATTATTTGATCTAATAACGGCAGACTTCAGCTTCGAACATCATAAACTGAGTCCTGAGACTCTGTACAAATTTAATAACGTCCGGTGTTGCATCTGCCACCGCTTAACAATTGAAGTTGACGCGACGAGTGATTGCCGCAAATGCACACCTGAACAAGTTCCACAATAATTATTTCTACATATTGGTGACGGGAATTATATATATAGGTGACGGAATGCTGATGTAGTTGGTCATCATTATTTAAAAGCGAATTATAATCAATTAATCGAAAAGTATTCCACTAATCCTGGCGGGAGTCATTCTTATTTGGTCCAGCCTTCGGCGCATATTGGTATAAATGCTGTGCAAGCAAATGCGCCAGACGACGGTTTGAATACGGTAGCCGAATTTGTAAATGCGTGTGCTTACTGGCTAGTGGAATGTGATTGTACCGTTAGCTGATGATACCGGGGTTCACCCCCCACCCGTAGGAAAAATTTGATCCAAATGGCCCTCAGAACTTGCATTTTTAAGTCCTTCTTTTCTTCAAATGGCCTTGACCTTAAAGTGCAGAAAGTTGGCTGTAGCAATCATGACCGTGGCCGGTCATTCAACTCCTCCTTGGAAGTCGTAGGAAATGTATGACCATGAATGTTTGACCGGACACTCACCTGAGACACGTGGACCGTGAGAGTGCAGAGAGACCTGAATGTTTGACCGGACACTCACCTGACGCACGCGGATCGTGAGAATACAGACACCACAAGTACTCCCATATATAAACACACTACCTTCACTTATGCGGCAGTGCAATTGCAACAATCATCCGATGTGCATCGTGTCATCTTGTGTACAATAGCCTGCGACCGGTGTACATCGAGTGTAAATTGATCTCCACAGTGTGCGCGATAATTGTTTGACGAAGATAAGTTGCTCTAATTATTTCTACGTTTCTCACATGTCCCTCATTGAATGTACGACTGGTTTTACATGAACTATAACGCGATCTTGTGTTACAGCTTCTCAGTTGCAGTGTCCTGGTGTTGGTAATTGCCACAAGTAGAATTTTCCATTTGATAGAAGATTGACGATCCCACCGGGACACGAACGTCATTCAATCTTAGTCGTTGACAAAGTTAATTAGTAAGTGACACCGTTCATATATTGTAATGAAGTAGTTTATATATTTTCTAGATATTGCATGTGAGTGAGCTTTGATTTTTTTTATATTTTCTATGAGAATATGTCTGCGTGTAAGTGTAGCCGTTTCTTTAAAATTATTATGTGTAATTCTGTCCTATAGTTGTTATTCGATTTGCAGATTTCTTCAGTTTTCATCGTTCACGTAGCACCACCGTAAGCAGTAAGTGACCGTTTGTGTCTTTTATATGAGTGCGTTTATATAATTGTAGAAATTGCATGTTTGAGCGACTTCATATTTGTAGATTTGTAGAGCGTTTTTATCTGAGTGAGAATTTGTCTGCGTGTCAGTGTAGGTAGTTATTGCTTTAGGAGTATTATGTGAAATATAATTTTAGTATTCTGTAGCAACTTAGTGCTAACAGTCGTTGGACCGCTTTCAGATTTCTTCACCCAGTTTGGCCACCAATCGCCCTTCGTCCATCGTCCACTGCTAAGGCTACAGCAACGCAAAAGTAAGTTTAACTTTGAGTCACAATAACCGAACTAATTAAATTATGAATCGTTTGTGATAAAGATGTCGCAGAAATAATCCTTGATCATCATCTCACCCCCGTTCGAATGGTATGCCCCCGCGGAGGATGATTTCGACGCCCTCGATTTGGACGCGTTGGAAGAATTTATGATTGCAAATATGCCCGCCCCAGATTTTTCCGAAACAAAAAATAACGAACAGGAGGTCGAACATAAAATTGAAGCATCTCCGCGGTCAACATGTACATCACCACAGCATGTTTCTGAACGATCTACATCAGCAGATGTATGTGTTGGCCGCCGAAGCCCAACTTTACGTTTGAGTTCCTTCACTAGCAGCAAATGTTTGTCTTCTCAACAACGTGCTGCGAAACGAAAATTGCCCGATTCCGTGCACGTTATTGAGAATACCGGCAGCATACCCAAGAGGTATTGAGCGAACAAAGATGCGAATCAAATACTTCTTTGGAGATGATGACCATTTCACAGAGTAGTGATACGCGTGTCGTGACAGTTAAGGAAAAAGTCAAAATTTTATCCAACGTTTGTCTTAAACCCGCACCACTCTCTTCTTGCAAACTTTTACGGGCTTTGCTAACGAAACCGCGAAATGAAACGCTTCGCTCACCTGACCCAGCTCTTCCGCCACCCACGTCAAGATGTACATCAAAGGTACACCTTAACGTTGGGAAACTACCGACAATGTCACCCTTTGTACAACATGTAACATCGAGGGTACCACCAAACAGCGTTAAAGTTGACGTGTGTGCTCCCTCGACGTCTCAGGTTTTCAAACCTTCCACGTCTAGGACTCCATCCACCAACATTAAGGCACATGTTGGTGCCCCTTCGAGGTTACACGTTGTTCCTGACCCCCAAAACGTTAACGTTGATGAGCGTACCCTCTCGACGTCCACTGTGGTCGGACCTTGCACGTCGAGGGGTGAATCTAAGACCGTGAACGTTGACGTTCACCGCTCAACGCCACCGGTGGCATCAGCGAATATGAACGCTGACACATCGTTGACGTTGAAAGCTAACCCGCCCCCTCTACCGAACATTACTTTTTATAATTATTTGGATGCGCATTGTGACGATGGTATCGCTAACATAATTTCTGATGCCGTAGCTACCATTCGGGCCACTTTGCAACAAAAATTAGCTTCTTTGCAAAATTGTTTAATAGATTATCAAGCCTTTAAAAAACTAAGTCGCTCGGTAGAGAATCCAGCTTCAACTAATGCTTTAACTGCTAAGATTGCTGAGGTGGAGGCGATTCTTTCAAACTTAACTTAACTTCCGGCAAAGTTTTAAATTTTTCCGTTAGTTGTCACACTATCGTTTCATGTTGATTTTTTGTTTCAGTGGAAAATCTGAGAAGTCTGTCGCTAGGAGTTGTTAATTCCACGATCGCTAATAAGCGATTTGTGTTAAACCTAGTGGGCGTGCTACCGATCGCACTCCTACTAGAGTTAGTACACCGGTGGACGGACGACTGCTGGAGGCAGATTGAGAAATGCGGGTGCTCAATTATTTGGGATGATAGACAACCCCTGCGGGTGACAGATGTCTTACCGCCTGTGGAAAATTTCGGTAAGAAAATGTCACATCGCACGATCGCGAAAATTTTCCACGGCATCCCAAATGATTGGGCGTTCGAGGTACGTTTCCCTGAAGATACATATTATCTTGTAAGTTTCTTCTACTATGAAAGTAAATTTGGTAATTTATGTCGCCGATGTAATCGACACCTACATATTGCACTGCGAAAGCCTGGGAATGTATTTAAAGGTCAGCGGACACGTATCGTAGCACACCGCGACAACCATCAGATACGGGAACTACTTGCCATTGTTTTAAACAAAAGTCGCTGGTGTGCCATGTGTGTACGCAGAGCTTTATTTACAGTGCATGTTCTGCATGAAAGGGAAGTGTTTGACGCAACCACTTCAGACATGGATGTGAATGAATGAATCAGTGCAATATTTAGGTTCTCTAGTCATTATGAGTTAGTGTGTTCCCACAAAAACTTACACGGTAGTATATCCGTCTTCTCTTTGCCTGTTACTTTCATTTTACCCCTGCTGTTTAATTTTAAGATCTAGATTAAGTTGTACATATCTGTTTATATCGTTGATTATAGATTAATTATACATATATTTATATTATTGATTGTAGCATAGTAATTACGTGTAAGATTGCGTCAAACCAGACGTACAAATGTCTATTGACGTTTCATGTTTTTGATGAGAACGTCGAATACACATATTTTATCACATATGTACACTAGCCTTATGTTTGCAAAAGGGTTCGAAATATATGTACATTAGTTGTTTCGACTGCATATGTTACAACTTGTTATATATATATATATATATGTATATATATATATATATATATATATATGTTATTCGTGGGAAAAACCAATGTCATGTTATCACTATTAACTGCATCTGCTGGTTTGCGTTACCTTAACATATATCTGTGCTGCAGCTCCCTTTATCAAAACAAATACGAATATCTCCGTGGATTATTGAAACTATTGACAGATTGCGGATATGTTGAATGCTCAAATGTGGACGAATTTATTCCACCATCACAAGTCAAAGAATATTCTATCATCATCTTCGATGATATAAATCCTACGGGGCAAAATGTTATAAAGGAATATTTCTCATACGGTCGACATAAAAATGTTGATTGCTTCTACCTTTGTCAAAGCTATAGCGCCATTCCGAAACAACTGATTCGTGATAATTGCAACCTTCTAGTTTTATTTCGTCAAGATTTTACAAATTTAAAGCATATCTATAATGATCACCTTGTGGGTGACATAACGTGGGATGAACTCACGCAAATTTGCAGAGCTTGTTGGAATGTACCTCATGGAATCTTGGTGATTGATCTTGATTGCTCCAAAAATAACGGTCGTTATCGGAAAGGGTTTGATGAGTACATTGTGATTTAAGATCGATCGTATGACTTACGTGTATCAGTGTCCTTCGATCCACCAACGTGGTAACTCATTATGAATATGACGTTAACTCAACAACTAATCAATGCGCGAGAGGACGTGCAACGGAAGATTCGCGCTTTAAAGGGTGATATTGAAGAAGCAAAACTTCGTGCTGAAGCTCACTACGCACCGCTTCAGGAACCACTTAAGGATATTTCAAAAAAATTAGACACAATAAATTTATTAGCAGTCAAGACACCTGCTCATCCAAAAACCGATCATAAAGAGTATTCAGCAAATGTATTCAGCAATCGTGCAACCACGGACGGATTATTCATGGGGGATAGTCCGGTCCAATTCGACGGTAAGAAAATAATAATTGGCGGATTCACCTAGGATGGTTCACTGGGCCTGTATGAACTCCTATTCAAACAAGCGCCAAGTAAATTCTCACTTCAAGACATGCGCGATTATAGGGAAATTATACGACGCACACACGCAGATGGCGAAATCGCCGAGGACTACGAAAATACAAAATTCACAGAAATTCATCCGATTTTGCAAAATAAGAAACCGTTGGTGCATTGGGCGAGATATTGGCCTAACCCTACACATACCGGTGGAGTTTTAGAAAAGCATGTGGTGCCTGGTGCTATTAAAGAATATGAATATTAATGAACTCGTGGATAGGTTGCGTTTATTGATCGTATCTCAGACGGCGGGTCATACAGGACATCACAACGAAATAATTTCCATAATTGAGGAATTAAAGGAGTCGGAGGTTATCCGATAGATCTGCATATAACAGTCATTATGTACTAACAACATCAGAACTCAGTGTACGATAGAGGGTGTAACATGTCACTCAATCGATTCGGTAAGCATGCTCATGCGACAATTGATAAATTCGGACAATCCATCCACGAGCACACTATAACCGAACATTTTGCGAAACCGGAAGTGATTAAGCTTCTTCGCCAACCCATAATTTTCAGATTGTGTGGGGATGGTACCACCGACCCTGATAAGGAATATTTTCAGATCCAGAATATCCAGAATAATACTTTTACGAAGGTCGAATAAAAGATGTGAGAATGACGAATAATGTTCAAATGTTTGTCAACTCCAGGGAACTGACGACAGTCAAGGGGGCTATGATTAAACGAGGTGACCTCATTCGATGTAAGAATAAGTATCCAAAATCAAGAAGTCCATTTTCTGTTGAATTGTTACTAGAACACATGAGATGAAAAACGTTAAGCGGGATGTTGTCAATGAACTTCATGCTCCTGCCAGGAAATATTTCAGGAGGCGAAGAGTAATAATTAAAGGTTTTAATGATTTGTTCCAAGCCGATCTTGTAGAAATGATTCCATACGCTAACGAGAACAAAAACCACAAATACATTCTCACAGTTATTAACGCTTTCTCCAAATACGCATGGGCTTTCCCGCTGAAAAATAAAACAGGTCACGAGGTGACTAAGGCGATGAAAAATTTTTTTGGATAAACCGAACAATATACCTAAAAATTTGCAAACGGATCATGGTGTTACAATACGGCATTAATCACTACAGTACTTATTCCACGTTAAAAAGTTCTATTATCGAACGGTTCAACAGAACTCTTAAAGAGAAAATGTGGAAGGAATTCAGCATGCAGGGGAATTATCAATGGTTGGAGTTACTACCTACATTGATACATAATTACAATAATTCTGTGCATAGGACAATACGTATGAAACCTATTTCCGTGAACCGACGAAACGCTTCAGCTCTTCTGAAAACAATGTTCACTTCACTTAAAATTGTCGATCCCGCCACACCCAAATTCGCAATAGGACAACACGTTCGAATTAGTAAACATCGTCACGCTTTTGCGAAGAACTACACACCCAATTGGTCCAATGAAATATTTACCATAGCGATCGTTCAAAATACGTTCCCTCGCACTTACATCATCGTGGATAGCAAAGGGGAATTAATTCGTGGAGGCTTCTATGAACACGAATTACACACTATCAAACATCCAGACGTGTATTTGGTGGAAAAAGTACTTCGTCGAAAAGGAATCCGAGCGCTCGTCAAATGGTTAGGGATGGATACCACTCATAATCAATGGCTTCATGAAGACAACGTATTGTGATAATTGATTAACGTCAATAAACATGCTTTTATCCTTATAAACATTTTTTATTTCATAACCATGTACAATGATAATAGATCCATAAGCTATATATTTGTGTAGTAGTGATACAGTGTTCTGCTAAAAATCGTAAACTGTGATATTTGCAACAATTACATACATAAGTTCATTCCAACATTTTTCAAGAACTATTACATCCAATACAATAGGTATAAATTTATTATGATATGACACTCTTTATAGATCTTCAACCGCTGCTTGGAACAGTTGTAGTAAATTATCAAGCCGTTCTTCTTGACGTACATCAGCGATCGTCTTATGACCCCACGCCAACGTATGACAACCGTCCTTCATTATGAATCGTTTGTCATCCTTCGCTGATAGGGCCACCTTGTTCTTCAATTCGGTGTACACTGTGTGAAAGGAAGATCGAAACACATACATTTGTTTAAATACCAACCCACCAGCTTCAACCACTCGTTTGTAATCCGTTACGCTTAAATCTTTCTCAATAAAATATCGTTTGACACCTTTAGCTTTCTTGGTCAGTCCATTTAGCGATGTCACGCAATACGCCTTCGCTCCAGTTCCATAAAATGATGTTAGTATAGTGTTCGGATATTCGTCTTTCATTTTTCCGACGACGGATATCCCCCGAGGGATGTTGTGCATATTCGGCACGGTATAATTTGAAGTATCGAACATGTCGATATTTTCTTTTATATCATCGTATACATTATCGGTGCAAATTTCCAAAATTAAGGAATCGGTGTCAGTGTATAATAGGGACATGTTCGACCCGTACTTCTTTTTTAAAAAATTATAAAAGAAATCATAAATTACTATTTTTGATAATTCTAACACGCAAAATCCAACGTATATTGGCTTTGTGTATTTTACTTCCACGACTTTCATTTCTATAGCTGCCAGATTCTCGCAAAAGATTTTTGATGACTTGAAGCTCGGTTTGGCTATTAACGCTTCCACGCCAGGCCTTCTAAAACGACTTTCCCAATGTGTTACCAATCGAATTTCAACCCTATTTTCGACATTCTCCATTGTTTTCCCGAAGACTATATTATTCATCGCTTTATAATGGTTTGTTTCGAACTCGTTCTGAGCATTTTGACGTTTTGCTGAATTAAAATCTATGTACTTTCATCCATTCTGAATGTCTAAATTTTAAAGCTCTATGTATTTTCTTAACCCGCAAACCATTTTGTAGACATTGTTTTAAATTTGCATAATGAATTATATAATTTGATTTGTCATTTAAATTTGCTATTAATTTTGATTGTTTTGAATTACCGACACTTGTTCTTTCAGGACAGAACGGTAAATCATTGTGCTCGTCGTGCACATTTTCAGGGTATTCGAGATCCACCTCAAATACATATCCAATTTCTTTATCATCTATATTGTCCATATCTATCGCATTTATTTCAGCTTCTGATAGCCACATGAAGTCACCAGTTGGTAATTTACATCGCATCGCATACCCGTATAGATTGGTAGCATCTAAATATAAAATATATTTCGATGGTTTTCCGTCATCATAGTCTTCGAGAAATTTATTATTTGCTACAGCTGATCGCTTCGAGCACATACTAAGTCCGCCTCTAATCCCCTTCTTGAAAAAATGTAGCATATCAATATCTGTCAACAGCTCCAGTTTGACACGTGTCATTCGCAATAGAGCGTCCCAACCAAAGCCGGGCGCTGTAAAGTAGTGGCACGGGTCTAATTTATAGAATTCGATACATATCTCCCTAAAATTCTCAAAAATATCCGCAAGCAAGAGAACATCTGATTTTAGATACACATCTGCATAGTCTCCCAACGTTTGATAACCGAAAGTATCCCACACCTTTCTGGCGCGAGCGTAATCATCTTCGGATACATTTTTGGCGGTTAAAGCATCGAAAAAGTGTTCATGCTCCGGCAGCATTGGATACTTTAGCTTATCGAAAGAATCTAAAAACGAATACGGAAATACTCCCTTTTGACGCAAAAGCATAAATTTTATTGGATCATCGAATTCCTTCTTAATTTCGAGACATTGATCGTCTTCCAAAAAAGATCCTAACTTTTGTAGGGAACATGCCATAAATCGGAATGAATCAACAAATCGAAGTTTCATAAACACTTTGCGTTGTTTCCCTTTTGCATCTGTGGTTTCCCCTACGTGCACCTTTTTGGAGAATGTTATATACTTTTCTTTATTTTGCGCTATGACGTCAACTTCATCTTCATTCAATGCAATGTTTTCACCAACATGTGAGTATCATAATTCGACAAGTTGTGAAAAAATATCGGTATAAACTTGGGTATTTGATAATTTACGTTGCAGATTGAATGGGCTGCACCACGATATGTCCCCGTTAGATGATCATGATCGTATACTTTCTGATTTTTCTCGGTGATTATTTTGTCACAAATATGACACACCAACGTAGCATCGTGTAGAAATTGCTCCAAAAAATCTAACGGAATCATTTCCTTGGTTTTACTTAAATGCTTTTTATATATTTCGGTCACATCGTTTTCCAATTTCGCTATAAATTCGTTTGCTGCGTTTGGTCCACGATAAATTTGAAATTTTGAAAGCGCATCATCGTATGTGCATTTAATAAAATATGCGAATGCGTATGGCTCATGTTCAAAACATTTCTCAGTATATGATTCATTTTCGTTACGTACTCTTTCTTCCCTGTTTACAGGCTTTAAGAGTGCCTCAAAATCGGCATAAATTACGAAAGGTAATTTCATTTGTTTTTCGAAATTTTCAAATTGCAAAATGTTTGCCTTCTCGACGTTTCCATATTTATTAATTTTTAAATCAGTGGTCGGTACACTGGCCTTCACTTTAGTACAATCGTCGCTTTGATGACGTATCAACTTATCTTCTGACGTAAAATATATCAAACACCCGTCGCAAATAAATCTTTCGTGTCCATTACGGGACGCTTGCGAATTGACAAGCCGTGATAAATTTTTGATCCAGCAGTAATGACTATTGCCTATATTATCCGTTATTAATAACAAATTCACATGTCGGAACCCTTTCTGTTGACAGATATGTATTGTTATAAAATCATGGATCATTTTTCCCCGTTGAACCATGAGTTCAATCCGTATACGTTTATCGATATACCATTCTGTTCCTCAAATTTGGGTATGTTTTTGATACTTACGGGAAATTCCATATTGTCGAAATTGAGACAAGTCGTTGAAAAATGAGGGTACGACGATGTCCGTTGTGGTTGACCGGTGGGTTGGTACATGGCGGATGTCACCGCCCAAGCGAAACAGCAATTGTCCTGATTTTGTATGTTGATTACAGCTTTCTTTGCTTTTATGCAACCTGGTAACTCTATATAACTGGATGCCCTCGTAGGATTATATTTGTTGCAGTTCACCTCCATATACAAAATTTCCACTAGCGCCCATCCTGTAACATTTAGATAATTACTTCTCTGTTTGTTTATTATTATTTTTTTTTCTTACCTGAATCCCTTTCTTGAAATTCCGACATTTTCGTTTTGATTTCCTCGATAAATTCCTCATAAATTTGGTACAAGCCTGACGTCATCGTTAATATTTTGTTTCTGGTGTTGAAAGATTTTATTTCGGAGTCGTCCTTAGTGTGTAAAAAATATATGCCGAAACATCCTAAATTTACTTTCAGGCTGCCATGCATATGTAGCACTGACAGCAATAGAGCCACGACTTTTTCTCTTATTGCACTCGCATATTCAACAATGTCCACTTCATGATCACTTCCAGTTACTCGAAAACTTGTGATTCTATCACCAAATGCGCTACCTATTTTTTCCACTCCATCGTCAATAATTACAAAGGCGTTACGCTTGTGGTTGTTGCTGCGTAGGTGGGCCGAATAGCACTTCTTGTTTACATACTCGTTACATATGGAACACAATGTGGCATTTGACGAATGTGCCTCGTCAATTTTCTGACGTTTGCGAACGGGTGAAGTCTTGTCCACAATGGTCACAGGTCAACATTTTCAGTTTTAGCAGAACACTGTTCACTACTACACTTCACAACTGCTTACTTTATGACGAAATTTGTCTCGCAGTTCCTTTATAGTGGATCCCTCCTCGAACAAGATCAAGGGTGGGGTTGACCGTGACTATAGTAGTTGTCCTTAAACTGAACTAAGGCTATTCGCGGTCAAGGTCACGGCCTACATTGGTATTTAGCGTCAAATTAACATCGTGAAAAATAATATGACACTGACCTAGACCACACAACTGACCTCGACCTTCGAATTGACCCCGTTTTGCCTATTCCTATGCTTTGACCTCGACCTTGATTTGCCAATTCATAAACCTCCTCCTGGAACAATGTTGGTCAAGTTCAAGGTCAGGGACATGGTCACCCAGTGTGACCTGGACCGTGACCTTGACCTACATTGTCCCAGGAGGAGGCTTATGAATTGGCAAATACCTACTACTCTGCGAGAATTAATTTCAAACGATGTAGAGTTATTTTAAAATCTCTGAATGATTTATGTCAAGCTGATTTAGTTGAAATGATACAATTTTCAAAAATTAATAAAGGTTACAAATACATACTGGTTGTAATCAATTGTTTTTCAAAATTTGTATGGGCGTTCCCGCTGAAAAATAAATCGGCGATTGAGGTTAGCGCAAACTTAGAAGACCTTTTCAAAACTCAAAAGATCGATAACCTTCAAATGGACATGTGTCGAGAATTCTTCAATAAGCAACTTTTTACATGACAAGGAATCAACCTTACAGCTCTCGAACAATACGATATGCTTCGAATATGCAAAAAATTAATTATAAATTAAAAATGGATTTTTAAAAGATATCTCAATAAAACATGTAAAATAAATATCAACGTTTTTTATTTATTCATAACATGATATTTTTGTGAATTAAAATCATCGGCACCGTCGTCAAAACGAAATTCTGCTGTAGGCAGTGGTTCATTTTTTCCTTCCTCTACAATAACGACATCATCATCATCATCATCATCACCATTCTCCAGCTCATGATACAAACGTTTCTTTGTTTTGTTGCCACCGGCTTTCAGCGACAATTGTTGTTGTTGTTCGTTTTTGTTTGCAAAAAATTCTAGTGTTTGTATGTCCTCTTCGCTACACATCGCCATTTCAAACCGGGTCATGACGTCTTCCAAATCGTTGATATCGTCATCGTTATCGAGAGCGACTCTAAAATATTTGACAGGTAAAAAACGATATCTGAACGTCGAGGAACAAAACTTTAACGTGAACCGAAAACACGGACAGGAGCACAGAAAATTTGCACACCAGATCATATAGTCCAAGAGATAGCGACCAAAACACCGGCTGATCGGAAAGTGGCTGGAAAAATTATATAATGTTTTCGGACCAACATTATATAATTTTTCCAGCCAGTGCATTTTACGAAAACCGGAGACTGCCAGCTCGGACATCTTGCGTTCGACAATTAAAAAAATTTTAATTGCCTTTTCGAAGGTCGAAATCCGGCTGATCGGAAAGTGCGTCAAAATTTGTGTACACGTAGGAAAAACATCCCTAAAAAATATTGTTGGTGACTCGAAATCGGTTGTTAACTGGTGACTGCCAATCAAAAAGTACCCTTAAAAAATGTGCAAAATCCGACTCATCGGAAAGTGGATGAAAATCGGATATTATGCCAATGAACGCTTTTAAAAAACATTGTCGGGTGACTGCCACCTCAAGTCCCTTGTTTTCTGATGACTGCCAGCCCTCAAAGTTCGCTCTGCGTCGCGCGCCGGCCCTGACAGTTCGCTGTGCATCGCTCGGCCCGGCCGGTTCGTAGAATCGCTCGGAGCAGATTATGCTGTCTCCTAAACTGGTTCTATTCTCAGCGTTATTCGAATGAAAGAGAATCGTTCTTTTCAGTTTGTGCTTCGAACGTATAATCGTCGCTCGTTGCAAAATGAGCGAAGAAACAAATGTTTGCATTTTTTGTGGAAAAGAGGACGGAAATGTTATTTTATTTACCGAGTTGAGTTTGGCAAAGTGCGATCAAATTCTTCAGTGTCGGAAAAAGCATAATTTGAAATTCAGTGCCGCGAATCTTCCGCAATCAGCAAACTCGACTAGCGGTTACCATCGAACATGCCGCGTTAATTTCTTGGCTTTGCAAAAGAAATATAAGGATGCAACCTCCCGTCATACCGGATGATAAAAAGTAAGCACGTGAAACTATTTTTTGTTATAATGTAAAAATATCAATTGATTAAACAGCAAAAACGACTTTCCCTTTGTTGCAATTGTCCCCTCCGTCGCGTCGTCATTGACTGACCTTCGCTCGCGTAACGAAGTAGTGCTCATCTTTGCCCATCATCTTCATCATTGCAGTCATGACGACGTAAAAATGCAGGGCTGCGTTAATGACGATCCATCAACTTCAGGAGTTTCACAGAGCAACGAAACTGGAGGCAGTGAGATGGGCAATGTTTGCTTCATTTCAATAAGTCGAGGGTCACAGTAAAAAGTAAAATACGTTCACTTTTGACGACTTCGGATAAAGACCTTTTGGATCAACTCGATAAGGCGGCTGAATGCTTGGGCGACAAGGAAACTCAACGTAAAATAGATAGGTGTCGAGCTCTATCTAGCTTTAAGTACCATAATCGTTGTAGGGCGTAAATCCTGAACAAACAATCTAAGCAACGCGAGTCCTTCATGATGAGAATGCTTGGCATATCATACGAAAATTTCATGCAATTGCTTTCGAAGAAATTTGCGCCCACGTTAACGAAATTATAAAAAATAAGACGATTTGCTACGTCGAGTCGCTTACAAAATTGTACAACGACAATATTGCAACGCAAATACACGAGTGTAATGTAAAAGTAAGTTTTTCGAAAATCGAGAGCAACAAGTTGGAATCAAAATTATTGAATCGGTTTGCTGGAAAAGTAGAAATCGCTTATTTGAGGAAGAAACAAATCGTCCAACCTCGAAACATTGTCATTCCTGATAACTTCACCAACGAGTCGTTGGATAAAACTGAATTGCTAGAAAGTGCTGCCATTTTATTGAGAAACGAATTTTTTCTAACGAAAAACGAAAGCTCTCAGATACTATCAACGCAACTGAACTTGCTCGCGGAGAATACTCGATACCCGAACCCCTAAAGGTTTTTTACGACACTCTTTTGAGCGGTGGAAATTTACGTAAGCGTTCTACTGAAAAACGAAAAAGATTGACTAGCTCTATGCTCAAGCTGTAATTTTCGGAGTGACAAATGGTCGAATAAAACCTGCGAAACATCTGCAACTTGGGGCTGCGTTAAAAAGTTTGACCAGTAGCAGGAAGATCATAGACATTATGACCCGTTATGGCCATTCATGTTGCTATAGTATAATTGAAGAGATCGAGACCAAGGCTGCTATTTCCTCAATAGAAAAAACTCAGATTTGTGCCGAAGGCATAATCAAGTCTTCTCGTTTATGCACCGAATTGGCTTTCAATAATTTCGATCGTTTTGTAGGCAGTATGACTGGGAAAGAGACTCATGACACTGTTGGTATAATATACCAAAACATTGCTGAAAATGAATTGGAGGATAGGGGTAATGATAACTTGCGACCCAGTTATACATGAACTGGAAGAGTACTCGAAGAGACCACGATTCAATGAAACCCTTTCCTTTAGATTCGCTGTTTCGTTACGCTGCTTCGAAATTCGGTCACTTGTGACTTTATGCCACGTAGTTGGTATTCCGAAAACGCCAATGTGGACGGGTTTTCAAACTCTACTTCATGTAGACCTATTACCCATGCAAACGGGGTCTTATATGACAACTATTAATGCGTCCCCGACTAATAAGTCAGTCGTGATAGAGACTATGAAACAGGCGTTAAAAGTCGCTGACGAGTGCAATCAAGATTTCATACAAGTTGCCTATGATCTCGCCATTGCAAATTCAGTCGTTGGAAAGGCCTCGTTTTGATCGTTTGTTTATCCATTTCGGCACATTCCACATCGATCTTGCACGATTGATTGATTGCACGATCATAGCAGGTGGTTCTCTCTTGGGGGTTCATTTCCGGAAAACACTACAACAGGTGCAAGAGAATGCATACTCTCTTAAGCCTCGTTCTGCAAACTTTGGACTGGGAACAATTCTTGAGCACTCTTGGAATTGACATTTCGGAGGTATCAGAAATATATGGAGCTCTGAAAATCGTCACTTCCTCCACAGAGGCGGTAAACGAAGTCCTCGAAAATGCGCAAATCAAGAGGTTGTTGCAAAAATATGAAGAGTATGTCAATGATACATTGAGTGGGGTTCATGGGTGCACTGCGCAGTATTACATCATGTACGTCAAACTTATTGAGCATCACTTCGTACTACAGGCAAGCGTTAGGCGTCGCAATTACGATATGATCTCTACGTACTCTCTTTGATAACCAATCTCTTTTTCGAGTTTGACCAGCAAAATTACGCTCGATGGGTGACTTGTTATCACGACAGCTTGCTTCAGGTCTCGTTGTCTTGTCCACGACTTGAAGAGATTATGCGCCAATTTTGGCATTGGCGTGAAAAGGACTTCAAAACCTCAATCCACCCAACCGATCGATTTGATTTTGGAACAGACTATTAATCTCGACGCCGCAAATTCCATGACTGGAATTAGTCATATGACTAATTCCATCGCTTCAAGACAACGCTGGTGCAAGACCCACACTTACAGAACAACGGTGATCATAAATGTAATGCAAGATCTGTCATTGACAAAAAAGCAAGACGTTTCATCGGATGTACTGTGCACATATTTTAATCAATTTAATATTTATTTACACTTGCAAAATAAAAGAAAAATTATGCCAAAGTCACAGTACAGTCAAAAATTTCGTCAGGCTTGGTTGAAAGATCCCATCTTCAAAGATTGGTTGGTAGCCATTGAAAGTACAGCAGGCACCGAAGCAAAATGTAAGTTTTGCTCGACAATCCTCACCAGTCGGTATGCAGATCTGAAGAACCACGCCGATTCAAAAAAAGCACAAGACTAACGCTATCAATTTCTTGGGGAAACCTTCAGAAGGGAGGGTTCAAACAAAAATTCCCTTCGTTAAGGAAGACACTTTGGACGAAGCCAAATCAACTGAAGGAAGGTTAGCACTATTTGTAGCACAACACACATCAATTCATATTATAGATCACTTATGCAAAAATTGCTTTAAAAAATGTTATTCCTCAACATATTTGCAAATGCATTGAACAAAATGCAGTAATGTGATCAAAAATGTATGGGCACCACATTTTATGAAGGAACTGTGTGAAGATGTGGGTGAAATGCCTTTTAGAATTTTATTAGATGAATCTATCGACCGATAAATACTTAGGGTGTCATATATTTTAGTTTAAAGAGAAAAAAATTATTAATTCTTTTCTAGATTTAGTTGAGCTTGAAAACGCTAGCGGCGACGCAATTGCTGATGCCTTACTCGTAGTGATACGAAAATATAATTTGAAAATAAAAAAATGGAAATTTGGAACAGACAATGCATCAGTAATGGTGGGAATCAATAATGGGGTTTACAATTAATTAAAGTTGCATGCCCCCAATTTAACTTTAATTACATGCGCATGCCATTCACTGCAGCTCGCTGTATCAGCGGCCGCTAAAGAATTTTTACCGGGAAATTTTGAATTTTTAATAAGAGAAACATATAATTGGTTTTCGTATTCAAGCTTAAGACAATCTGCTTATAAACAATTATTTAATTCAATAAATGAAGGACAAGATCCTCTTAAAATCACTTCGGTGTGTGCAACTCGGTGGCTGTCTATCGAATTCATAATCAATGGCTGAAAACTCATTTTGGGTTTGTTAAGGACAAAGAAAAATGTTATACCGCGCAAATTTTGATTGAAATGTACAACGACTATGTGAATTACGCGTACATTTCATTTCTCAAATCAATTTTAGGTGATATTCAGAGGGCTAATAAAGCTTTTGAAGCAAAAAAACCTGATTCAGCAAAATTGTTAGAGGATCTTACTAAATTGTTGGACAGCCTAATCCAAAAGATTACAACCCCAAATTCAAAGTTCCGATTATTTCATTAAAATATTGAATTGTTTGTAGTACACAACAGCTATCTCGGATACTTATTTGAAACTAAAATTAATGAAATGAAACAATCTGGATTTATAGGATGATGTAATTTTGCGCGGTCGCTGTGTTCAATTTTTAATTAAATTAATAAAAGAAATTACACAAGGATTGCCTGATAACGTGGACGTCTTAAAACAAATTTCGGTATTTTCTGTGAATAATACTCTGCGAGTAGTTAAGACCGAGTTATTTAAAATATTAGAGCATTTGGAAAAATATCACTTTAACAAAATGGCAAAATACCACAAGTACAAATGATTTTTGGTCTGAAGTTCTTTCCTTTAAAGACAGCAATTGAGAAAATCCTTATCAAGAATTAGCGTTATTAGCTTTATCATTTTTGGTATTGCCTCATTCTAATGCCGGTGGAACGGTTATTTAGTCAGATGAATCTAATTAAATCGGAATAGAACAAAGCTTCCGATGCTAAGTGCTATTTTGTCTATAAGGTCAGGGATGAATCGGGCAGAAATATGCTGTTATAATTTGGAAATATCCAGAGATATTTTAGGACAAATAAAAAACAATGCGACATATGAATCTATGGATTGCGAGGACATTGGGTTAGATCCCGATTTTGACATTTTTTCGTAGGTAGATACCTATAAGTTCCTACCCAACTTAATGAGGTATGTAGATCAATAAAATGTTTAATAGTTTGTTATTTTTATGTTTACGTCTTAAGCATAATAATAATTACATATTATATTTTATGTCCATTGGACAGATAACTATATGTCTATTTGTTTGGGCTGTTTAGTTGTTTTTGTATTGCAAAAAATTAAATTGGAAATTACGAAACCAAGTGCTGCTTCATTTTAGGGAATTTTAGTAGAATTCTGGTAGATTTCTTTGAAGGAACTAGTGGAATTCAATTTCGAACCGTTGGCAACACTGGTTGCATAGAAAGCGATTCATTGTGTGCGTTATATTTAGGGAGTTTACGTGCTCCTACACAGAAACTATTGCCACGATACAAAGAGTATCTTGTTAGGAAGTGTTTTATTACGACAATCAAGCTACAGGCGATATCGATGTATCTGTGCCGCGTGTGTGTGACGTACAGTGCGGGTGGCGGGGATTGGTAACCATGGTTTCACCGGTACCAATCCCCATGCCACCATCGCACTGACGTCACACACACGCGGCACCTTGTTATTGTCAATATGTTAATAGCTGATGAAGGAGGAGGTGGTGAAGGCCACAGTTAAACGTTTTTTTTTCAATTTGCTCCTTTCACTCGTGTATATATAAACTACAAGATGTCTGTACACGACACCGTATAAAACGAAACCACCATGAACTCCTCGCCTACCTCGCCCAAACGACCACGTATTGGTGTAGATGAACGTCCGGACAACACCACCGGAACTCAGTGTATAACGTGTTACGGCACGGCAATAATATTTAATTGGGATAGTAAGTACAATTTATTATTGGGTTCTTTAAAATAAAAACACATCTTTCGTTTCTAGAACTTGGCCAACCGAATTATATGTGTAATCAGTGTTCCGACCTACATGTAACAGAATTATATGACGGCTGATTTCAGTTTTGAACACCATAAGGTGAGCCCGGAAACATTATACAAATTTAATAATGTCCGCTGCTGTGTGTGCTGCAAGTTAACGATTGACTATCGACTGCAAGAAGTGTTGTCCGGAGCAAAAATAAATCATTTTTATTATATCGGTGACGGCATATATATATATATATATATATATATATATATATATATATATATATATATATATATATATATATATATATATTGTACTGTTATTTCAATATAACAGCACAATGTGCAGAAAATAACGTAATAAAACATGTAATAAAAGAAAATCTATGTTTCCGCAGACTGCGTAATGTTTATTTCAATCTTTACAATATTAAACACAATATACAAATTAAAACCTAAAAGATTTCGAATATTATAGCAGCTTATGCATTGATGGTCGACTAAACTAAGTGAAAGTAACATTAAATAAAGAAAATTGTAACATTTTATGTATAAGTATAAATAGAGGTTATGTCAATCGTTATATCTTGTATATCGGAACAAAATTTGTAGCCATACCTTATAATTCGTAAACTTCGAGTCCAAAATACATAGCACTAAATATAAATATCCATTACAATCACGGTAACCGCGTTAGTAACAATATTTTACCTTTTGGACCAATGACGTGCCTGTCGACCAGGTAACAAACAATATACTATCGGAAATAACAAGGGACGAAGAAGAAGACTCCGAAGAGCGTCAGTCGCGTCGATATCGCTCCAGAGCATAAACGAACATTTATTTATTTCAACCCTCTAAAATAAAAGTAATTAATTAATAAACTGTAAGACTAAGTGTTAAACTCACCTGATAGTGGAAAAATCGATAAAAAATCTATATCGGATCAATATAACCTCAAGTGACCAACGGTACGGAAATCCTAAAATCTTCAACGGGGACCCGATCCGGAAGGCCTAAGTTGAGCTCCAGTACCCAGCTGCATCGGAACGTTGCAACTTTTTGGCCGATTCTGCGTCATTCCAGGAGTGCGTTCGGAAATATCGCGCACAAATTGTAACAGGTCGGAAATAGAATTTAAGAACTTACACTTTTGCTTAGTTAAATTATTATTATAAACACGTTCAATTACATCACCTATACCTATTTAGTTGTTAGAATAAGTTATTGCGCCGTAGTTAATATTGCGTACGTGACCGGCCAAGCGTCTGTTACCCGCTAGCTATTGCTTAGCAACGTAAACTGTAAAATATCTGGTCAATTGCAGATACCCCTATAAGGAGAATTACATGTTAAATAAATAGATCGATTATCAATATTTAAATTGACTGCGTATTTATTCGAATTCTTCCAACCCGCGGCGTCTCCCCGAGATTAAGAGTACTCTTCTATGCTCTCAAATAACACATATACACCCACATATTAACGATAAACACAACATTACACGTTACATACACACACACAACACAACAATATATATATATTGCTGTGTTATTTAACAAGCAGTTAATTGGGAAATAAAAATAAAAGTTAAAAACAATTAAATGATTTTAAAGGTGACATGTCTGACGAAGCCACAATCAATTTGTCGTCCCCCGCCATGTCAAAGTGGGCGGCAAAGATGAAAAAGGAGCTCTTCGGAACGGACTCCGAGGTCGAGGACACCGAATCGCTGCCTCCGACGCCTGGAAAGTTCCTGGAGGCCGTACTACGCCCTGAAATACCGGTGATGACTGCAAAGGATGTCGACGAGTGCATCTTGGCGGCGGTAAGGCCTTTGCGAAGACCGGTACCTATAATCGAACAGACAACGGGGTTGATTTGTTCGATTCCCTGGGAACGTCTACGTGAGGACCTTACCGAACGAATATGCACGCCGACCGGCATTCTGGAAATTCCAGAACCGATATCCACCTGGGTAAGTATCCGGGCTGATGGTGAAGAAACCCCTGGCTTCCGTCAACACCGAACAGGGGAGATAAATATAACAATAATGGAGCAGCAGGTTGATCAAAGTGGACATCCATGTATAACAAAGCGAGCGAAGCGGCGACAGGTGAGGCACAAGAACTAAAAATAAACGATAATTAACACCATAAAAACCAAGAGTTTACAATACCAATAACAAATAAACCACACAGAAGCCGGCATGAACGTCCAATTGGATTTAAATAAAGTTAACGGTCGATAATTTATATTGATCGAAGACAATAAAAATAATTTATTGATAACAAATTTAAATAAAGTCAACGGTCGATAATTTGTATTGATTGAAGACAATAAAAATAATTTATTGATAACAAATTTAAATAAAGTCAACGGTCGATAATTTGTATTGATCGAAGACAATAAAAATAATTTATTGATGACAAATTTAAATAAAGTCAACGGTCGATAATTTGTATTGATCGAAGACAATAAAAATAATTTATTAATAACAAATTTAAATAAAGTCGACGGTCGATAAGTTGTATTGATCGAAGACAATAGACGAGAACATTTCGGAGTACGAAGTAGGGACATTAATTAGAGCCAGATCCGGAGATAAATATAAAGGAAGGCAGAGGCGATACTTTTATGTTCACAGACAAGGAAAAGGAAGGCGCCATACAGATTGAGACTCCGATAGACCCGACCTCGATTAATAGGAGTAAGTAGGAACCTCGACATCGGAAAGCGGTGTGGACTCCAAGCCAAGAAGGACGACAACAACGAGGTCGCGAGATATAAATATTGTAAAATATAATTGTCAATCAAATAATTAGAGATCGTATTTATTATATGGTAAAAATATTTTTGTGGAGAAGAATAAATATATTAAATAAAATAAAGGTTGTGTTATTCTGGTATAGAGGTAAGAAAGAAAGTCAGTTCAACAACACAAAAAGCCAATAAAAAGAGTCGGAAGCATAAAAAGCCCTGGGATAGGTAAGACCAAATTCTCAACCCAGCGTGGGGTTAGACGAAGGAAAACATACAAATAAAATTGTCAAACTAACGACAGACAAGGCAAAGAAAATATAGCAATATATATATATATATATATATATATATATATATATATATATATATATATATATATATATATATGACGGATTTTATATTACTTATATTATTAACGGTGAAGGTTTATATCATGTCGTCTGGACACGAAGCGGCCCTAGAATTATTATCCATCGCATCGACATTATGGAATACTCCGATGATATTTCTATCGATCTTGACGAAATTCTTGAACAACTCGAAGACACTCCCATTGTTTCAACCTTTACAAGACCTCTATCGCCGGTGCCTCCTACTTCGAACCAATTTATTGATGACGACGAACGAAAACGATATCTCGTGGATGACGACGAACGAAAACGATATCTCGTGGATAGATTTGCTGAAATCCGTAAACGACGATACATCCTTCACGACATCATTACTTTCGGAGGACATTTCAACCTTTATCGAATCGTTGACCAAATTTTGCATCGATTCGAAAACCAAGGATACACCGGACGGGTGCTTGTGCTTTCTTGGCACTTCGCAGAAGGATGGGACCACCTCCATGTCTTACACGACTGCGCCTTCTCCGCCAGATGGTGCCGCTGTTCAATATTCTATTTCATCACTTTTAAACGGCGAACTTCCTCCAATTTCCGGATTTCAGATGAGTGCTCAACCGAATGGTGGGCAAATATTACAAAGTATTTCCACAAATCGCCAAGACAAAATCTTTTGTTCTACGTTGCAGACGACAGTTGGAGATCTGTACGTACACATGAGATTAATACCATGTTCGGTGCTCCGGGATCCGACGATCGAATCGACACAATATTGGATGCATGCAACAAAGGTATTATCTTTTTCTATTGAAACATTTAATTTAATAACATATAACAAAACAGGACCTGAAATTCTCCGTCCAAGCAATACCTCAGAATCGGCGGGCGGATCTCACTCTCCAACTGGTGTCGCAAGTGGAACAACAGATTGCCCAACACCCCGACGCCAAGGCGGAAGTAAAAAACAGAAAATCATTCAGTTCTTTTTCAAGCACCCGACATCGCCCATACTAAGCATCGTGAAAACAAAACAATGGCTCGACTCGGAATTCGCATACGTCGGACGCGCAAACGACATGTTCAAACAGGCTTGTGCCGTATTTTGTCGTCAAATATGTAATTATTCAATAGAATAATTTGTCCGTGGTGTTTCAATATTCGTGGCCGTAGTTGCCTGCCATTTTGGTGTATACTCAGCGGAAAGTCTACGATTGGTATGTGCTTGATAATATTTTTTGTATACTATGTATTTGTAGCTAAATAATGTGTTAGATGAATGACCTAATAATAATAATACCTAAGAATAGTAAAAAGTATAAAATCAATAGAATACTGTATCTATTTATATTAAGGTCCATTATTTTGAATATTTTTGTAATTAACAAGTTAAATTTATTTTCATTTTGAAACTGCACTAGACTAGCATTCAAAATGGTTAAAAAGCGATCATATAACACAAACAAAATACTGAAAACACGCATGCAGAAAGTTAGGCTTGATGAAGAATATAAAGAAAGAGAAAGAGAAATTAATAAGGTGAATAAAAAACGAAAGATGATGGATCAACAATATAATGAGAAAGAAAGAGAAACTAATAGAGAGATTATGAAAAAGGTAAGAATGGACGATCAATATAAAGAGAAAGAAAGAGATTATGAAAAAGATAAGAATGGACGATCAATATAAAGACAAATAAAGAGAATCAGATAAACAAAATAAATCAAAACTACGTATGGATCAGCAATATAAAGAGAAAGAAAGAGAACCTAATAACGGGATTACGAAAAAGATAAGAATGGACGATCAATATAAAGACAAAGAAAGAGAATCAGATAAACAAAATAAATCAAACCTACGTATGGATCAACAATATAATGAGAAAGAAAGTTCAGTTCATGTTTTGCATTGCAAAGCCTATTCCTGCAATGAACTGCAAAAAAGGTACCCGCTATGTGGACTAGACAACTGTACAAGTATTTTTTTCTTTATTACTGTACCAAGGACTTAAGGCAACTCCGCTAATCGATAACATCATGCCCATACATTTTAGGGCGAAAGTTGTAAACAACATGTGGACAATATATTAAATCAAAAGAAGGGCACATCTGCCTACGAAGTAATCGTGGTGAATATACGGTTCCTATATAAAGAGAGGATAAAATGAACGAGCACAGTCAGCATGCCAGTAGTGTGTAGCTGGCCGGATCAGATTCAAGACAAGAGCCAATACCCATTCTTCGAGAACAAATAGGGGAACAAGATATTCATTGCTCCGAGACGCTATGTGACACAGGTACAACTCAAGACGATAAGCAAAATAGATTAAAACTACGTATGGATCAGCAATATAAAGAGAAAGAAAGAGATACTAATAAAGAGATTATGAAGAAAATAAGAATGGATGAGCAATATATAGAGAATGAGAAGAAAATCAAATAAATAAACAAAATAAACGGGATTCGGATTTATGCAGATATAGAGAAAACTTTCAGCGGAATTTAGCCAAACAAGATTCGGTTGCTGCTCGAGCGAAAATGCAATTTCTGAAAGATCGATCGTCAATGCCAGAATTAGTATGTTGTTGTTGCGAGGGATTATTTTTTCTCCTTTCAGTAGGTACCTTTAAAATTGAGCAAATTAAACTAACTTTCTCTAATGAGTTTTTTTGAACAAATTTTTAATTTCAAATCGAGCTACATTTGCAAAACCTGTAATAAGTACGTCGTCTCCAAAGGGAATATTCCAAAATTAGCTTGTAGTCGCGGTCTAAAGTTTGTAGATATCCCTGAATGTATAAAAGTTTTATCGCCTCTCGCAGAGAGAATGGTGGCTCCATATATTAATGCAACTTCGTCCGTTAAAATCGTACATGTTAAATGCTCAATTAGGAATGAAAGGGAGTGTTGTAAATATTCCAGTTGAAATCAAGGATATGCTTAATGTTTTGCCAAGAAATTTTGATAATATGGCAACAATACAGATTAAATAAAAAAGGCATATGCTTCCTAAATCAGATTATATGTTTGAAACAAATTAGGCCAGCAGTAGTTTGTGGTGCATTAAAACATTTGCTTAATACCCTGCTCTACCAAAAATATAACATACAAATTGATCAGAAATATTTTGAAACATATGAAAACCGGTACGACGAAAATATTAACTTTGTCATTGATGAGGTAGACGCACAAAACTGTGATGATAATACCGTTTCCCTAAATTCACTGAATCAATATTTTAATGAGCCGCTTGATTTAGATGAGGTGGAAATCGACAACGAGGTATTAGTTGTAGACAGAAATAATGAGGTCGCGAATAAGGTAAAAATAATGGCACCCGGTCAAGGAAAAACTCCCGTAGCTTGGCATTTAATTGAAGATTTAAATGAGTTATATTTCCCTAAAGTATTCGGCAGTCACAAGTTTAACATTCCCAACAATATTACATATAATGATCCTACTAAATCTGAAAGTAGGCGACGCGATCGTAGGCCTTGCATCCCCTGTAAGATATCAGAAAAGAAAAAAATTGAAAAGTCTTGTATTGCTAGTTTAAATATGTGTCTTCGTAAAATTAAAAGAACGGACGGAGTTTCGGTCGCTAACGCATTAGATACTAATTTCATTAACAATTTATCCAAATTGGATTTGAAAACAAATTCGTTCCTCACCGTCGAACTGGGAATCTAAAAAAAACATTAATTATAAGATATGACATGATATGATAAGGCAACTAGGGAAGCCAACTATATTTTTAACTCTATCAGCAGAGGAGAAAGTTTGGCCAGAACTAATTAAAACTCTAGTAAAAGTAAATAACGTGAAAATATATCGTTGGAAGCGGCTTTAAATTTAGACGATTTTGAAAAAACTGAATTGATCAAAAATGATCCAGTAACTTGTGCTAGATACTTTGATTATAAGGCCAATAAATTTATGAGATATTTGAAACAAGCTGGTGGTTTATTTGGGGAATATTTAGTTGAAGATAGTTACGCAAGAGTAGAATTCCAAATGAGGGGTTCGCCCCATGAACATATGTTTCTGTGGCTAAAAGATGCCCATCTCTACGATATTTCTAAACCGGAAAGTGTAAACCAGTGCGTGCAATTTATAGATAGATCCATCTCTTGTAAGTGCGATGAGATGCAGAGACACCGACACACTAACACTTGTTATAAGGGCAAAAAGAATAAAACTAAATGTATTTTAACTATCCCATTCATGTAATGCCTAGGACTATGATATTGGAGCCGTTGAGTGATCAAGACGAAATTACTAAGAATAACTTGCTCGAAATTAGGACACTTATGAATGATTTGGTAAAGAAACGCGAATTAATTAGTTTTGAGGATATCCTAACAATATTAAATCTAACGGAAGAGCAATACATTTCTGCCCTACGAACATAATTACAGAGACCGAGCATGTTTTTAAAACGTAACAGTTTAGAATTAGACATCATTATATAAAGATCGGAATCATTATAATAGAGATATCTTGCACATGTTCGAATCGAATATGGACATTCAATTCATCTTTGAAGAATATGGTTTGGCTTCGTATATTATAAATTACGTTAGTAAAGTAGATGCAGGGTTGTCCAAATTATTAAGAGATGCAGCATCTGGCATAGATAACGGGAATAGTGGGATTAAAGATAAATTTAGGAAAATTACAAACGTTTTTTTGAATAGCAATTTAATGTCAGCACAGAAAGCTTCATATCATGTTTTGTCCTTGCCATTATCTAATAGTAGTCGACAAACAATTTTTATTAACACAAGTCCTATAAATGAACGTGCACTGATGTTAAAATCAAATACAGACTTGCGTAAATTAGGTGAAAACTCGACAGAAATTTACATGGAAAATATTATGATAAAATATAGTAGGCGACCGGCAACCATGGAAAATATTTGTTTAGACGACTTCGCGTCTTGTTATAGTAAACGATTAGTTAATATTGATGAAAACTATGATGAATTAGAAGTAGAATACAAAAAAAATCAATGCAAAAATCAGCCATTATTAGATACCGACGAAATAAACTTGAGCAGGATCCAGTCAATTATTATAGGGAGCAAGTTTTATTGTTTCTAACATGGAAGAATGAAATGCACAATGTTGAAAATGAAAATTGTAAAAATATTTATGGTAACAATATTGACATTATTGAGGGTAATAGAATAAAATATTCACTGATCGCCGATGAAGTCTTAGATACAGCCTTAGAAGGCGCTCAAAATGAAATAGAAGGTATAGGGAAGAGGAAGCAGATGACTTCATTGCAGATAAATTGTCGCGAGAACAAGAAGTGGATATTTTAGAACAAGATGCCAAAGTCATTCCGAAAGAGAAAAAAAAATTAATAGATTTACGTGCCCAAAACGAGTGTCTGATGTTGATTTGCTAATTAATAACTTAAATTTAGCACAACGTGAATTTGTAATGCATGTTTTAAACAGTTTCAAAATTAATAATGTTCCATTGCGAATATTTTTGAGCGGATCCGCTGGCGTTGGAAAGAGTACCGTTATTAATTGTTTATATCAGTTAATAACTCATTACTTCGACAATATTCCTGGTGCTAATAAGGATAAGTTAAGATGTTTTATTTTGCGCCCCATCAGGAAAAGCTGCGTTCTTAATAAATGGCGTGACATTGCATACCCGCGTTCGCTCTTCCAGTATCTCAGTTCAGTGGTAATATGCCGGAATTGGCAACAGATTTAGTAAACAGTATTCGCGAAAAGTTGATCGATATAAAATTACTAATTATTGATGAAATTTCGATGGTGAGGAGTACACTTTTGAGTAGGGTAGACACTAGGTTAAGGCAAATTATGGGAATTAATGCATCATTTGGGGGGATATATGTAATAATTGTTGGAGATTTGAACCAGTTACCTCCAGTTATGGACGCTGCAATTTTTAAAGTAGCTAAAAATAATGCAATGGGCGTATTTTTCGACACAAATCCTCCATTGTGCGGTGAGTTTAATTTTTACGAGTTAACCGAAATAATGAGGCAAAAAGATGAAAAGGATTTATTCAGTCTCTAAATAACTTAGCCAACGGACAAATGACTGTTGAAGATATACATCTACTAAAAAGTAGAAAAGTTGACGAATCAGCTGTACCTGATAGTGCAATTAGGTTATTTGCCGAAAATGCTAGCGTTGATTTATTTAATTGCGACAAAATATCAAAAGGAAAAGTTAGCAATAGTACACGATGTAAATGTTTAGAAAGTTTAAAGAACAAAACTAGGGAAGTAAACGGCCTACCATATTTAATTAAACTAAAAGTAGGAACAAAATATATGATAACTACAAATATAAATGTTGAAGATGGCTTAGTGAATGGTGCTTGTGGTATCTTTCATGGAATCTATGACATCGGATAATATTGATCGTCAATTGACACCGATCGTCAAAAGTAACATTGTATTAAATGTATCCAACAAATTGCAGTACCAAACTATACGGAAACAGTTCCCTGTTGTTCCTGCCGAGGCCATAACAATTCGTAAAGTCAAGGTCAGAGTTATGAACAACTTTGCATTGATTTTAATCGCTTGCGTTTTTAGGTGGTTACTGATTTCAGCCCCGGAAACGATGAGTTCTCAAAACTTACCGCATTTCGAAGATAACAGAGGGAGAGGAAGGTTTCGAGGTAGACCTCGTGGCTCTCACTCGAGGCGAGGTTATAATGATACCCGCATGACCGGATTCCGCCGTGAAAAGGGAGAAGTTACTATGGCGCAAAACCTAGGCAAGATTAAAGAAGAATTATACGTTGGTACAGAACCCCAACAAATTAGCTCGTACGTTGAAGATGCATTAGTTCTACGCAGTATCACGATATCTATTACAACGCGAGGCATTGGGTTCGGACTTTGTATAACTGCTTATCAAGCAATAATGTCGAGTGACAGGATGAATATCCCAAGTATTTATGAGCAATACCGCGTATCGCTTGGCCTAGTTGAGTGTAAGCTCGAAGCAATTCGGAGTACTTACCCTATTCCTGATTGAATGGCCGTTAGGCTCTATCAAATGCGTATCTTCGCGGACCGGATGAAGAGCGCAAGAGCGATTACCCTCATGCCTGAGCCGGTAAAGAAAATAGTTAATGCTATAGGCCCTGTTAAACATGACGAGAAGATTTACTACCCAGGACTAGCCCCTGAGCATAGGAGGCAGAATGGTAGATTGATTCCTTATCCCGACAGTTTAGTGTTGTCGAAACTTCGAAATACAGTCTTGGTATTAAGTGATGTTAATACGCCCGTCGCTGAACGGAGAGAGTTCAAAGCTAACTGTCCAATTCCTGGTGCTATTTGGAGTCCAGAAGATGTACTTTTAAATCCTGATGAAATAATGCCTGGCGACTATACTGATGAGTCGTTTGCAAGAGAAAGCTTAATCATGGGTACATACATGACAGCTTTGCAAAAATCACTACCAAAATTGGTGGCAGGGAATGTCGATTATAAATCAACTGGTGCGTTATCGCAGTTTGTTTCCAATGATATGGAAACTCTGCGCACTGTTCCACGCAATGATGGCGAACCCTTAAACGAATACTACAGGCGATGTGTTCCTCCGGGAGATGTTAGAGGATATCGGAGCTTCTTAAAACTTAGTAAGTAGGAACAAAATATATGATAACTACAAATATAGATGTTGAAGATGGCTTAGTGAATGGTGCTTGTGGTATCTTTCATGGAATTTATGACATCGGAAAATGTTGATCATCAATTGACACCGATCGGCAAAAGTAACATTGTATTAAATGTATCCATCAAATTGCAGTACCAAACTATACGGAAACAGTTCCCAGTTGTTCCTGCCGAGGCCATAACAATTCATAAAAGTCAAGGTCAGAGTTATGAACAACTTTGCATTGATTTTAATCGCTTGCGGTTTTAGGTGGTTACTGATTCCAGCCCCGGAAACGATGAGTTCTCAAAACTTACCGCATTTTGAAGATAACAGAGGGAGAGGAAGGTTTCGAGGTAGAGCTCGTGGCTCTCACTCGAGGCGAGGTGATAATGATACCCGCATGACCGGATTCCGCAGTGAAAAGGGAGAAGTTACTATGGCGCAAAACCTAGGCAAGATTAAAGAAGAATTATACGTTGGTACAGAACCCCAACAAATTAGCTCGTACGTTGAAGCTGCATTAGTTCTACGCAGTATCACGATATCTATTGCAACGCGAGGCATTGGGTTCGGACTTTGTATAACTGCTTATCAAGCAATAATGCCCAGTGACAGGATGAATATCCCAAGTATTTATAAGCAATACCACGTATCGCTTGGCCTAGTTGAGTGTAAGCTCGAAGCAATTCGGAGTACTTACCCTATTCCTGATAGAATGGCCGTTAGGCTCTATCAAATGCGTATCTCCGCGGACCGGATGAAGAGCGCAAGAGCGATTACCCTCATGCCTGAGCCGGTAAAGAAAATAGTTAATGCTATAGGCCTTGTTAAACATGACGAGAAGATTTACTACCCAGGACTAGCCCCTGAGCATAGGAGGCAGAATGGTAGATTGATTCCTTATCCCGACAGTTTAGTGTTGTCGAAACTTCGAAATACAGTCTTGGTATTAAGTGATGTTAATACGCCCGTCGCTGAACGGAGAGAGTTCAAAGCTAACTGTCCAATTCCTGGTGCTATTTGGAGTCCAGAAGATGTACTTTTAAATCCTGATGAAATAATGCCTGGCGACTATACTGATGAGTCGTTTGCAAGAGAAGGCTTAATCATGGGTACATACATGACAGCTTTGCAAAAATCACTACCAAAATTGGTGGCAGGGAATGTCAATTATAAATCAACTGGTGCGTTATCGCAGTTTGTTTCCAATGATATGGAAACTCTGCGCACTGATCCACGCAATGATGGCGAACCCTTAAACGAATACTACAGACGATGTGTTCCTCTGGGAGATGTTAGAGGCTATCGGAGCTTCTTAAAACTTAGTAAGTAGGAACAAAATATATGAGAACTACAAATATAGATGTTGAAGATGGCTTAGTGAATGGTGCTTGTGGTATCTTTTATGGAATTTATGACATCGGATAATGTTGATCGTCAATTGACACCGATCGTCAAAAGTAACATTGTATTAAATGTATCCAACAAATTGCAGTACCAAACTATACGGAAACAGTTCCATGTTGTTCCTGCCGAGGCCATAACAATTCATAAAAGTCAAGGTCAGAGTTATGAACACCTTTGCATTGATTTTAATCGTTCACACCGAATAACTCGAGCAATGATGTTCGTAGCTTTAAGTAGAGTAACAACTCCATCAGGATTATATATTTTAGGAGAATTCCGGCCACCTAAATTAACAAAAAAAGATAACCCTATATTGCCAGAGATGAATAGATTAAGAACAGAACGGCAAATTACTTTATCATATACTATATTGAAAGAAAGCAATGGAATCAAAATTATTTATCAGAATGTTTGTTCATTACCAACAAAATTAAAATATATCTTAAAAGACGATTGGTATCAACGGGGAGAAATCATAATATTCGCAGAAACTTTGACAAAAGATACAGATACTGTTGATATTTCGAATTATAAAACGGCATATAGGTCATATATTTCGAACGGTTCACGAGGAATAATTTGTTACGTCAAAAATTATATTTCAATTACAAAAATTGACCATGTGCTCGAAACAAAAAAACCATAATAATGACCAATGCCACGTAGAATTTATTAGTTTCCGTGTAGAAAAATACTGTATTATTGCAGGCTATAAATCGCCGTCTACATCTCATGCGATGTTCGAAAAAAAAATTCATGAAGTTGTCAACAAAACATCCGTTTTAGGTACCGAACTCGTAGTATTGGGAGATTTTAACTTTAACATGAGATGTAGTAATAATAATTCCTTTTTGAACAAAATTGTAGGCAGATATAGTCTTTCATCATCATTGCCGGTAGATGTTGTCAGAACCGATTATAATACACAAATAGATGTAATATTTTCTACAGTAAACAACATTAAATCAGGAGTTTATGAAACGTATTTTTCATATCATAAACCGATATTTATTATACTCAATTATAAAGTAATAAGCGAAAAAAGCAATACACCAGACTTAAAGAAAACAGTTGCAAATAATGTAGCATTAATTTCAAAAAGCCATTCAAGTACTAATAACAGTAAAATAGAAGACGAATACCGGAGAGATGTAATAACAATTGACAACAGTATAAATTTAGTAAAATCAGAGAAAAAATCGACCAGTTACCAAGTTACCAAAGTGAAGACAATCCAGTTACGAATTTAGGAACGCCCGACTTTATGCCTGATACATTATTACCTCATGAGTTAAATACAGTTCTCAAACCAAGACGATATTTAGAGGACTTACATATTGATTTCAACCTATTCTGAGAGGCTCTCCAAACTTACAGATTTTATTTAGCGGAAGTGATTGCGAAATAGGTCATTGGATTTGCACGTATTATGATTGTAGCGTTAATCATATTTACGACAGTTTAAATAGTAACTCATTACATGTAGATCATCTTCGATATTTAGGCAGGCTTTACGGTGACAACGTGGATCACGTGCATCATCGCGTACAACAACAGACAAACGGGTATGATTGTGGTGTATTTGCTATAGCTTTCGCAACTTCGCTGTGTTTAGGAAGAAACCCCGAAATTGAAAAATATGACATCAAGTAAATGAGAAAGCATGCTGCAAAAATTTTAACAAAATCGTTGACACTCTTTCCATTGCAGTAGTTAATATTATTTATATAATTATAATACAAAATACTTATTTTAAAATGAAAATCAAATGCATTGTTAACTGGACGCGAAAAAGAATATTAAAATATATTATAAATGTATATATAATATTATTATTTCCATTTTCCAACCCCTTTCTCAAAATAGTGGCAAGACACTGTATCTACACTTAACAAACATATCTTCACAAAAATTTAGAACCGACCTCTTCACGGGTATCATAGACCGCTTGAGCGACAACTACAAGCCCCAATTTACCAATTTACGTGGATACAGACTGAATCGACGAACAAACCAGCGAAAGCATACGAAACAACAACAACGGAAACAGTAATTCAAGTCATAACTCAGAGGCAAGCGGACATTGGCCATCTATTCGTAAATATAAACTACCCATGGAGTTACAAAGCCAAGATGATAATCAATCACAAAACACGTCCGATTCAAAATCAAGCAGAACCGCAACCAAAAGACCCCAAGCCAGCACGTCCGGAACCAACAAAAAAAAACAAATAAGCAAAAAAACAAGCCATACTGACGAACATTTACAAGAAACAAGCGAAGAAGAGGAAAGCACCAACACCAACACTGAACTCGTCGGAAGACGAGATGCTGGAAGAAGCAGTAAACAACCTGGAAAAAGAATATATTATACCCTCGTCGTCCACAAAAGCAATCAAGAGGAAGAAACCTGGCAACGACAATCAGCAACCAGGAACAAGCAAAACCCCAACTACACCAGATTCGACCATGGCGACCACTACCACGTTATCTTCGCCAGCGACGCCACGGGGGGATGCCCTCCGGATCGCGATCGAACTGCGAATCTGGTTGGACAGTGTGCGCGTATCGAGTTATTTGTACTTATTTATCCGTGTTTCGGCCGAACGTGGCCTAGTCAGATTGTTCAATTGTACTGTAGTCAATTTTATCATTGCTTTGTTTTGTTGATACCATTGTAGTTGTAGTTAATTCAACCAAATTCGGGACGCGAAGCCACCGCTTACTCCGGAACTTTGACCTAACTCCACTCTCCTGAGTGAGCCGGTGCAACAGGGCCACCGTCGACGCGAGCTAATCCAACGAACGACCGACCGGCGTCTTTTGTGATCCCAACCATATTTTTTGGACCCCGCGACAACTCCGCCTTTTCTCTTATATTTTGTGGAGGTTACCATTTTTTTAATTTATCGCAATTGGTATGTAGTCAAGTGGGACAATAATCTTAAAAAAAATTTTTGTGTGAACGATGTCCAAATCATTTTCGTACAGATTTTGCGTTAACAAAACACTTTACAGATTGTAGACATTTGAATAAAACAAAAATTACTTTACCACAAGCGCATGAAAAATTTTTACTATTTCCGAATTTTAAAAATACTGAATACATTTTAGGAAAATTTAACGATACTTGAACCATTCAGTATCGCTTATTTTTTAAAATGTTCCTATGATGGAACGCGATTTGACTTATTTACAGGAAAAAAAGTCAGTTTTGGTTTGTACGTGAACTGGAAAAAATTGCATTTGAACTAAAAGCAATTTTTGCCAATCCAATTCCAATGAAACTGAAACACCTGAACAAGAAACCAGGTTTCATTCAGTGCAAACATGTCACATTTGCAAAAAAAAAACATTTAACTATGATGACAAAAAAGTTCCAGATCATTGTAAACTCACTGGTAACTATCGAGGTGTGGCACATGTAATTTTTGTAATTTAAATCATACCGACGCGCATAGTTTTTCACAATTACGACAGTCACTTTTGAATTAAAGCCCTCAGCACCGAAACGAAGGGAAGACTTAGTTTAGTGGCCATTAATAAAGAAACATACATTTCGTTCACAAAATGCATTGAAAATACAAACGTCAAATTTAGGTTCATTGATTCTTATAGATTCATGCCCAGCAGTCTTCATATTTCTTCATATTTGGATGATGGTCAAAAAACTATCACAAAATTACATTATGAAAAGGATGTGAATTTAATTTGGTCACTCGAAAGGGTGTCTTTCCCTTGAGTATCCAGATTGTTTTGAAAAATTGAGTGAAACTGTTTTACCACGACAAGAAGGAAGCATTTTATAGTAAGTTTAATAAAAGTGGGATTTCGAAGAAAGACTATTTATTACCCGGACCTAAATACTGATGTCCGGGATACAGCATTAGTGCCTTTTCACACACAGACGGTGCCGGGTAGTCGGTACCGACTGTCCGGTGGCAAGTGTATTGAGTCTTATGAGACCTTTCACACGTAGTAATTTTGCCGACTACCCGGTTCTCATAAGATTCGATATACTTGCCGGACAGTCGGTACCGACTGTCCGGGACCGGCTGTGTGTGGAAAGGCACTTATACTGAAGTAAACAAGTTTGGGTGATGCAGGATACGAAAAAAAAATGTTTCGGCCGCAACCTGCATTTAGGCAGCATCCTTGGAGAGATCCTGCGGCATGGCGTCCAGGTACACCCTGGCAGTTGTTAACGGATGTATTGTTGTATGGTGAGAGGTGTCCTAGGATACCTGAGTACACGTTGATGAAGGTATTTTGCTGTGAATTAAATTACAATAATCGAATGTTTATTGCTGCATTTTTCTTTTTGAATGGAGCTCATCGAGATAATTTTCTGCGTGGTATAAAGTGGGTTAATAGAAGTGCTAATGATTTTCGTTTATACGAAATGGGAAAGTTATTTGAGTACTGGAACTGGGATCGTTATCCGTTACCGGAAGGTGCTTGGGCGATAAGAGAGCGTTATTTTTCGTTCTCAATGTATTTTAACGGATGTAAGACCTTGAACGGAAATGATGTAAGAGGTGGTGCTGGCCGGATGAGATACGATTTTAATCAACGTCGCGCGATGTTTGCGCGGAGAGAGCTGATTCCCATTCGTGAGTTGGTCGAACGTGGTTGTGACGAGTTGTGACAAGAAATGTCTCAGAAACCTGGTTGTTCGCATTGGGGTCATCAAGGTAAAAGGTCAAAAGTTCAAGATGAAGAGAGTTCAGATGAATTATGGAATACGCAAATTGCAAAAGAATTTTCGAACGTGGATTTATGGGCGGAAAACGAGATACTATCGAATGCTACGAGCGTAACGCGGCGCGCCGGTCTAGTGCTACCTACCGGCGCGTCCGGGATAAGAAAAAAAAGTTGTCCTTATGATCGCAAGTCCGAATCAGTGGTTGGTACACCTGCAGTCGTGGAGGGGGCGAAGCGTAAGAAGCCGGGCCATCACTTCTTGATAACATTCGAGATCGATGAGTTGGAGGAAGCCGAAGTCCGTTCCGACTTTTTGCAGTATTTCGATCTCGTTAAACGTTTTTGTGTTGGTGTTGAGAAAAACCACACGTCGACAACAGTAAGTAAACACTGTCATGTTTATTTGGAGTTTTGTGAACCTGTGTTTGTCGGTGATTTGCGCGATTATGTGTCTATAATATTGGATGGTGCCCATTGTGATGTGCAAGCGTGTAGAAGTAGTAAAAGTGCGATTAAATATGTTTCGAAGGAGGATCGTTTTTTATTAACTAATATATCGGAGTCTGATTTGCATTTCAATTATCAAGTATATAAGTGGGCGTTATCTTGTGATGGGGTATTTCATCACAATCACCCTTTTGTTGTAAAGCATCGGTTTTGTTATAGATATTTGGAGAGGTATTTACGGGATCATGTGGTTGAGTTTTCTAATCGTTTTGTTCATTATCGACCTCTTGATTTTGCATACGCTAATTGGTCTTTGGATGTTGTTATGTGGTGGAACGCGAATATAAAGTCTGTTCAGCATAAAAAGAAGCAGTTGTATTTATATGGGCCATCTAATGTTGGGAAAAGTACTTTGATTGAAGCTGTAATTGGTCGTGAAAATGCACCGTATGTTTTTCGGCCAGGTGTTGGTAAATTTTTTATGCAGGGGTTCAATAAGCAGTTGCATAAAATAATTGTATTTGAAGAGTTTAATTATAAATACCATTCTCCGTCTATGTTAAAACGTTTGCTTGAAGGGAAGATGCACCCATATCCTGTAAAATGTGAAGTTGATAAAATGATAGAATTTAAGGGTCCTGTTATTTTAATTTCTAATGATGATGATATTGATGATGAAGCGTTGCGTAACAGATTAATGTTTGTTAGTGCCGTTTCGCCGTACTGGACGGATCCGAAAATTTCTACGCCGAAAGTGGAGAGGAGGACGCCGTCGCCCTGCTTTACTATCTACTCGAGCGAGGAGGAGACATCCGCGTTACACCAAGCTACGCCGTCAAGTTTACAAAATGAAGCCGTTTCGCAGTCGACGTTTGAAGATAGTCAAGAGGAGCATCCCCCGATGTTCCTTTCATCGTCCTTTACTTCCGGTTTTGAAAGTGATAGTTCCGCTTACAGCTAGACTTCACACTCGTTGGGGTTTTGGATGGGGTGAAAATGATCACTTGATGCAGTCGATGTCAATTCATAATTTCTTTCCTTTCCAAAATAGTTCTTTATTTGGATATAAAAATGTTTATGATAAGTTTATTATTAATAAGGTCAGTGCGATGGTGGCATGGTTACCAATCCCCGCCGCCCGCACTGACGTCACAGACACGCGGTACCTTGTTATTGTCAATATGTTAATGGCTGATGAGGGAGGAGGTGGTGGAGGCCACAGTTACACGTTTTTTTTCATTTGCTTCTTTCACTCGTGTATATATAAACTACAAGATGTCTGTACACGACACCGTATAAAACGAAACCACCATGAATTCCACGCCAGTCGACTCGCCTACCTCTTCCAAACGACCACGTATTGGTGTCGATAAACGTCCGGACAGCACCACCGGAACTCAGTGTGTAACGTGTTACGGCACGGCAATAATATTTAATTGGGATAGTAAGTACAATTTATTATTGGGTTCTTTAAAATAAAAACACATCTTTCGTTTCTAGATCTTGGCCAACCGAATTATATGTGTAATCAATGTTCCGACTTACATGTAACGGAATTATTTGACTTGATCACGGCTGATTTCAGTTTTGAACACCATAAGGTGAGCCCGGAAACATTATACAAATTCAATAATGTCCGCTGCTGTGTATGCCTCAAGTTAACGATTGACTTAGAAGCGACTATCGACTGCAAGAAGTGTTGTCCGGAGCAAAAATAATCATTTTCATTATATCGGTGACGGGATAGATATATATTTACGGTGACGGATTTTATATTACTTATATTATTAACGGTGAAGGTCGGTATCATGTCGTCTGGACACGAAGCGGTCCTAGAATTATTATCCATCGCATCGACATTATGGAATACTCCGATGATATTCCTATCGATCTGAGTATGCATAAAAGGTTTGGGACGTGTTTAAAATTGAAACATTACAAGATTACGCAGAACTCTATTTAAAAACTGATGTTTGGCCGACATCTTTGAGAATTATAGACAAGTTTGTAGCAGAACCTATATGCTCGATGCATTATTTTATATTACTGCCCCAGCGTTGGCATTTGATAGCATGTTGAAAATAACTAATGTTAAGTTGTAATTATTACATGATATTGATATGTGCATGTTCATAGAACGAGGAATTCGAGGAGGCGTTTCGCAATGCTCCAACCGCTATGGAAAGGCGAATAATAAGTATATGGGCAGTGATTTTAATCATAATGAACCTACGTCGTATTTGATATATTTCGATGTTAACAATCTTTATGGGGCTGCAATGTGTCACGCTTTGCCGGTTGGTAAATTTGAGTGAATTGCAAACGACCAAATATACAATGAAAATTTTATGAAAATTTTATGAATCACGATGATGGTGATGTTGGATACATTTTAGAAGTGGACTTTAATTATCCTAAAGAACTTTTTGAAGACCATAAAGATTTACCTCCGTGTCCGGACATTTAGTGCCTCCTGTTTCGCAATCAAAAACTAAGAAATTATTAACTACTAAACTACTAACTACTAAAAAAGGTATATAATTCACCATAAATCGTTAAAACAAGCGATCGCATTAGGCTTAAAAATTGAAAAAATCCACAGGTGTCTTAAGTTTCAACAGTCCTTTTGGTTGAAAGATTATATAGAATTAAATAATAATTTAAGGAAGCGTAGTGAATTTGAAAAAATATTATAAATTGATGAACAATGCTGTTTTTGGAAAAACAATTGAAAATGTTAAAAAATACAAGGATATAAAATTAGTTACAAAATGGTCTGGTAGATATGGCGCCAATTACTATATATCACGACTGAACTTTCACAGTTGCACAATTTTCGGTTAAAGATATGGCCATTATAGAAATGAATAAATTAAATGTTAAATATAATAAACCGATATTTGTTGGTCTGTCGGTTCTGTCGATACGAAAAAAAAATGTCTAGGCGCGTCCATAGCCTGCTTTTCGTCGACATCCATGGCGGGATCCAGCGTATTGGCGTTTTGATACGCCATGGCAAAGGTTGGCTGATTCATTGTTAGTGGGTGATAGTGGAAGAATACCGGAGTATGTATTAATGAAGATATTTTGTGCTGAATTGAATTATGCCAACCGTATGTTTGTCGCAGCGTTTATGTTTGTTAATGGTGCTCATCGTGATGTAATGATTAATGCTTTGCGTTATGTGAATCCTACGGCAAATGAATTCCAATTATATGAAATGGGCAAGTTGTATGAATATTGGAAGTGGGATCGGTATCCGTTACCTGAGGGTGCTTGATTAATTAGAGAGCGTTATTATTCGTTTAATATGTTTTTAAATCATTGTACTACACTGAATGGTACGCATGTGTTGCGTGGCAGGATGTCGATACCGATAAATCAACGCCGAGCAATGTTTGCTAGGCGGGAGCTCATTCCGATTCAAGAGTTAATCGATGGTGGTTGTGTGTTGTGACAAAAAAAGAAAATGTGTGATCAAGCTGAATGTTCTAAGTGGGCATCGCAAGCACCCCTCGTATTGGGTGGGCATGAAGAGAACGATGATTTATGGAATTCGCAAATTGCTCGTGAGTTTAGTAATGTCGATCTCTGGGCAGAAAATGAAATCTATTCGCTCGACAAATCGCGACGCGCCGGTCTAGTGCGTCCGCGATAAGGAATGTTCCTGGTATTAAGCGTAAGTCCGACGGAGCACGCTCTGCGCATGCGCAAGAGGAGAAGGGGAAATCTCGCAAGAAGTCTGGACATCACTTTTTAATTACATTTGAAGTAGACGAGGCGATAGAGTCAGATGTTCGGCGTGACTTCTTGTATTATTTTGATTTTGTTAAACGTTTTTGTTGCGCTGTTGAAAAGAATCATACTTCCACAACAGTAAGTAAACATTGTCACGTGTATGTTGAGTTTTCCGAACCTGTTTTTGTGGGCGATTTCTTAGAGTATATTAATTTTATGGTTCACATGTTGATGTACAACCTTGTAAAAGCCCCAAAAGTGCTATAAAATATGTGTCCAAAGAGGATCGTTTCTTGTATACAAATATTTCGGAATCCGAGTTGCATTTTAACTTTCAAGTGTATAAGTGGGCTTTGTCATGTGATGGCGTGTTCCACCATAATCATCCATTTGTTGTGAAACATCGATTTTGTTATCGTTATTTGGAGCGTTATTTGCGTGATCATTTGGTTGAGTTCAGCAATAAATTTGTAAGATATCGACCTCTTGATTATGGTCATGCCAATTGGTCATTGGATGTTGTGTTATGGTGGAATGCTAATATCCAGTCTGTCCAACATAAAAAAAAACGATTGTATTTGTATGGTGCTGCGAAATTATTATATACTGATACTGACAGTTTAATTTATCAATTTTTTGTTGATGATATTTATAAACATGAAAAAGATGATATTCATAAATTCGACACATCAGACTATATGCCAAATAATTCATATGGAATACCCTTGAAAAACAAAATATTTCTTGGTTTAATGAAAGACGAAAATAATGCCAATTTTATGTCGGAATTTATTGGCATAAGATCTAAAATGTATTCATTCAAAGTCATAAATAGTGATGATTCTGATCGGATTTTCAAGAAAACAAAAGAGCTCGAAGAAGTCGGTGTTAATCAAGAAGACACTCACAACATTATTTCAAATTTTCGAGTTCACAAAAAAACTAAAGGCATAAAAACTTCAGCCATGAGCAAATCAATCACATTTAATGATTATTACAATTGTTTGTTCAACAATGAGATTATTGAAACGTCACAAAATTTAATTCGATCCGAGCGACATGAAGTATATACAATTGAACAGAAAAAGATCGCATTAAACCCGAATGACGACAACCGGATTGTCAGTTACCTCTTTTCACAAATACGTTACCGTGGGGTTTTCATGACAAAGTGCTGTAACACTCTTTTGTTTTTTAATACAATCTACTTAATTTTTCTATCACCTTTTTTCTGTAAGGTAGAGGAAAAAACTAAAAACAAAAACAGATTTTGTTTCAATTTCGTTTTTTACAGAGAACTGACGATCAGTATTCATCACCGTCGAATACAATTTGGTGCAACTAATGTAAAAAACATTTCTGTTTCTGCAACGATTCCATCGAGTTGCATTGTAATTTTCCTGCTATAAATTGCAAGATAAATCTATTTTGCAACGAAACCATGTTCAGCAGTCCTTGACGACGACGACGACGACAACGTACGTTACACATTCTTTCAAAATGTATAAATTGTAAAAGTGTAGATATGAACGTCAATCTATTTTATAGCAGTTTTTCAATATTCCAGAATGTTCATTCTGGACTTTCACGGTTTCCAATTTAAAAATAGTGATTTCTTCATACGGGAAATTACAATGTTAAACACGATCAATGGTTCAACTTTCTACACAATTATCAACCACCTCGACGTGGATGATTGGCTAGTCGACGATGTAAAATGGCACATTGACTGGACCACTAAACACATACACGGCTTGGATTGGAAGACAATATTTCCAGGTTATTTACCATACGAGCATGTATGGACATATTTAAAGACGATTATATTAGATGTGAATGTTATCGTCGAGGGACACAACAAGAAGAATGTACTCGAAAAATTCATATCTCCGAACATCATACTGGACTTTGACTCGCTACAATGACCTAATCTCGCAACACTGATGAAGTACCAAGCAGCAGCGGCTTAAAAATTCCACTGCAACCAACACCACATTGACAATACATTGATATGTGCACAGCAAAACGAAAAAATTTTATGTCTGGTTTTTAAATAATTATAAAATTAATTTTTGAAGCTGTTTTCTCATTATGCGAAACCCCCATCACACACCCCAAACTTCCCACGATCGAACGATTTTTCTAACATTAATTCAAATCTCTTTATTTGACACAGGTTAAATACAAAATTTTAAACAATTTTAGTTATCACGCACCACGAGGTTAACCTGCGACATATTTGTGATAACGTTCAAAAAAGATAGAAACTAGTCTGCAAAAGACTGGGCTAGGCTAGGCTAGGCAACCACATACACACATCTCGTAACCTTGAAAGACTTCTTCAGCGACAAACCCACCCCTCCGGCTTCAACATTGACGACACTTCTTCGGCATTAAAAGATTACGTCACTTCTTCAGCAGCCTCTGGCATTGACGACAACCACAAACCAACCCTCTTAAGGATTAAACAACCCATACGGCCACTTCGGCTTCAACAGCCTCTGGTATTGACGACACTTCTTCAGCTACGACCTTGAAAGATATCACTTCTTCGGCGAGCGATGACTTCAAAAAATACGTCACCCCCGATCCATGGTCTGTTCGGATGGACATGGTCATCGAAGTGTCACAGGACCAGCTCAGCTATACTACTGCGTTGTACACCTATTGGGGTTGGTTGACGCATCACATTGGGCCTGAGTACACTGAAAGGAAGGTATTATTCTTACAATTGTTGGTTGAATCGTTGTACCGATTTGAATGGTCGTGCTGGTTTGTATGGGCGCGTGTGCATTCCATTTGAAAGGCGCAGGGATTTGTATAGCACGGGACAGTTGTTGCAGCCTTCAGTGCTAGTGCGACTTGGATGCGACTATCAGAGGTGACGCCTGGACAATACTTCTAACATGAGTAACTCACACAATAAACCAACTGTCGATGTTAGAAAGTACGATGGGTCCTAGATGAATGACAATATGAACAATGAGTTGTGTCATGTTTTGGATAGTGCAATAACTGTGGAGCAAAACAATTTAATAGTGGCGAAGCATGATGAAGCTAAGAAATGGATCATCTCAGATGGCAGTCCATCAACGTCATCGAGATACTTGGAATCTGTGGTACGCGCACCAGAAGAAAAACTTACAGACAAAGACGCGTTATCCCTTTTGATCGAATGCAAACTATCAAAAAGTCAGTATAAATTAATCCGTGCGGTCAGTTTAAGCAAAAATAGTTCATTTTACCCGTCTTATGAAAGAGTAATGAAATGCAAAGAAACATGTTATCCCGACGATATTACTGTAACAGAAACTGAAGCTTCAGTTAAACTTCAATCATTGAGCTGTATGAATCATACAGCTCATAGGATACTGGAAACACAAGCTGATATTATTTCAAGTATACCGCGCGGCAATCTTGACAATGTAAAATTAATTTGTAAATGGGGATGTGATGGCACTTCCGGTCAAAGTAATTACAAACAAAAATTTAGCGATTCACATAGTGATACATCGGATAGCAACATTTTCTTTATTTCTCTTGTTCCCTTGCAAATGGTATGTGATGATGTAGAACAAAATTCAGAGATTGTCATTTGGAAAAATTCACGCCCATCGTCTACCAGATTTTGTCGTCCAATTAAAATTATATTCACGCATGAAACTGCTGCTCAAACTAGAAAAGAAGTTGAATTGATCACAGCCGAAGAAAAGAATCTCGTGCCATTTAATATTTGTATGCACAGAAGAAATATTACAGTAAACTTTCAACTTGCATTTACAATGGTAGATGGTAAAGTGCTTAATTCAATTACTGAAACAACATCAAGTATGCGTTGTTATCTTTGCAATGCTACGTCCAAAGATTTCAACGACATTGACGCGATGTTGCACTGCACTGCTTCCTATTGGACAGATGTCAGAAGAAGCACAGGAGTCTTGTAATAAATTTATTAAAAAGTTCCGAGAAGATTTCGCTAGAAAATGCAGTCGAGAAAAAAATATGCGAAATATTTTCCAAAGACTCTTAGTAACATCGGATCCACTTCTTTCTAGTTTACGGCAATTTCCCTCCAAACAAAGTAAACCATTATCGGCAGATGCCAAAAAATTGTTACTCCCGCCGACAGATCCAGACACAAATTATACACTTACTTCAGCTGATGTTAGCGACAGTATGACGATCGATGAAACGCCATACGATTCAGACAGCGACTGAGAATTGTTAAATAAATGTAATATACTTGTGAAATATTAATTGTTCGCATTATTTTAATTCACACTTTTTTCCTTTCCTATATCAATAATCTTTCTATTTATGTTTCCAATTTTCGACAAATACGTCTGCCATTTTGAAGCCGCCATTTTGTTTTTTTTTAAACAGACAACGGATTCGTAATCAGCGACCTCGAAAACCCCCAGACACCCATTTTCGTGAAAAAAAATCTATTTTTAAACATTCACAGCCGCCATTTTTTTTTAAAAACAGACAACGGATTCTTAATCAGCGACCTCGAAAACCCCCAGAAACCAAATTTCAAAATTTTATCTTAATTATTTATAGTTTTGGCCAGCTTTTTGGCGTTTCCGACCACTGTGCGTCGGCATAGTCGTAGACCTCGCCAATTACACCAGGCAACACGTATGTGACACTTGCGTGCGAATGTACCTGCCGACCCACCAGTCCGAGAATTAACGCATGAGCATGCAGCGGTTACACGCATTAACCTAACCATCGGAGGATCCGAGATGACCCATGGGTCAGTCGGGCAACCATCCTCTGGTTTTGTCAAGGCTATAATAATATTGTTGTATTATTTAACCTAGCCAAATCCGAACAAAAAGATAGCAACGACAACAAAATATATAATTATGATATATTTTCTAATAAATAAATGAAAATGGATATTTCATAGCAATGTGCTACATAATGTTGAATTCGAACTATGGGCCTTGCCGATTTTTTGTCGTTTGCCAATGAAACTTTCATGATGATAGAGGAAAATTTTATTTTTCAATTATTATTTGTAATCAACTCTATCGGAAAAACATTCATCGGTCCGCGCGATACGGCTCACTCAAAACATCCTCCAGACCAGAAACAAGCCTGGCGTCCCCATCGCCAAGCGAACCCGCGCTCCAAGCACACAAGACCGCCGCCGCGAATCGCCGCGATGAAGTGAATCGCCACACATATACAACCACGTAGCAACTAATCACCAGCTCGCGGTGGCCAGGTCCATTAACGAGGCGGACTTCATGGTCAACTTCACGAGTCTAGTTGATGAACTACGAATAATGGACTTGCTAATAAATATCCAGGAAATGTTTGAAGCTGAGACGAACTAAACGTCACATTCAGGTTCCAAGCATTTTAATAAATTCCGTTTATCAACAATACCGCCGGTGATGCCGCAGAGCCCGTTAAGATATACGTATTCTAGCAACCTCCGTCAACGCAACAGTCGAGTCGCTGTACACCCCACAACGATTCGAACAACGTTAGACTTTTTTGATACTAATAAATCATATTTTTCATGATATGCGTTTTCATGTGTCTCATCATATTGCAGTACCGTTGCACGAAACGCGGAAAGCATAATGATAGATATCATCTGTTTTTCCATTTACTATATTCAAATTATCAACCGAGCAGTGCATAATCGAATTCATTGCACGTGTATGTTTTTAAACGAAGACATGTACGAACAATTGTTTTCCTCGTGGCAATATAAATTTATTTGCTTATTAATAAACAAATAAATAATAATAATAATAAATGGCATGTAGGAAGATTGGTTTTCCCCGTGGCCAGCCAATATAATTTATTTAATTTTTTAAAAATAATCCACGTAGGGAGGGTTGTTTTCCTCGTGGGATTTAAAACAACGTATGTATTTAATAAGTCATGAAGGGAGAAGTGGTTTTCTCGTGATAGATGGAGTAAAAACATAATAACTGGGAAAGTAGGTAAATTGACAACAATAATTAATTAATAACAATATAAAATTCAAATTAAATAAAAATATATGTGCAAAAATATCACGGGAGTTTTATTCTGGTAACAAGCAGAAAACAATTAAAGTTAATTCCTATCTACTCAGCTTCAAGAAGAAAAAGCTGATGAAGATAGACGGAAAGTCGAGTGCTAGTGTTCCATGAGAATAGACGGCTATCTTAACATCCCTATTACTTCTGATGAACGTAGGTTTCTTCTTGAACTTGATACTAAATTATTAAACTGCAAACTTCATGCATGTCAGCTGCACAAAGAAGAATCCCAAATACTCAAACAGCGAATACAATAACCTCAGTCAAGACAAAGTTATTGTCCCAATCGTGTATAGTGCGCAATACTAAAGATTCTATAAGAACCCTAACACAACAATATATTCATTCGCTTACCACATTTCTCAATTCTATAATGAAGTGGGACACCATGATATAAATGAACGCAGGTTAGTTGTAAGTGTAGTTGAAATGTTTGTAAACATTCCAGATTGGTGTGAATACCGCCCTTGGGAAGTATCTGTTGCTGAACTATATGCTTTGATGAAGAATGATAAAAGATACTTGGAATTTGCAGCTCTATTTGAAAATGAATGGGGGTAAATATTAAAAGACACACAAGCATCATTGGTATGAGTTGTGTGTATTTTTTACTGATGTCGAAAACAGTGACGCTAAGGTATGCTTTGCTCAGAGAGCTCACGTCGATAAGCCCAATCAAAACCTACCCCAAAGGCACCTTTACACTGCCGAGCAGTTAAACGATCTAAATAACTTAGCTCAGGTACTGCCTTATCCAAGTGCAATACTTTTGGAGACCGTAGGAAACTTTGGAATTGATGGCCAGACTGTGACGCCGATATTCGCTCGTTTGGAAAACTTGAACGCGAATTTGAGTGGTGCTATTTCATTTGGCCCAGCCGACCTGGAGCCATTGCTTCGTTTACTATCAGTAACGATTCTACGAGCACTTTGTGAAAATCAAAAAATGAAATTTTTGGAATTTCTTATTTTTTCTCTTTTACTATGACAGATCTCGCATTTCGGCACTTTGTGAAAATCAAAAATTGAAATTTTTGATTTTTTTTTCTTTTTTACGGTGACTGATCTTTCAGTTCGGTAACAACAAAACTTACCCACGAACATTTTGTGAAAATCAAAAAATTGAAATTTTTGAAATTTTTTTCTTTTTTCTCTTTTACTATGACAGATCTTTCAGTTCGGTAACAACAAACGAACCTACGAGCACTTTGTGAAAATCAAAAAATGAAATTTTTGGAATTTCTTATTTTTTCTCCTTTACTATGACAGATCTCGCATTTCGGCACTTTGTGAAAATCAAAAATTGAAATTCCCAGATGGAGATGAGGTTCATACTATAGCTATGGCAATGAATGATCTACCAGGACTTGCATGGGAAGGTTTTCATGGTCCAATCATTCCTCCAAATGCCCAAGGACCAATGATGGCAAAACTAACACCCGTGTGCCGAGACTTTTGGATGGCGAATGAAGGTGGGGAAGTATTCCCTAACTATCACGTAAGGTTGCACGACTACCAAGCACGTGTTTTCCGACAAATTGTCAGGAGTATGGATTCTAAGAGAGAATTCAATGTGCTTTGCGACCTATCCCCAGGATGGGGAACAGCTTCGCAGATCGTACAGATGCCGATGTGGCACGTCGATGGATCAATCCAATGGTACACCATGGTTAAAGTATCGGAGTACGATATAAAGATGGCCTCCGCATTCAATCTTGCGGATACTAGAGACTACTTTCAACCATCGCGCTTTGAAGGCGCCGCCGACTATTCCTTGATGTTCGGAGAGATAACTCCACGCAGGATAATGAACTCTATCCTTTGCGGGCAGGAGTGACACATAGCTTAACAAGCTAGTCTCACAAATAAGAACCATTTAAATAGAATAAAAAAAATTCTGGGATTACTGGACAATCTTTTTTAATATAACTTTTAACAGAAGCGAAGCTCCCTCACAAAGACACTTTCGAAAGAAATGCACATTGTATGGGTTCTTCATTTTTAATCAAAAAAGCATTATTTGAGGGAATCATATTATGTAATGGAGCATTGCCTAATCCAATAACTAAAGCCGTAGAAGTTTATATATCATGAGAAATGCATCACTTAGTGTTAATTGATAAGCTCCTTATACTAAACACTGATTATACTATACTAACATATCCTGAGTCTCACGCTATGTACGTTAAATTGCTCTAACCGAAATCAGAGGCAGCTGAACAAACAAGATCTAACACATGACAAGACCAATACAGGAAAATTATCAAGCAGATGTGCAGATATATATGAATATGGAAACGCAGAGAAGATTACGTTTTACAATTTGAGAAACAAATGAAATTACCTTTGAATTACCATGAAGAAAAAATACATAACGAAAATATGTCATATACCGAAAAATGCTTTGAACATGAGCTATACCGCATTTGCATATTATATTAAATGCCCATGTGTTATGACAAAATTTAGCATAACGTAACTAGAACAATTAAACTAGTTCACGTTACTCATATGTCGTAAGTGGGTTATTTTACAGCCGATTAACAAGAACACCAAAACAATAATACGAGTGTATGTAACTCGATTGAAATCACTAAAATCAGCATTAGTACTAATTATAAATAGGAAGTCTTAAATTACGTTGGGGGGATATGTATTCGGTATATAGTCGAGAGATGTATTCGTATGTAGTCGAGATATGGTTGTTATAGTTATGCAAGACAATATACGAAGTGAATAAACATTTTCTAAAACGACTTTCCTTTCGAATGTTCGGCGATACTTCAACTACACCCTAGTGAGGACAAGGGACTGAATATTTCATGGCGATCCTTGGTCGTCAAAAGTTCAAATTTATCGTGGACAAAACGCGGCGAATGAGTTTATAGCAAAGCTTGAAAACGACGTAATAGAAATTTATAAAAGGCAGTTAAATAAAACAAACGAAATGATTTCGTTAGATTTGCTGGAAGAATGTCTACACGGTGCAACGTGGTTTTTCTTATTTGTGACATAAGAATCACAGAGAAGAATCAGAAAGTATACAACAATGACCACTACATCTCACTACCTCCAGTTCGTTTCAAATAGTGAGTGGCGCCCCAAAAAAAACCCCACGGCAGTCCTCCCCCTGGAGCTGGTCAGGAGCCGCTGCATCGATACGAACTGCCCAATCCAGAATTCGATCTATTACGGAACCGTTGCCATATCCATCTCGTCTCTCGGTGTTACAGGCAACGACACACAATCGCAGCGTAGCATACATTTTGGCGCCCAACGTTAGAAGGCCCCATGACGGTATTTTTACAAATCGCTTAAATGGGATTCTCTCTAATATAAGACCTGTTTATGCTCCTTTAATTAGTGAAATACTAAGAAATTCAAATTATGGTATGTACATGCAGCTTAAAAATAGATTACTAAATGTACAAACCATTGTAAAATTGGCAGAAAAGACTAATGATGAGAACCCATATGAAAAAATTATCGCAGTAAACCAAAAAATTCTCTGTGATTTAAGGATTATGATGACTTTCGAAGTTGATAAGAAACAACAAGGAAAATTTTTCCGAATAAACAATGAATGGTTCTTCTCTAGGATAAAGAGGTCGTACTGTAGTTATATAACAAGCAAAGAATTACGAAAATATACATGGGGGGTTGAAATTGACGGTGTTAGTCAGCCATTACCCCAGGAGTTAGGTCAACTGATACCTTACTCGCAACTAGATCCAAACTACAGAGGATGGTCAATTAAAATCCTAACAACATGTGAATATCAAGAGTCTACTGATGCATATAAATTTAAACTGGGACCTCGTCCAATCTATCATGGTTCCTTGACAAAAATCAAAGCTAAGGCCCCACGTTGGGCGCCATAATGTTTATGTGTATTTTTTATAGTGTTAGGTTTAGTTGCCGATATGTGGGTGTGTAAGTGTTATTAGAGAGCATTAGAGAGTACTCTTAACCTCGGGGAGACGCCGCGGGTTGGAAGAATTCGAATAAATAAGCAGTCAAATTAAATATTAATAATCGATCTATTTATTGAAACAAGCAATTCCTCCTTATAGGGGTATCAGCAGTTGACCATAAAGCCTACAGGTTTACGTTGCTAAGCAACGGCTAGCGGGTAACACAGACGCTCGGTAGGTCACGTACGCAATATTAACGTACGGCGCAATAACTTAGTCTAACAAATAAATAGGTGTAGGTGATGTAATTGAAAGTGATTATAATAATAATTTAACTAAGCAAAAGTATAAGGTTCTTAAATTTAATTCCGACCTGTTACAATTGGTGCGCGGGGTTTCTGAACGCACTCTTGGTGTGGCGCAGAATCGGCCGAACCGTTTCAACGTTCCGATACAGCTGTAGACGGCTTCGGGCTGGATCAGGGTATCTTACAGTTTATTAATTAGTTATACTTTTTTTAGATGGTTAAGATAAATACAAATTCGCGAATACTCTGGAGCGATATCGACACGTCTGATTCTCTTCAGAAGCTCTTTTCGTCTCCCTGTTATTTGATAGTGTCTTGTTCGTTACCTGGTCGACAGGCACGTCATTGGTCAAAAGATAAAATATTGATACTAACGAGGTTGCCATGATTGTAATGGATGTTTATTTTTAGTGCTATGTATTTAATATTGAAAAGATTGAAATAAACATTACGCAGTCTGCGGAAACTTAGATTGTCATTGATTCTATATTGTCTAATCATGTTGCACTGAAGATCTTTAGATCTCAGATGGGGTCAATAACTTGTATTGATGACATCATTGTAGCATCCCGTGCTATAAAGAAAATGGATACTTTTGCCAACATAAATGCATTCTTCGCTGAGATACTGGTCATTTCCACATGTCGACAGCCAAATCACATGCTTATGCCAATGGCGATGCTTTCCGAAGCATACAAGAGCTTCCAAGGTGAAAGTCAAGACACAATGTTTAGAAAATTCAACGTTTCAAGCCATGGAGGTTTCGCAGTCTATCGCGAAGCTAGCAGCTGGAAGTGGCACATGGCAGGCAAAATGGATGATGTCGCCGCTCAAGTAACATTCCATGGCATTTTTGGAACGTTTTGCGAAGACCTTGGCATTCTTGAGCAGTGTACCAACATCCGTAACTGGTTGACTAGGGAAGAAATGTTTCAACGTTTCAAGCCATGGAGGGTTCGCGGTGTACAGCAAAGCTAGCAGATGGAAGTGGTACATGGTTAGCAAAATGGATGATGTCGCCGCTCAAATAACAAATAACATAAATTTTTGGAACGTTTTGCGAAGACTTAGTTAGGCAATCTTGAGCACTGTACCCTAGTCAACTAACATCCGTAACTGGTTGACTAGGGAAGAAATGGGTAAAGGATTTAGGCATTGTGCTGATGAAAATGAACCAAGGTCATTCACTTTACCTATGTGGAATTATTATTCCAAATTAGCATCAGCTAATCAGAACACGTCATTAGCAGACAACTGGGAAAACCATTCCTCAACTAGAGACAGCTCTCGCTGACATAGCACAACGATTTTCCGTTTTGTAAATACATTTGCCGGTAATTCAAAACATTGAAAATTAATGGCAAATTTAAATGACAAATCAAAATATATTATTCATTATGCAAATTTACAACAAAGTGTATAAAATGGTTTCAAGGTGAAGAAAATTCATAGAGCGTTAAAATTTATACATTGAGAATGGATGACAGAATATATATATTTCAATTCGGCAAAACGTCAAAATGCTCGAGTTGAACGAGTGAAAAAAATCTTTAGAAGGCGATGAATAATATAGTTGTTGGGAAAACAGAATGTAAAAAACAGAGTAGAAATACGATTGGTTACACATTGGGAAAGTCGTTTTAGAAGGCCATGCGAGGAAGCGTTAATAGCGAGACCAACCTTCATATCACCAAATGTTTATTGTGGCAATCTGACGGCTATAGAAATGAAAATTGTGGAAGTGAAATATACAAAACCACAATATGTAGAACTGTGGGTTTATAAATATCAAAAATCGTTACTTATGATTTCTTTTACAATTTCCCACAAAAAAGAAGTGTACAGGCCAAACATGTCGCTCTTATACACAGATACCGATTCATTGATTTTTGAAATTGATACCGATAATGTATACGACGACATAAAATCAAACATCAACATGTTCGCTACGTCGAATTATGCCGTCCCGAATATGCACAATATCCCTCGAGGAATATCAGTTGTTGGGAAAATGAAGGATGAATATCCCAATACGGTATTAATTTTTGACTGGAACTGGAGGAGTTAAGGCGTACATTGTGATAATAAATTAAGGAACCACATCACGACAAAAGACGGAAACTTAAATCTAATTGACCCAGATGTTAGGGACCCTTAGCCGCACTAGAAGCCTATGCGGCGGGTTAACCGATGTGGCATACTCCACATTACCCCTCCTGTAATAACCTAGCGTCGTTGCCCGCCTTTCGCCTCGTGGAGCCGGGTCCGCAGACTTTCGTCATAATCGTAGTTGGTCTATGACAATCCAGGAAACTAATATCGTAAGTATTATTATGGCAATAGTAGTCTCGGAAAAGCGAAAGATTTACTCGCATTTAAGAGAAACCAATTTTCTTACCAGAGAACTAGCAATCACTATCATTATTCTCAGAGGCAACCGACCACCGCTCAGTGGCGATGTCCAAGAAAAGAACGAGGCTCAAGGGGTAGAGTCGGCAGAACTAGAGAACGATATCAATCAACTACGTCAAGACTGTTTTCGCCTTTCAGAAGGTGATGGAAAATGAAAACGTAAGGCTAAAACAAGAACTCCGGACAATAACGGGGGATGTGCAGGACAAGATTGGTGCGACAATAACGAAGAACAAAGAGCAAAGGAATAGGTGTGAGCACGGGACAATTCTTTGAGGCAGTATGACACCTCCCCGACAATTGCATAGCATTGCTTGACTTCAAAGTATCAAGTGGCAAGCGGCTGTAGAACGCGTGAAATCTATGGAGGGCACGCAGGATATTGATGCACCATTTAGTGTGATGAGAAGTTGAAAAACGCACCCGATGACTATACAACCAATTGAGTGTATCATAGATTGTATCGGATTAGTGAACGATAATGGCCAGCACTTCGTACCAGGAGTACCAAAGCCAGGTCTGGATCACCATTCAATTTATAGACCAAAAATTGTAACATTTGCAAATTTTCACAAAGTAGTCGAGTTCCTGAGCAATGAATCGAGCGACACTGAGAAGGTCTAAATGAGATTTCTATGCCAGAAACCCAATACCAGGGTGTGTATGGGATACTCGAATAGCAAACAATCCATTACTTATGAATCCCGATGACATTATGATCCAGTATCATAGATTTAACGCAAACCAAAAATATTGAAAATGAACGCGAGCGTACACTCGAAGCATTGCTATCAACACCTTTAGGTACAGGCAATGGGCAATTTTCACCACCGAATGTATGTGTACAACGATGTCCGTTCTCACATGGCAAAACTAATATTACAAAACACTACTAACCACAAATAGAGGCTGTTCTCACATTTAAAATAACGAAACCGTTTAATCAATTCGGAAGATTGTAATGTTTATTGTGTGTGGAGGAAAGTATTAAAATCCAAAACACATACTGTTAATGAGTTAAATATTGTTACAGCAGTGGAAGAAAGTAAGGTGTAATTAATTTTTACAATCAGTGATTATCAGATAATAAATTGTGCTTTAGTAATAATCAACCGAATTTGGTCCAAGAGCTTGAAAGTTCTTTACTCGGGGGTACGTAAATAGTGGCGAGTGTGAAAAGAATAGTGACAGTAATTATGTTTTGGACTTTTGGTGTGGACAACACTGCCCCAAAGGCTGCGATTGCATGCAGTCTTAGAAAGTGAGACAGGGTTCCAATTAAAAGTGTATTGGGATCCTGAAAATGAGGACGTATTTTTCGAGAGGATAGGACTCCGTAAGCACAACCAATTTTAAACCCGAGGTAATGTCTAAATTATATATTTTTTAGCAATCCCCCCGGAAAATCGTCCTAGCAATGTCAGACGACGAAGACTGATGAGAATAAAAGTGTGAAGAAATGGGTGTTTTAATAACCCTAAATTAAATCAGTGTTTCTGTTAAAGTAAAAGATCAGGTTACCAAGAGGTGTGTCAGGTAAAGTTCGCGCGCAAAACTGTCAAAATTTACCGTCATAATTAAGCTCATCACCTCACAATTTTGAAGTAATTCGAGTGAAAATATTATAACTCTACTTTAGATATGCTCCAGAAATTCAACAAAGGATAGGAGTAGTATGTATAATCAATTCATAAACCTCATCCTGGATAGGTCATGATCAAGGTCCAGGTTGCGCAGCCGGACCGTGACCTTGAGAACTTCATTCTATATTGTATCCGCTACGCTATCATCACAGTCAATCTCAATGGAAATAAAATCGACTACGAATTAAAAAAATCCGTGGTGGTCCGCACGAAACTTACTTATACTTAGTTATACTACGTTTTTCGAAAAAACTTTTCAAATAAAAGTTGTTTAGAATATCAATATCTATATTTATGTAAGAATATTTTTTTCCGTATCCTGTACCGTTTTCGAGATATGGAAAAAGGTGATAAGAGTAAACCATCACTTCCGGTTGAGAGATTGCGTTCAAAATAGGACGTTTTCCTCCTTGCTACATACAAATGTTAAGTTTAAAGTTTCAGAGCTCTAGCTATAATCGTTTGGACGCTAGAACGCGCACAGACACACAGACGTCATTCCGAAAATAGTCAGAAACGATTCAGGGGACCTCAAAACGCGTATATCCGTTAAAATCTCGAGGTCGAAATTTTTCATGATTCCTATACTTACTTATACATAAAGTATAAGTAAGTAAAAGTCCACCAACTCTTCAACGAACTATTTAACGAATAAGACCCAAATTCAATTACAGCAAAATAAACAAAACTAAACGAAAACAATCATCGACGAAAACAACATATGTAGAGCAGATTGGAACATGAAAATTGACATTGAAACAAAAAACCAACTTATGCGAGAATTTGGACTAAATGTAGAAAGCTATGTAACGACTAATAAGAAACAAAAAACATGAACAAACTGCAATCTTAAAACACGGTACATTTATCGAAATCATTTTAAAAACATTGGAAACAGACACAAACATCATCCTAACAGATAATGATACAATTGAAGTTATTAAAACATGCGAATCGTTATTTTATTGTTATTGCCTATTCCAACAAAATGAAATTGACATTAACTTCTTCACATGGATCGAAGCTATGAAATACATTATGCATTATAATAAAATCAACAATCTAGAGCTACAAGGCCCAACGAACGCAGGAAAAGTCTAATAGCAGACACATTACTGGCACCAATTAAACCTGAAGAAGTTCCAACAGAAAGAGACAGTGGATTTCACTTAGATCAACTGCCAGAAGCAAGTGCAGCACTGTTGAAGAACCACTGATAACATCAATCAATGTCGGAACATGGAAACTACTATTAGAAGGAAAAACAGTGAAAACGGGCATTAAACACAAAGACAAAGAAGGAATCAGACGGCTTTAAGTTCCCTTTTTGTCAAAACCGTCTCCTGGTGCTGTGGGAATACTGTTTGACGTGAAACCTAATACAGTGAGAACAAGACTGTACAATTGATTTAATGTGATGTGTATTGGTCAAACGAGGCAAATCAGTAGAATTTCTTTAGCGTACTGGGGCTGGATGTCAGCAGCATGGCCTGGGGAAATAACGCGTGTTAATACACGAATGAATGCGGCGGAGTATATTCGTAAACTGGAGGACGTAATGTTACCTAGTGTACAGGTACTATACCCTCGGCCGACCCCGATAATATTCGTCAAAAACACTTGATCAAGGCATTCGTCAAGAATCGTCCGTGATTGATTCAATAATCACCCAAAGATCAATCTAATTCATAGACCACCCAATCGAGAATGCGTGGGCAACAATGGTGCAAATGTGGGATTACAATTTTCATATTGTACCATGAAACAGTCAGAGGTAATGTATCGTCTATTTGGGAAAGTTTGATAGATCAGCAGACTTCTCAAAATTTAGATACGATGCGTGGTAGACAGCAGCAAATTATTGACTATAATGGATTTTGGGCGATATTAATGGAAAATTATTTTATAATAAATGGATAATTTAATTAATTGTTTGTTATATCTATTTTGTAATATTTGTTAGTTCAACTAAAGATTTTTTAAAATTTTAGTTGAAGATTCATTAAATTAAATTGTTTTCGCTAGTAGATTTATCTTTTTATTTTTTATTACACAATGATATCGCGAAATTATCGTAACTGCTAGACAAATTTCATGTTCAAGTTACGAATAGTGCCGTATGTTCTTTACTTATATGTGCCCCCCATTCATTCATGCGACAATAGTTGAATATCATTACACCAGGTAAAATTGTTACACACAGGCAGTTATGATAAAAAATAAACAAGTACTAATTGCATAGTTAGGTACTGAGCAGGAAACATCCTTTAATTTGTAGGGCAATGTGTGCACCAATTCGTTGGCACAATGGAATTTAATGGGTACCTCTAGGGACATAAACCCCAAGAGCGCCCTATCCACTGCATTGCGCGTTCCTCAATTGTAAAAACCAAATACACATTCACTTCAAAATTTCCCACAACTTATAATCAAAATCAAACCGAATATAGAAAAATCGAAATATCATATAGGACACTTTTGCAATTTCGTACTAGTGTTGGGGCTGAATTAAAAGATAATTCAAAAACTCTTGCACGTAAAGATTTACCAGCAATAAACAAAATTTATTGACTTCACAATCTGAAGATGAACTTATCTTTCTATGACGTATTGTAATTACGTACTTTCTTTAAAAGTAGATCTATGTTCCTATTACTCGTGCCACTTGCTTAATGCATCAAAGACTACAATAGTGAGACAATTGCAATAGAATTTACTACTGATGGGAAGTATTTAGTAATTAAATCGATCAAAGGAACTGCTTTATGGATTCGGATTTCATCATCATCGCTTAACAGAATTTCTTGTCAGTAGTTGCATTTGCAGAATGATGAATCAAATAAATTTGTCAAAATGCGTCCCATATTTGACGCATTTAAATGGTTCAATAGTATATTTGTCATCTAGTCGATTAGTAATCTTCTGCTTCACTTCGTAGACGGGTTCCGGATGTCCGGATGACGCGTGATATCCACAATACATCTGAAAATAAAAATTTAATATTAATATTGATACAAAAAAAAGTAGTAAATAATGTATAGGAAAATATAAGCGTAAAGCGTAGACTAGAGATAAATGTAGAATGTCGAAGTATTAAAAAAACTATTTTGCATGAAGTTGAACAATAAGAAGTTACTCATCAATAATTGCGAACATCAAAACATTAATATAAACCAAAATAAAATATATCTACCGTTTAGTTTACGTAGACTTTGAGAACATTTCTATATGTCGCGAGTGAACTGCACATATTAAAATTAAACTCCGTAAAAATATATTGAATTCAAAGTAATTAACTAATTCATTTATAAAATGTTACGAGTTGGCCATTATTTCATAAATAGCATATATATGGCTATTGACACGTATAATTGTTGATAAAATCTAATTAATGGAAAAATCTGAATTAATTTTGATACAGTGATAACAGCCACCTAAAATATGGTTATAAGAGTACAAATTTCAATATGTGACTCAACTATACTATGGTTGGAGAAAAAACTCTATTGTGTACATACACCTAATAAGACTACTCGTCACTGTCAAATATGCACTTATTTTTTTATAAGCAAAATAAACATAAAAACCAATTCCATAAAACACACGAAACGTAATTGTTTTAAAAACAAAATTGATTTACAACATCTAAGAAAAATTTATTTACAGCAAATTTAAAGCAAAATTTCCAAATAACACAAAACAAATTTTAAATATTATTTTCAATGTACGTGCTAGTTTCATTCAATATTATAAAATAACTTGCTTCCTAGATAAAAATTAACTATGCAAGAAAAATCGTAGGTTACAAACAAATAAAAACCAAAAAAAAATAATTTATATTTAAATGTATATAGTTAGAAAATTGTAGACCTTATAGCTGAACCAGTATTTTAAAATTGCTCATTTATTTTCATTTGCAAAGCCCTTACTTATTTTCGGTTTGTCGCATTTATTCGAGTAAATATTTGTATACAAAAATGAGCATTTTATAAATGACAATTAAAAAATATTTGTTTAAATGTATCTATTCATTAAATAGTATCTGATATGAATGCGCATTACTGTATATTTTTAAGAAAAAATTATATGCGCACATTTACTACATCATATTATATTATTATAATAAAACTTAACAAATTAAAAAAATATATATTTAATTAATTTAAATTAATTTGATGAATGGGCCCAAATATATTTTAATTAAACGAAACCTTTTAAAATTAGAATTATTATTTACTTTCATCCTATACCACGAAGTAACTTGCTTCCTAGACAATTCGATAAAATCTTAGGTTGCCAAGAAAAACAGTTTCTTTAATCAGTGTATAATTAAATGCTTATAACAGTTTAGCAAAGATTCGGTGGATCGTATACAACAGACGAGACAGAATTTTTAAATTTCTAATTTACTTTTGGTCCCTCACCATCACAGAACAATAACTTAATTCTTAATTAAATTTACTTTTAAAATTTCTTTCAATGTTTCCAGAATACTGGAGTACAGCTTACAATGATCGATCCTATAAATGACGGTTAAAATATATTTTCTATGCATTACATATATTTAATATAGTGGTGCTATATAAAATATTTTACATAAAACTGATACATTTATTTTCCCATGCGATGTACAAAGAAAAAGTAAGCATAAATATATAAATTATGAACACCAACCTTGGTCACGATTTTATCATCGTGGTACAACATGGACGCCAGCATGCAATCGAACTGGGTGTGTCTCATTGAACCTGCGTTACAAGAATTAACAAATTAAATATGAACATACTGGAATTATATTAAACTAAAAGATGCGTTGCTAATGAATGCAGGTTTCGGACTTAACCAAAGTGATGCAAGAACATCGAATTAATCGAAGCCAAGCACAACGAACAAGCGAAATTATCAGAAATGTTGCTTATGAGAATGCACACACACAACATAAAGTTTATACCGAGCCGTTGAACTGGTTTGACCACATGATCTTGTGTGCGCCAGCGCATAGCAACATGGAAGCTCACGCCAATTTCTAATTTAAATCTTAATAAAATTGCCACGAAATTTTGCATACTTTTCGTCTATCGTTTATTAATGTTTATTGATAATTTAATTGCATTAACTCACATTTTAATTTTAACAAATAAAAAAAAAGAATCAATTTAATATTGATTCTAATTTTTTTTTTTTTAATAGACCTTTTAAAATATTAATATTAATCTTTAGAAATAGTTAAATTAATTAAATTTTATGCTTAAACTTTCATCTTACAAAAATTAACGGTATATAGATTTCATGCACATAAAACCGTCGACGCCATAATGTAAAATTATATTTCGCAATTAAACTTTGCACTCATTTAATATTACTTATCGCTGATTTGTTTGCAGAATTCTTTTAAAAATTAAAATGGCAAATAATTAATGCAATTTATTTAATTTTGACTTGGATTTCTAAACGAGCAACAATCTGCGTCGACCTTTCCAAATTTCAATTCACATCCACATACTCAATATTTTCCCATGCGATGTACAGAGAATAAGCATAAATATGTAAGATATAAAAACCAACCTTGGTCACGATTTCGTGGACGCCATCTTGCAATTGAACTGAGCGTGCCTCGCCGAATCTGCGTTACAAGAATTAACAAATTAAATATGAACAAACGACTCAAATTATTTTAACTGAAATACAAGATGCGTCGCCAATTAATGCAGAATAAGGACTTACCCGAAGCACAGGAATATCGAATCGATCGAGCGAAATTAGACTTTTTAATGCGTATGAAAATGCACACTGCCACGTAGCGTCTACATCTACGCGTTGAACTAGTTTGACCAGATGCCAAATGTCAGCAACGCGGTAGAATGTGAAATGGCGGGGACGATAACAGGATAACACTGTTATACGCAAGCAGGGATGCCAGATCGTGGCAACCGGAAATCGTGAGATTCGTCGGACAAAATCGTGAGAAATCGTGAGAAATCGAAAATCGTATTATTTTTGAATGTAGGTATATGGATGCATGGAGAAAAGTTATTTTTCTACTTTGCGTTTATAACAACTTTATTTTAGCACCCAAAACGGGGGTAAAATGAAAATTAAGGTGTTAAAATGAGTCTGGTATAATTTTTTTCTTTATGTTGGTAGCGGTGTGGCAGCGTATAACGTCAACGAAATGTCAGTTGTAACCAGTGCTGCCAACCCTAACGAAATTTCGGTATTTCTACCGATATTTGAACTTTTCTACCGATCTACCGATATCAATGTAAATCTACCGAAATTTTAAATATACCGAAAATTTTCTTTTACAAATTACGATTCATAGAAATCATGAATAAAAACCTTAAAAATAATCAGCTGAGATTCCTACCCATTTTTCCCTCATTGCCTGCCTATATTCTGCCCTCTATGAACTGGTAGTTGTTTTATTAATTGCTACTACAAACACTTTTAAATATTTTATAACCAACAGCGTCCACAAAAACAGAGTACTGTTTAATGTCTATGTTCAAAGAGTATTTTATTTAATTGCTCGTTTGAAATTATGTATTTCCCCTAAGAAATTAGATCACCCAAGGCTATAAAGGGAAGGAGAGCAGTGATTGCGTCAGTTCTTAATTAGCGCGCTTGATGTTCAAACTTTCACGCGATATTTGACAAAAATCCATTTTTCTGTAAAATATTTGAAATACCGAGACGATGAGCAGTACTAGTGACAGTGGGAGTGAAAAAGCAAGTACTTCGAAAGTAAAAAAAGCAAAATATTCCCAGTCGTATAAAGCAGAATGGGAAAAACTTTCAGAATTTAAGGGATGGCTGACAGGGAGCATAAAAGGACCCACATTTGGTCTATGCAAGACCTGTAATAAAGACATTGTGGTGAAAAGTGGAAAGGATTCCCTTTTAAAGCACCGTGCTTCTAAATCCCATAAAGAAAAAATCAAAACCATTGTGACGCAACCATCAATAACGTCATTTACTACCGCTGGATCTTCAGAAAGGAGAAATTTAGATGACAGTATTAAAAGAGGTGTGTAATAGTTCCAATAATATATATTGACATTACCTACTTATTTTTGATTTCAAGAACGAATTTTTTTATTTTAATTTGTTTTTTTTTCACAGGTGAAATACGAGTGGCTGCATTTGTGGCTGAACACAATCTTGCGTTCACCATCACAGATCACTTGGTCAAGCTGATATCAGCCGTCTGTTACGACTCAAAAGTTGGAAAAGGTCTTACATGTGGTCGCACCAAAGCCAATGGAATAGTAAGAAATGTCATCGGAGCTGAAAATTTCGAAGTGGTATGTGATAATTTAAGACGAAAAAAGTTTTCACTGATTGTTGACGAATCCACCGATTTGAGTAGTCTTAAGCATTTATGTTTAGTAGTTAGGTATGCAAATGATGACGATGCAGTCCAAGATCATTTCTTCTGTCTTATAAAGTTGTCTGGTGCAGACGCTACAACATTGTACAATGAAATTGTGAAAAAATTTACGGAATTTAATATTCCATATAAAAGTAATTTGATTGGATTTGCTTCGGATGGGGCAAATGTAATGATGGGAGCTCATCATTCTTTGATGGTTCTGCTAAAGAATGACGTACCTTCATTGTACGTAATGAAATGTATATGTCATTCCTTTTATTTGTGCGCGTCATATGCTTGCCAAAAATTGCCGCGTTTCGTAGAGGACCTCACTAGAGACATATACAATTATTTTAGCTCCAGTCCAAAAAGACAGATTGAGCTACAAGATTTCCAAAAATTCTGTAATATTAAAATTCATAAAATCCTACACCCATCGCAAACAAGGTGGTTGTCAGTACACATGGTAGTCTCTAGAATTTTGGAACAATACAATGCTTTGAAATTATTTTTTACTGATGCAGTCGCAAATAAGGATATTTTAGCTGCAGAAACTATTTTATTAAAGTTAAATGACAATGTTACAAAACTGTTTTTACAATTTCTCGACTTCATTCTACCAATCTTCAACAATCTAAATAAGGAGATGCAATCTGAAGCTCCTAAGTTGCATGTGTTGTACAAAAATGTTTGCAATGCGTTACACACTCTTTATGATTGCTTTTTGAAAAGGGAATATATTTCAAGCACCCCAATAGAAGATATCGATTTCAGGAACCCCCAAAATTATTTACCAATCGAAAATTGTTATTTCGGGGCCTCTGTCAGCATAACTATTGCTGATCAAAATATATCTGGAGAACAATTGCATTTCTTTAGACTAAGGTGTATGGAATTTTACATTGAAGCGTGTATTCAAATAACAACTAGATTTCCACTAAAAAACAATCCATTAAAATTATTAATTTTTTTGGATCCAACTGAAACAAAACGTGGAAATATTGCTTCCATCGCCGATGTGGTGGCTTTATTTCCACATTTAATTGAAACAAAAAAAAAGCAAGAGGTTGACACGCAGTGGAGAATGTTACGCAATTTACGGGAAATTCAAGCGTTTTCAGATGAATTGCAGTTATTTTGGCAAGAAGTGAAAAACATTACGTCTGGAGATGGATCATTCACATTTTCCACCTTAACCACATTTGCTTTTGACATATTATGCCTTCCACATTCATCCGCCAATGTAGAACGCATATTTTCTGCCGTTAATTTAATGAAAACAAAACAGCGCAATGCTCTTAATACAGAGACAATTACCGGATTGCTACATTGCAAAGAATACATGAAATTTGATAATTGTTACGATTTTCCTATTGTATCGCATTTGGTATCTAAAATGCAAAAAGACACCATATATAAGAGCGGTGAGGCCTAAAAAATTTAAATATTGTACTATTTATATTTACTTTGCGTTCGAATAAGTTAAGTTTGCAATAATTATTGTTTTTTTTTTATTTGTATTTTTGTCATAATTATATTGTTATGGATTTTGAATAAAAAATATTTTTTTGTTAGCGTTTTATTTTATTTTTCATCATATCTATAATTCTACCGAAATTCAGAGACATCTACCGAAATTTTGTCCGACAAAATACCGATTTTACCTCTCAGCAGGTTGGCAGCGCTGGTTGTAACTAATCGTTGCATTGTTTCGTTACACCATTCTCCTATTTTTTATACTTTTGTTCGTATTGAGAACACGACTGGTTAGTAAGTAAATTTCCAATCGTAATTTGTGCAATTTCCCGTATCTCGGGTGGAGTACATTGCAGGTCTTCACAACTCATATTGCGTCAAAGAAAACTTACATTTCAAATTAAATTTTCGACCGCCTCCTTATTTAATTTCACAAAAACGTTACTAACCCGCGCAAATATCCCTAAATGTTGAAATACTATAAATATAATTTTTCACGTAAAAAAGGCGCAAAGTAGAAAAAATAGTATAAAATACTATTCAGGGCATTCGTCCGTTCAGGATTTCGGACTGCCTGAAACAGTGCCTTCTGTAACTTCTTTTTTAATATACTATTTAATATTAATTAAAGAGGCAATAAAAGTTGGAATTTGTTTCAGATTTATTAAATATTGAGTACACACATAATAACTAAAAAAATAGAAATCTATAAAAATTAAAAAAATATTGCATAAGATAGACCTACACGGAATAAAAACAAATTGTTTGTCTACTCAGAATTTGAAGAATCTGAATCGGTGGTGACCGGTTTGTATAGGTAAAGTACTTGACCGTTATTTTTTTTAATTAAGTCTGTACTTATGTTGAAATTATGACACTGACCACTATTTGAAACCAAAGATTTTGTGAACAATAACCCTTCTAAAGTTTCACATTTCAGTCTATTTCTGACCAAAGTTTTATTTAAATTGGTTTGGGAGAAAATTCTCTCAACATTAGCACTGGAATGTGGCAAACAAAGTAAATTAAAAACTAAAATTGTTAGTTTTGAAAATTTTTGCTCCCCGTTTCCCAGCTTGATATTGGATATATTTTTCCAAAATACGATAGGATCATCATCGTAATCAATCCCCGATTCCTGGATATCCAAATTCCGAAGCATCCACCACTCATTGTCAATTTCTTGAATTTCTAACATTAAATGTGGAAAGTGTGGTGCAATATCTGCAATCGTACTAATTTTCTTACCAATTACAACTTTTGGGTCAAGAAATGCTAATTTTGACAACACCGAATTTTTCAGGGGAAATCTTGATAAAATTTGATGAATGCTTTCAATATAAAAATCCAAACATTTATTTTTTAAGTCATGCAATACTCTGCCTTTCAAAGAACAATTGCCTATAACTGCCCCAAAGTACATCTTTTCCAAAGTCTCAAAATTATCTGGGTTTTTAAAATCGATATCGTATACTGCGTTATTGTTTATTACATCTTGTTTAATATAACAGTCCATTATTGTTTTAACGGTGGTTGTGACTTCTTTATATACGAGATGAATTTGTGGTTTTTCACTTTGCATAGTAAGATTCAAACGAATAAAGAAGGGAAGCATATATGACAAAAATTCCAAATATAACTTAATTTCTTGTTTTTGCATAATATTTAAAATCAAAGTAGCTTCCAATATATTTTTATACGATTGATCGGTAAAATATAGAATAAGAGCATTATATTGGGATAATAATCTTTTGACAACACTTTCCAGTGATAGCCATCTTGTCGCCGCAGGATGCAACATTTTTAAAGGAGAAACATTAGCGAATTCTTGAAAGTCTTTCAGCTCTCCTACTCTTTTGGGACTATTGGAAAAATAATTACATACATCCCTGGTCAGTTTTTCGACTTCTTGTGGTAATTTTTCGCAAGCGTAAGAAGCGCAAAGATGGAAAGAGTGGCATATACATTTCATTACAAATATATTTGGAATTGCTTCTTTAAACCTACTGACTACTGAATTACGTGACCCCATCATATTATTTGCACCATCGGACGCAAAACCTATACAATTATTTTGAAATGGAATTTGATATTGATTAAAATAAGAGATTATTTTTTGAAATAATGCAGAACCAGTGGCTTCTCGAATTGGAATTAAGGCTAAAAAATGGTCGCTTATATTTTTGTTATTTAAATTAATTCGTGCAACTAAACATAAATTTTTTTGGCATGAGCGATCCGTTGATTCGTCTATAATAAGACTGAACTTGTTCGATCTCATCAAATTTATAACGCGGTCCCTTTCAGATTCCCCAGTAACATTAGTAATTATTGATTTTAATTTTGTTCTCCCACACCGAATTCTTTTAGCAATTTCAGAATCAGAACATACGGAAGTCATCAAGGCAGGAAGGTGATCCATCAACTTGAATGGTAAATTGTGTTCTGCAATGAAACCTGCTATCCTAATTTCGGCTTCTTTTGTTTTAGATTCAAGATCCATTCCCTTTCTGAGGCCTCTAAACATATCTGATACGGATCTTTGTCCAATAGTCGTTTTGGCACAATTTTGGTGTTTCATTGTTCCACCATGTTTGAGCAGATCACCTTTTCCGTGAGTAATTTTGACATCGCAATTGCACGATTTGCACCTTAACGCATAAAAATACAATTAATATTTAATCAAGTATATAAATAATACAAAATTACCATGCAAAATGTGGTCCTTTCTTATTTTTTGCGACCCACTGTATATCTTTTTCCCATTCGTCTCTGTATTTTTGTTCGTAAGACAGCTTCTGTTTTTTCACAGCTTTTGACGACGAAGCACAAGGATCACTATCAATACTATCATGCCTTTCAGACATTTTATTAACTTTGGCTTTTAATTTGCGGAGTATAGTGTACCGTAACACAAAATATTAAATCAAAGACTGATGCACTGAATTGAATTAACGCTTTTCAGTAGCTTGGGTATTCCCCGCGACTATACTTGCGCAGTTGTGCATCAGCTAGATTTCCTGCGTAGTTATCTAACTTACCTGCACTAGGACAGAATCAGAATAAAAGCTTGTTTATATTAATCATAGATGGCAGCAGTATTTGATTCCGCCGATGCAGAAAATAATAAAATTCACGGACCACATAATTCATGCTGACTATGAAATATCAATTTTATCATTTCTTGTTACATTATTTTTTAAATCAAATTATTGTTAGTAGAATTAATAGAAAATCGTGAGATAAATCGCCGTTATCGTGAGATCGTGAGATTTGCAACGAAATCGTGAGAACTCACGATAAATCGTGAGATCTGGCATCCTTGTACGCAAGTGAACGATGGCGGTGGGTCAATATTGCCAACCTGTTCCCAAGAAAAAATCTTATTAGTGACTGTACAAAATCTTACTGGATAATCGTTTAAAAGTAAATTTTTAAAATATAAAATTTTATACAATATGCATTATCACAAAACAAATTAAATAATAATAAGCACGAGCTGCAGCAATAGGTCCGTGAATAAATAAGATACATAATTAATTTAAACAGAAATGAATCAAATGGATAATAATACTAATAATAGAATAATTATACACAAATTAAACATAAACGCCATATGTAATACATACCTGAATATTTATTTCGTAGCGGTAAACGATATGAATATAACAGTAATAACTAAAGACCGGAATTATATGCATAAAAATAGTATAAAATATACGCATATTTGTGCACAAAAATCTGTAAGAATATGCACTAATTTAGTACAAATATGCGCAAATATGCATTATTTCCAAACAAGTTTCTTTGGGGCAATATAAAAGTTTTTTTTTATTTACAGCTAATAAAATTTATAAAATAATATTTAGTTTTTAAATCATCTATACACTTAAATATATATATTTACCTTTATAAAAATAATAATTCAAATCAGTAATACATACTAATAATCTAAGTACAAATATTGTACAGGTTTCGTTAAAGTCTCGCTGTCTATTGTTTATTAATTATAATAATAATTATTATTATAAGTTATTATTATTATTACTAATTATAAGATGTTTTTCAATATTTTTTATTAAAACATTTTCTATTAGACAAAATATGTTTATAGCTACAAAATCTTCTCTACATCTACCGATGTTATAGGAGCATACCGAAGCGAACTAATTAAATATGGAGCTAAATTCGCATCATCAACATTGAAGTCTCCATTCAGAGTTTTAGCCACCTTTGATAATAAAATATAGCCAGAATTATTTTTTTTTTGGCAATAATTTCATTAATTTCTCCTGGTATTTTATTTACACATTATATCATAATCTGACTTATAAATTCATAATTGGATTGAATAACTGCTAGTTCAGCACCCAATGAACTTGAGATTTTGTAATAGCAATACTGGTCTTGTTGTCGAATCAATAATTAATTTTAATGGGACAAAATGTTTGGCATAAAAAATGCGGCATTGTGCCAAGTACCCCACCTCGTACTTTACTGGTTCCGTTTAGGATACATGATTATAACCTGCTGACCTGCTTTAACCATATAGGCTGCTGCATCACAGAGCATTAGTAACATTTTTTCGGTCGGTACAATTTCCGGTAGAAAAAAAATCATTAGAGATTCGTTCACAAATCGCAAAATTGTGGCGTTGTTAGTTTTTTCCAATTGTTTATAAGCAATTAAATACGATTTACTAGGACCTACATTATTAAAACAGCAACTAATACTTGCAGTATATCGTCCGCAAGTAGCTGGGAGAGTGCTTTCGTCCGGTATATTGCAGCGACAAATTTTTTTCTAAAAATATTTGAATGTAGTGTGTCTGTGCTACAGTGCGCACAGACAAACAGTCACAGAGAGACACACACACATACGTCATTCCAAAGACAGTCAGAACAGACTTAGGGAAGGTCAAAACGTATATTTCCGTTAAAATCTCAAGTTCGAAAATTTTCATGATTACTAAACTTCCTTATACATAAAGTATAAGAAAGTAAAAATAGGTAACTATTAAAAAATATATTAAACGATTTTTACTAAATTATGCACAAATATGCACTAATATATGTCAAATATGATAAAATCTCCAAAAATTACAATTATATGCAAAATATGCAAAAATTAATATGCGTCAATCAACTACAAATAATGTAATTCGTGTAAATACTAAAAGATTTTGTTGTAGCAAAAATAATCAGCGATATGCAAATTGCATAAATTCCGGTCTCTAGTAATAACAACTCGCTATTGGCAATTTGTGATTGGTTATTTCCTACTGAAAACGTAATTATGGTTTAACAATTATATATTCAGGACCGGGCTGGGTAGCTCAGTGTCGTATTTTATTTATCATGGCTGTACGATGTATGTAACGATATACATAAGTGTAAGTAGAACAAGAAACTCACTCAGTTACAGTGTATTTTTTTAAACATGCATTTTTCATATTGCTTGACTTTGTAACTGCGAGTGTAACACGACTTAAAACATATTTTTTTAACTTCCTGTATTATATAGTGGTTTTTATTGTGAATCCCTCGCTAGTAGTGTATACGATATTCTGTTGGGAGCACTGGTCGTATGTTTTTATTTTTCTAACCTTAAATAATAATTATTTTCAAAGAGTCATTTTATGGTTGCGTCGTAAAGTTTCACATGGTATGCTAAAGCGGTTAAACAAGTAACTTTAACGGCTATGACATCTGAAATTTTAAGTTTATATCGTTTCTAATTATGCTCAAAAAATCCGCGGTGGTCCGCACGAAACTTTCTTATACTTAGTATATACTACGTTTTTCGAAAAAGCATTTCAAATGAAACTTGTTTAAAATATCAATATCTATAATTTATGTAAGAATATTTTTTTCCGTAACGTGTACCATTTTCGAGAAGTGGAAAAAGGTGATAAGAGTAAACCATCAGTTCCGGTTGAGAGATTGCGTTCAAAATAGGACGTTTTCCTCCTTGCTACATACTAATGTTAAGTTTAAAGTTTGAGAGCTCTGGCTTTAATCGTTTGGCCCGTAGAACGCGCACAGACACACAGACGTCATTCCGAAAATAGTCAAAAACGATTCAGGGGACCTCAAAACGTGTATCTCCGTTGAAATCTCGAGTTCGAAAATTTTCATGATTCCTATACTTATACATAATGTATAAGAAAGTAAAAAATCCGCGGTGGTGCGCACGAAACTTACTTACACTTAGTTATACTACGTTTTTCGAAAAAACTTTTCAAATGAAAGTTGTTTAGAATATCAATATCTTTTTCCGTAACGTGTACCGTTTTCGAGATATGGAAAAAGGTGATAAGAGTAAACCATCACTTCCGGTTGAGAGATTGCGTTCAAAATAGGGCGTTTTCCTCCTTGCTACATAAAAATGTAAAGTTTAAAGTTTCAGAGCTCTAGCTCTAATCGTTTGGACGCTAGAGCGCGCACAGACACACAGACGTCATTCCGAAAATAGTCACAAACGATTCAGGGGACCTCAAAACGTGTATATCCGCTGAAATCTCGAGTTCGAAATTTTCATGATTCCTATACTTAATGAAAATTGGCGGAGCCTGTGGTTTTACTATAAAGAAAAAATCCGCGGTGGTCCGCACGAAACTTACTTATACTTAGTTATGCTACGTTTTTCGAAAAAACTTTTCAAGTGAAAGTTGTTTAAAATATCAATATCTATAATTTATGTAAGAATATTTTTTTTCCGTAACGTGTACCGTTTTTACCGTTTTCGAGATATGGAAAAAGGTGATAAGAGTAAACCATCACTTCCGGTTCAGTGATTGCGTTCAAAATAGGACGTTTTCCTCCTTGCTACATACAAATGTTAAACTTAAAGTTTCAGAGCTCTAGCTATAATCGTTTGGACGCTAGAGCGCGCGCGCCCACACACACACACACACACACACACACACACACACACACACACACACACACACGCTCACGCGCGCGCACACACACACACACACACACAGAGAGAGAGAGAGAGAGAGAGAGAGACGTCATTCCGAAAATAGTCAGAAACGATTCAGGGGGCCTCAAAACGCGTATATCCGTTAAAATCTCGAGGTCGAAATTTTTCATGATTCCTATACTTACATAAAGTATAAGTAAGTAAAAAGAGAAAACTTATAATAACAATTATAAGATAAAAACACTTCAGTGTTATCCCACTGGTTACCCTTTCAGATTCTACTGAAGATGGCAACGTAGTTGCCGAAATACGTATTTAGATTTGTAAAAGCAAGTATGGTAAGGGGTTTTTATCTTATAATTGTTATTATAAGTCTTCTCTTTTTTATTCCTATACTTACTTATACATAATGTATAAGTAAGTAAAAAGTGAAACAACTCCAATTTAAACTAAACTAAACTAAATTACTTTGTGTCATCAGTTTTGTGTCACAATGTAGCTCCAGAGTAAATCCCTTATTAATATTTCGTTTTAACATTATACGAAGGATGCTTTCAGTGTCTTAGTCATCCATAGAGTAGCGGAGACCGGGGCACATTCGGACACGGAGCAGTTTCGGACATGGCAATTTTCGCAAAGTAGAGAGTACTACGCAAACAACCTCAAAAATATTGTGCTTACGTGTAAGGTGTCAGTGTGAACATCAAACATTCATTATTTTAAATATTGGATTACATAGGTCTCAGATAAATATTTTTAGATTATTTTCATAAGGTTTGACACTCACGTAAGATGTCTTTTACAATATTTGACAAATCAGTGTATACTGGATCTATTATTGCTACTTTACCACTTGAATAAAGATAATAATAATGGCGGCAATTTGAAATGGTCATCTGCTTGTTTTTCTTGTATTACTGTTTGGTGCAGTTTCGGACGTAGATGTCGGGGTACATTCGGATGCGTCCGGATGTGCCCCATATGTTCTAATGTGCCCGCTACAGTCTTGATTTGTTCAAATTCGTTGTTTTTTTCTAGAATCGTTCGAAATTATAAGGAAAAAACCTAAAGGTCAAACATTCCTGATGTTGTAATGGAGAGCGCTGTAAAAGATATAATTAAAAATAAAATATCTATCAGAGAAGGTGCCTTTAATTACTGTATAAAAAATCGACTCTCCATGACTGCCTACAGAAGTACCGAAAAAAGGAAGCATGTAAGGAGTTGAAAAACAGGGGAAGGCTGTAGAAACTCGAATTATGCATCAACGGCACAGGAAGAGGATGAATTGAAGAACTATCTTCTAGATTGTCCAAATTCACACTTTGGTCTAAGTTACAAAACCACAAGGAAGCTTGATTGATGATGATTTTGCAGTGAAATTGAAGACAAAATATCCACGATCTTGGGAACGCAACTGTGAAGCAGGTGAAGACTGGATGTTAAGTTTCATGAGGAGACATCGCACATTGTCTCTGTGTAAACCTGAAAACACATAATTGGCCAGAGCATATGCTTTTAACCCTCACAACGTTCAAATATTTTTTGAAAACTATAAGACAGCCATAAACAAATATAAATTTACGGAGACATAATAGCTAATATTGACGAAATGGTTATCACAACAGTACTTCAGGCCCCCAGGGTGAAGCTAAATGTGGAAAGAAGCAAGTGGGACAGATTAGTAGTGCACAACGTGGCACGTTAATAACTTTTGTTGGAATCATCACTGCGAAAGGAGCATCTTTACCTCCAATTTGGATGTAATTTTATATTGCAGGGAAAATGGCATTGTCCTGCTCTCATTTTCCCCGCATTGCACCCACAGAATGCAACCTTTGGACGTGGGAGTGTATTGACCTTTTAAAACAAGACTTAAGACGTCTTTTCAACTATAAAAATTAATATCTGGCCTAGACTGTCTTGTAAACCATATTATCAATCATTTACACCTCACAATATAAATAAAGGATTCTGCAAAGCTGGTATTTGGCCCTTAAACTCTAAAATTTTCACAGATTTTGATTCTTTACCTATTCACCTATCCACCTATGACAAAGACATCCACCAAAAGAATAAAATTAAGATATACACGGAAATTCCAAAAAAAGACAAGATTGAAGAAAAGCATAAAAACAAATTGAGCAAAGTCAACAAGGAGAAGAAACGAACATGTCCAAAAAGAAAAACGTTTTAAGCCAAAAATAAATAAAAATAGGAAGGCAAGAACACAAGAAAAATAATAAAGAGTACTATTCTTCATCAGATTCTGAAAATAGTTTTTTGGAGCATACAGAATTATGCAAAACATCTTCAAATTCTAAAATAGAAAAAATGGAAAATATCGAAATTGATGAGAAAATTCGAACAGACGACTTTATATTGGTCAAATTTCCAACAAAGAAAACAATCAGATATTATATGAGAAAGGTTATTCGTACTTCCGATGATGACGACTATGTCACGAAAGAAAACATGGAAACAGTGGTTTTACATATCCAGTAAGTACTAGATATTGCGACTATTATGCATGCCGATGTTTACCTGCACCTGAAAATGTTGATGGAACATCAAGAACGCAATCCTTTATTAGATTCTCTGTAAACGTAAATCAAAAATGTAATGTGCAATAATTTTTAAATATTCAGAACTAACTCATTTATTTTTCTTTAATAAACATTGTTTTTGTCCGAAACTGCCTATTACATGTCCGAAACTCTCCCATATAATGTCCTTATCTGCCCCGACAAGGGGCAGTATCGGACGAATGCTTAGTTTGACAAAAATTTGAAATACTCTGGTGTGGTGCGTTTGTAGTTTCATTTTTGCCATACATCTATAGGCAACTTATCATTCTATGGCACAGATGTGGTGGTATCTAGATTAAGCAAACCGGGAGCTCTTGAGAAATCATTCAAGAAAACCGTCCAAATGTGCCCCGGTCCCCCCTACATAAACGTAAACTTGGTTCGACAACATATCGTAATTACACTGATGAAACTCTCCAACTGTTGATTGCATCAGGGAAAACAATATCGCTACGACAAGGCTGTGAAAGGCCTACATACTTACCTACTTACTTGCTTAACAATATTTAGTAATTAACGTGCCTATTGTTTGTAGGTTCAATATTCACAGAAATAGCTTGTGGAAAAAATTGCTTGGCAGAAAGTCAAAATTAGTAAAGAAATAACCGGTTGTGAGGAACAGAAGCAATTACTGGGTCACATGAAGTGGCAGAAGAGTTAAGAGCTTTAGAAATTATTTCATGTGCAGCGACCGATGAAGACGTCATAATAGTGTAACAGCAACATTTGGACCTACAACTAAAGGAATTTGGTTGGCAGGTCAATTAGAACCAGTATATATTTTAATATTATATTATTTTTTTTACTCGTTGAGTAAGTAAGTGGGTTGTTATTTTTTTGGGTGTGTGCGTATGTTTGAATGTGTTTTATTTTGTTTAAATGTGTGAGCGAAACTCTGTTTCTCCGTGGGCTTATAAGGTGCAGTAGCAACAATAAAGGAACCGATAACATACTAGATTCAAGGTATAATAAACAAAATTGGAAAACGATGAACAAATAAATTCTACAATTTTAAACTTTTGTTAGGTGTGATCGTGAAATAGAGAAAAATTAGCCGAGATAACTTGGCTAAGTAAGGATTACGTGCGCCCTCTATTTTCCGATATGTGTCATGTAAGATCGATCTTTTAGCTATCTTAAATTTTAATATGTTTGTCTGTAATGTAAATCTAACCAGATAATACAATTTTCTTTAATACAACTAGTCTTATTTGTATCAACGTTCGTGTTCTTAAATAACTGACCTTATTCGGTATAATGCGTTCTAAAATGGCGTCCTATTTGTGCATATTTTCATCGATATTCGTCCGATTTTCTTGGCTGGAATGTAAATTTTCTACCAAGGAAAGTGTTCTCGGGACTCCGTAGCGGATTCTGGTCCGTTCTTTCGAACTAGAATTGGTCGATATCCACTTCAATTTTACTTCCACGTATGTATAATTATTTGTTTAACGAAAAAAGAGAAAACTTATAATAACAATTATAAGATAATATAAAGGATGGTTGAGACCTTTACTATGTGGTAGTCCATATTAATGATGAAATAAAACAAATGTCTACGTTTACACCACAAATAATTTATTGTTAAAAATATATATTACTAAGAATATATATTCAAACAAACACTACACGACTTAAGTTTCGACTTTTTACGGTCATTGTCAAGTGAGAACAAACAAACAAGAAATTACATTTATACACAAAATTTAAGAGAAAGGGAAAGTGAGGGAAATTTTGGCGCATAACATATCTACAGGGATTTAAAAAGGGATGATTTACATTGCGGTAAATCCTTTTGCTCGTTCAACAGATTAACGAGATGATTACCTTGGGTTTTTTGAATTTCGGCTGCTTCTAACAGATTAAGCTTAGTGCCTTTTTGACAACTATGTAATATTTTAAGTTTATTAATTTCGGGGAAGGTATGAGTAGTATAGCTGAGCTGGTTCTGTGACACTTCGATGGCCATGTCCATCCGAAGCGACCACGGATCGGGGGGTGTCGTGTTCTTTGGAGGTCATAGGGTGATGTCTTTCAAGGTCTTTCAAGGCTGAAGAAGTGTCGTCAATACCAGAGGCTGTTGGTTAAGGGTTGTATTTGCGTAAGAAGTGGATGTTGAAGAAGTGCCGTAGGGGTTGCTTTCAAGGTCATAGCTGAAGAAGTGTCGTCAATACCAGAGGCTGGTTGTAAGTGTATGTTACGTAGGGGTTGGTCATTGCCGGAGGGGGTGCCGACTGCTGAAGAAGTGTCAGAGGAAGGGTTGTTTTTGCGTGATGTCTTTAGCGTCCCAGAGGCTGTTGAAGGGGTGTCGAGTCTTTGCCGAAGAAGTGTCGTCAATACCAGGCGTGTGACGGGTTGCCTAGCCTGATTATCGTTCTGGTTGCCTAGCCCCCCCAGACTTTAATCTCTGTTTGTCAATAAAGAGATGAATTGCCGGTCGCGTGTGACGGGTTGCCTAGCCCCCCAGACTTTAATCTCTGTTTGTCTTATGACAAATAAAGAGATTTGATTTTTTTTGAGATGTGTGTGTGTGATAGGGTTGTACATAATGAGAAAACAGTTTCAAAAATTAATTTTATAATTATTTAAAAACCAAACATATAAAATTTTTACATTTTGCTGTGCGCATTTCAATGTATTGTCAATGTGGTGTTGGTTGCAGTGGAATTTTTGAGCCGCTGCTGCTTGGTACTTCATCAGTGTTGCGAGATTAGGACATTGTAGCGAGTCAAGGTCCAGTGTGATGTTCGGCGATAGTAATTTTTCGAGCACTTTCTTCTTGTTGTGCCCCTTGACGAGGACATTCGCATCCAATACAATCGTCTTTAAATATGTACATACATGTTCGTGCGGTAAATAACCTGAAGATTTAGTCTTCCAATCCAGTCCGTGTATGTGTTTAGTGGTACAGTCATTGTGCCATTTTACGTCGTCGACTAACCAATCATCCATTTCAGGTTGGTTCACAATTGTGTGGAACGTCGAACCATTGTTCGTGTTTAAAATTGCAATTTCCCGTATGAAGAAATCACTGTTTTTAAATTGGAAGCCGTGAAAGTCCACAATGAACATTCTGAATGAAATCGACTGACGTTCATATCTACACGTTTCACAATTTATATATATATATATTGAAAGAAAGTGGGACGACGACTAAACGTCGTCGTCGTCGTCGTCGTCAAGGACTGATGAACATGGTTTCATTGCAAAATAGCTTTCTCTTACAATTTTTAGCAGGAAAATTACAATGCAACTCGATGGAATCGTTGCGCAGAAACAAAAGTGTTTTTCACATTTGTTGCACTAAATTGTATTCGACGGTGATGAATGGACAGTTCTCTGTAAAAAAAACGAAATTAAAACAAATTCTGGTTTTGTTTTTTTTCCTCTACCTTACAGAAAAAAAGGTGTTAGGAAAAAGTAAGTAGATTGTATTAAAAAACAAAAGAGTGTTACAGCACTTTATCGTGAAAACCCCATGGCAATGTATTAGTGTAAAGGTAACTAACAATACGCTTGTCATCATTGGGATTTAATGCGATTTTTTTCTGTTCAATTGTGTATACTTCATGTCGCTCGGATCGAATTAAATTTTGTGAAGTTTCAATTATCGTATTGTTGAATAAACAATCGTAATAATCGTTGAAGGTGATTGTTTTGTTGAGGGCTGAAGTTTTTATACCTTTGGCTTTTTTGTGAACTCCAAAATTTGAGATAATGTTGCGAATGTCTTCATCATTTACACCGTCTTCTTTGAGCTCTTTATTTTTTTTTAAAATCCGTTCCGAATCATCACTATTAATGACTTTGAATGAATACATTTTCGATCTTAAACCAATAAATTCCGACATAATTTTCCCATTATTTTCGTCTTTCATTAAACCAAGAACTTTTTTGTTTTTTAATGGAATTCCATATGGATTATTTGGCATGTAGTCAGATGTGTCGAATTTATGAATATCGTCTTTAACATATTTATAAATATGATCTACAAAAAATTGATAGATTAAACTGTCAGTATCGGTATATAATAATTTTGCCGCATTATTAAATTTTTTCTTAATATAATTGTAATGAAAGTCATAAATGAAAGTTTTTGCTATGTCCAGAACAGATAGACCTACAAATATCGGTTTATTATATATAACATTTAATTTATTCATTTCTATAATGACCATATCTTTATCGAATATGGTGCAACTGTGAAAGTTCGGTTGTGATATATAATAATTGGCACCATATCTACCGGACCATTTTGTAACTAATTTTATATCCTTGTATTTTTTAACATTTTCAATTGTTTTTCCAAAAACAGCATTGTTCATCAATTTATAATATTTTTTTTCAAATTCATTTACACTACTCTTCCGTAAATTATTATTTAATTCAATATAATCTTTCAACCAATGAGACTGTTGAAACTTAAGACACCTGTGGATTTTTTCAATTTTTAAGCCTAATGCGATCGCTTGTTTTGACGATTTATGGTGAATTATATACCTTTTTTTGTCATATAAAGTAGTTAATAATTTCTTAGTTTTTGATCGCGAAACAGGAGGCACTAAATGTTCCGGACACAGAGGTAAATCTTTATGGTCTTCAAAAAGTTCTTTGGGATAATTAAGATCCACTTCTAAAATGTATCCAACATTACCGTCGTCGTCGTCGGGAAGAAAATTTTCATTGTAAATTTGATCGTTTGCAATCCACTCAAATTTACCAACCGGTAAAGCGTGACACATTGCAGCCCCATAAAGATTGTTAACATCGAAATACATCAAATACGACGTAGGTTCATTTTGATTAAAATCACTGCCCATATACTTATTATTCGCCTTTCCATACCGATTGGAGCATTGCGAAACGCCTCCTCGAATTCCTCGTTCTATTAACATGCACATATCAGCATCGTCTAATAATTCCAATTTAACATTAGTAATTTTCAACATGCTATCAAATGCCAACGCTGCATGCTCATGCTTACATGCATGCTCATAGTCTTTCTTCGAAATCCCACTTTTATTAAGCTTACTATAAAATGCTTCTTGTTGTGGTAAAACAGTTTCGCTCAATTTTTCAAAACAATCTAGATACTCATAGGGGAAGACTCCCTTTCGAGTGACCAAATTAAATTCCTCATCCTTTTCATAATGAAATTTTGTAATAGTTTTTTGATCATCATCCAAATATGAAGATAAATTGTCTAGACTGCTGGGCATGAATCGATAAGAATCAATGAACCTAAAATTGATGTTTGTATTTTCAATGTATTTCGTGAACGAAATGTATTTTTCTTTATTAATGGGCAGTAAACTAATTCTTCCCATAATTTCGGTGCTGAGGGCTTCAATTAAAAAATGACTATCGTAGCCTGTTAAATTGTGAAAAACTACTGGCACAGTATGTGAGTCGGTATAATTTAAATTGCAAATTGAATGTGCCACACCTCGATAATTTCCTGTGAGATGACAATGATCTTTTACTCTTATATCATCATAATTAAAGGTTTTTTTGCAAATGTGACAGGTTTGCGTTGAACGAAAGCTGATTTCTTGTTCAGGTGTTAACGGTTTCATTGGAATTGGATTGGAAAAAATTGATTTTAGTTGAAATGCATTTTTTTCCAGTTCACGTACAAACCATAACTGACAGTTTTGTCCTGTAAATAAGTTAAATCGCGAAAATCTGTCATCATATGAACATTTTAAAAAATAAGCGATACTGAACGGTTTATGCCTTTGATATTTATTTGTTTTGTTTGTCAAATGAGCATCGTTAAATTTTCCTAAAATGCATTCAAGATCTGCATAAATGACAAACGGTACAAATTCATTATTTTTAAAATTCCTAAATTGTAAAATTTTTTCATGCGCTTGAGGTAAAGTAATTTTTGTTTGATTCAAATGTCTACAATCGTCAAAGTGTTTTGTTAACGCAAAATCTGTACGAAAATGATTTAGACATCGTTCACACAAAAATTTTTTGTAAGATTTATGTCCCACTTGACTACATACCAATCGCGATAAATTTTTAATATAAACAAAATGATAAACACCACGTTTTTTATCTAAAGAAAAATTATCATCATCATCATCATCACCGTCATAACTTTCATTGAATGGAAGCATAAGCAAATTGATTCGAGGTGTATAATCATTCTTACTCAGACAGACTGGTAAAATCTGCTTTTTTTCAAAAGTAAAAACATTGATTGACAATGCATTCATTAGTTCAAATTTTGGAATGTCTTTTAAACTGATTGGGAATTTAATATTATCATATTTTAAAATCCTACTGAAATGCGGATATGATGAAGTTCGAAGTTGGTTCTTGTCTGACCGAGCTGGATGCAAAGCACACACAATTGACCAGAGAAAGCAAAATTCATCATTATTCTTAATGTTTATTACTGATTTAGTTTTCAGTATGAAATTGGGTGTATGAACAAAAGTAGATAAACCACAATTAATAGGAGTAAAACTGTTAATGTTAACTTTTAAATGTAAAATTTCATAAAGTGCCCAACCTGAGTCACGTTCTTGAAATTCCTCCAATTTAACCAATAATTTATCTTTAACATGTTCAGTATACCATTGTTTTAGATTCGTATTTAAATCTATTATTTCATTTTTAGTCGAAAAATGTTTAACATCTACCTCACCGTGTTGAGGTTTAATAAACATTCCCGAAAATGCCACATTAACCTTCAACAAAGACCGTTTTAATTCATTTTTTATTTTAATTGAAAAACTTCTAAATGCCGTATCAAAAAAAATTTTTGGTTCTTTTATCGTTAGATTGGTAATTACACCGGTTTTTAATCTATGCTCAAAACACGATTCAACATCCTGCCAAATTAAATTTTTATTGCGATTGCGGTTTTTGATTTTATTCAAACTATTCTTAAAATTTTGTAAATAATGTTTTAAAAGACCCAAATCAGATTCAACTTTCGAAAATGTTTTCACGCAATCAGCGTTATTTCTAATACATTTTTTAACTATTGAAATTGTTTTTCTCAAGTGCGTAATGTATTGCAAAAACTCCTCTTTTGATTTTAACAATCACCTACTCGCCTACTCAACATGTTAATTGAGTAATTTGCAACTTTGTAATAGCGCTAATTGGTTTGTTTACATTTGATATAATTTTAAAAAAGTTGTTTACGAGCATTTCTGCGACAAAAACATACACATTTTGCAATATGCATAATCATGTGTGTGTATAAAAGACGTTGTCGTGATTCTTACAGAAACAACAACATCATGGCAACAATTCCGACCACAATATTAATACAATCACAAGACCTATAGTTAACTACACATATGGTCTATGTGATATGTAAACAAATTTTTAGGTAAGATTATTTTTTTTTCTATATTCTATAACTTTAATGTTTGTTAGATATGGCGTCAAGACAATAAAGAAGAGGGGCGATCAAGTACAGGTGGACTTGAGCTATTCACCCAAAGATGATACATTAAAAAGAAAATTAAGTTTTTTACCTGTTAAATATTTTAGAGTCGCGTTGGATAACGACGACGATATCGACGTTTTAGAAAACGTAATGACTCGTTTTGGAATGGTGATGTATAGCGAAGAGGACATACAAAAACTTGCAAACAAAAACGATCAACAATTGTCTTTGAATGATGCCACCGGTTGCAGCAGCAGCATGAAACGTTTGGATGATGATGATGATGATTATGATGGTAAAACAAAGAAACGTTTGCAAGATGATGATGAGGTCGTTATTGTAAAGAAAGGAAAAAAAAATAAACCACTGCCTACAGCAGAATTTCGATTTGACTGTGATGCAGATGATTTCAATTCACAAAAATACCATGTAGTTATGAATAAATAAAAAACGTAGATATTTATTTTACATGTTTTATTTTTTTGCATATACGAAACATATTGTATTGTTTGAGAGCTGTAAGGTTGATTCCGTGTCGTGTAAAAAGTTCTCAACTGTTGTCCACGAATTGTATCGGTAGCTGATGGTGCGATTATTTTGAACAAGTTCGTTCAGGGCGTAATTTCCGCACCACATTTTATTGTTGAAATGATTGGTAATTGGATAATAATCATCAAATGCACCTATAATATATCCAGCATTTGTCTCGTCATAACTAAGAATAGGTGTACTTGTTGAAGACAATGTTGTAAACATGTACTAAATTAGATTTTTTGGTTAACTTACCAACAGGTATATGCTGAATAGCATGAAATGCCGGATATTCATTTAAAATTAGAGAATCTTTGTGTTGTTCAAACAACATAAACGATCCATTTGCAATGTGAAACGGTATTTTAACGAAAATTTCACAACAATGGCCTGCCACTGCCACTAGTAACAGAAGTACTACACCACTCGAATAGGTCATGATTAGCTGCGATCTCGTAATGCACTGTGATGAGGCGGCAAACGATAAAAACGATAGATTAGGTCATTGTGATTAATCCATGACACAGAACTCGAACCTAACCATTTCACTAGAACTTTTCTTTTATTTCGTTTTACAATTTTTTCCACTAAATATGCATTAGGAAATTTCACCTTTTGTAATTGTTCTTCGTAGAATCCACCGAGAATGGGTTTATTGCTAATGTCTTGGAGTAAATATGTTGCGGGATGTGTTAAATTCACTTTCCGTATTGTAAAAATTTCTGTTGACCAATTGGGTAGGTATTTTTTATCGAAAATTCCGCGTACTTTTGATATGCGAACCCGGTCTCCAATAGTAAACTTTGAATTTGTATTAGCTATTTTCATATGACTGTACACCGTTTGTAGTAATTGTTTCTCATTTTTCGTCGTAACATTTATCGGTTTCATTCTAATTGTTCCATGTTTCGTATTATTATATTTATCAACAATCATGGGTAGTAGTTCTAACCATTTGTAACTTTCTCGTAAACTAAATTCTTTCCACATCATGTTTTTTAATGTTCTATTGACTCTTTCTACAATAGAGGCCTTTTTTTCACTATAGGTAGTATAATGATTTATGCCATATTGTTGTGTTAGCTTTTCTAGATGCTTGTTGAAGAATTCTCGACCCATGTCCGTTTGGAGATTATCGATCTTTTGAGTTTTGAAAAGTTTGCGCTAACCTCAATCGCCGATTTATTTTTCAGCGGGAACGCCCATACAAATTTTGAAAAACAATTGATTACAACCAGTATGTATTTGTAGCCTTTATTAATTTTTGAAAATTGTATCATTTCAACTAAATCAGCTTGATATAAATCATTCAGAGATTTTAAAATAACTCTACGTCGTTTGAAATTTATTCTCGCAGGCTTGTGTATTTCGTTGATTATTTGACGTTTAGCATCTGTCGCGGTCATTTTTTCATTCAATTATATGCGCTTCCTTCAATTCCTCAAGTGAATTTATTTCGTTCGTATGACTTGTGTTTCCTGCTCTTTGCGATGCAATCAATAAACGTAATCTTTCGACAAGTTCGTTTGGATCGTCCCAGTGCACGAAATCTATTTTATTATTGTTGACTTCCATAAACATACCCTTACCACTGCTGATGACTAATGGAGCGATAATGTTCTTATACTTTTTCATCCTACTGCCATCTATTTGATTGCAGGTTTGTAGTGACGTCAATGAGCGTTCGTTTTTAAAACGATTTGTTTATAATGTTTAACGTCGTCTGTTGTGAATTGTTTAGGATCCTTCTTAAACAATAATTCGTACAAGCCCCGAGTGCCTTTATATCTTTTATTTTTTACAATTATATCGCGTGCATCAATGTTTAATTTTGAGTCACCAATTAGTAGGGTCTCGGTTTTTTGATCATACCTAACACCATATTTTTGATCGAATTCTCTTTTTTTCTCATCCAAGTGCATGTCATTGCTATACAGTCTCGGCAACGAATTGTATTGTTCTAAATAATTCAAGTCGGGAATTTGTGATTTAACTTCATCATCATCATCATCATCATCATCATCAGAAGTAATATTTTCTAAAATTGATTTTTTGGTTACACTTGGTTCATCATCATCATTGGTTTTTTGTTTTTGAGGTGTAAATGGTTCACTGTAGGGAATTTCATGTTCATTCTTAATTTCTTCTTTAATTTTTTTATATTTGTCATCACTGCTACTACTACTTGTTTGTAACTAATTTTCAATTTTTTTCAAATGTTTTGTAATTGGATTGAACATTTGCTCCTGCATTATTTCACCATGCTTTAATAAATTCAATTTTTAGGTGACCGACACGAAAAATTGAAATTTCAGTCGTCAAACGCGGACGAAAAGTAATCGTTTTTCGTCCGCTTTCATTTTTCGTCCGCAATAGGGTGGCGCCATCTACCGACAGTTACCGAAATTGTATAAAAATAACCACATTGCCGTCAGTGTCAAACTGTACATCTTGTTTACATTAGTAAATACGTGTTGGTGATAGACTTTTTAACTGATTATTGGGTAATTATTGTTTATAAAGCTGAAATATCTTCGAATGTAGACAAAGAAAACATAAACATGTCTGAAGGTGTCACAAATATGTACAATTGTTCCATTGTCATAAATGACTATGTCAATAAATTATAAGTAAATGTTGCAACAAATTTGAAAATTATATGAGGGTCGCCTAAAAAATTTTGTGTGCACCACGGCCAAAAAGTGTTTTTTCGTCCTCGTTTGCTTTCCGACCTCGGCTACGCCTCGGTCGTAAAGAAAACTCGGACGAAAAAACAGTACTTTTTGGCCTAGATACACAAAATACTATTATTTCGTACGATTTTACGTTTGGCTATAAGACGTTTTCTTACTTCATTTTCATCCATTTTGAACAGCTTTAAAGAGGTTATCATCAGCTTTAAACAGGTGATCGAGCACTAACACAAGACATATTTACTCTAGACATATATACTGATCGAAACCCTTTCTGTATCTGCCATTGTTTAGTTTATTATCTTTAATAATAGTCATAAATTCGTGAAAAAGAAACCTAAGAAGAAAACTAAAGCATCATCATCATCATCGAACAATAAAAGACGAAGACGAATCGAAAATGATTCTATGGATGTGGACGACTACGACGATCCTATTGTCAGACGAAAACAACAAATAACTGTTGGTGATGACAACAACAACAACAACAACAACAACAACAATGATGTTGTAAATGCACGACGTGGAATTTTTGCCAAGAGAAAACATGAAATTTCCTCGCAACAACAACAAATCGATGATGATGATGATGATGATGATGATGACATTGTTATGAAAAAACCAAAAATTAATATGAATGAACCTGTAATAATTCCATTTACAGACTTAAAGAAACGCAAACTGAATGAAATTGAAGATGATTTTAGTGATAATGCATTTAAAAAAGTTAAAATTTAATTAATTTCAATAAAATGAGTAATACTTCAAAATTGTGTTAGTGTTCGTTTTACGTTTAAAGTGGAAAGATGTCGAAAACACAACAAGAACAACAACAACGTTCATTGAAACGTAAAACTAAGAAAGTATGCTTTTCAAAAGCAATAAGGAAAATTATGAAGGCAATTGTTCAAAAACAACCTTCGACATTACGCGATGCGATTGGAATAGCTTTAAAATTGGCGAAACAAATTAAAACTAAAATTAAACCTGCCGCTCGAATTGTGCAAATTCCAAAAACAGGCGGAATACTACCGTTGATACCCATATTTGCAGGTCTTAGCGCTCTTGGCGCGTTAAGCGGTGGAGCTGCAGGTATAGCAAAAGCCGTTAATGATGCAAGAGCGGGTAAACAACAATTGAAAGAAGCCAAACGACACAATAAGACAATTGAGGCTATTGCTATTGGCAAAGGATTGTACTTACGACCATATAAAACTGGAATGGGTCTTTTTTTACCCGGAGGCACAGCGAAAAATCAAAGACAGTAAAACTACCTCAAAATCGTCCGCTAACAAACATCGACTTAATTAAATATGCGAAACTTATGAAAATTCCCAAATTTCGAGGTGTATTCATAACACAACTACCGAAAACAATTTGGAAAAATAACGAAACTGGAATCATAAATTTGGATTGTAAAAATGGACCAGGTACTCATTGGACTGCATACAAAAAGATCAATTCGAAAATAACATATTTCGATAGTTTTGGCAATCTGCGACCACCTGTGGAAGTTTTAACGTATTTCCAATCGAATGGAAAATGTGATGTTATTTTTAATTATAATGTATATCAAACGTATGACAGTTTTAATTGTGGTCAATTATGCTTATCTTTTCTAACAAATAACCTATGAGATCATGTTATTTCGTAAATAAAATTACGCTTTTATTCAATTCAGTTCATTTACAAGATAACCTTTGATCCATTACCATGTCGTCATATACATTCATGCTGTCCGGTTGCGAATCTGTGCTATCGACAAAAATATATCCACCGATTATTTTACAGAATGACAAATCGTATGCTTTAGGATTGATTGACTTTGTTACGTTTAATTCAATTCCTAATATCGATGAATCTAATAACAAATTACATATTGCTGAACTTAATATAACAATACCTGAAGGATCGTATGAACTAGCAGATCTTGAAACATATATTAAGGGATCATCACAGTGTGACCATCCGAAAAATCACTGATTTTCGCGATTTTTTTCTTTATGGTTAGGATAAGCTAATCGGTTTGGTTTTTTTTTTACAAATCAAGGAAGTAATAAAGAATATAAGGTAATTTTTTGTAAGTTCATTTATTTATTGTTTAATATTGTAAAAAATTATTGAAAAGTCCGGTACAAAAAAATTGTCCTATATGGTGTCCAAGATTGCGGCCTTAATCCTGATATGAAACAAAAATTTCAAAAAGATTATTAATCTGTAGGAAAGCCGCTATCGACCTATGGAGGCTTTTTGTGTTTTTTTGAAATTTGGACAAATGGCGGCGGTTTGAACAAAACGTGTCGAATTTGACATCTTTTTTCGATAGTTTTTCGTAGAAAAACTAGGCAAATAAATAAATAGAAACAAAATCTTCCATACGGCGATAGAAAATGACGCGAAGAATGGTCTGTTAAAATTTGAAGTGTATAGCTTGAAAACTCTTCTTTCCAGAGTGGACACCGTTTTGAAAAACACCATTCCGAGAAAAACGCGTTTAAAGTTTGGAGTGCAATATTTTCAGATAAATCGTTTACTTTACGATCAATCGGCGATTCCTTCATCATACCCTTCATTGAACGTACAAACTGCACAATACGTCGCGATTTCCACAGTTTGTTTCCCACAGAGTATATGTTTAGGAGCGAGTTGCCACACGCAATGATTGAAACTCCCATTGTTGTTTTGAGTGTTTGCGCCCGTACATCTCTCTAACAAATCATCTGTGGTCAAATCTTCGTAAATCTTAATCCTCGAATCGATTTTTTATAAAACTTCACATCACTATCGCACTTTTTGCACTTGAGTATTGGTGGCAGAGCGCCGAAAACCAAGAAAAATTCTATGAAAACAGTAGTACAGATTTTTTAGGCGTTTTTCTCGTAGATCTATCCATGTTGGATGTCGAAAACGAACTAAAATGCTTAATCTGTTTATTTAGCGAAGTTATAAAACTGCATTACCACAGAAAAGTACACACGCAGGTAGAAACAAAACAAATGAATAACGGTTGAACGGCGAGACGGACGCGGCAGATGTTCCCTTTTTCTGTAGTGACCGAAATAATTGGAATTTCGATTTAAAAATTTGAGAGAATGTTTATGATAGTGTATACTATCCGATAACGCAAACAAAAAAAAAACGATTTTTTTAAAATTTCACACTGTGATGACCCCTTAAATTGCAAATTTACGAAATGGAATTTAAGGAAAAGCAGAGGAAAACAATATCAAATGCACAAAATACTGAAAATATTGTTGCCGACATGAAGAAAATGGAGCGAACTGTACTCATCATGAAAGCCAATAATAACACACTCAAGTATGAATTAAAAAGTAATAAAGCTATCTATTTTGAAGAACCAAATTCGATTGCACCACTTCTGGGTTTCAAAAGAAAACCACTATTACCGGCAGGAAAAAAACATATATCTGATTTTCCCATACATATTACAACGGTTAATGCTATTTGTGTTGAATGTAATTTAATTACAAACTCCTTCAACAACAATAATCTAGGTCATGTCTTACACATGTTCTACCCGCAAAGCCCTCCCGGTTTTCGGATTGTGGAAAAAGTTGTAAACGTTATTTATCTGCCAATCAACACCACGTACATAGATGAAATTACCCTTAAAGTAGTCGATCAAAACGGTAAATTGGTTAATTTCAAACAGGAGGCGATCACAGTAACACTACATTTAAAAGAAATCAGTTAAACAATGGTTTTTCGCTTTTTTAATCAACCTATTGGTGACGGCGGCGGCGGCGGCGGTGATATTAAAACAAAACCAACAACCAAACATTTTAGTTCTTCGACACAAAGGAAAGAGTTAACATCTCAAAATAGACAATTTTTATTAGCATTGGGATTTAAGTTATTGCTGTCCGGTTGCGAATCTGTGCTATCGACAAAAATATATCCACCGATTATTTTACAGAATGACAAATCGTATGCTTTAGGATTGATTGACTTTGTTACGTTTAATTCAATTCCTAATATCGATGAATCTAATAACAAATTACATATTGCTGAACTTAATATAACAATACCTGAAGGATCGTATGAACTAGCAGATCTTGAAACATATATTAAATTGCAAATTTACGAAATGGAATTTAAGGAAAAGCAGAGGAAAACAATATCAAATGCACAAAATACTGATATGCATCGTTCACCACCAATGAATGTATTCGATATCATAATGCCGGTTGGAATCACCTAGACGGCGGCGGCGGCGGCGGCGACGACAATTCTAAAATGGTCGACGCTCAAGGCAATTTTAGCGTTTGCATTCCGCTAAAAATTCTACTCGGATTTTGCGAGGATTTTCGAAAAATTTTAGTAAATATTCGACAAGAATTGGTGCTCGTCAGAAGTTCGGGTGATCTTAATGCCACCATCACGACGAAGAATGCAGAGAAACCGAAAATTGAAATTTCGAAAATACTTTGGAAAATGCCCCATGTTCAAGTGGCCGATGCTGAAAAATTGCGATTATTGAAATACATTGACAAGGGTCGAGAGCTGGACGTTGCATTCAGAAGTTGGGAATTACATGAACTTCCTCTCCTACAGCAAACAATGCGACACACCTGGAACATCAAATCGACCAACCAACTCGAGAAACCAAGATTCGTCATCGTCGGTTTTCAAACGAGCAGAAAAAATGATAGTGTTAAGAATATGAGCCACTTTGACCATTGTAATCTAACAAACATGAAATTATATTTAAATTCACAAAATTTTCCGTACGACGCACAGTGTTTCGACTAGTACAAGCTAGCGGGACAAAATTCATGACGTAATTTCCAGGAATGACGGATAACGAGTGGTAATCAACCTCCCCCAGGTAAGGAATTTCAAGAAATAATTTGTTTATCACCTCATAACGGTATCTTATCAGGGGGTCAAAGTAACCCTTATTAGAGAGGTCATTTTCATTTGCAAATCAGTTGCATTTTATGCACACTTGTGATAACATATTTTTAAATTGGTAGCAAAGTGAAACGATTTTTTTGTGATGGAATATTCTGTTGAAGGTATGTACTCTATTATGACTTATATTTTTTATAAAAAATATGTATACTTTTGGTGTAATATCAATTTGTAAATGTATAGATAAATCCAGCAAATTTTACATTAATTGTAATCTTTAAAGGGTTGCAACTTTTTTTATCCACATATATCCACCTAGATTTTTCTATATGTTATACCTACAATATTGAGGCACAGATTTATATATATTATAGAGCCCGAAAAGGCCCGAAAGTAAAATTATTTTATATTTTCCAGAACGAGTCGTGACTGTGACGAAAATGGAGTTTTTTGAAGAATGGCTAAAACATGACAAAACTGAACGAAACAGTGGTATTTTTTATTATATAAGTAAAAAATTCAATATGTCTGATGTTGCTGACGAGTCTCTAAAACGACTGAAAATGAAAATATCAAGCCTTTCAGCAAAATTCGATCAAAAGTGGACTTCTTTAAAGTGTAACAAAGAAATGTTTCTAATCAAACATAAAGATTGGTTAGAGGGATCCGGAATGGAAATAAAGATGTGTGTTAACCAGCCGTGCACTTCAACATCATCAGCTGCTCTATCCGTAGGGCGACCCAGAAAATCATTTGAAGACTCATCGACGAAAACGAAGAGACGCAGAGTAGAAGATCTTTTGCAATCACGAAGTGCAAGTGAGCTTATTACAGCAGCTGAGTTAGCTACTCGAAAAGAAGGGCATCGAAGTGTTGCTAAACAAATCCATAAGGTCGTGGTCAGTGAAACTTCAGAAAAGAATAAGTGTTCTCAACAAAGTCGGCAGCTAACACCAGACGAAGCTTTAGCTTATTATGTGGACTCGAAATCGACTTCTCACTCATATAAGCAAACAAGAAAGTGGTCAATGAGAGCGGGACATCAAGTGTATCCATCGTTTTATAGTTTAACTAAGTCCAAAACTTCTTGTTGTCCTTCTGACGAATATATTTCTGTGACTGAATCTCGAGCTGAAATTAAACTTCAGGCGATTTTGGATAAAACGGCTGAACGATTAGTTAAAGCTCAGACGGAAGTCATTAGAAGTGTGTTACCTCGTTCATATTATACGTTGGTAAGCAAATGGGGCTGTGATGGGAATTCGGGGCATAGCACGTATAAGCAGAAATTTGAGAACACTAACGCTACAGACGAATTTTTGTTCGTATACTCATTTGTCCCTTTGAGACTGCTTGATGGCGAAACTGTGATCTGGCAAAATCCAAGACCTTCCTCTACTTTATATTGCCGTCCTATTAAGTTTGTTTTTGCCAAGGAGACAAAAGAGTTTACGAAAGAAGAAACTTCTAAAATTTTAGATCAAGTAAGTCAGCTTCTTCCAACATTGTGTGACGTTGCTGGATCTCAAATCTTTGTTAAACACGATTTGTTGTTGACAATGACTGGTGGAAAAGTGTGCAATGCCTTAACAGACACGGTTTCAACACAAAAGTGTTATATTTGCGGTGCCACCCCGTCTATTATGAACGAGGAATCAAGGAAGTATCCCAGCAACGAAGAACGCTTTGCATTTGGTTTATCTACTTTACATGCATGGATCCGCACGTTTGAGTGTTTGCTTCACATCAGCTATCGTTTAGAAATAAAAAAGTGGCAAGTCAGGGGAGATAACGACAAAGCTATTGTGAAGCAACGCTCACAAGAGATACAAAAACTGTTTAAAGATCGCATGGGTCTCATTGTAGATAAACCAAAACCTGGGTATGGTAACACAAACGATGGAAACACAGCACGTAGATTTTTTTCCAAAGCTGAATTAAGCAGCGAAATTACAGGATTAGACGTAAACCTTATTCGTAGATTTCATGTAATTTTAAGAACATTGTCATCGGGATATGACATAAATTATATAGAATTCGAAAAGTTTTGTGTTGATACTAGAAAATTATACCTTGATCTGTATTCGTGGTATTCCATGCCCGTTACTGTGCATAAAATTCTTGTACACAGCGCGGAAGTTATAAAGTCTTTTCTTCTTCCCATTGGACAACTCTCCGGAGAAGCCCAGGAGGCAAGAAATAAAGACTGTCGTAGATTCCGTGAGCGCCACACCAGGAAACGGTCACGTATTGCCACAAATACAGATCTTTTGAGAATGCTTTTAATTACGTCTGATCCTGTTATCAACTCGTATAGAGAATTACCGCGAAGAAAATTTACTTCTTTGCCGTCCGAGGTTCTGCAGTTGATTATCCCACCTTCATTGCCATCCGAATCAGCATCAGTAAATCATCATCACGAATTAAATGAGGAGGATTATTTACTCTCTGAATATTCAACTGAATGGGAGAGCAGTGATGACGACTCATCTGATGGTGGATTGTAGATTAATGTATTTTTTTAGTGTAATTATTATTCTTATTTTATTGTGTGTTGTAGTTGCTTAGAATTCGTGCCTTTGTATATAAGTTATTTAATATTAAATTAAATTAATTAAATTGTAAATAATTGATATATACCACTTCCGTCTTGCAGCTACATATGTATTTCGATTAATACACATACAGTACACATTTTTATTTATTTTTTCCTTAAAATAGCTTAAGATACCTGGAATATACATAAACAATTGAAATAAGTGGAGAAATAATTTTGTCCCGCTAGCTTGTACTAGTCGAAACACTGTGCGACGATTTAAATTTGAATTTTGATAAAAATCATTTCACCTTACTGTACGAAATGTATGCTAGATTTCAACAATCTTATTACTATAAAAATGTCGGTGAACCGTGTTTAACATTGTCAATGTTCCGTGATATTGCACCTTTGATTATTATAGATTGTAGCCGACAAAATGAATCTCTTAAAACGGGCATCGTTGACATAAGACTCGAATTTGACACGAATAAAAATGTTCCGGCCAACACAAACGCATATTGTCTTATCTTACATGACAGACTAATTACATATAATCCTCTCCATAACACTGTACGAATTTTGTAATTATAAATAAAAATCTTTTTTTCTCATCACAGGTTTTTTTTTTTAATCAATCATCACATTTGACATAAGTTAAATGGAAACAAACAGAGATTAAAGTCTGGGGGGCTAGGCAACCCGTCACACGCGACCGGCAATTCATCTCTTTATTGACAGAGATTAAAGTCGGGGGGCTAGGCAACCAGAACGACAATCAGGCTAGGCAACCCGTCACACGCCTGGTATTGACGACACTTCTTCGGCAAAGACTCGACACCCCTTCAACAGCCTCTGGGACGCTAAACACATCACGCAAAAACAACCCTTCCTCTGACACTTCTTCGTACGTCACTTCTTCAGCAGTCGGCACCCCCTCCGGCAATGACCAACCCCTACGTAACATCCACTTACAACCAGCCTCTGGTATTGACGACACTTCTTCAGCTATGACCTTGAAAGCAACCCCTACGGCACTTCTTCAACATCCACTTCTTACGCAAATACAACCCTTAACCAACAGCCTCTGGTATTGACGACACTTCTTCAGCTATGACCTTGAAAGACATCACCCTATGACCTCCAAAGAACACGACACCCCCCGATCCGTGGTCGCTTCGGATGGACATGGCCATCGAAGTGTCACAGAACCAGCTCAGCTATACTACTGGTATGGTTACAATTTATAATGTGATTTGCAAATGAACTTGTATCGTGATTTAATCTAAATGCTCTAAAATGTTCATTATAACGCGTTTCAAAACTACGACCTGTTTGGCCTACATGTACACTATTGCATTCGGAACATGAGATTTTATAATCCGATGACCATTTAAACGGTATTGAAAATGACAAAGATTTATCACCCAAATCAAATGATCAAAAAGACATAAATGACAAAAATAAAACAAACCGATTGGCTACGCACGTCGATGAGAATAGTCAAAACATAGTAAATGAAATAACAAGAAAAGAAGTGCAAACAGCGTCAGACGCACCAAACGTTAATGTGAACGACAATAATAAAATAATTAGGGAAGAAAGATCTGAAATCAAAAACAGTCCCTTCCCAATTGATACGCTCATTCAAGCATTGTCTATAATAATCTCGAATACTCATACATTTTCAGCAGAACCGGCTGCCGACTTAATGGAGGTAAGTCACATGCAAATCGAAAAACCTCAGGAATTGAAGAAAATGATACCCGAATTAGATTTCGAATTTGATGCGTCAGGAGAGTGGTGTCTAGGGGTTGCTCGACAGCTGTGTTTGAAGGAAGATCCTTCGAAAACCACTACATATCCGGCTTTTTGCATGGGACTTCATCATTTAATCGAAGGTACAACAAAGGAATTTTACAGAATCTTTAGAATTAGAGAGAAAGATAATCGAGGTTGTATATCTATAATGAATCCCTCATTTATAGGATTTTCTGACAATATTGAAAAAATAACAGAAGCAAGAATGAGTGATGTTGTCACACGAAACTTAGAAATATTCGTTCCGCGAAGAAGTGAACACAGTGACTTAATTCCTATAGTTATTAATCCTATTTTACGTCCGTTTCATATGGATACACAAGGGTTTTTAAGAGCAGATAATGTTGCTTTGCGTGATTGGATGACTCTGTTTTCATTCAGAAAGAGATTGGCAAGTGTTTTTGGTTTTCAACCTGTTTATGGTGAAAATAATGTGAGATGGACGGGTCATTCAGCTCCCGGTGGTTTAAGTGTTCTACTTTCCAGCTTACCGAGAGTGAATTTAATATCCATCTTATACTCAAGTCAGTTTGTGTTTCCAATCTTCAACTTAAGTGATGCTCACATTACAGAAATATGTCAAACGTTACAAATAAATTCAAATAGAGCCGAACCATTATCAAAAATTGTGAATAGTACAGTAACTGGTGAAGATCGATATGACTTTCAAAGAATTATGACGGCTATGGTGTTACCTGAGCAAATTAATATAGAAGTTGAATATGACTCAAGCGAAAATGTTACACTTAAAGGTGTTTGCGCCCTTTTAAGCAGAATATTATTTAGTACCACACCAGGATGGCGGTCTATCACACAGCGTAGCGCCATTCAATCAGACGTTATAATTGGCATCATGTTAACTAACTTTGGATATACTAACGACGGTCCAGCTCACCCATTACAGGTTGCTGGAGCGCGTCGAAATATAGGCCAAAATCCTTGGAATGCTTTGACTACACAAGACAATGTTGGATGGACCCTTAAAGAAATCTGGTGTTTGTAAAATCTCATGATCCGAATGCAATAGTGTATATGTAGGCCAAACAGGTCGTAGTTTTGAAACGCGTTATAATGAACATTTTAGAGCATTTAGATTAAATCACGATACAAGCTCATTTACAAATCACATTATAAATTGTAACCATACCTTCCCCGAAATTAATAAACTTAAAATATTACATAGTTGTCAAAAAGGCACTAAGCTTAATCTGTTAGAAGCAACCGAAATTCAACAAACCCAAGGTAATCATCTCGTTAATCTGTTGAACGAGCAAAAGGATTTACCGCAATGTAAATCACCCCTTTTTAAATCCCTGTAGATATGTTATGCGCCAAAATCTAGCGGTTGCTCGACAGCGGTGTTTGAAGGAAGATCCTTCGAAAACCACTACATATCCGGCTTTTTGCATGGGACTTCATCATTTAATCGAAGGTACAACAAAGGAATTTTACAGAATCTTTAGAATTAGAGAGAAAGATAATCGAGGTTGTATATCTGTAATGAATCCCTCATTTATAGGATTTTCTGACAATATTGAAAAAATAACAGAAGCAAGAATGAGTGATGTTGTCACACGAAACTTAGAAATATTCGTTCCGCGAAGAAGTGAACACAGTGACTTAATTCCTATAGTTATTAATCCTATTTTACGTCCGTTTCATATGGATACACAAGGGTTTTTAAGAGCAGATAATGTTGCTTTGCGTGATTGGATGACTCTGTTTTCATTCAGAAAGAGATTGGCAAGTGTTTTTGGTTTTCAACCTGTTTATGGTGAAAATAATGTGAGATGGACGGGTCATTCAGCTCCCGGTGGTTTAAGTGTTCTACTTTCCAGCTTACCGAGAGTGAATTTAATATCCATCTTATACTCAAGTCAGTTTGTGTTTCCAATCTTCAACTTAAGTGATGCTCACATTACAGAAATATGTCAAACGTTACAAATAAATTCAAATAGAGCCGAACCATTATCAAAAATTGTGAATAGTACAGTAACTGGTGAAGATCGAGATGACTTTCAAAGAATTATGACGGCTATGGTGTTACCTGAGCAAATTAATATAGAAGTTGAATATGACTCAAGCGAAAATGTTACACTTAAAGGTGTTTGCGCCCTTTTAAGCAGAATGTTATTTAGTACCACACCAGGATGGCGGTCTATCACACAGCGTAGCGCCATTCAATCAGACGTTATAATTGGCATCATGTTAACTAACTTTGGATATACTAACGACGGTCCAGCTCACCCATTACAGGTTGCTGGAGCGCGTCGAAATATAGGCCAAAATCCTTGGAATGCTTTGACTACACAAGACAATGTTGGATGGACCCTTAAAGAAATCTGGTGTTTGTAAAATCTCATGATCCGAATGCAATAGTGTATATGTAGGCCAAACAGGTCGTAGTTTTGAAACGCGTTATAATGAACATTTTAGAGCATTTAGATTAAATCACGATACAAGCTCATTTGCAAATCACATTATAAATTGTAACCATACCTTCCCCGAAATTAATAAACTTAAAATATTACATAGTTGTCAAAAAGGCACTAAGCTTAATCTGTTAGAAGCAACCGAAATTCAAAAAACCCAAGGTAATCATCTCGTTAATCTGTTGAACGAGCAAAAGGATTTACCGCAATGTAAATCACTCCTTTTTAAATCCCTGTAGATATGTTATTCGCTAAAATTTCCCTCATTTTCCCTTTCTCTTAAATTTTGTGTATAAATGTAATTTCTGTAAAAAGTCGAAACTTAAGTCGTGTAGTGTTTGTTTGAATATATATTCTTACTAATATATATTTTTAACAATAACTTATTTGTGGTATAAACGTAGTCATTTGTTTTATTTCATCATTAATTATAAGATAAAAACCCCTTACCACACTTGATTTTTACAAATCCAAATACGTATTTCGGCAACTACGTTGCCATCTTCAGTAGAATCTGAACGGATCAGTGTTAAATATAGTATTTCTAGTTAAGGTAAAAACCTTTGAAGATATTCTCTTCACTAGATCACCAGTGGGATAACACTGTTTTTATTTATTTGTTTAACGTTGATTATATTGATTTAGCAATTTATGTTGTTTCAAGAACAAATGTTCGATTTTTGAGAGAGGATTTTATAAACGTGTCGAAGATTTTTTTACTAATCAACAAACTTCCTGTGTTTTTTCACGGCGTCGTTTTATGTCGATGGCATGTTCTTGGTAAATTACAATATTCGTATTATTTTAATTCTATGTCGTTGCTAGGTGATAGAATTTATATAAGTTTTTGACATTTGTCGCAGTTGTTGAAGGTTGGTTTTATATTTGACTTATTCTAAGGTTATAATTACATATATCGAACAGTTATACGTAAATTTTGCGTTCGCAGTCATTAAATGATTTTAAATTTCATTCGTTGCCCTTTATTATTGCTTTACTACTTTATTTATGATTGTTGTGTGTATAGCTCTCGGAAAGATGAAAGAAGAGTTCCGTAGGTCTGCAGTTTTATGTGTAAATGTAAATGAATGTTTGATACATGCAATCATTTTGAAGAATGCCAACTACAAAGAGAAGATATTCAACTCACCGTGGTGGGAATCAAGTCAACAAAACAAACAATGAAAATTGGCGCTATATACTGTCCACCGCGATATAACCTCAAAGGGCGAGTATCTTACCCTTCTGAGACAGTTAGGAGAGATATTCATTCTTGGAGGAGACTTCAACTCTAAACATGTAGATTGGGGCTCCAGACTTACAGACTTAGCACCACCAAAGAGAATTAAGGAAAGCAATTCAACAGATGAATTGCAACCACCATTCAACAGGATTAGACCTACTGTCCTACTGATGCAGATAAAATCACAGATTTACTACACGTCTTCATCACTAGAAAAGTATCGTCCAACATCATAGAAATAGAAGAGAACCTTGACGTGGATTAATTCGGCGATTATATTAACACTAAGCGAAAAGATAATAAAAAAGAACAGCTAGAGCGACTCCCACAAACAAAACTACTGATTGGGAAAGCTTTCAGATTGACCTTCAAAACAGCATCAACCTGAACATCAGTCTGAGAACCACTGATCAACTAAAAAAACCAACCCAAACAACGGCATACAACAATACCAAAGAGATCACACATATAACCAAATGTGTAAATTATCCAGCTGAGATCAGAGAACTGGTCAAGGAAAAACGAAGAGCTAGAAGAAGATGGCAACAGTCGAGGGACCCCGCAGATAAAACCGTACTTAATAACAAGTCTCCGCCGCTTAAAAGAGAAATACGAAGAATCTATATGCATCTATAACAAGAGTTATCAACAAACGAGGAAACTGACTACTCGTTGTGGAAGGCAACCAAGAAGATTAAAAGACCGATGACGCCCATTCTCCCGATCAAAAACAGGATAATGGGCCAGAGACAACAAGCAGGATTCGACCGCATAACTGGATAAATTTTAAAGCACCTTCCTAGAAAGGGTATAGTCATGTTGACTTACCTATTCAACGCAGCCTTTAGATTAAAACATACACCAGCATGCTGGAAATTTGCAGAAGTGATTATGATACCAAAGCCAGGAAAGCAACATAATGACGTTAAATCATATAGACCAATCAAAATAGTTTTGAGATTATGGGTAGGACATAATCTCAAAACTATTTGAATAATTTGACATCGCGTAACATTTTGGGAATAAAAGTGTTAAAACTAAACATAAATATTTACTTACGGACAATGCGGCGAAAGAGCACACAAAACGGCGTCACCGAATGGCCGGTGAAAAATAAATTATTGCATGCCGAGATGACATGCAATGCGGCGGCGTTCCCGGGCAAAACGACCGGCTAAAATAATAAAGATAGAATAAATAAACCAAAAAACGGTTGGAAATAAAAACAAACAATACAAACCGATAGGTTATGTTTCCATTGTCAACACCAACAAAACAGGGTTGTTAACGACAAAAGCAGAAAATCACCAAATAACCAACACATACGATTGCCGTCGTTCGGTCGTGCGCACGGAGCGGGAGATTTGAAGTGGGAGAAGCAATGAAGAAGGGAAAATTTAATAAGTAGGGACACCGGTTTAAATGCGAGCGCACGAGCGGAAAACGGTCTCTTTGTATCCGATCCTGCAAGTAGAATCCGGAAGGTTGAGTTTGAAGAATTATTGGTAAGAAAATCTTTTTAGTTAATTAATATTTTTGGGTTGATTTGTTTATTTCGTTCAGTGGTAAGTTTAATTTCGTTTTATTATTAGGATTTTATTAAAATTTTTGGTTCGCATTATTTCGCCGCAAAGAAGATATCGTTGTATTCCTCTGAATATTAATAATTATTTAATTTAAACCGTCGAAAAGAGGATATCGTTGTATTCCTCTGAATATTAAAAATTATTTAAATTAAACCGTCGCAAAGAAGATATCGTTGTATTCCTCTGAATATTAATAATTATTTAGTTTAAACCGTCGAAAAGAGGATATCGTTGTAGTCCTCTGAATATTAATAATTATTTCGTTTAAATCGTCGAAAAGAGGATATCGTTGTATTCCTCTGAATATTAATAATTATTTAATTTAAACCGTCGAAAGAGGATATCGTTGTATTCCTCTGAATATTAAAAATTATTTAAATTAAACTGTCGCAAAGAGGATATCGTTGTATTCCTCTGAATAGTAATAATTATTTAAATTATACCGTCGTAAAGAGGATATTGTTGTATTCCTCTCGGTGGAAATAATCAAGTAAATATAATTCGCCGGGGAAAGAATAGTGTTATATTGTACGCATAGGGAGCGCGGTAACAAATTATTTGCAGAGAAAAGCCGTACACGTGGGTGTTTGGGCATCGCAGCGGTAGACCGCACCAAAAGGACAGCTCCGCTAACAGCCGGAAACCAGCACCATCATGTGGACAATAGGACGAACAGGAAACACGAAAGAAGCAGTAATATTTTACCAAAACCGCTTTGTAAGAAATCGACAATAAATTTATTTTTGAAATTGCACTCGTTTTATATTGGTTGAGAAATACACTAGATCGAGGTAATTCCAATAAATTTTGTTAGATGCCGAAACTTTTCCGTTATTTGAAAAGGACCCTGAGATTTAAAAAAAACACAAAAATTGAGACTTGTTTTAATAAGGTTTCTCGGCCATCGGTTGGAAAATTTTATTAAAACAAAATTAAAAAGAGCATCATAGCATATCAATATATATATATATATATATATATATATATATATATATATATATATATATATATATATATATATATATATATATATCCTTGTTACGGTTCTTAACCTCGGTTATATGTTTGTTTGTTGTTGTTCTTTGGATAAGCAGGTTTCTTTGTGGTGGTTTTAATCAAACGCTGTATTTGATTGTGACGTTTCGGGGCTGGGTTTGTCCCTTTTTCAAACTAAAATTTTTTTTTATTAAAATTATTACAATTGTCTTACAAATTAAAATGAAACAAGAATGAGAACATAAATATATTTTCACTTACACTAACTAAACTTACCATTAAGTTTATATAAATTGTGGTTTAACGGTATCTGTTTGTATTTGAATACACACTATTGATGTTGAAAACGTGTACGAATTTGCAGTAAAAAAATCAGTAATAATTAGTATAGCAAAAAACCAGGAAAAAACTTACTTATCAATCCCATACATTCCTAACCTTTCCGAAAAAATTACAAATTGTAAAACTATACAATATTACTATCGCCAATAAAACACACAACACCTTAAAAAGCCACCAACAAACTATTAAAGATAAAACCCCAATCAACCAAATGAGCAATGTAGTATATCAAATCCCATGTTCTCAATGCGAAAAAATATACATTGGACAAACAAAACAACTAATAGAAAACAAGTTAAAAGGCCATAAATATGATAAAACCAATAACACAGCCCTACAAAAACATTCCATTACACATAATCATAAATTCTATTTAAAAAATCCAAAATATTAAAAAAAGAAACTAATTATAAAGCCAGGACAGTACACGAAATGATTCATATAATTAGTAACAAAACCAGCGTTAACGATAGAACGGATACAAAAACACTCTCCACCATATACCACTCAATTATTAATAAATAAATAACAACCAAAACCCTTTACGAAACCACAGCTACAAATATGTTGACAATTCCTAACAAATGTCCTTCCCCCTTTTCAATTCACATTACACTACAATTTCGAATAAGTAAAATATAAATTAATTTCTCTGAGCGTCAAAAACAAATATAAACCAAATAAAATTAAAAATCAAATAATACCGTATACTGAGACCGCCACCTATTATAGAAACAGGAAACCACGCAAGAAAACACAAAACATAGCACTAACCAGCCAGCCATCCACATGCGCAAGATCAAACAGTTAAAGGTTGATTCAGACTATACGGCACGGACCGTCACGTAACGGCAACCTGCACCGGCACGACAAAACTTCGTAGCATGGATTTAAGTGAGAGCGTACATACTAACCGGCAACGACCGTCACGTTCCGGCAACCGCACGTACCGCCACCAGCCAACATTCTCGTGAGGAATGTTTTGACGGTCCGTAGACGGTCCGTTACGATACGTGTCGGGGATTGTCTGCCAGTCTGAATTAGAAAACGACACGTGTTCGGTCCGACACGTACATATGTGTATTTAATTAAGATAATTGAGATCCGCGCAAACCGTGTAAATATTCGTCACAATTATAGTACTTAGAATAGTTTTATGGTAATTCGCGCGGCCCTGTCCAGGTAATTGCCGCCGATGCGGCCAGCTAACGGTCGTTTACATTTTATTACTTATTTTGCCAAATTACTTCCCTTTCTTTCATCGCCTTAAATTTATTCTTTTACCAATCATGACGAGTTCTTCAACTTACATCAAAGTGGGGACATTTCATTTGAACCAATTACACAATTGAACGTTTGTATTTAATGAACAATTTCACCCTTAGACATTATCATTATTCAAACACCAGTCGAACAGTTCAATTCAAAGTAATGGATCAAAAAAAGTTAATTGAATGTGTGAAATCGCACGAGGCGCTGTATATTATGAGCCACCCGAGATATAGTGACACTATATTCAAGGAAAATGCTTGGAAAGCAATCACAAGAGAAAATAACGCGACAGATAAGATAAATGATTTATTTATTAAATTGAAGACAATTGTTTACAAAATTGTGCCTTGCCATTCAACGCGACCGTGTTTTGTGATAAAAAATTCTCTGAAAGCGTCTCTTATATTAAATGCTGTATTTGCTGCGCTCCCCCCTTGTCGTGGCAAATTTTGCAAAACATTATCAGTGCTATGAATATTTACATTGTCTGTTACATTAATATCAGTGCTTCGTAAATAATGGTGCAAAACGCACGTAGTCAAAATAATTTTATCTGCATTCTCTGGTTTTAACTTTAGTCTGCGATTGTAGAGCTGGAACTTTTGGCTCAATAGTCCGAATGCATTTTCCGAAACTCTGCGCGCGCGTGACAGTCGGTAGCTGAAAATTCTTTTCTATCTATCTTCCTTAATTTGCGAACCAGGATATGGGCGTAGTAAATATTTTTTTAGCGGAAATGCTTCATCACCGACAATAACATAAGGCATAATAGTTTGCGTATTAGGAAGCGCACTGTCTTGTGGAATTTTCAAGTTATTTTTTCAAGAGCTTTCCCCAATGTTGAATTTGCGAATAAGCCTCCATCGCTATTCTTCCCATATCCGCCAATGTCAACCGTAATGAATTTGTAATGGGCATCTACTAATGCCAAGAGAACAATGGAAAACGTTTTCTTATAATTAAAAAATTGCGATCCACTATTTGTGGGTGCTTGGACGACGACGTTTTTGCTATCTAAAGCACCTAATGCAATTTGGAAAATTACAGATATCCCAAAATTCTTCAGAATTTGTTTTCCATTGCTCTGCTGTAGGTGTCGGCATTGTTAGTGGCATCAATTTTTCAATGATTGCTTCCCAGACTTCGATGACAATTGATTGCACCGTTGAATGTCCTAGTCGATAACTGTTAGATATTGTTCGGAACGAATCATCAGTGGCTAAAAACCTAGGAAACTGAATATAAATTTCATGATTCCACTTTTTTATAAAAAAACACTGCTTACTTTAGTTGAAGAGATTGGGATGAAAAGTAATATTAAAACTGATTTATTCCCAGAAAAACAGAAAACCATAAAATTATTTATTTATCATACTTATATTCGTATGTAATTCAGTATCTTATATGAGAAAGAGTTTAAAATTAAAATCAATTTCCAGTGTGAACTAAAAATATCTTCCTTTTCCCTCACTCAATCTACTGTTACTCATGTATATGTAATATGGAAAAAGTCATTCATCATTCGATTTTTTTCTAGCCGCTGTGTGTAAAAAACATAGACCAGTCTTCGAGACTCTTACAGAAGAGCTTTAAAAAGAAAGCGAGAAACGAAAAGTGGACAGGCAGCTCTCAAAATCAAAAAATGGAAATTTGAAGAAGAAATGTCGTTTGTATTTCCATATATGCAAGAAAGAGACACGTGCACCAATTTAACGCAACTGAGTGATGACGGTAATGAAAATGAACAGGATGAACAGAACGAATGTGCTGATAAAGAGGACGATGGGATTTATAAAAACACGAATGATAAGGATGATGCTACTAATGATGCTTCCAATGCGGAGAATGAGGAACCCGAAAGACAAGTAAAAATTAACAGAAATATTGTTAAGAAAGTACATTTGAATAAAGGAAAAAACGTCAAGTACCAGCGGTACGGAAACGGCATCGGCAATAGTTATAAAATATTTTCTGATTGGTGATCGTGATTCAGGTCGCCGATGGCTGAGAGCACCAGCCAACTAACATTTTGCCACCATGCTTAATCCTGATGAGCCATCTACCTCTTCTTCTTCTGAAATGGAAGTCGAAGTGGTACAAGAAAGAGGAACTAAGAGACAAACTTCTTTCGAAAACGTGGATATCGATACTGGTGCACCTATGCCTAATCCTAAAAGGAGAAATATTGTGCTTGATGAAGACATAAAAGTCGCCACTCTCAGAGCAATGATACTTGGATACGAGATGCTGAGAACACTCATACTAGGAAGTGAAAAGGCTAAAGCGCCAGAGTACACCTACAACGTTACAATCTCAAGTCAAATAACTAGCATCATGTCCACTTTGCACAATATAAATAGGCAAAAAGTGAATGATCCATCAAAGACACCAACAGCAGAAGCCAAGGCAAAAGCTAAAAGTTTGAAAGTGGAATACAAAGGAGAGTATACTGTTCGATACGAAGCTGCTATGAAAGCATGGAACACTGTAATCAAGAAAGAAGGACTTGCATATCAAAAATTCGACCAAGGAGATCCCAAGAATTGGATTGGTACAATGAGTCCTTATCTGACTTACTCTAGTGGATTCAAGTTACGAATAAAGGAACTTAGGATGGGCCATGGTAAACTGTATACGGGGAAAACCAAGGATGGGAATGACCAGGGAACACCAATAGGCACTCTTGGATTAAATGGAGCACACCATGTACTTTTTGAAGGTATAACCTATCCTCCTGAGAAAAAGACAGCAATGACACAAAGTCTAGGGCCTATGACAGTGTTTCTTCAGATGCTGAGAACAAAAGAAGAAAAATGGGAAGATGCAGTGAAGGCACAAATGGGATCCATCACCTGTATCGATGATATCATCATGGCATCCAGAGGGCTGAAGAAAATGGACACTTTTTCAGTCATAAACGGACTCTTGGCAGAAATTTTGCTCATCTCCACCTTCAAGGAAATTAATAGGATGTTTATGCCTCTAACTATGATTGCTGACTTCAAGGGATGCAAGGTAGAAGAAAGAAATGATTTACTGAAGTTCAATGTTTCCAGTCACGGTGGGTTCGCCTTTTATCACGAAGCATGTGGTCACACGTGGTGGATGGCAAGAGAAATGGAGGATGCAGTGGCCGCCCAAAATGTAACATCTATTTCTCAGGTGGAACACCTGCATGTGTATGCGGGGACTGCGCAGTGGGGGAACCAACATTATAATAATTTAAGGGAACCACTATAATTCATGACAATTGATGTCGGTGCAACGTTCCATAGAGTTGTTCCATCGCATCAATTAAAGTCATTAACGAACACCATGTTGCTTTTGCAACAAATTCATTTTAGACATACTAGGTTCCGATCAATGTCCTTGTACAAACACAAATCAATAAAACAGAAAATATGATAAAGAATGGATTTATTTTTATATATAATTTTCTTGCATATACAAAGCATATCATATTGTTTGAGAGTAAGGTTGATTCCATGTCGTGTAAAAAGATCTCGACTGTTGTCCACCAATTGTGCTGGTAGCTGATGGTGCGATTGTTTTGAGCAAGTTCATTGAGGTCATATTCTTCACGCCACATTTTATTGTTGAAATGATTGGTAATTGGATAATAATCATCGAATGCACCACACGTAGCAGTAGGACTTCGAGAACAAGTAACCTTGACTAAATCATCTGGACGGAACGTCGACATGCAACTCGAAACAACAAGATTTATCGGCTTCCAAACGGGTAAGAAGGGGAAAATGAAAGCAAACATGGCGAAATTTGATGACATCGGTCGGACATATATGACAGTGTTTTTAAACGGAGAACGGACCCGTATGATAATTTGAACATCAACTTTGAAAGCAATCATTTTGCGGTGTTGCACGACATGCACGCACGCTTCCAACACACGTGTTATTACAAGTCAAACGAGCCATTATTGCCACCCATTGAATTTGTCGCAAACGCACCATTAATCGGAATAGATTGCAGCTATCAAGCCGCCTAAAAGAGGGGTGGAAATAAGGATCGCACTTCAGTACAAAGCCAGAAATACCGTACGGAACAACCGCCTATTGCTTGGCAATATCAAGCAATAGGCGGTTGTTCCGTGCCGATAAGGCATTCCAGTATTCCCCACTCACGAAGATCGTCAAGCAGTTCGCCTGAATATAAGGCAATAAAGCGTTGGAATGTTACCAGTACCCGATCACGCAGTCACAATGAATCGAGCGAAAATACCATATGTAATTTTGGATACACAAGGTTTTATGGTGAACGATGAACTGTTCATGCATGTCCTTGTTGGGAACGGAAATCTCGTTTTCTATGTGATTGGTGATCGTGTCCAGCGAGACGCCCTTGGAGCACTTCAGGTCGCCTATGGCGAAGAGCACCAGCCAACTAACATTTTGCCACCATGCTTAATCCTGATGAGCCACCTACCTCTTCTTCTTCTGAAATGGAAGTCGAAGTGGTACAAGAAAGAGGAACTAAGAGACAAACTTCTTTCGAAAACGTGGATATCGATACTGGTGCACCTATGCCTAATCCTAAAAGGAGAAATATTGTGCTTGATGAGGACATAAAAGTGGGCACTCTCAGAGCAATGATACTTGGATACGAGATGCTGAGAACACTCATACTAGGAAGTGAAAAGGCTAAAGAGCCAGAGTACACCTACAATGTTGCAATCTCAAGTAAAATAACTAGCATCATGTCCACTTTGCACAATATAAATAGGCAAAAAGTGAATGATCCATCAAAGACACCAACAGCAGAAGCCAAGGCAAAAGCAAAAAGTTTCAAGTTTCAAAGTGGAATACAAAGGAGAGTATACTGTTCGATACGAAGCTGCTATGAAAGCATGGAATACTGCAATCAAGAAAGAAGGACTTGCATATCAAAAATTCGACCAAGGAGATCCCAAGAATTGGATTGGTACAATGAGTCCTTATCTGACATACTCTAGTGAATTCAACTTACGAATAAAGGAACTTAGGATGGGCCTTGGTAAACTGTATACGGGGAAAACCAAGGATGGGAATGACCAGGGAACACCAATAGGCACTCTTGGATTAAATGGAGCACACCATGTACTTCTTGAAGGTATAACATATCCTCCTGAAAAAAGTCAGCAATGACACACAGTCTAGGGCCTATGACAGTGTTTCTTCAGATGCTGAGAACAAAAGAAGAAAAAACGGGAAGATGCAGTGAAGGCACAAATGGGATCCATCACCTGTATCGATGATATCATCATGGCATCCAGAGGACTGAAGAAAATGGACACTTTTTCAGTCATAATCGGACTCTTGGCAGAAATTTTGCTCATCTCCACCTCCAAGCAAATTAATAGGATGTTTATGCCTCTAGCTCTGATTGCTGAAGTCTTCAAGGGATGCAAGGTAGAAGAAAGAAATGATTTATTGAAGAAGTTCAATGTTTCCAGTCACGGTGGGTTCGCCTTTTATCACGAAGCTTGTAGTCACACATGGTGGATGGCAAGAGAAATGGAGGATGCAGTGGACGCCCAAAATGTAACATCTATTTCTCAGGTGGAACACCTGCATGTGTATGCGGGGACTGCGCAGTGGGGAACCAACATTACAATAATTTAAGGGAAACTCTACAATTCATGACAATTGATGTCGGTGCAACGTTCCATAGAGTTGCATCGCATCAATTAATGTCATTAACGAACACCATGTTGCTTTTGCAACAAATTCATTTTAGACATACTAGGTTCCGATCAATGTCCTTGTACAAACACAAATCAATAAAACAGAAAATATGATAAAGAATGAATTTATTTTTATATATAATTTTCTTGCATATACAAAGCATATCATATTGTTTGAGAGCTGTAAGGTTGATTCCATGTCGTGTAAAAAGATATCGACTGTTGTCCAACGATTGTGCTGGTAACTGATGGTGCGATTATTTTGAGCAAGTTCATTGAGGTCATATTCTTCACGCCAAATTTTATTGTTGAAATGATTGGTAATTGGATAATAATCATCGAATGCACCACACGTAGCAGTACGACTTCGAGAATAAGTAGCCTTGACTAAATTATCTGGGCGGAACGTCGACATGCACATCCCATTCAGAAGTTGAGAAATACACGAATATCCATCTATACCCAAAAGTACGAAACAATCATGGTCAGTGAGAACCGCCCAGCAACTCAAAAACCCCAAGATTTATCATTATCGGCTTCCAAACGGGTAAGAAGGGGAAAATGAAAGCAAACATGGCTAAATTTGACAACATCGGTCGGACAAATATGACAGTGTTTTTAAACGAAGAACGATACACGTATGATAATTTGATCAACTTTGAAAGCAATCATTTTGCGGTGTTGCACGACATTTACGCACGCTTCCAACACTCGTATTATTACAAGTCAAACGAGCCATTATTGCCACCCAGTGAATTTGTCGCAAACGCACCATTAATCGAAATAGATTGTAGCTATCAAGCAGTCGGCATGAACACTTTATCGTTCACCATAAAGAACGATAAAGTGTTCATGCCGAATGAATTAGCGTCGTACGACAGCAACACCGCAGTCACTACGTGTTCCAACCAAGTCACAGTTTTACATTGTTGCCGAGGAAACTTCGAAACACAGCAAATTGGGTCATGAATTATCACAATTGCATCGATTGCGTTCGACCTATGTTTCACCAAATTATTCGATATTTATCGCGCAACATAGTAAATGTGTGTAAGAGCGGTTTGATTAACAAATTGATAGGCAAGTTACCTGTGGAATTACACATACCAGTATTTGTGGTCCATGTACAAAGCTAGCGAAAAGATAAGCGCGGGGCGATCAAGGAGTGAATAAATTAGACGAAGCTTGTAAGAAACACTATATCGCATACGACACGACGTCCGATTTGGTCAATAGACACGCAGTCGATAGGGAGTTGTATAAGGCGGCAAAGGAGCGATTACTAACCAAAGACGCCGGCATAGGTGAAAGATTAGCATCCGGTATCGTGGACACCACAATGAAAACAAAAACCGCGCTCGGTATGGGAGTTGTTAAACGACGTTTGTCAAAAGCAAGAAAGACGTCGGCCAAAAAAGGGAGGAAACGCAGGGGGACAGTTGTCTTTTCCAAATGCAATGAAGATAGCGAACAACATGCGAAAATGGCCCACAAAGCGTTGAGGAAGCTGGGTAGAAAAATACGCGAGCCGCGCGGAAGGGTCATAAATATTCCTAAGACTGGTGGCTTTCTACCTTTGATACCATTATTCCCAGCATTGGGAGCATTGGGATCCCTCGGCGGTGTGCAAAAGCTTCAAGTGATCAGCTGCAAGAAGCAGAACGACATAACCGTACAATCTAAGCAAAATTTGTGGGGAGCGGTTTTTACATTAAACCGTATAAACAGGGGTGTGGATTATTATATTTATGTAGCCATACAAAAAACTGATAAAGTTACCACCGCATCATCCATTAACGAACCTAAAATTAAAGAGTATGCACTAATGCTGAAAATACCTTACTTTCGCGGGATATATATGAGGAATAAACTACCGAAGAAGATAAGAAAACGAGAAATCGGAATTGTAAATTTGGATCATGCGGACGGACGGGGTACCCATTGGGTTGCATATAAGCAATCAAAACATATTTCGATAGTTACGGTGATTTGAGATCTCCAGTTGAAATGGCACGATCCTTGTTATCGAAGGATAGCGCGGACAACATAAATTACAATTATCGCAGATATCAAAAGAATACGGACGTCAATTGTCGACAATTGTGTCTGCAGTTTTTAACAAATATACCGTACAGCCGTACTACAACAGTAATGGATCGACAGACAAGTGCATCCTATACGTTCACATTAACGGGTAAATCGTCAGAGTTATCCTGTAATTTTAATCCACCTATTTTTTAACCGAATCTCGCAACTACGAGTTAGCCTTCTTAATTTTCGACGCATTAGTAGTAGAGATTTGGGTATCTTTGTATATATCTTGTCTGTCTCTTTCTAACTCATTGAAAGTTCCATAAGGTTATCTGACATCCGGTCTTTAGATCTTTCGGAAGTCTCACGCTCTCTCACGTGTGAAGCGGTGAGTAGTAACGTGTGTAAGATAAAAGCAATGTGGGATGGATGCTTGTGGTTAATAAACGTCGATAGATAGATAGAGAGAAGTGTCGACGTCGCTGCCGAGTGACATTGTGAAGTCTTGCACTGCGCCGAGAGAGATAGAGAGAGAAGACGTGACGTCGCTGCCGTATGACATTCGTAAGTCTCGTTCTGCATTGAGAGAGATAGAGAGAGAAGACGTGACGTCGCTGCCGTATGACATTCGTAAGTCTCGTTCTGCATTGAGAGAGCTAGAAAGAAGACGTGATGTCGCTGTCGTATGACATTCGCGTTGAGAGAGAGAGATGACGCGACGTCGCTGCCTTATGCAGTCTGTCTGTGGGATGAGATGTGTGTGACGCGGGGTGTGTGATGTGTTAATATGTTCAAAAAGCTGTTTTCGGAAAGATTGAGAGCGGATGTTTTTGCGGTTAAATCACGTCGTCGTCGCCGTCGAGCGCCGGCGACGAGATAAGCGGCGCCTGACGTAGGGCCCCCTCCCCCCTTTAATAAAAACAAATAAAATTTAATAAGACTGCGTAAAATTGGAATAACAACAAATAAAAAAAAATCATATAAAATTATATAAAAATAAATATGACGGGGTTCAGTATGAATTGAATTCGGAGAAAAAAAAATAAATTGCATCAAATTATAAATAGACGAAATAGACGAGTGTGATTTTAAAATGAAAGGACATGGATCAATCGAAGTTTTCGGGTATTCAACATAAAATTAATTGGGTATTTAGATATTCAAACGGATACCTCTATTTTTCAAGGGAAACAATTATTTCGAATAAAATGAATTTTGAATGAAATTAAATAGAGCAAACAAGATAGATGTGTCAATGTTTGGGGTAAATTGTCCCAAAATTAATATCTTCGAACAACTCTATGAACTCATAGCAAAATTAATTCGCCCCGAAAAAAGTACAGGAAAGAGAGGGGTACGAATAAATGAAAAGTTACAACCTAAGCAAGAATTATAGAATATCGACGGGGCTAAGTGTAGTACGCGGGTATCTACCGGTAATAAAATTGTCAAGAAGTAAACAAAAGTGCATAGTGTTTACGTCGTATGAATGGAGTCAGTTGTGGGCGTTTGACAAGTTGATTAACGATCATTTACATACCAAGACGCGCGTTTCAACTGAAATTGGTCGCGCCGAAGAAATCATCTCATCGGTGACGGTAGCAGATATTTTTCAACTAAAAATCTCATGCATATTTAACGTAAGAACACACTACGTGTGCAGAATTGAATGGTGTGGAGGTGTGCAAATATGTTTAAATAAAAACATATTTAAACAAATACAGGAATTACGTCCTCAGTTAGAATACAGTATTGCTCGCCTGCATACATTGTCCTTTATGGAATACTACAATGTTATAATAACACTGGTCGCTGAGAATGAGATCGAGAACGAAACGGTCCCGGCGTACATTCGTAATTTATTGATCTCTAGCGGCAACAGTGCGTGGTTTAGCAAGAACGCAGGTGTATGTTAGAAATGACGATAGTTAATGGCGAAATGGTAAAAAGAGATGTCGGTTCGACAAAAATTGCAAATGCTCCGAGCCAGACTAGTCGCAAATGAAAAAAGTGATTGACATTTTGCACAAGTTATCGTTGAAATAATGTTAACAAATGAACAATTAGATGGAATCGATCGGGCAATTCGTGCATATTACGAACAAACACTTAATGAGGAAGATATGAAATATTTGCCTAAATATTACGTGGAAAAATTGAACGGCATTTAGTTGCAAAGTGTGTGGCAGATTTTACCAGAAAAAATCCGCGGTGGTCCGCACGAAACTTACTTATACTTAGTTATACTACGTTTTTCGAAAAAACTTTTCAAATAAAAGTTGTTTAGAATATCAATATCTATATTTATGTAAGAATATTTTTTTCCGTATCCTGTACCGTTTTCGAGATATGGAAAAAGGTGATAAGAGTAAACCATCACTTCCGGTTGAGAGATTGCGTTCAAAATAGGACGTTTTCCTCCTTGCTACATACACATGTTAAGTTTAAAGTTTCAGAGCTCTAGCTATAATCGTTTGGGCGCTAGAACGCGCACAGACACACAGACGTCATTCCGAAAATAGTCAGGAACGATTCAGGGGACCCCAAAACGCGTATATCCGTTAAAATCTCGAGGTCGAAATTTTTCATGATTCCTATACTTACTTATACATAAAGTATAAGTAAGTAAAAATATAAAAAGGAGGCTGAACGGAAATTACCTTGCTACAAACTCTGGAATTTACCTGAACATTCTACGCATGTCGACGGCCCACCTGATCCTATATACATGTGTCGGGAATGCGATTTCGATACTCACAATGGGTGAATACATTGAAGAGAACACGACGACGACGGTCGCGTACGGTCCGAAGAGCCAAAAAGTGACGTGCACATTTTGCGATACACCTATTAGCACAAAGATCAAATCCAGAGCGAATACAAGAACTCACATCTGTTATGATCTCAGCCCTCCACACATAAATTATAAATACATTTAGTTAAGTAACATAAGTATATTTGTCATAGGCCGGTAGCAATAAATCCCTTCCGAAGAATAAATAACTCAAATAAAACTAACATTCGCCCGACACGTTACAAGGGTCCGTGAAATGCGATATTTGGATGGCCTCAAAGTATACCATATGTAGCCCATAAAATGACCGTTCCCAGTATATACATAAACACTTAAGTCGAAAACCTAATGTACATTTTCGAGATAATAAAACGGACTGCATATTGTAAACTAAGTTGTAAATCTTTAATGTATCAATTTCACTTTCTCAGAAGATCGCAGTCAAGTCAAATAGTTCCACCCTAAATATTGAACCAATGAACATCCAAAAGTCGCATCCCCATTTAGATAATAGGCGGGCTTTAACCTATTATAAGCCAGAAATATGTAAGATTTAGAGAATATACATATATTTTATTCTACGATCATTATACTACGATTATTATACCACGACTATTCTACGATTATTCATTTCTATTATTACATTATTAAGATACAGTGAGTTAATATTATTAAATACTTTAAAGTTTATAAGGTCTTTTATTCCTACAACGAAGTGAATTCGAGCGAGTTAATTACTGGTGCCTTAGTAAGATCGCTCGATCATAACACATCTTTGCGATTCTCTGTGTACTGTAGGCTTTTGGCCGTGTGCAAGCGGTTCATATTGTTTGAAGTCGTGTAAAAATATCGACCATTATTGGACCAACTGCGGAGCATATCTTGGAGAATATCCCTGTTAGTATGCCTCCAACTATGCTAACGACAATTTTAATATTTTCGATCATTGTGGAGAACACACTGTACATCAGTCGCGGTACACATTTTCAAAACGCCTTCATCTGCATCGACTAAGACCGCTCAAGAAACTACAGCTGCCCCTCCAAATGGAGAAAATTGGAAGTAGGGATAGGGCACGGTACAAATGTGTACAAAACGCTGATCGATACAACGAAAATTGTCAGAAAACATTTAGAATATAAAATATAAATTTGTCAATTTTAAGCATAATCAGTCTAAAGAATCAAATTGGAAAACGATTAACGTCTGTCAACATTTCCATCATCACAGCTGTTACCGGCCAATCAAATTCGTACGATCGCGGCTCAACTTGACCGACGACTGCAGGTCGCACACGCGCTAACGAAGACACGTGCGGTTTTGAAAAATATGTTTACAACTCGCACACATGCGGACATCAACAGCGGAAAGGGCACTAAACGACTATAAAATAGACGGCAAAATTCATTGGAACTCAGTTCTCAACGAGCTACCAGTTCGAGAAACTCGCCGCTTCGAATAAGAAACCAGCCCTTGCTCTCTGGCTCTCACAGTCCGGAGGCAAGCCATCGTATAAGAAACTAACTGTACCAAAACTCTTCGTCGATACAGGACAGAACCTCCAGGTCTAAAAACATCGCTACGAAACTACGTGTGGCAATAAATCGTGGTGGCTCCTTAATGTAAATTACGGAATTTTATTTCGACGCCAAAAGTCCCGCAATCACCGTCCGAGATCATAAAACATCTCGACGACAACTTTTTCGTGTCTAAATGGAAAATTAAATCCAACTGCAAATTCCTAGTTTTCGCAAAATTAACATCTGCGAAAATCTCGCCGAGTAACACAGCTTTACTCCGCTCTTGTTCTTTATGGCTTCGGTCCACAGATATTTCGAAAAGCAGTCTATTACTATTAAAATGTATTTGTAGCCGCGATTCTCGCGAGCATATAAGCCACACTCCGCCAAATCTGCCTGCCACAAATCATCAAATCCTTTAATTATAACTCGTCGACGTTTAAATTTTCTCCGAGCAGGTATGTGTAGTTCGTTCACAATTTGTTGCTTGAGTTTATTACTACTGCAGTAGTGGCAGAAAACAAAAAAAAATGTTTGCAGGAGAATGATGACGATGATGGTCATGTTGATGATTGATTCCATGTCGTGTAAAAAGTTCTCAACTGTTGTCTACCAATTGTGCCGGTAGCTGATGGTGCAATTATTTTGAACAAGTTCATTCAGGTCATAATGTCCAGACCACATTTTATTGTTGAAATGATTGGTAATTGGATAATAATCGTCGAATGCGCCAAGTTATATATCCAGCATTTGTCTCGTCATCACTAAGAATAGGTGGGTAGACAATGTTGTAAACATGCACTAATATAGATGTTTGCTGCTGATGACTAATGGAGCGATAATGTTCTTATACTTTTTCATCCTACTGCCATCTATATGATTGTCGGGTTTGTAGTGGCGTCGATGAGCATTCGTTTTTAAAACGATTTGTTTATAGTGTTTAACGTTGTGAATTGTTTAGGATTTAGAATTTAAATAATAATTCGTACAAGCCACGAGTGCCTTTGTATCTTTTATTTTTTTACAATTATATCGCGTGCATCAATGTTTAATTTTGCGTCACCAATTAGTAGGGTCTCGGCTTTTTGATCATACCTAACACCATATTTTTGATCGAATTCTCTTTTTTCTCATCCAAGTGCATATCATTTATATACATTCTGGGCAACGAATTGTATTGTTCTAAATAATTCAATTCAGGAATTTTTGATTTAACTTCATCACCATCATCACACTTGGTTCATCATAATCATCATTGGATTTTTGTTTTTTAATGTTTTGAGATGTAAATGGTTTACTGTCGGGAATTTCATCTTCATTCTTAATTTCTTGAAAAACTTTATTTTTTTTTAAATTTGTCGCTACTACTTGTTTGTAACTTATTTTCAATTTTTTTCAAATGTTTTGTAATTAGATTGAACATTTGCTGCTGAATTTTTTCACCATGCTTTAATAAATTCAAATTATTTCGTACGATTTTACGTTTGACTATAAGACGATTTCTTATTTCATTTTCATCCATTTAGAAGAGGTATTTAACAGGTTTAATCAGGTGATCAGTTATGTGTTCAACAGATTTCTAACGAGCACTAACACAAGAAATATTTACTCTAGGCATATATACTGATCGAAACCCTTTCTGCATCTGCATTCGTTTAGTTTGTTATCTTTAACAATAGTCAGAAATTCATAGTCACCACATTCTCAACATAAAGAGCACATTTTCAAAAATGAAAATTGAATTAGGCTTCGCCTTTGATGGATCAGCTATATTATCGCTGCTGTTGAATGCAGTGAAACCAATTCCATGGATCGGTCTTATTAACTTTTCCAAATAAACGTATTTCGGTCGAAAGAGAGATTTCGAATATAGATAAATATTCTAAAATTTCACACCATTTTCATTTTCGATTAAATTTATCATAACATTGGTTTATCCACAATTAGATGGACCGACGATAATTCATCGCATCGCTGTAGGGAAAAGAAGACCATGTTTCTTAAACTCCCTCGTCCCCTCAACATTACTATTTTCAATGTTGAACGTTTTTTTTTGTTTGACCAATTTCATCTTCTTATATGAATTAGACAAATATCAAATAGGAAGTGTCATGAGTAATACAAACGCAGTTCATTTTAGATATATATTTTCCCAGATATGCATCACAATTCACAAATAGTGTTTAATTTTTTTACAAGATATCAAACAATACGGAACAGCGGCACATGGCCACAATCCTACAGCACACAAGAGCAGTGCAAGGATGTGAGGTTTTGTATTCGTCAAGGATTTGATTTTTGTGCTGCTATTTGTCGATTTGCACAATTATTATCCGATGGTGTTCTGGGGCGAGGACCCCGTTATCTTGAATCGATTTCATGTTCGTGTCTGTCTGATCGGTGCTATGCGACTGTAACAAATCACAAATTTGACTTGCTATAAATAATGAACATGTTAAAATGTATCTTTGGTAATTTTATAATTCTTCATGACATCACATCGTGATGAAATTTTATATAACAGGGGGTGGTTTATTGAATTCTGCAAGTGGTCAGAGTTTTCATGAAAGGGCTTTTTATTGTGTGGTTTTTGTTGATGAGGAATTTTTTTTTTGTTTTTTTTTTGTAGAGAGATGTTTGCGACGTGTTTGAGTAAATGTGGGTAATTAAAACTACGCTGTTGAATTTACAGACGAAAGATGACTACGAATTTAGCGTCAGTACGATTGAGTCGATGATAATCAAAGGAAACCGCTAATTGGATCCTAGAATGTTTTATTTGTGTGTGTAATTGTTTATGTTTAAATATTGTGTAATTAATTATGCGGGTGATGTAATAAAGATTAATTTGTAGTATTTGTGTTTAATTCGTAAGTTAACGCTGAAGTTAAAATCGAAATTGGAATGATTAAATATAAACGTCGTTACTTTAACCACACTTTGAAATAATACGTGACTTATTATGCCACATTAACCACCACAAATATATTTGGCAGCCACGTACGGACGATAGCTGAACTACAATGACGACGATAATCAGATTGTTTTCCCAAAGGTTTGTGCACCGGGAATGTTTTATGAAAATCTGCCAGATGGCGCCGATATTTTGCAAGTCGATTGCCAATAATAATGGCCATTATTCGTTAACAAGAAAATTTCACATTAATTGTCAATGAAAAAGTTGAGCAGGTTACGTCCAGCTATAAGAAGCAAAATCGTATCCCATTTAGGCATATTTATGGGTAGGTACTTATTTTAAAATGTAAACAAATCACAATCGATATTAAATACCACCAACAAATTCTCTTTGAATTCAATACCATCAAATGCTGAAATGCAAATGTTTTAATTTTGAAATGGACTATTATCCTACATATTAGTTTATTAATGTGTTTATGCATGACTTGACTTGTTAATATGTGACAAATAAATTACAATAATATAATTCTAAATTATTTTAATTACAGGCTGCAAAAGAAATTGAAGATGAAACGCGATCGACTTCAAACGGTTGCGTTTGTAAAAGAAATGAATCGAAGAAGACAGAATGACATACAAATTATTAGACATTTGTTGCATTGAACAACACGTGTAATGAAATATAGAGCATAGTCATTACAGCTTTTGTATAAACAAATCGTTTAATATGAATAAAATTACCGCCACTAGCCAACATTCTCGCGAGGAATGTTTTGACGGTCCGTTACGATACGTGTCGGGGATTGTCTGCCAGCCTGAATTACAAAACGACAAGTGTTCGGTCCGACACATACATATGTGTATTTAATTAAGATAATTGAGATCCGCGCAAACCGTGTAAATATTCGTCACAATTATTTCTAAGTACTTAGAATAGTTTTATGGTAATTCGCGCGGCCCTGTCCAGGAAATTGCCGCCGATGCGGCCAGCTAACGGTCGTTTACATTTTATTACTTATTTTGCCAAATTACTTCCCTTTCTTTCATCGCCTTAAATTTATTCTTTTACCAATCATGACGAGTTCTTCAACTTACATCAAAGTGGGGACATTTCATTCGAACCAATTACACAATTGAACGTTTGTATTTAATGAACAATTTCACCCTTAGACATTATCATTATTCAAACACCAGTCGAACAGTTCAATTCAAAGTAATGGATCAAAAAAAGTTAATTGAATGTGTGAAATCGCACGAGGCGCTGTATATTATGAGCCACCCGAGATATAGTGACACTATATTCAAAGAAAATGCTTGGAAAGCAATCACAAGAGAAAATAACGCGACAGATAAGATAAATGATTTATTTATTAAATTGAAGACAATTGTTTACAAAATTGTGCCTTACCATTCAACGCGACCGTGGTTTGTGATAAAAAATTCTCTGAAAGCGTCTCTAATATTAAATGCTGTATTTGCTGCGCTCCCCCCTTGTCGTGGCAAATTTTGCAAAACATTATCAGTGCTATGAGTATTTACATTATCTGTTACATTCATTAATATCAGTGCTTCGTAAATAATGGTGCAAAATGCACGTAGTCAAAATAATTTTATCTGCATTCTCTGGTTTTAACTTTAGTCTGCGATTGTAGTCCAATAGTCCGAATGCATTTTCCGAAACTCTGCGCGCGCGTGACAGTCGGTAGCTGAAAATTCTTTTCTATCTATCTTCCTTAATTTGCGAACCAGGATATAGGCGCAGTAAATATTTTTTTAGCGGAAATGCTTCATCACCGACAATAACATAAGCCATAATAGTTTGCGTATTAGGAAGCGCACTGTCTTGTGGGATTTTCAAGTTATTTTTTCAAGAGCTTTCCCCAATGTTGAATTTGCGAATAAGCCTCCATCGCTATTCTTCCCATATCCGCCAATGTCAACCGTAATGAATTTGTATTGCATCTACTAATGCCAAGAAACAATGGAAAACGTTTTCTTATAATTAAAAAATTGCGATCCACTATTTGTGGGTGCTTGGATGACGACGTTTTTGCTATCTAAAGCACCTATGCAATTTGGAAAATTACAGATATCCCAAAATTCTTCAGAATTTTTTTTCCATTGCTCCCTTGTAGGTGTCGGCACTAACAATAGTGGCATCAATTTTTCAATGATTGCTTCGCAGACTTCGATGACAATTGATTGCACCGTTGAATGTCCTAGTCGATAACTGTTAGCTATTGTTCGGAACGAATCACCAGTGGCTAAAAACCTAGGAAATTGAATATAAATTTCATGATTCCACTTTTTAAAAAAAAACTGCTTCCTTTAGTTGAAGAGATCGGGATGAAAAGTAATATTAAAACTGATTTATTCTCAACAGAAAACCATAAAATTATTTATTTATCATACTTATGTTCGTACAGCTCTCAACATCAAAAAATGGAAATGTCGTTTGTATTGCCATATATGCAATAAAGAGATACGTGCACCGATTTAACGCAAGTGAGTGATGACGGTAATGAAAATGAACAGGATGAACAGAACGAATGTACTGATAAAGAGGACGATGGGAATTATAAAAACACGAATGATAAGGATGATGCTACTAATGATGTCGATGATGCTTCGAATGAGGAACCCGAAAGACAAGTAAAAATTAACTGACATATTATTAAGAAAGTACGTTTGAATAAATGAAAAAAACGTCAAGCACCAACGGAAATATCACGTGCTAGCACGTGACTTTCACGCGGTTTTGAAACAGAGATGTGTGTAGGTGTTAGAGGGAATCTATGTGGGCGTAACTCGATTATAAATAAGCGTAAATTCGGTAGCTACGGACAGTCGAAAACTCGACAGAGTCTTGATCAGTCGTGCTAATAGCAGAACCGCATCGATAACGCTTAGTAAGTTTCGTTTATATTGTGAATATTATATGGCTAAATACAACGAATTGTCTGTGACTGTGTTTATAAGCAGTGCATCGTGCCCGAGCTCACGATAAATATAATATATATATTCATTAAATTTAACCTGAGACAATTTGAGTCTATGTTCGTTGTTTGATTTTAAATTGTGTAAATTTGAGTTTTTATTTGCATATGTATAATTTGTGTTTAATAAATAAGCCATTTTTATATACGTGTGTATTTTTAATTGTCTTTACTTTTACTACTTTAATATAATATATATATATATATCTTCCTGTGTTTATGATAAGATATAAAATCAAATAAGATATATATATTAGGGCGGGTCAAATTGTATGGACCGATTTTTTTTTATGAAGCGTATAGCAAAAATATAATCTATAGGTGATTCTGAGAAATTTTGCTCAAGAGACCATAGCTCTAAGTCGGATTTGGAGCCCCCCAAAATTTCAAAATAGAAATTTTTCCATATATACATAGAACAATTTAATTAAATTCGTCATAAAATCGGATAGAATTATAGTAGATTTCTCAATTTGGGCTTGTTTGAAAGGTATTTTTATCACCTTTCAGAATCTGTATTGATACCTGTAGAATAAGTCGTCAATGGCAGCATTGTTCAATTGAACAACTTTGTAACACTGAATAATGACGTTTACCACCACTAAACGTTGCCAAGCTTGCTTTTCCTTCTTCCTTAATCGTTCATCGTGCAATACGCACGCAGTTTGCCAAAATACTTAAATAAAAACTCGGTTATCACAATACCAATATTTACTTTCTTATACATTATGTATAAGTATAGGAATCATGAAAAATTTCGAACTCGAGATTTCAACGGATATACACGTTTTGAGGTCCCCTGAATCGTTTCTGACTATTTTCGGAATGACGTCTGTGTGTGTGTCTGTGTGGTACTGTATGTCTGTGCGCGCTCTAGCGTCCAAACGATTATAGCTAGAGCTCTTCAACTTTAAACTTAACATTTGTATGTAGCAAGGAGGAAAACGTCCTATTTTGAACGCAATCTCTTAACCGGAAGTGATGGTTTACTCTTATCACCTTTTTCCATATCTCGAAAACGGTATACGTTACTGGAAAACATATTCTTACATAAATTATAGATATTGGGGTAATTACTGTGGGTAATTTGCAAACGGGGTTCTATATATACTAATTCAACACGTGTGCGCTTAAGGGATAATAGCCGCATAAATGACCGGGGAAATTCCGAATTCTGTGTGGTCGTTCGTGATGTTCTTGCCGTGTTTTTCCGCTTTTTTTATTTCTAGCGTTTCTAAAAAATTCAACCGTTTGCCTTTGGTAGTTGTATTCAATGTTTTAAATTTATTTAGATCCGGGAAATGGTTCTTTGTTATGCAGGTCTAGATAATTGATCGTGCCATCTTCGTTGTTTTCTGTTTTCAGTTTAATACACTCTTTGAAACTTTAACCAAGTGTTTAATTTTTAAATTTTTTAACTATAATTTTAGATTTAGTCAAAGAGTGCAGTGATAATATCAAAGTTATTATGGATAATCAAGAACCATCAACATCGTCTGCGGTGTCTTCGCAAATGGAAGCAACAACATCAACAAGTTTTGACTCTAGATTGACTAACATGCCTCATCAAGATATTGTTGTTTTTGGTTTATCAAGTGATTTAAATGATCTTAGTTTGCCTACTAAATGTGACATTTTAAAATATTATTTTTTTTTAAGTGATCGTGCTAAATTTGAAAACAAAATGTTCTCGTATAAAAATTTTACTCCTCACGTAACAGATAAATTGATCCAAATTTGGTGTAAATTAAATATTGAAATCATTAATAGCAAGAGTGTTTTAAAAAAATTAACTGGTTTGCTTGATAAATACCAGAAACATGTACAACATAGAAACAAAAGAGATGAATTTAAAGCATTTGTTGATTCAATAAACGAATTATTTTATATTGGCAAATGTAATTGCAAATTAAAAACAACAGAATGCTCGTGTGGATTGATTCCAGAACATCTAAAAGAATTTATGATGGACCAGCATAATGTTAGAAAATTCACAATACCTGAATATACCTTGAATATTCAAGACGTTGAAGAAGTAGCTACAACAATACCAACACTTACAACTGGTACCGATGATCCAAGTTACGAACCACCTGAATTACACATGGATGAAGATGAAAATGAAGCAACAACAGAAGTTCCAGAAGCAACTGTTCAAATGAGACGAGGTCATTATACTCAAAGATACGATGCCTTAAATTTTGCTATGATGTGTGATAGATTCGGTGTTTCAGATAGAGTCGCTTCATGTTTAGCAACAGCTTTATTCGAAGATATAAATTTTAGAGATGTTCATGGTAATCTTGTTATTATGGATAAATCAAAAGTGGCTAGAGAAAAAGTTAAATCTAGAGATGCAGTGCTCCGTACACGACATACAAATTCTTCCATAACTGCATTCTCTTTCGATGGTAGAAAAAATGACTCATTAACTACAGAGAAAGTTAATGACAAATTTCATACCACTATGGTAAAAGAACCGCATTTAGTTGTTCTGAAAGAGCCCTATAATGAGTTACTTGGATATGTAAATTTGGGTAGTCAAGAAGATGCAAAAACCAAACACAGAAAACTGAATGAATTTTTCAACAATAAAACATTAACAGTTGATCAATTAATTGGCATATGCAGTGATGGTGAGCCAACAAATACTGGAACAGAAAATGGTGTTTTACGATTATTTGAAAAACAGTTAAATAGACCAATTCACTGGTTTATATGTCTGCTTCATTTCAATGAACTGCCATTTCGTCATTTATATGAAGCATTGGACAAAACAGTCACCAGTGGACCACGAGCAGCAAGTGGAAAGTTATTCAAAGCTATTCAAGAATGTGAGAAATTGCAGGTATGTAACACTTTATTTTATTTAATATCATCATTATTTATTGTCATTATTTTACTTTTTCGATTGGGATAAAGTTCAAATAAAATAATTGCATTTTAATTGATCTAAACATTTCATTTTTCAGGTAGTAGCTGATTTTGATCCAATACCACTGGAGAATATGCCTGCAATGATGGATCATGAACATGAGCTCGAACTATCAACAGATGTTAAATATTTATATCAAATAGCTAAAGCAATTTCGAATGGTATTGTTCCAGTTGATTTAGCTAACATTAAACCAGGACCAATTGCACATTCTCGTTGGTTAACCAAAGCAAGTAGATTACTACGATTATATGTAACAACTAATACACCATCGACCAATTTAAAAACTTTGGCAGTTTATATTATTACAGTTTATGTGCCAATGTACTTCAATGTGAAGTTTTACAACTCTGTTGTGTACGGCAGTGCACTTTTATTAAAATTTATACGTTGGACACGATACTTACAACCAAACTTTCGTAATATTGTAGATGGTGTAATTCAAAACAACTCATATTACGCACATCCAGAAAATATCTTATTAACAATGTTATTTGATGATCGAAAAGCAATACGGGATAGAGCTATCAAAAAGATTTTACACTATCGAGAACAATTGTACGATCCAACTAAACTCAGAGTTTACAAAAAATATATCTTAAATTTCAATGCTACCGATTATGTCAATATGGTTGACATGAATAACGACGATATATTATTTGAACCAGCATTTACTCGACAGATTCCATATGATCACTTGGTAGAATACTTAGATTTCGTTGAACCACCACTGGCTGATCCACAAATTCCAATGCACATACAAGGAACAGAAAGACATGTACAATTATTAACGAGTGTTTCAAAACGAGTTATAGAAAAGAATCGTGAAGGAGTTATGGCAGTGACATTAGAAAGTCGTAAGAAAACTCCTCGAATGGAAAGTAAAAAGGACCTTAAAAAATAATATTACCACGTTAAAACATTAAATTGTAGGTCGAGAATAATATTTAAAAATAAATTGAATAAAAAATGTAAAAATAGTGTTTTCTTGTTGAAACCTTGAAAATGTTGATTTTTTCAAATCGATTTTCCTACAAAAAAATTGATCGTAATAAAAGTTTTTGGAAATCATCTGAACTTTTATAATCTGAATTCTGAATTCTGAATTTATTAGTTAAAAGTTCATTTTAGGCTATTTTTCGACAAAAAATTCCTAATATCTCTACTAAAAAAAAAAAAATATTGGTATCAATACAGATTCTGAAAGGTGATAAAAATACCTTTCAAACAAGCCGAGATTGAGAAATCTACTATAATGCTATCCGATTTTATGACGAATTTAATTAAATTATTCTATGTATATATGGAAAAATATATATTTTGAAATTTTGGGGGGCTCCAAATCCAAGTTAGAGCTATGGTCTCTTGAGCAAAATTTCTCAGAATCACCTATATATTACGATTTTGCTATACGCTTCATCAAAAAAAAAAATTAACCCGCCCTAATATATATATATATATATATATATTGAAAATGTATCTTGTCAAATATCTTGTCAAATATAAAAAAATATTTAAACTATTTCTCATATTATTCAAACTATAATAACATTTTGCAAAAGATACAAGATTAAAATTACAAAATTGTATATTATATTTTGTGAAGAAGGTTTTATGTTCGTTAAAGTTTTCTTAAAGAATAAGATAATATGTCTACTAGAGTTACAGCAGTTTATGCTCCAGGGACTTTATCAAGATCCTATGAAATTAGGAATTATCCGACATTGCCCTTGGTAGGTAATAGACCATCTGCTAGATCAATACAGCCTGTTACACAAAGAATTGCACTTATAATGGATGAGCCGGTACCAAACTCCGGATTTAATTTGGCCATGGCTTATTATTCATCTCGTTTTTACACTGAAACAGCACATCATGATATTGATAAAAGTAGATTAGCAGCCTGTCTCGCAGGAATTATTGGCAGTGCATCAGGATAGGGGAATCTCACTCCCTGGAGTAGGATGAGGAACGCACATTCTGGAGTAGGATGAGGAACGCACATTCTGGAGCAGGTATTATATTTGAAATAGATGTTATGACAACAAAAGAGTTTAGTGACATCTTCTTGAAAGATGATAGGTTAAGAGAATTTCTTTCACCTTGGCAAACTGATTTAAAATATGTTTTTGGGAGTACACACTTGTTCTTTATTATAGCCACCTGCATAATGCTTTCAATGGCAAAGCATCTGACAGATGCAAATTATAGCGCAAGGTTTGCAAGAAGGATCTTTTTCCGGCACAACAGGAGATTCATATACTCCATCAAATATAGCAGAAAAAGATTTTCCAAACATTTCTCAAATACAGACACTTCTTTCCTTTATCTCCGCTAATCATTCTTTGAGAAAAACTATATATTTAGAAATAGTAGCTATAGCTACTCAAAAACAGAATTTCATTGCCAAAGCTTTCGCTGAGATTCATCAAATATTGCGGGGACATGAGATGCAACATCTCATATTAATAGACAGGTTCATTTTTGATGAGCACCCTGAGTTTATAGACACAATATTGTTAAGAGGATTAAAAAAATAGGTTTGCTACTGCGATTTCCAAATCGAATTGTCTTCCTGCCAGTGAAAGATTATATGCTAAAATTTTATATGACAAAGATGAATGTGCTGTTGTGAACAGGAAAGTTTTTGAGGAAGCAGCAACCGTAGCAACTACAATAGCTAGACTTAAGAACAGCACTTTCGAACATTTCTATATTAATGAGTCTGAGTCTCACCGTAGAATTAAGGAAATGGTAGAAGAATATTTCTTCATCAAATACAGGATTATAAATTATGGTTTAATGAAACGTGATTCTGTCAAAATGTCTAAGGAAGAAAAAGAGCAATATTTGAAGATGGTCTACTCTTACACCTCAATGCACACAGAGGAATTGGAAAGGCTACAAGAGAGTATGCTTTATCATAACGAAAGGACTGCAGTGTCAAACAATATCATCAAGGCGGCATTAGGTCAATAGGCTGATTTGAGAGGTGTATCAATTTTAGACACATTACAGGAAGGTGATCTCGAAAGACTAGGTGATAAATTTGTTAACAAAGTATGGGGCATATTCAGTGTTTTTGGAAATGTAAGTGCAGGGGTGCTAGGGCTATATCTCATAGGAAGAATTACAAAGTTTGTCTTTGACAGTGTGATCCATGGGAAGGTGCTGTATATGTTCTATGGATGTAGTTGGGTGCTGATAGCGTCATTTTGGGATAGCTTGACTGCTTGTCTCATCCACAAGAAATGGCATGATTCAAGACAAGAGAAGCAAAGTTGCGGAGATCAACAAAATATAGAACTTACCGATTCTAATCAGATGGAAGTTTTAATCTAACCATTATAAGATCCCCATGGTGTTAATGTGCATCAGCCTGATATGTATCCTAGAATATACCCGCCGACAGCTCCAAGGCCTATACTTTCTGAGATTTTGTAAAGAACTGCCATCTCCTTCCATGTACGTTTATCCTCCTTATATAATCCATCTTTTATATGTAATAAATATTTTTATATACGCTTAAGGCATAACCCATAGGACGCCTCCGCACAAGCACAGTATTGTCTTGTTTGAATGCAAGCTTTTAGTGGTAAACAATATAAACTAATGACGATACAACATATACTATAGACTGTACTTGTTAAAAAAAAATTGACCTTGAGGTGTAAGATTAGACCATCTTTCGTGTATATATCTATATATATATCAACATTATAGCGTCTCTGATGTTAGAATAGCAGAATGAGAAACGTCGAAAAGAACAGTTCTGCATATTATAACAACATTGGACCCGAGACATCTGCCGATAACCAACATTACAATAATTTAAGGGAAAGTCTACAATTCATGACAATTGATGTCGGTGCAACGTTCCACAGTTGCATCGCATCAATTACTGTCATTAACGAACACCATGTTGCTTTTGCAACAAATTCATTTTAGACATACTAGGTTCCGATCAATGTCCTTGTACAATATATTTATATATATATATGTCAACATTACAGCGTCTCTGATGTTAGAATAGCACAATGAGAAACGTTGAAAAGAACAGTTCTTCATATTATAAAAACATTGGACCCGACACATCTGCCGATAACCAACATTACAATAATTTAAGGGAAAGTCTACAATTCATGACAATTGATGTCGGTTTATTATTCATCTCGATTTTACACTGAACAGCACATCATGATATTGATAAAACTAGATTAACAGCCTGTCTCGCAGGAATTATTGGCAATGCATCAGGATGGGGGAATCTCACTCCCTGGAGAAGGATGAGGACCGCAAATTCTGGAGCAGGTATTATATTTGAAATAGATGTTATGACAACAAAAGAGTTTAGTGACATCTTCTTGAAAGATGATAGGTTAAGAGAATTTCTTTCACCTTGGTAAACTGATTTAAAATATGTTTTTGGGAGTACACACTTGTTCTTTATTATAGCCTCCTGCATCATGCTTTCAATGGCAAAGCATCTGACAGATGCAAATTATAGCGCATGGTTTGCAAGAAGGATTTTTTCCGGCACAACAGGAGATTCATATACTCCATCAAATATAGCAGAAAAAGATTTTCCAAACATTTCTCAAATACAGACACTTCTTTCCTTTATCTCCGCTAATCATTCTTTGAGAAAAGCTATATATTTAGAAATAGTAGCTATAGCTACTCAAAAACAGAATTTCACTGCCAAAGCTTTCGCTGAGATTCATCAAATATTGCTGGGACATGAGATGCAACATCTCATATTAATAGACAGGTTCATTTTTGATGAGCACCCTGAGTTTATAGACACAATATTGTTAAGAGGATTAAAAAATAGGTTTGCTACTGCGATTTCCAAATCGAATTGTCTTCCTGCCAGTGAAAGATTATATGCTAAAATTTTATATGACAAAGATGAATGTGCTGTTGTGAACAGGAAAGTTTTTGAGGAAGCAGCAACCGTAGCAACTACAATAGCTAGACTTAAGAACAGCACTTTCGAACATTTCTATATTCATGAGTCTGAGTCTCACCGTAGAATTAAGGAAATGGTAGAAGAATATTTCTTCATCAAATACAGGATTATAAATTATGGTTTAATGAAACGTGATTCTGTCAAAATGTCTAAGGAAGAAAAAGAGCAATATTTGAAGATGGTCTACTCTTACACCTCAATGCACACAGAGGAATTGGAAAGGCTACAAGAGAGTATGCTTTATCATAACGAAAGGACTGCAGTGTCAAACAATATCATCAAGGCGGCATTAGGTCAATAGGCTGATTTGAGAGGTGTATCAATTTTAGACACATTACAGGAAGGTGATCTCGAAAGACTAGGTGATAAATTTGTTAACAAAGTATGGGGCATATTCAGTGTTTTTGGAAATGTAAGTGCAGGGGTGCTAGGGCTATATCTCATAGGAAGAATTACAAAGTTTGTCTTTGACAGTGTGATCCATGGGAAGGTGCTGTATATGTTCTATGGATGTAGTTGGGTGCTGATAGCGTCATTTTGGGATAGCTTGACTGCTTGTCTCATCCACAAGAAATGGCATGATTCAAGACAAGAGAAGCAAAGTTGCGGAGATCAACAAAATATAGAACTTACCGATTCTAATCAGATGGAAGTTTTAATCTAACCATTATAAGATCCCCATGGTGTTAATGTGCATCAGCCTGATATGTATCCTAGAATATACCCGCCGACAGCTCCAAGGCCTATACTTTCTGAGATTTTGTAAAGAACTGCCATCTCCTTCCATGTACGTTTATCCTCCTTATATAATCCATCTTTTATATGTAATAAATATTTTTATATACGCTTAAGGCATAACCCATAGGACGCCTCCGCACAAGCACAGTATTGTCTTGTTTGAATGCAAGCTTTTAGTGGTAAACAATATAAACTAATGACGATACAACATATACTATAGACTGTACTTGTTAAAAAAAAATTGACCTTGAGGTGTAAGATTAGACCATCTTTCGTGTATATATCTATATATATATATCAACATTATAGCGTCTCTGATGTTAGAATAGCAGAATGAGAAACGTCGAAAAGAACAGTTCTGCATATTATAACAACATTGGACCCGAGACATCTGCCGATAACCAACATTACAATAATTTAAGGGAAAGTCTACAATTCATGACAATTGATGTCGGTGCAACGTTCCACAGTTGCATCGCATCAATTACTGTCATTAACGAACACCATGTTGCTTTTGCAACAAATTCATTTTAGACATACTAGGTTCCGATCAATGTCCTTGTACAATATATTTATATATATATATATATATATATATATATATATATATATATATATGTCAACATTACAGCGTCTCTGATGTTAGAATAGCACAATGAGAAACGTTGAAAAGAACAGTTCTTCATATTATAAAAACATTGGACCCGACACATCTGCCGATAACCAACATTACAATAATTTAAGGGAAAGTCTACAATTCATGACAATTGATGTCGGTTTATTATTCATCTCGATTTTACACTGAACAGCACATCATGATATTGATAAAACTAGATTAACAGCCTGTCTCGCAGGAATTATTGGCAATGCATCAGGATGGGGGAATCTCACTCCCTGGAGAAGGATGAGGACCGCATATTCTGGAGCAGGTATTATATTTGAAATAGATGTTATGACAACAAAAGAGTTTAGTGACATCTTCTTGAAAGATGATAGGTTAAGAGAATTTCTTTCACCTTGGTAAACTGATTTAAAATATGTTTTTGGGAGTACACACTTGTTCTTTATTATAGCCTCCTGCATCATGCTTTCAATGGCAAAGCATCTGACAGATGCAAATTATAGCGCATGGTTTGCAAGAAGGATTTTTTCCGGCACAACAGGAGATTCATATACTCCATCAAATATAGCAGAAAAAGATTTTCCAAACATTTCTCAAATACAGACACTTCTTTCCTTTATCTCCGCTAATCATTCTTTGAGAAAAGCTATATATTTAGAAATAGTAGCTATAGCTACTCAAAAACAGAATTTCATTGCCAAAGCTTTCGCTGAGATTCATCAAATATTGCGGGGACATGAGATGCAACATCTCATATTAATAGACAGGTTCATTTTTGATGAGCACCCTGAGTTTATAGACACAATATTGTTAAGAGGATTAAAAAATAGGTTTACTACTGCGATTTCCAAATCGAATTGTCTTCCTGCCAGTGAAAGATTATATGCTAAAATTTTATATGACAAAGATGAATGTGCTGTTGTGAACAGGAAAGTTTTTGAGGAAGCAGCAACCGTAGCAACTACAATAGCTAGACTTAAGAACAGCACTTTCGAACATTTCTATATTAATGAGTCTGAGTCTCACCGTAGAATTAAGGAAATGGTAGAAGAATATTTCTTCATCAAATACAGGATTATAAATTATGGTTTAATGAAACGTGATTCTGTCAAAATGTCTAAGGAAGAAAAAGAGCAATATTTGAAGATGGTCTACTCTTACACCTCAATGCACACAGAGGAATTGGAAAGGCTACAAGAGAGTATGCTTTATCATAACGAAAGGACTGCAGTGTCAAACAATATCATCAAGGCGGCATTAGGTCAATAGGCTGATTTGAGAGGTGTATCAATTTTAGACACATTACAGGAAGGTGATCTCGAAAGACTAGGTGATAAATTTGTTAACAAAGTATGGGGCATATTCAGTGTTTTTGGAAATGTAAGTGCAGGGGTGCTAGGGCTATATCTCATAGGAAGAATTACAAAGTTTGTCTTTGACAGTGTGATCCATGGGAAGGTGCTGTATATGTTCTATGGATGTAGTTGGGTGCTGATAGCGTCATTTTGGGATAGCTTGACTGCTTGTCTCATCCACAAGAAATGGCATGATTCAAGACAAGAGAAGCAAAGTTGCGGAGATCAACAAAATATAGAACTTACCGATTCTAATCAGATGGAAGTTTTAATCTAACCATTATAAGATCCCCATGGTGTTAATGTGCATCAGCCTGATATGTATCCTAGAATATACCCGCCGACAGCTCCAAGGCCTATACTTTCTGAGATTTTGTAAAGAACTGCCATCTCCTTCCATGTACGTTTATCCTCCTTATATAATCCATCTTTTATATGTAATAAATATTTTTATATACGCTTAAGGCATAACCCATAGGACGCCTCCGCACAAGCACAGTATTGTCTTGTTTGAATGCAAGCTTTTAGTGGTAAACAATATAAACTAATGACGATACAACATATACTATAGACTATACTTGTTAAAAAAAAATTGACCTTGAGGTGTAAGATTAGACCATCTTTCGTGTATATATCTATATATATATCAACATTATAGCGTCTCTGATGTTAGAATAGCAGAATGAGAAACGTCGAAAAGAACAGTTCTGCATATTATAACAACATTGGACCCGAGACATCTGCCGATAACCAACATTACAATAATTTAAGGGAAAGTCTACAATTCATGACAATTGATGTCGGTGCAACGTTCCACAGTTGCATCGCATCAATTACTGTCATTAACGAACACCATGTTGCTTTTGCAACAAATTCATTTTAGACATACTAGGTTCCGATCAATGTCCTTGTACAATATATTTATATATATATATATATATATATATATATATATATATATATATATATATATATATATATATGTCAACATTACAGCGTCTCTGATGTTAGAATAGCACAATGAGAAACGTTGAAAAGAACAGTTCTTCATATTATAAAAACATTGGACCCGACACATCTGCCGATAACCAACATTACAATAATTTAAGGGAAAGTCTACAATTCATGACAATTGATGTCGGTTTATTATTCATCTCGATTTTACACTGAACAGCACATCATGATATTGATAAAACTAGATTAACAGCCTGTCTCGCAGGAATTATTGGCAATGCATCAGGATGGGGGAATCTCACTCCCTGGAGAAGGATGAGGACCGCAAATTCTGGAGCAGGTATTATATTTGAAATAGATGTTATGACAACAAAAGAGTTTAGTGACATCTTCTTGAAAGATGATAGGTTAAGAGAATTTCTTTCACCTTGGTAAACTGATTTAAAATATGTTTTTGGGAGTACACACTTGTTCTTTATTATAGCCTCCTGCATCATGCTTTCAATGGCAAAGCATCTGACAGATGCAAATTATAGCGCATGGTTTGCAAGAAGGATTTTTTCCGGCACAACAGGAGATTCATATACTCCATCAAATATAGCAGAAAAAGATTTTCCAAACATTTCTCAAATACAGACACTTCTTTCCTTTATCTCCGCTAATCATTCTTTGAGAAAAGCTATATATTTAGAAATAGTAGCTATAGCTACTCAAAAACAGAATTTCACTGCCAAAGCTTTCGCTGAGATTCATCAAATATTGCGGGGACATGAGATGCAACATCTCATATTAATAGACAGGTTCATTTTTGATGAGCACCCTGAGTTTATAGACACAATATTGTTAAGAGGATTAAAAAATAGGTTTGCTACTGCGATTTCCAAATCGAATTGTCTTCCTGCCAGTGAAAGATTATATGCTAAAATTTTATATGACAAAGATGAATGTGCTGTTGTGAACAGGAAAGTTTTTGAGGAAGCAGCAACCGTAGCAACTACAATAGCTAGACTTAAGAACAGCACTTTCGAACATTTCTATATTCATGAGTCTGAGTCTCACCGTAGAATTAAGGAAATGGTAGAAGAATATTTCTTCATCAAATACAGGATTATAAATTATGGTTTAATGAAACGTGATTCTGTCAAAATGTCTAAGGAAGAAAAAGAGCAATATTTGAAGATGGTCTACTCTTACACCTCAATGCACACAGAGGAATTGGAAAGGCTACAAGAGAGTATGCTTTATCATAACGAAAGGACTGCAGTGTCAAACAATATCATCAAGGCGGCATTAGGTCAATAGGCTGATTTGAGAGGTGTATCAATTTTAGACACATTACAGGAAGGTGATCTCGAAAGACTAGGTGATAAATTTGTTAACAAAGTATGGGGCATATTCAGTGTTTTTGGAAATGTAAGTGCAGGGGTGCTAGGGCTATATCTCATAGGAAGAATTACAAAGTTTGTCTTTGACAGTGTGATCCATGGGAAGGTGCTGTATATGTTCTATGGATGTAGTTGGGTGCTGATAGCGTCATTTTGGGATAGCTTGACTGCTTGTCTCATCCACAAGAAATGGCATGATTCAAGACAAGAGAAGCAAAGTTGCGGAGATCAACAAAATATAGAACTTACCGATTCTAATCAGATGGAAGTTTTAATCTAACCATTATAAGATCCCCATGGTGTTAATGTGCATCAGCCTGATATGTATCCTAGAATATACCCGCCGACAGCTCCAAGGCCTATACTTTCTGAGATTTTGTAAAGAACTGCCATCTCCTTCCATGTACGTTTGTCCTCCTTATATAATCCATCTTTTATATGTAATAAATATTTTTATATACGCTTAAGGCATAACCCATAGGACGCCTCCGCACAAGCACAGTATTGTCTTGTTTGAATGCAAGCTTTTAGTGGTAAACAATATAAACTAATGACGATACAACATATACTATAGACTATACTTGTTAAAAAAAAATTGACCTTGAGGTGTAAGATTAGACCATCTTTCGTGTATATATCTATATATATATATCAACATTATAGCGTCTCTGATGTTAGAATAGCAGAATGAGAAACGTCGAAAAGAACAGTTCTGCATATTATAACAACATTGGACCCGAGACATCTGCCGATAACCAACATTACAATAATTTAAGGGAAAGTCTACAATTCATGACAATTGATGTCGGTGCAACGTTCCACAGTTGCATCGCATCAATTACTGTCATTAACGAACACCATGTTGCTTTTGCAACAAATTCATTTTAGACATACTAGGTTCCGATCAATGTCCTTGTACAATATATTTATATATATATATATATATATATATATATATATATACGAAAGATGGTCTAATCTTACACCTCAATGGTGTAGTGAACATTAATTAAAACAGGTCCATGAAGACTAACTGGTGGATCGCTAGACAATATTGTTTCTGGGTTATTACCCTTCGTCAGTAGCGATTACCAAGAACCTTAGTTGTTGAAATACCTTTACATGTAGTGGCCATCAAAACTTCTTGGCGCGAGCCAATCACTCCTAATGAACCACTGACAACAGAACACTGACAAGACGATACCTTGTCTAACACCTCGCGGCGAGTAAACAAGACGACTGTCAAATGTCCAGTGTCAACATATAAACATGTAAAGGTATTTCAACAACTAAGGTTCTTGGTAATCGCTACTGACGAAGGGTAATAACCCAGAAACAATATTGTCTAGCGATCCACCAGTTAGTCTTCATGGACCTGTTTTAATTAATGTTCACTACACCATTGAGGTGTAAGATTAGACCATCTTTCGTGTAAATTTTACATTTTTCTGTCATATTTGACAAGACACATTTTCAATATATATATATATATATATATGTATATATATATATATATATATATATATATATATATATATATATATATATATGTCAACATTACAGCGTCTCTGATGTTAGAATAGCACAATGAGAAACGTTGAAAAGAACAGTTCTTCATATTATAAAAACATTGGACCAGACACATCTGCCGATAACCAACATCAATATCAATTTTAGACACATTACAGGAAGGTGATCTCGAAAGACTAGGTGATAAATTTGTTAACAAAGTATGGGGCATATTCAGTGTTTTTGGAAATGTAAGTGCAGGGGTGCTAGGGCTACATCTCATAGGAAGAATTACAAAGTTTGTCTTTGACAGTGTGATCTATGGGAAGGTGCTGTATATGTTCTATGGATGTAGTTGGGTGCTGATAGCGTCATTTTGGGATAGCTTGACTGCTTGTCTCATCCACAAGAAATGGCATGATTCAAGACAAGAGAAGCAAAGTTGCGGAGATCAACAAAATATAGAACTTACCGATTCTAATCAGATGGAAGTTTTAATCAAACCATTAGAAGATCCCCATGGTGTTAATGTGCATCAGCCTGATATGTATCCTAGAATATACCTGCCGACAGCTCCAAAGCCTATACCTTCTGAGATTTTGTAAAGAACTGCCATCTCCTTCCATGTATGTTTATCCTCCTTATATAATCCATCTTTCAAATGTAATAAATATATATATATATATATATATATATATATATATATATATATATATATATATATTGAAAATGTGTCTTGTCAAATATGACAGAAAAATGTAAAATTTACACGAAAGATGGTCTAATCTTACACCTCAATGGTGTAGTGAACATTAATTAAAACAGGTCCATGAAGACTAACTGGTGGATCGCTAGACAATATTGTTTCTGGGTTATTACCCTTCGTCAGTAGCGATTACCAAGAACCTTAGTTGTTGAAATACCTTTACATGTAGTGGCCATCAAAACTTCTTGGCGCGAGCCAATCACTCCTAATATGTTGACACTGGACATTTGACAGTCGTCTTGTTTACTCGCCGCGAGGTGTTAGACAAGGTATCGTCTTGTCAGTGTTCTGTTGTCAGTGGTTCATTAGGAGTGATTGGCTCGCGCCAAGAAGTTTTGATGGCCACTACATGTAAAGGTATTTCAACAACTAAGGTTCTTGGTAATCGCTACTGACGAAGGGTAATAACCCAGAAACAATATTGTCTAGCGATCCACCAGTTAGTCTTCATGGACCTGTTTTAATTAATGTTCACTACACCATTGAGGTGTAAGATTAGACCATCTTTCGTATATATATATATATATATATATATATATATATATATATATATATATATATATATATCAACATTATAGCGTCTCTGATGTTAGAATAGCAGAATGAGAAACGTCGAAAAGAACAGTTCTGCATATTATAAAAACATTGGACCCGAGACATCTGCCGATAACCAACATTACAATAATTTAAGGGAAAGTGTACAATTCATGACAATTGATGTCGGTGCAACGTTCCACAGTTGCATCGCATCAATTACTGTCATTAACGAACACCATGTTGCTTTTGCAACAAATTCATTTTAGACATACTAGGTTCCGATCAATGTCCTTGTACAATATAGTTATATATATCAACATTACAGCGTCTCTGATGTTAGAATAGCACAATGAGAAACGTTTAAAAGAACAGTTCTTCATATTATAAAAACATTGGACACCGCACATCTGCAGATAACGAAACAGGAACACACTCTATCAATACGGAAGGTGCATTGATAATTATTAACTTCAATGGCTATGGTAATTATTGTTTATTTATCATTTTACAATTTATTAAAATGTAACATATATTTCTCAGGTGGTTTCATACCTGCATGTGTATGCGGGGACTGCGCAGTGGGGAACCAACATTACAATAGTTTAAGGGAAACTCTACAATTCATGACAATTGATGTCGGTGCAACGTTGCACAGAGTTGCATCGCACCAATTAATGTCATTAACGAACACCATGTTGCTTTTGCAACAAATTCATTTTAGACATACTAGGTTCCGATCAATGTCCTTGTACAAACACAAATCAATAAAACAGAAAATATGATAAAGAATGAATTTATATATATATATATAATTTTCTTGCATATACAAAGCATATCATATTGTTTGAGAGCTGTAAGGTTGATTCCATATCGTGTAAAAAGATCTCGACTGTTGTCCACCAATTGTGCTGGTAGCTGTTGGTGCGATTATTTTGAGCAAGTTCATTGAGGTCATATTCTTCACGCTACATTTTATTGTTGAAATTATTGGTAATTGGATAATAATCATCGAATGCACCACACGTAGCAGTAGGACCGATCATTCAACTCCTCCTTGGAACTCATGGGAACTGTATGACCATGAATGTTTAACCGGGCACTCATCTGACGCACACGGACAGTGAGAGCACAGAGACCGCAAGTACTCCGATATATAAACACAGTCCCTTCACTTATGCTGCAGTGCAATTGCAACAGTCATTAGATGTGCATTGTGTACAGCAGCCTGCGACCGGTGTACATCGAATGCAAATTGAACTCCAAACAGAGTGTGCGCAATAATTGTTTAACGAAGGTTCTAACTATTTCTACGGTTCTCAGATATCCCTCATTGAATGTACGACTGGTTTTACATGAACTATAACGCGACCTTGTGTTACAGCTTCTCCGTTGCAGTGTCCTGGTGTTGGCAATTGTCACAATTTGAGTTTACCGTTTGGAAGATCGACGACCCCACCGGGACACAAACGTCATTCAATCTTTGTCGTTGACGAACTTTTATTCATATATTATAATGAAGTAGTTTATATATTTTGTAGATATTGCATATGAGTGAGTTTTGATATTTTTCGATATTTTCTATTTGATTGAGACTATGTCTGCATGTCAGTGTAGCCGTTGCTTTAGAATTATTATGTGTTATTCAATTCTCTAGTGCTAATAGTTGTTATTCGATTTGCTGATTTCTTCACTTTCCGTCGCTCACGTAGCACCAGCGTAAGCAATAAGTGACCGTTTGTGTCTTTTATATGAGTGCGTTTATATAATTCTAGAAATTGCATGTATGAGTATGACTATACAGTGCATTTTTTAACGATGCCTCACAGAAATCTACATAGTAAAAACTTCACCTCGTGTTAATGGTGTTTTGGCTGGATAGATTTTAGTCAAATTTAATACACATTTAATTTGCAATATCTTTTAGCGAACTTTAACATGTTTGAGTAATTTTAATGAGTTATGTATTTGAATTTGTGATTAAAAATGTTGATAATTTTAAATATTTTTCCCACATAGTAGGCTTGTTTCACTGACGTTAACGAATTGACATATTGTCAAAATTGTACAAACATTAGGTTGCAAATATGTCCATCTATACTACTGAAGAAAATGGTGATTAAAATGGTGATGGATTATATTAAGGGATTTTCAAGCAGCCAAGTTCGTGATAATTTTTCAGTAGAATATCCTAACCGGCCCATACCAAATCAAAAACCATCCTACGATTCTACAATAATTTTATTAAGTTTGGATGTGTAAATTCTGAGCACAATAAAGTTAAGAAAAGGGTAAATCGTGTTGTGACTCAAGATTTGATGGAAAATGTGTATTTGGCAATTGAAGAAGAACCGTCTACTAGTGTTACAAAATTAGCCCACCGATTTGAAGTTTCAAGAAGTAATTGCTATAAAGCTTTAAAACTGGAACATTTTAAAAGTTATAAGTTGCATAATTGTCACCAACTTTTAGAACGCGCGTGTTTTCCTCGAATGGAATTTTCAGAATATTGGATGGACATGATTAATGTGTTAACAGGGTTCTTTTTTCTGACGAGAAAACATTCCTGCTAAATGGCAGTGTAAATAGACAAAATACAAGAATTTGGTCGAGAAAAAATCCATATTTTTCTCAAATACACACCTATGGCCACAAAAAGTGAACGTGTGGGCAGGAATTCTGGGAAATCGTGTAGTTGGACCGTTTTTCATAGAGGGATCCCTAAATGGTGAAAAAAATCGTCGATTACTAAATGATACCATCCTTCCAGCCATTCGGCAATTACCAGTGAATGGAGGAATCATTTTTCAGCACGATGGTCCTCCTCCTCACAGTACACAAGAGATATTAAAATATTAATTTTCCGAATGGCTGGATTGGGCGGCTTGGGCCTCTTAAGTGGCCAGCAAGAAGTCCTGATTTGTTACCTTTGGATTTTTTATTGGGGGTATTTAGCAAGCAGAGTGTTTGACAACATCCGTAGCAGACCAATTAACTTGGAGGAATTGAAAGCAAGGATACTCGCAACATCTGCAGAAATTAGTGTCCGACAGCTTCAGAACGTTAAAAACCATTTTAAAGATAGATTAGGCTATTGCTTAGCTGCCAATGGTCAACAATTTGAGCATTATCTATAGACTTTTTTTAAATAAAAAAAGTTAATTTTATTTTATCATATTTGTTAAATAAATATTTGTAAAATGTGTATTAAATTTGACTAAAATCTATCCAGCCAAAGCACCATTAACACGAGGTAAAGTTTTTACTATGTAGATTCCTATGAGGCATGGTTAAAAAAATGCACTGTATATTTGTAGATATTGTAGAGCATTTATATCTGAGTGAGAATTTGTCTGCGTGTCAGTGTAGTTATTGGTTTAGGAGTATTCTGTGAAACATCTTAGTGCTAACAGTCGTTGGACCGCTTGCAGAGTGCTGGATGCTTAACGGCGTTCAGCCGCCGCGTCAGTATGTTCCCAGTAAGCCTGTGAAGTGTGTCAAGCCCGGTCGTCAGTTTTTGGTCACTGTGGATCTGGAAGATTCTGAGGAGAATGACAAGCAAGTTTTCTTCAATATTTTGTCAACCTGGCGACGTACATCATTGCAAAGGATCGGGCACTTAAGTCTCACGCGTTTCTCGGGTTTGCAAGGCCTGTGTTCGTCAACGAACTCCGAGATTACATCGATACCATCTGCGGTGGAGGTAGAATTGACGTCCAGCCATGTCGTTCCAAGAGATCAGAGATAATTGGTCAATGTAAGTTTAGTCATGGTGGAATGTCTCAATCCAGCCGTATGTTCATAAAGAAACCAATTGTATTTGTATGGTCCAATGTTGGTAAGACCTCACTTGTGGAGCGTTTGATCGGGAGGGAGAACATGCCTTACGTGTTCTATCCTGGGGTAGGCAAATTTTTTATGATGTCCTTTAGGCCTGGTTTTCATCAAGCTATTGTATTTGAAGAGTATAATCATAAATATATATGTCCAAGTATGATTAAAAGGCTTTTGGAAGGTAAGAAGTATGCCTACCCTGTAAAATGTGAGCCCGATAAAATTCTAAAATTTCATGGTCCCATAATATTTGTTTCCAATGAACAGTGATGAAGCTCTTTTCGGCCGGTTGTCCATGGCCAGACGCCGTATTGAGATGGGATTCGTTAGGCGTTCCCGATGATTGAAGCCCCTGATTAGGAGAAGGCCGTGTGGATTTTGTCGTCGTCGGGTTTTTCGTACATGGCGGGCAGTCCGGTTGGGTTCTAGACTCCCCGGCGGGTTCGCGCACCCGTTCGACGGTGGCGCGTGCCCCGATCAATCGGGAATTATCGTGGTCCTACGAAGATAATGAGACTGACTGTGACGAAGAATGATCATAAGGAAATAGTTTGGTCTTAGGGTTGGGATTCAGCCGATAAAAGTTATCAGCGTTTTGCACCCCTTAAGTTGGCAATGCTTGGCGATTCTATTTTGGAAGAGTTGCGACTTCAAAGTTTATTATACATAATATTAAGGTTACGTGTTCTGATTTCACTTTGTGCCAATTGTTTAGTACTGATACTAAAGAAGGTATAATATGGAACAGAAAAATTAGCAATTTGATAAACAAGGGTGTCAGGGGGCTCTAAATTCTCTTCGATGTTATGTGTCCAAAGGGATCAGTGGAACGGCAGCTGGCATGCAGGTGGATGATGAACTTAAGACTCGTAAATATAATATTCGTAAAGGATTAAAGATTAATTATAAGATGTATCCTAGATGTCGAAAACCAATAGAGTTGACCGATAATAATACTAAAATAAGTTTAACTGGATTAATTACCGCGATGGGACGTGTAAATGAGGAATGTAATTTTGGCTATGAACCTTCTGATCATGGCCGACGTGTTTCAAGACGTTTGAGTGATGAGACGTTTGTTGTACAAACTCTTTTAAGATTGAAGGTAAATATTCATTGAAGTGTATTTTGTCTAATCGCCATTTTGTAAGAACTTTATGAATACATGATGTATATGTTGCGTTGTATAGTGCGAAGTCAGTGCGATGGTGGCTGGGACTTGCAACCAGGTTTCGCCGGTGCAGGGTCCCTAGCCACCCGCACTGACGTCGCACGTAGCATATATTGCATCAGCTAGGTTGTGGGGAGAGGGTGTTGATGCTCAGAAATTCATGATTTTTCATTTCCTCCCTTCACGAGTGACAATATATACCGACCTAACATAGTCTCTGGCATTATAAAAGCATAATGAAAACTGGTAATCCTAGTGCAAATCCAGGAGCGACACCGCCAGGTACGCCGCCTGTACCGCAGAAACGTTGTCCTCCAGTGGACGAATCGCCAGATAATTATATCGGCACACACTATATAGACGCCTACGGACTGAAGATAATATTCAATTTCATTGCAACAGTAAGTATATACGAGACGATACCTTGTCTAACACCTTGCGGAGACTAAACAAGAGACGACTGTCAAACGTCCAGTGTCAACATATAAAAGGATTGCTGCAATTAAGTTCAAAAACAATTCAAATTAAAAATGTATCTTGTCAAATCTGACAGCAAAATTTAAATTTACACGAAAGATGGTCTAATCTTACACCTCAATGGTGTAGTGAACATTAATTAAAACAGGTCCATGAAGACTAACTGGTGGATCGCTAGACAATATTGTTTCTGGGTTATTACCCTTCGTCAGTAGTACAGCAATGTGACCGAACAAAATGCCATGGTAATTTCATGTTGCAAGAACCTACAACTAACCTAATTTCTACTGGGATAACAAACATCGATGCTATAATAACTGAGTATCCAGACAGCGTCAGTTTAGGAGTAGCAATGAGAAAAAGGATGACTGTCTATTGCTATGATGGCACCGTTATGGATTCAAACACAGGATGCCACGAGACAACGAAGAAAGACACCCCAGAACCAAGAATATTGAGAAGATGGAAAAATCAGAACATGTGCCCAACAGGTTATGAGTGCGAGCCTGATGGAAACTGCTGGGGGTCTGATGCTACCAAATGTATAATTATTGTACAAATATTGTACAAATTCTCGACTGTAAACCCCTGTGAAATGTGCACATCGGGGATCCTCTCGAAAATTTGCCCACCTCCACCTCGATGATGTTCAGTGGGACAATGTGCTGCAAAAATTATACCTTCTTAAGCCTTTCGCGTACACCCTCCGGACATTGCGTGTTATATATTGGATGATATTGTCGACTTGCGATAGCGGTACGAAGCTATCATTCCAATCGATGCAATGGGAATTATGCATTAACCAATTGGCTGTGTTTCTAAACTTCCTTGGCAAAGACGAGACGCTCCGATTTGGTTGAAATACGTCATGCACTTGTCACTGTCATACGACGCCAATTCACCATGAACATCCAAAATTATAAAGCTCTTTCTTGCAGGATACATACGTGACGTTTCTTATTACACAAATCGCGGTTCTCTTATATTGATTCCCTCCCCCATACTCGAGTGAGGCCGACCTTGAAATTAATCCTATGTTCCAACCAACCGTCGATGTAGAAGCTCTTTGAAGCAATATAATCCACAAAAACCAATAAATCGTGGTTACAAATTGTGGTGTATTGGCGACCAGAAAGGTTTTATTTCTAGTTTCGAAGTTTACCAGGGTAAAAATGAAGAGTTAGAAAAAGAATTTCAACAATATGGTCTTGGAGAACGTGTTGTTCTATCCCTCAGCCAACCGGACTGGAATATAAATAATATTATTTACGCGGATAATTATTTCACTTCCATAAACTTACTTGAGACATTGAAATTAAATCAAACTTTAGCCTGTGGTACTATTAGGAGCAATTGGAAAGAGTTTCCCAAGAACATGAAATAAGATAAGAAATTGAATCGAGGCGACTGTGACTACAGAGTTTCTAATACGGATATTTCTGTTTACAAGTGGGAACATAATCCAATAGTTTATTTTGCATCATGGATCGGAAGAAGCTATTGCGAGGACTCAAAAAGATGGATCACTAGCTAACGTAAAATGTCCATTAGTGGTCAAGGACTATAACGCCAACATGGGTGGCGTCGATAAAGCTGATCAAATTCGGGAGACTTATGGTATGCATAGACGTTCACGAAAATGGTGGCATAGACTTTTGTGGGGATTTTTAGATATTGCATTTGTAAATGCATACATCATTTATTGCCAACAGTAGGTAGTGCGTCGCTTGTGCATGGGAACAAAATCCTGGCTCCTGATTGGTCGAGCCGGCTTGGCGGGAAATTCAAAATTCCGGAAGTGTTCCAATGGGCGCGAAATTTAAAATTCCGGAAGTGGTCCGATGTGGCGTGAACTTCAAAATTCTGGAAGTGGTCTGTTGGGCGGGAAATTCAAAATTCCGGAATTTTGTCGAAAATCGTCGGTAGGTAGGATTCGAACCCTAGCTGTGATGGTACACTGCATGCGAGCGTCGACTGCTCTAACGACCGGGCCACCACGGCATTGTTGAAGTTAAGCGTCGTGTGTGCATGGACATGAAAACGCAAATTGACACTGTCCCCGCTGCCCCCTCGTCGGGCGTGTGGCGTTTGGCGGGCACCGCGGGGCGGGGGCCGTTAAATGGCAAGGTGTTATCTCTTTCTGTTATCGAACTTTTAATATATATAAATAGTTTCTTTTAAGCAATTAAATTTGCAATTAAAAACCAATATAAATTTAAAGATGGTGTTGAATGGTGTGAATGTAAACATAAAATGCATTTCTAATTTAAATAGTGATGTACAAAATTAGAATCATGGTGTGATGAAAAACCACACACACACAAATGTTAAAAAAATGTATTAAACTAAGGGGCAACGTGGAAAGTTTGTCGTATTGAATAATACGTTTGTAATCGTTTGTGATCGAGTGCCTTCTTTTCAATATGTATCGAGAGCGTCAAACGGAAGTTGGCATGATAAGGCTGTGTTAAAACAGAACGTTGATGTACAAAATAAGAATGAAGATGGCAAAAAATGTGTGCGTGTTTTTTAATTTTATACGCTGATGTACAAAATTAGAATCAAGGTGTGATCAAAAACCTTTTTGTAATTGTAACATTGTTTATTTACAGTAAAAATATTTCATAAATAATAATTATACATTAAAACATACAGAAACATACAGGAGGAAATTTACAATTAACACACGTGTAGATCGTACATTATTTACAGTTGAAAATTTACAATTAATTCACACATATCGTACATGTGAATACGTCATGAGCGACTCTAGCGCGTAATGCAATGGTTTATAATACACATTTCAAATGGTGGTAATGATTCATTAAATCATTTATGCAAGCAAAGTCTTTTATGACCATATGGTAACGAGTTGAAATCAGGTGAAAATTTTCTCTTTGTGTTCGTTACTCGATACTCTTTTGTTTCCGCCTGAGTTACTATATCGTGATTGACCGTTCGATGAATATTAGATGAGTCAACGGTAATACAGGGGTTGTTATCGTTACTGCCATCTACCATAATTAATCCACGCATACTGTCAAAATTTACCAGTTGTGAGGCGGCGTAGCTAAGATGGATACCCTTGACTTTGCACATGATATCTGATTTAGGCGGATTTGGGGCTGGAGAAACTTTATACGCGTAATTTTTTGGTCCCCCGCTGATAAATGTTTGAATATAAGTACCCGGGGAGAAATTAATAGCAAGCTCGTCTGTCATATCGCCCACAAAATTACCTGTAGGCGGTTAAGATTCGCCTTCTCTAGACATGTAAATGCAAGAATCGGTGTTGCAGTATAAAACCCTTTTAAAAAAAGACTCGAACCGCATACATTTTCGGTCTGATACCGACAATTATGTTAAATTCCTGTGGTTTGGAATTGAGTTCGTCCTTCATCATAGCAATTTTTTCTTATTTACGTATGGAACCCCGAAGGAATAATTTGGATGGTAACCGCTCGTATCGAATTTCGTCTGGCAGTCGTGGGTATTGGGACACTTGAGCCTGGGAACCAAATTGGATTTTAATGTGTTTAAATCGTCACTTGTTCGACGCTAGGACGTTCGGATCGCATTAAAATTTGAAAAATGTAATTTTTGAAAATTAGTGGGGGTTGGCAACCCTGAATCGAGGGCGAGATTCCAACCCGTGCTGTCTCATGTGCGCTGGCGCTAACCGATCGTGCTATCATGCTGGCTTTGATTTAAGCGTTAGTTCGTAGGTTGTCATATGTATGAAACTCTCTCTCTCTCTCTCTCTCTCTCTCTCTCTCTCTCTCTCTCTCTCTCTCTCTCTCTCTCTCTCTCTCTCTCTTGGACTTGGTTGAATGTTTTTTGATTTAATACAGTGTGTATAAAAAAGCAACTCTTCCCGTTTTTTCATACAGAGTTTCGGAACAACTGTTTAAATTTAATATAATGCATAGAAAAAAGGGAGCCTAATCGTTTAAAAAGAGAGTGTAAATGAGTTATAATCATTGAAATAAGACAGTGTGCTTTAAAAATTGAAAGGCGAATCATAAATATTCTGATTGGAATTAAAATAAGAAAAAATGCTGTATTATTGTGTTTAATAACCATCGATGTTGTTTTTTTCAAACGGGGATTAGGAGGACGATGATAACGGTCATGAACGCTAAATGGAAATTGATATGAAAAGGTGCGTTGGAGCCACACAATGGGTTTGTAAAACAAATTAAATCATCGTACGAAGAAGATGTTTTGAATATTGTTTCCTCCCATGTTACCATGGCATGCTCAGCCGTTTTACGTTTAATATACAAACTGGATATTTATTTGACGACTTTTTACCTCCCGTGTTACCACGACGTGCTCGCCCAATATTGGATGATCCTATAGTAATGATATTGTTGTAGACATCTGGTAAAATCATTTCTTGAATACTGTCGAAATTTATAAGCTGCGATGCATCTTAATGCACTGATTCTACATTTTATATTTACAGATTTACATTTTTACACTTAAAGCACAGATTGAACATTTATTTGACGACTTACGAATACATTTTTTCAGACATTTTACACTTAAGATACAGAATGTGCATTTTATTTTTACAGTGATTGACAGATATAAATATACAGACTTTTTACCTCTCGTGTTATCATGACGTGCTCGCCCAATATTGGATGATCCAATAGTAATGATATTGTCGTAGAAATCTGCTAAAATCATTTCTCGAATACTGTCGAAATTTATAAGCTGCGATGCATCTTAATGCACTGATTGTACATTTTATATTTACAGATTTACATTTTTTACACTTATAGCACAGATTGTACATTTACGAATACATTGTTCACATTTACTACACAAATTATGCATTTTACGCTTAATATACAGATTGAATACTTATTTGACGACTTACGAATACATTTTTTCAGACTTTTTACACTTAAGATACAGATTGTGCATTTTATTTTTGCTGTTATTGATAGATATAAATTACGAATTCATTGTTTACATATTGTTTACCCAATAGTAATGACATTGTCGTTGTCATCTGCTAAAATCATTTCTCGCATACAGTCGAAATTCACAAGCTGTGATGCATTATGATTAAGGCAAATCCCTTAAACCTGACACATGATACCTGATTTAGGTGGCTCGGATGTCAGAGAAACTTTGTACGTGTAGTTTTCGGTCCTGCGCTGACAAATGTCTGAATATAGATGTCTGGGGAGAAATTGCCAACAAGCTTGTCTGTCATATCACCGACAAAATCACCCGTTCTCGGTTCAAATTCGCCCCGATAATTTAAATTCATTGCTAAATGTAATGTAATGTAATAATATCTATACGGCAACGAAAATTGTCTAACGATTAAGAATGATTAAATGCCCCAGAAATTAAAGACGGTGGGAAAATGATTTGTTACAGTTGCACACAGGAAGCGAATGTTTTGATGCTTTGTGATAACAAATAGGAATCGTCGTCGATTTGGAAAAAAAATGTTAGAGCCTTGTGGTAAGATAAGGTGAAACAAAATAAACCACAATTAAGTTTAATGATGTTGGTTCTCATGTGAAAATGATTCGTTATAGGTACACACAGGATGTTTTGTTGCTTTTTTGCAGGTCCGGAAAATAATGCACGAGTCTTGTGGTAAGATTAGGTGAAACTGATACCGCGAAACACAACTAACAATTAAAAACGAACTTGTTTAATCAAAATCGAAAGATTGTATTTTTTTCCTGGATGTGGGGGAAAGTATTAAAAATCCAAAACACATACTGTTAATGATTAATTTTCCACTAACCATAACCATGGAAGCAAGTAAGGTGTAATTAATTTTTACATTCAGTGATTGCTAATAAATTGTGTTTTAGTATTGATCAATCGAAACTTTAAAAAGCATCTCCAGGCGTTTTACCTGGGGGTATGTAAATAGTGGTCAGTGCGAAAGAATAGTGACAGTAATTATGTTTTAGAAGAATAAAATTTTCCCAGAGCCAACGACGGTACTGCCCTCCAGACTACGGGTACACGGAATTCTGGAGAGCAAAACAGGGGCGAAGATCACGGTGTATTACGACCTTGAAAATGATGAGGTGTATGTCTTCGAAAGGATTAGGAGTAGTAAGCTCAACCAATTTTAAAAAGCCACAAGGTAATGTCTAAATTATATATTTTTTAGCACCGGAGGCATTGCCTGACGAAGTGTGGGACGACTAATCGCGATAAATATGAGGGGTAAGCTCAATTAATTAGAAACTCAAGGTAACGTTTAATGATCTAATTATACATTTATTTTTTAGAATGGGTATGGGCAAATAAATGTTTTCAACATGTGTGTGTTTTAATAACCCAAAATCGGTCTTTTTTTAAGACAGTTTTTAATAACCCTTCCAGTCCCTAATTAAATCAGTGTTTCTCTTTTCAAAATGTTGTACCAAAAACTAGACGGTTATTTTCTACTCGAAAAAAGCAACGAATCTTAAAGAAATAATTGTCAATTATAATTGTTTATAAATTATGTATGATTTTTTTTTGGTATTCCGGTGCTCTAACGAACAGTTTTTTTATGCCGCGTGTGTGTGTGCCTTTAACAAATCATTTTCACACCGTCTTTAATTTCCATACATTTAATCGCACTTATGCAATATCAAAAAAGGCTACAAAACATTCAGTGGTTCCTGTGTGTAACTGTAACGAATCATTTTCCCATTGTCTTTATGTTCTAAATGCACGCCAAGGATGATTCGTAAATTAAATAAAACTGATCAAGAAAATTGACTAGCATAACATTAAAAAACAAATAGAAATGATCGCGTAAATTATTCAAAATTTATAATTGATAATGAGGAAAAAGGACCCTGTAAAAATCGACATAATTTCGTTTATACACAAATCCGAAGGAATTGATAAGAGCTCGCAGCGTTCCGGTCGTTAACTGATAAGCGAAAACATTCGCCGTTAACAATGACGCGTCCATAAAATATTTATCGGTAATTGATAACGTTTAAATCAAATAAAAATGATCACGTAAATTTACTTTTTTTGAACAACGAAGGTGTACGAAAATTGTCCAATAGCAATAGCAATAGGAAATAATTTATGGTTTTTATGAATTAATTGCAACGTTATATTTTATCGTAATAATGGAAATAATTTCGTTTGAAAATTATAATCAGTGGTGTGCGAGAGATTATTTTAGTTTTAACAACGAGGAAATTAATTTCCCAAAGGTAATACACATCGCTACCAAGGAAACAAGTCCATCGGAAAATATATCAACTAATTTTAAAAGATTCGTGGAGGTAAAAGTTTAAAGCAATAACTATAACTCCTGTCGACGTTGTAGCTTCCGCAACAAAAAAATTAAAGTAGCTTAATTTATCTGTTTTCGTTCATCTTTCTAATCAAAAAAATCGATCTTTTTTTAAGACAATTTTCTAATAACCCTTCCAACCCCTAATTAAATCGGTGTTTCTCTTAAAGTAAAAGATCAGGACATATATCTACACTTGCATTTCGATGTTCTATCTGTTTAGGATTTATATCAATAAAGGAATGCAAGGATCGTCGCAAAAAATCAACTCCGCTGAAAACAATTGCAAAAATCCGCGGTGGTCCGGACCAAACTTACTTATACTTATTATACTACGTTTTTCGAAAAAACTTTTCAAGTGAATATTTTAAAATATCAATATAGAATCAATAATAGAATATTTTTTTCCGTAACGTGTACCGTTTTCGAGATATGGAAAAAAAGTGATAAGAGTAAACCATCACTTCCGGTTGAGTGATTGCGTTCAAAATAGGACGTTTTCTTCCTTGCTACATACAAATGTTAAATTTAAAGTTTCAGAGCTCTAGCTATAATCGTTTGAACGCTAGAGCGCGCACAGACACACACAGACGTCATTCCGAAAATAGTCAGAAACGATTCAGGAGACCTCAAAACGTGTATATCCGTTAAAATCTCGAGGTCGAAATTTTCCATGATTCCTATACTTATACATAAAGTATAAGTTAAGTAAAAAGCAGGCGATACAACTACAGCGTATCAGATGAAATACGCTTGGGCAATCACTGGGTGATATATGTTGAAAACAGGGGCCGTTGTGAGATGTGCAGCGCAAAAGCCTTGCAATCGCGTCCGCATAGTAAATGTAATACATGTGGAGTATTTCTTTGTTGCAATGAGAAGAAGAATTGCTTCTTAGAATATCATAACATGAACTGATTGAGATAATTTTTATGTTCCTATTTATAATTTTATTGTAAAAGAATATGTATTTTTTCTTTATCATATTTTTTAAAAAATAATATTTTTTGTTTTTCATATTTTTTATGAAATTATATTTTTTGTGAATAAACCTGTATACATACATACTGTTCCAATTCATTTATTGAAAATAATCAAGTGTTTTCCTAATTTTTATTTTCACAGACGGGATTTTTTATTCCTGACGGTACTTGTAAGTACCCGTTATTTAAGGGGGGGTCCTGCTTTAGAAGGCTCAAAAAATCGATTTGTTTTTTTATTGCTCAAATCTATGCCTAATATATCTAAGAATATGTATAAAAAGTTATAGCGGCTAATTCGCAATATTTTGAAAGATACAGCACTAAACACAGTGAGGTGTCGAGCAAAAAATATACGAACGCATGAACGCTCGGACAAACGAAACGCGCGCCCCTCCCCGCAGTAACATAACACCGAACTATGTACTGAAAAACGTTCAATCGGTCGTTCGAAACAATAATATTTTGAGTTCGTAAGAGCTATAGTAGGATTATAACGGGATATTCCGTAAGTAATCGAAAATTAACATTTTTCCTGATCGTAAACTTTAGAGCGCGTTTTCTCGAGTTTTCGTTTTTACGATTTTTCTAAACTGGTGGGCGTGATTGCGAGAAAACTAGACAAGCAATCAAAACGAAACAGAACTTTTGTTGGCTTCAGTAGCATTCTATTCTATTTGAACTAAAAAGATTAATGAAAAAAAATTCTAAACAACTTTTTTAGCAAGTTGAAATGATTTTCTCTTCCTGCAAAGAGCACATTTATTTTCAAACCTGTGAAAAATCTTGAATTTAAAAATTTTGAGTTTTCACATAGAAGAGAATATATGAGAATTACCATTTTCTTTGGTTTTTTTTTGTTTCAGACAAATATTACGGGCTACATCTTTACCACCGATTGTAAATTGCAATTGAAAGGTGTTGCACAAATGTGCATAAAAATCGGTTCCGTTTAAATATTTTTCTCTCGACATATTTTTTTTAATGCTCAAATATGCAATAAAATGCTCTAAAAAGTTCACTAGACTTGCTCATTTTTTTCTGCCCTAAAAAAATTCCCCCAAAAACGCTATTTTAAGGCCTCCTAAAGCAGGATCCCCCTTAAAGGACTATAATTTTGTAACTAAATGTTTAAAAAAAATTTAATTTATTGTTTTTTAGACTTGCATGCTATATTATACAAGGAAATTATTATACAAGGTTAATAAATATTTTGCAAAAAACGTTTCTGGGCACTAAAGGGTTAACATGCATAAATTAAAAAAACAAGTGCACATGGACACTTTGATATCATCTGTATATAAAAGACGGCGTGATTTAAAGATGAATTAAATTACAGAAACAGCACGTGAACATGGCAACAATTCTGACCACAATACTGATACAATCGCAAGCCCTAACATCGTTAACAATGCAAATGGTCTATGTTGTTTGTAAACAAATATTTAGGTAAGAACGAGATTAGGTCTCATTTCATTTTTTCTTTTCTAAGGTTGTTCGGAAAATAGTTTCGGTTTTTCCCATCAGATGGCTTAATTGTATTCTTTCACACCCAACTTCACACTTGAGCCGCATAAACATATTGTTGTGTTTTTATTAAAATATAAAAGAAAGATAAGTATAATATTTCATGAAACTCATATTTTTGCTTTGTGCGTGAAATTGCTATATATAAAGTGAAAAAGGAAGAAATTGTTTAAATTTGATTTTATTAGAAGAAGTTATTGGTTAAATTAGAAAAATTAATTTTATTTAAAATTATGGCGAGAAGGAATAGAGGTGGTAGGGAGATCACCTGGATCATCACCTGTTACAGCGAAGAGCAGGGATGTAGACAAGTGTGGGAAGAAGAAGAAGGTAGGGACGGAGCTATAAAAGCCGACGCACGAAAAATTACAGGAAGTTCAACGAAGTGACCAGCCCGAAGAGGAAGGGAGAGGAGTTCCACGAAGCAACCAGCCCAAGAAGGAAGAAGGAGTTCGAGTCCGAGCCAGCGACCAGCCCGAAGCAGAGAGAGTTCGATCCAGTGACCAGCCGGAGGCAGAATATTTGGTAAGAATATTTAAATTTGCTAATATTTTATTGATGGTGCCTGAATACAGGGCAACCAAATGGCTAGATAAGCGGCAAATGGAATAATTTGCAACTTGTTTGGCAAAATATAAATTTAAAATGAATTATGTTAGTTCATAAGGTGTTAATTTATTTGTACTTGATAAGCAAATATAAAAAGATATTAACAAAGTGTGTCAATAAATTTGCAACTTGTCGAGCAAATAAATAAAATAATAACAAATTTTATCAATAAACACTATTTGCACTTGTTAAGCAAATATAAAAAGATATTAACAAAGTGTGTCAATAAATTTGCAACTTGTCGAGCAAATAAATAAAATAATAACAAATTGTATCAATAAACATTATTTGCACTTGTTAAGCAAATATAAAAAGATATTAACAAAGTGTGTCAATAAATTTGCAACTTGTCGAGCAAATAAATAAAATAATAACAAAATTATATTGTATTGTATTGTATAATTATAATAGCAGCATTTCTTGCCCATACCCGGCATGTGTAAATAATGTGCGTATACGAATTTTGTTTTTTTTTCAGGCACCGAGAACTTGTTGACGGTAAACCTTTAAACGCGTATAAGGGAATTTATATAATATTGTATAATAATTTGAAGCATTTAAAGAATTTGATTTAAAAAAAAATATATTATTTTAATTTAAAATATCGTATTATTTAACCTGATCAAACCTGAACAAAAGGATAGCTTTGACAAAAATTTTATATAGTTGTGAGTTATTTCCTAAATAAAATAAAATTCAAGGCTAATTCATAGCATTATGTTTCGACAGCTGATATAGGAAAGCTTGCTTGTGAAAAAGCTCGATTGATTCCACGCAGTAGTTTTTGGCTGGTGCTCTTTCAAATATGTAGAGTGAAAAGCAGCATTTTCGGCATATTTAACTTTCTTACTTCCGAAAAGGTAAACATTATGTTCAAGCAAGAAAAAAATTAGCCGAGTATATGGAGAAGACGTATTGACATCATGCCAGTGCCAACATTGGTTTTCGAAAGTTCCATCTGGCAATTTTGACCTTGAAGATGCTCCACGTTCCGGAAGGCCAGTTGAAGCTGACAAAGACACGCTAAAGGCATTAGTTGATGCAAACCGGCGAATAACAACTCGTGAGATCGCTGAGAGGTTACATTTATCAAATTCAACTGTTCATGGCCACTTGAAAGGCCTAGGTTTAACACCGAAGCTCGACATTTGGGTTCCTCATGTTCTCACGGAACGGAATTTGTGTCATCGCGTTGACGTCTGTGATTTGCTTCTTAAACGTCAAGAAAATGATCCATTTTTGAAGCGCGTCATCACTGGGGACGAGAAATGGGTTGTTTATAACAATATCAAACGCAAGAGATCATGGAAACACAGAAAAGGTGTAGTGTTTCACCAAGATAATGCGAGACCTCATACATGTATGTTTGGTAACTCGCCAAAAGCTTTTACAGCTTGAATGGGATGTACTGCCACATCCACCATATTCTCTTCGGATTATTATTTGTTTCGGTCTCTACATTTTTTTTCACTTCAAATGAGGAGGTCAAAAATCACCCGGACCAGTTTTTTGCCAGCAAAGACCAAAAATTTTATGAGCGTGGAATCATGCTACTGCCAGAAAGATGGCAGGAGGTAGTGGACCAGAATGGACAAATTTAATAAAATATTTATTCACTAAATGAAAATTGTCTTTCATTATCACGAAAGAAAAACGAAATTACTTTCCGAACAACCTATATATTCTATAAATTTAATGTTTTGTTAGATATGGCGTTAAGGCAATTAAGAACAGGGGGGATCAAGTACAGGCGGACTTAAGCTATTCACCCAAAGATGACATCCTAAAAAGAGAATTGAGTTTTTTACCTGTCAAATATTTCAGAGTCGCTCTCCATAACGATGAGTGATACAAACGCAGTTCATTTTAGATGTATATATATATATATATATATATATATATATATATATATATATATATATATATATTCCCAGATATGCATCACAATTCACACAAAATAGTGTTTAATTTTTTTACATGATATCAAAGAATACGGAACAGCGGCACATGGATACAATCCTACAGCACACAAGAGCAGTGCAAGATGTGAGTTTTTGTATTCGTCGAGGATTTGATTCTTGTTCTGCTATTTGACGAATTGCACAAGTTACACGTTATTATCCGATGGTGTTCTGGGGCGAGGACACCGCTATCTTGAATCGATTTCATGTTCGTGTCTGTCTGATCGGTGCTATGTGACAATAACAAGTCACAAATTTGACTTGCTATAAATAATGAACATGTTAAAATGTATCTTTGGTAATTTTATAATAATTTTAAAATTTTATATAACAGAGAGTGGTTTATTGATTTCTGCAATTAATAAATTACCATTCGAACTTCATATACCCACATACCGATTCTGCGGACCAGGTACAAAGCTTCAAAAACGGTGATAGTGGATTAAACGGCTTAGACGAAGCCTGCAAAGATCACTGTATTGCGCAAGTTATTCATCGACATGCCCTTGCAAATAACCATTTGTTGCCGAATTACAATTCTAATGAATCGGAATCATACATCATGTATTCCGACGCTGTTAATCTTTACGGATGGACAATGTCTCAACCTTTACCCCATAAGGAATTCACGTGGGTGACTGCCACCGACGACGACGAAAATTTACCTAGGGACATATTTCAACATCTATCACTGGAAACGTTTTCATGTGACGAATACGCATATCTTCGAGATTTGTGTAAGATATCCGATTTCTTTGCATCGGTGGCACAGTGATTTGCCACTTCTACCTCACCATTTAAACGTTTCTAAATCAAAAAAGTTAATGTGCACTCTCTTCGACAAGGAGAAATATGTCTTGCATTACACGAATTTACTTCAGGCGTTACAGCTCGGCATTGAAATTACGCACTTTCATCGAGCCTTAAAATTTAAACAGTCAAAATAGCATAGTAGTATATATCGATTTAAATACACGCTTGCGAGCCGCTACGAAACAACCCTTCGAACAAGCGGCGCGATATTAAATTGATGACGATGTAGCGTGATGCCGTAATGACTTTGGTAACAACCTGGTTGTTGCGCAGTTATATTACATTGCAACGTCCTACATTAAAATTGAGTTAACTAGGACATCAACATATTAGTGACAAAGGAATTAACGCTTAGATCGGCAAGACAATTAGTATAAATAATAGCTTTAGAATGTAGAACAGGGGAAGTCGACGACAGAGTCTGTAAGTGCAGTGCTTAGTATCTAACGTCTTTAGTATGTCGTCAATGTAACAGTGACATATGTCAGTAAAGAATGTATAGTATGCAAGGTATTGCGCTAACGCAGCGCCGACCTCAGTTGTGCTTACGATGTAATGTTAGAACCAACTACGAATAAACATCACGTTTCGTACAACGACTTTTCTTGCGACTCCGGGAATGTCTCGACTTCAAGGTGATTCCAGCTATCCCTTACTGGGCCTTTTCAACGATATGGAAGGGTCTTTTCGGCGCGGAAGTTCTAATTGCCAAATCCAACTTTCGATCCGTCACCGTTTTCAACGAAAATCTAATTGCGATAGAAATGAATAAAACATGCATTCGCTATAATCGACCTATTTGCGATGGCATGTGCATTTTGGACATTTCAAACCGTCTAATGTACGACTACCACTATAATTACTTCTCCAAAATTATACAAAACACTAAACTACTATATATTGATACCGACAGCCTAATCTATAGATTAACACTTAATTCGAATGAATTGAATATCTATGAAATTATGGACCGAGACTGCCAGACTAAATGCGATACGAGCGGTTACCATCCAAATAATTCGTTCGGGATTCCATACGTAAATAAGAAAAAAATATGGTATGATGAAGGACAAACACAATTCCAAACCACTGGAATTTAACGTAATTTCCGAATTTGTCTGTATCAGACTGAAAATGTACGCGGTTCGAGTCTACGGTTTGTGCAATGATATTATGCGTGCAAAGGGCGTGTCTGCATCTTCCATCCGACAAATTGATTTTGAAACGTATAAAAATGTTCTCTTTCAACAGATAACAAAATATATCAATAGTAATTATATGCGATCTAAAAATCACAATGTTTTCTCGATACGTATTGAAAAGAAGGCACTCGATCCGAACGATAACAAACGTATAATTCAATACCACAAAATATTCACGTTGCCACTTGGTTTTAATGCATAATTTATATTTCGCCATGTATGTGTGTGTGTGAGTATCTAGGTTTTTTATAAAATAAATGAATTGATAATTGTTTTTTTATATTAATATGGAAGCGGAATACGCGGAATATCGGTGTTCGGCTTGCAAAAAAGCGATTAAAAACCAGGTCGTGTGGTGCAAAACCTGCCCGAAATTCTTTTTCCACCCGGGATGTGTCACTAAACACAGAGTGTACGATAAAAATGTGAATTGGTGCAGTGTATGGGTCCGTTCGATAAATTCGCAGTCGAAGAAAATAAGTTGACAACACCCACTTTAGGTGCCAGCCGAGACACACTTGGATCAACTGGATCAAATAGTGGAAGAACAACTTCAATATATGTTGATCAGAAACTAGATTGGCTGGTGACAACAGTAAGAGAAATGAAAGACGAAATTGCATGTAAGGACGAGATTAAGAAGATAATTAAAGAAATAATTACAGTTATTTATTTATTTGTGTAATTACAAATTCGGTTAATTACGGTTCCCGTAAATCATAATTTCTTAAGAGAATTTGGCACATTTGATTGATTCTCTTTTGTGTGACTTGTTATTATTTTGATTTAAAAGAGATAAATAAAACTTTTGTTTAGACTTCGTTTTGGGTTACGTACTTTGTTTTTATTTCATTTACCATCGTCCCGTGTCAAAACGCGTCGGAGTGTTGGTTCAGGGCTTGTTCAGGGATTGTCTGTTATCCATACGCCCTTAAGTAATTCTATTTCGAACTATCCCACTCTCCCGAGTAAACCGATGCAGACAACCAACCCCCGACGTCGAACCCGAAATTTTGGCTATCCAACCTTCTGGTGCATAATTTATTGTTTTCATAATTATCAAGTCTTTACACCAAAACAATCCCGGGATTCTATTACACCCCGCGTTAAGGGTGGTGACAGCTGGCTGGAAAATAACCATCACTATATTCTTTATAGCTCAGGTGATATATCATGCGAGCAAATTTGTGAGGTTTTATCGCAATTTCATGATGCTTGTCCGAATCTTGTGAAAACACGTAATCCGAAGTGTTCATATCACAATGATATGCTTTTGCTTAATGCTCGCTACATAATGTAAATATCTTGTATGAATTCCTAATGATTCTATGTATAAATGATTCATGTAGTCATTTAGTTTTCAATGCATAGTAAACATACAAGTATAAGCATGGCAATAAAACAACAATAGCAACGAAATACATAATACATAATACATAAATCGAATATTAAGGCATACGCAGGTCCTTACAATTCAACCTAGTGGATAATAACTTGGCATATTATAGTATTTTTATGTATCGTTGCTACCACATGATGTCTAGATCGTACTCATGATCTCGAACCGCGATAGCAACGAAATCATCGACGAATATGAAACTAAGCCAAAACGCCCGAAAGAACCAAGTAGCCCAATTTTCATTTTTTTTAGACGTAGCAAGCCTGATTTGGGCCACCACGGCGATGATTTTCTCCCCAACCATCTGTTTCAGCCTGGACCATGACGACGGTCCACATGTAACCCTATTGGAGGAATTATATTATCTTCTTAAAAAAGATGATTTCGTTACAGCGCTTATCTGTGGAATAGTATTAAACGAATACTTAATAAAAGAACCCCAACTTCTTTGATGCAGGAAGCGCGACACGCTATCGAAAAGCGGCTTGGCCCATATTTCGGCCCAGTTAAATTAAGTGGGGCGCGTTACATATCTCAATTTTAACATTGCAACAGGAGATGTCATTTCCGCAAATGGTTCAGTCTGCGTCCATCTATCACAGTATCCAACCTATGTCTCCATCCACCGGCGCCGCATCAAATCTTCCTGCGACGAATGCATAGTATTTTAATATCGTCTTGTTTGTACCCATTCTGCATTAAATTAGCATTTTCATAAAATTATTACGTAAAATTATTACATATATTTCCGATACAATTGCAAATCAACAATTCCTTTGCAATTATTAGAAAGTGTAAGTTTAATAGTATAAATGTATACTCCATTAGTAATGTCAACAAGCAAGCAAATATTAAAGCCGCGATCCTCAGTTACGGCGATGAGCTGCTAATGTGTCACAATGATCATAGATGACTTTTTAAGTTGAATTATGTATTTCGTTACAGTACAACTTCGCCGTAGCATTATATTCAGAGCCGTCTTCATCGTGGGAGCTACTTCCAGACATGTTCCCATATTCGAACCGCCGCTAGCACCTTCCCTTTAAGCCGTTGGCTAAAAGTGGTAAGAGTGGGGACGGCAGTCGAGCTGAGCCGAAACCGAGTTCGGCTCGCCTCTAAAAATAGACTCGATAACGTCGACTATACGACCAGGGGGGTTGCCATCTCTAGGGATTTATTCCGAATCTAGGGATTTTTTAGGCTTGGAAATTGCAAGGGATTTTTTTGCAAAATTTTGTTAAATCTAGGGATTTTTCCTTGGTTAATATAAAAATATTTCAAAAATGTTTGTAGATACTTTACTTTATTACATGTAATTAGCTAGTTTTGACTATTATAGTTTTTTTCACATGATGTGGCCTATAGTAAACAATGGATAAAAGTATCGAATCATTTACTTTTGCGGAAAACGTGTTGAATGTTCTCTAATAGTAATAATAAATATTTTTTTCTAAAAGTATGCACTTACTTTAAATTACTCAAATTTCACGACAATGATCATAATTGCAAACCCAAACATTCGATAGGTTTTAATGTATTTTGCATTTAGTGAAACGAAACAATTATGTTTTATCAATATACGTTTCCTGCCAAAACAGTTCAATTATCAAAAAATCCCCGAGTTCATTAGAAGGGGAAATTTTTACGTTACCATAAGAGGGTAATTTACCACAATTATTGTGATTTCCTATATAATATAACCGGGATCACAAATTTCCTCATTCGAATAGGGTCATCGTTTGAATAATATCGCAAAATTACTGCACAAATTGTTAAGTGATAGTGATAAAATATTAGGTATAATAATCGCGAAAATATCGAATAATTGTGTGTTGGATAATTAAAGTAAGTATTTTTTAGAATCAATTATTATAGTTATTAACGTCATAAGGTCGATATGCAGCAAATAACAGACAAGATTGAAGATTGTACCAATTACTACCAATCGCGTCTATTATTTGCGTATCGGCCGCGTGTCGTTCAATAGTTTTCATTGTTTATCTTTTAATTAATTCTATAATCTTTGTCAAAATAGGAATAAAAATAACGGCATTAGCGTTGACGCTAATGGCCACGGCCTATATTGATACTTATAAATCATAGTAACAAAATGGTATTTTGAATAAATGATATTCGTAATTATTTATACTTATGTATTCAATTTTGAAATTTCTAAATAGATTATTTTTGTAATGCACTTACATTAATTTGAAAATTTTTAGTAAAAAGGTATTTATTATTTAAAATTTTCTCACAGGATTCCATGGAAAAAAGAAAACCAGGACCGTCTACTTCAAAGGACGAAAGTAATAATTCCTCACTGTCTGAAGAAGATCAGCAACTTAACATAAAAAAAGAAGAAAAGCTACACTCAAAGTACCAGCAGGCATGGGAAGAAGAAGAGCAATTCAGAGGATAGCTGCGGCGAAGTAAGAACGGGCCAACATATGCATAGAAGTAACACCTCAGCGAATCTAACAAGTGTGCTAGGTTTTCAAAACAATATTAATTTCGAAAAACAAGTAAAAACTGCTGAAATCAAGTTTGCTGCTTCTGTTGCAGAGCACAACCTTCCGTTTAATGTTATGGATCACCTATCTGAATGCATCGGAGCTAGTTTTCCTGATTCAGAAATTGTAAAAAAAATTCAGTAGCAAACGCACAAAAACCACCGCTATAGTTAATAATGTAACTGGGGGTTTTAGTTTTGAGACAATCTATATTAAAACGATTGAAAGATCCATCCATAAAACTGTATTACCAGTTTTTAGATTTTGTTTTAGCCTTCTTTAAAACTCTCAATTTAGAAATGCAATCGGAGACAGTTATAAAATACATACACTATACTCAAACATTGAATCTGTTTTAAAGGGTCTTTTAGATTGTTATTTAGACAGAAGTTATTTAGAAATGATACCACTAGAAAATATACAATATAGAAATCCTCATTATTTCCAATCCCTGGAAAACTTGTACTTAGGTGCTAACATTATGGCTTCATTGGCAAACGATACTCATCATCTAACTGAAACAGAAATTGCGAATTTTCGAAAACATTGTCTAGAATTTTTCATCGAAAGTTGTAAGCAAATTTATAATAGATTTAATCCAAAAGATTCCTCTATGCAGATTTTAAAAAAGATAAAAATAATCTCACCATCCGAAGTTTTGTCTAAAAACATAATTCTATTGCTCCTCTAGCAGTTGAATTCCCAAATTTAATTAAACAAATTAATTAATTAATTAAACGGTGATGCCGCAGAGCCCGTTAAGATATACGTATTCTAGCAACCTCCGTCAACGCAACATTCGAGTCGCTGTACACCCACAACGATTCGAACAACGTTAGATTTTTTGATACTATGTCTAATAATATTTTTCATGATATGCGTTTTCATGTGTCTCATCATATTGCAGTACCGTTGCACGAAACGCGGAAAGCATGATAGATATCATCTGTTTTTCCATTTACTATATTCAAACTATAAACCGAGTAGTGCATAATCGAATTCATTGCACGTGTATGTTTTTAAACGAAGACATGTACGAACAATTGTTTTCCTCGTGGCAATATAAATTTATTTGTTTATTAATAAACAAATAAACAATAATAATAAATGGCATGTAGGAAGATTTGTTTTGCCCGTGGCCAGCCAATATTATTTATTTAATTGTTTAAAAATAAACCACGTAGGGAGGGTTGTTTTCCTCGTGGGATTTAAAACATCTTATGTATTTAATAAAAATCATGAAGGGGGAAGTGGTTTCCTCGTGCTAGATGGAGTAAAAACATAACTGGGAAAGTGGGTAAATTGACAACAATAATTAATTAATAACAATATAAAATTCAAATTAAATAAAAATATATATGCAAAAATATCACGGAGTTTTATTCAGGTAACAATTAAAGTTAATTCCTATCTACTCAGCTTCGAGAAAAAGCTGATGAAGAGCGCTAGTGTTCCATGAGAATAGACGTCTATCTTAACATCCCTATTACTTCTGATGAATGTAGGTTTCTTCTTGAACCTGATCCAAAATTATTAAACTGCAAACTTCATGCATGTCAGCTGCACAAAGAAGAATCCCAGACACTCAAACAGCGAATGCAACAACCTAAGTTAAGACAAAGTTATTGTCCCAATCGTGTATAGTGCGCAATACTAAAGATTCCATAAGAACCCTAACACAATATATGGCATTCGCTTATCACATTTCTAGATTCTATAAAGAAGTGGGACACCATGATATAAATGAACGCAGGTTAGTTGTAAGTGTAGTTGAATGTTTGTAAACATTCCAGATTGGTATGGATACCGCCCTTGGGAAGTATCTGTTGCTGAGCTATATGCTTTAATGAAGAATGATAAAAGATACTTAGAATTTGCAGCTCTATTTGAAAATGAATGGGGGTAAATATTGTATGACATTACATGAACGTCGGTGTGACGGTGTGAATATTCGATTTGATTACCGCGGACTTTGAACACCACAGAATTAGTCCAGAGACGTTGTATAAATTTAACAATGTCCGCTGTTGCATCTGCCGCCGATTAACGATTGAAGTCGACGCAACAAGCGATTGCAGAAAGTGCACTCCAGAGGAACAAGTACAACAATAATGAATTACACGTATAGGTGACGGGAAATTATATATACGGTGACGGATTTTATTTAAACATATATTATTCACGGTGAAGGGTTAGATCATGTCGTCTGGACACGAAGCGGTCCTAGAATTATTATCAATAGCATCGACATTATGGAATACGCCGATGATATTCCTATCGATTTTGACGCAATACTTGAACAACTCCAAGACACTCCCATTCTTTCAAGCTTTACAAGACCTCTATCGCCGGTGCCTTCTACTTCGAACCAATTTATTGATGACGACGAACGAAAACGATATCTCGTGGATAGACTTACTGAAGTCCGTAAACGACGATACATCCTTCACGACATCATTACTTTCGGAGGACATTACAACCTTGATCGCGTCGTTGACCAAATTTTGCAACGATTCGAAAACCAAGGATTCTCCGGACGGTTGCTTTGGCTTTCTTGGCACTTCGCCTCCATGTCTTACACGACTGCGCCTTCTCCGCCAGATGGCGCCGCTGTGCAATATTCTATGGCATCACTTTTAAACGGCGAACTTCCGCCAATTTCCGGCTTTCAGATGAGTGCTCAACCGAATGGTGGGCAAATATTACAAAGTATTTCCACAAACCGCCAAGACAAAATCTTTTGTTCTACGTTGCAGACGACAGTTGGAGATCTGTACGTACATGAGATTAATACCATGTTCGGTGCTCCGGGATCCGACGATCGAATCGACACAATATTGGATGCATGCAACAAAGGTACTATCTTTTTCTATTGAAACGTTAAATATAATTACATATAATAAACAGGACCTGAAGTTCACCGTCCAAGCAATACCTCAGAATCGCCGCGCCGATTCCACTCTCCAACTAGTGTCGCAGGTGGAACAAGAGATTACCCAACACCCAGACGCCAAAGCGGAAGTAAAAAACAGAAAAGCATTCAATTCTTTTTCAAACACCCGACATCGCCCATACTAAGCATCGTGAAAACGAAACAATGGCTTGACTCGGAATTTGCATACATCGGACGCGCCAACGACATGTTCAAACAGGCTTGTGACGTATTTTGTCGTCAAATATGTAATTATTCGATAGAAGCATTTGCAGATATATATTTACATTCAACACCGCTATTTGGTGCCATTAGTGGCATTCTAGACGAGGAATACTACACTCGTGACGAAAGCAGCATTCGTCTAGAAGAATTACTACTTTTTCAATTTCACGATACTAATCGCATTTGTGACTTTCTTAAAATCATTTGTGCACACTTGAACCGCCAAAGCGTAAAAAAAAATTGCATTCAATTAACGGGTCCACTAAGTAGCGGTAAAACATATTTTGTTAATATTTTAAGTTCATTTTGTTTATCCAAGAGTCAAATTCGTAATTTCAATAAATTTGACACTTTTCCGCTTAACGACTGTGTCGACAAACGCATTCTACTTTGGGATGAACCGAATTACGAACGTGGCGCCTTGGCGGTTTGTGGAAATACATATAGGATGGCCAAAAAATCAAAATAAATGTTGATAAAGAATCGGATCTCCTCCTCCTGCAGGGTCAAAGAAAGAAAAAGGACACACAAGCATTATTGGTATGAGTTGTGTGTATTTTTTACTGATGTCGAAAACAGTGACGCTAAGGTATGCTTTGCTCAGAGAGCTCACGTCGATAAGCCCAATCAAGACCTACCCCAAAGGCACCTTTACACTGCCGAGCAGTTAAACGATCTAAATAACTTAGCTCAGGTACTGCCTTATCCAATTGCAATACTTTTGGAGACCGTAGGAAACTTTGGAATTGATGGTCAGACTGTGACGCCGATATTCGCTCGTTTGGACGCGAATTTGAGTGGTACTATTTCATTTGGCCCAGCCGACCTGGAGCCATTGCTTCGTTTACTATCAGTAGGAGTCCCAGATGGAGATGAGGTTCATACCATAGCTATGGCAATGAACGATCTACCAGGACTTGCATGGGAAGGTTTTCATGGTCCAATCATTCCTCCAAATGCCCAAGGACCAATGATGGCAAAACTAACACACGTGTGCCGAGACTTTTGGATGGCGAATGAAGGTGGGGAAGTATTCCTTAACTATCACGTAAGGTTGCACGACTACCAAGCACGTATTTTCCGACAAATTGTCAGGAGTATGGATTCTAAGAGAGGATTCAATGTGCTTTGCGACCTATCCCCAGGATGGGGAGCAGCTTCGCAGATCGTACAGATGCCGATGTGGCACGTCGATCGATCAATCCAATGGTACACAATGGTTAAAGTATCGGAGTACGATATAAAGATGGCCTCCGCATTCAATCTTGCGGATACTAGAGACTACTTTCAACCATCGCGCTTTGAAGGCGCCGCCGACTATTCATTGATGTTCGGAGAGATAACTCCACGCAGGATAATGAACTCTATCCTTTGCGGGCAGGAGTGAGACATAGCTTAACAAGCTAGTCTCACAAATAAGAACCATTTAAATAGAATAAAAAAATTTCTGGGATTACTGGACAATCTTTTTTAATATAACTTTTAACAGAAGCGAAGCTCCCTCACAAAGATACTTTAGAACGAAATGCACATTGTGCGGGTTCTTCATTTTTAATCAAAAAAGCATTATTTGAGGGAATCATATTATATAATGTAGCATTGCCTAATCCAATAACTAAAGCCGTAGAAGAAGTTACTCATATCATGAGAGGTGCAGAAATGCATCACTTAGTGTTAATTGATAAGTATTTCGTCTCCAAATAACCAAAACTGATGAAGCTCCCTATACTAGACACTGACTATACTATACTAACATTTCCTGAGTCTCACGCTATGCACGTTAAGTTGCTTTATCCGAAATCACAGGCAGCTGAACTAACAAGATCTATCACCTGACAAGACCAATACAGGAAAATTATCAAGCAGATATGCAAATAAATATGAATATATATATACACCCGATGTTCTGCTCCTTGTACTTGTTTAAAGAAATCTATGTAATAAACTTGTAAGAGCATCCTTGGCTTGCGATGACTCTATTTATCAGGATGTTATTAAGGCTAGTGTGGGTTACTACTTATTACAGAAGACAAACCTGTTCCCTAATTACTAATATTACAATTACCAAAACCTACGATCTCAATTGATTCAATTACTGGAGGACTGTGAGTTGAAGTTTGCATATCACAACAAAGCAGTAGCATGTATTACATATATTACAATAGCACATATGACATATTAAATATAAATTTGTTACCAGAAAAGTCCCGTTAAGAGATAGAGTTCATCGCACTCACGGGTTCGAGGTAAAGAAGGAAATTTTCTTTAGCAATGTGCAACCATCGACAACATTATTGGACCAACTCCGTTGCTTTTAGGAGTATTGGATATTTTACAGACGCGGTTTCAATTACTTGTCTATTGGAAGTTATCTGATTACTTCGGAAGTATGGCACCTTGGGCATGTACGTACCAATATGGGAAAGTTTTAATAAACTACCTTGAAAGATATCAAGCTGATTTGGGTGAGGACTTTTTCGACTTTATTAAATTATGGGAACCTTACACAATTGGTATAATTTGTAGTGCTCCTGTTAGCGGCTAAGGTAATAGAGATCTATACGATACAACTCTGGCAGAGCTACAAAAATTTAACAGATCTGAGAAATTGAAGTACCAGATTCTAGATATGTGGCTAAAAGGTTGATGATTCAGATGTGTACGTTAAGGAAGATCTTTGAACATCCTGGCCTTGATAGTCTAGAAGGACTATCAACCATTGAGAAATATACATTTAATACCAACCCCCACATCAAGAACTAATGAAAAATATTGAAGGCACCTTTGTAGAAATGTTGTGTCGAGGATATTTCACCAAAAGTAGAAACTGGCCGGCCCTCAAATTTCACAGTACACCGTCACTGAAAATTTGTTATACCGTACGAGCAGGGGCGATGGGTGGCATCATCTGAGAAATTTGGTCTTCAGCCTATTAGTTGGTGCTGTATTACACTTGATAGGAACTTCAATTTTGACTATTTCATAGACACAGCAGATGTATTGTCAGATAAGGGTTATGCTGTCCCATTACGATACTGGATATGGATATGATGTTTCGGACACTCCATAACCAACTTAAGCCAAGAGAACCGATACATAATACTAGAGTTATTCTGCATTATTTAAAGGAACTCCAGGAGAGGTGTAGAGAAAAGCAATAGGGTGAATATGATACCGAAAATGCGACAGGTATTTTATGTTGGAAAGAAAGTGAGGGCCCAACTAAATGTTTATAGTGACCCTGAAAATAGTAACGTGTACTTCTTTCAGAGGATTAGGCACCGTAAGCACAGCCGATTTAAAAACCACAAGGTAATGTCTAAATTATATATTTTTAGCATTGGAAATCATTGAGGCATTGTCTGATGAGGACTGGGGGTAATAAAAAAAATGTTTAAGAAATGTGTTTTTTAATTTCTACTCCTCTAATTAAATCATTGTTTCTGTAGATCAGGCAGCCAAGATGTGTGTTTCATTTACTATCAGTATTAATCTGTAAGAAAATATTTTTTTGTTTTTTTTTTCCATGCGGTAAACGTTTATGTGAATGTAAAAATTGTCACACAAGGAAGATAGAGTGTTCGTAAAAACGTCATAAAACAGCGTTAAATTCGAAGCGTAACAAGGACAGTAATTATGTTTTAGACGTATAAAATTTACTCCGAGTTTGGGACAGTACTGCCCTCCACACTGCGTATACACGCAGTCCACGAGAACAACATATGGACACAGCTAAAGGTCTATAGCGACCACGAAAATAGTAACCTCTACTTCTTCGAGAGGATTAGGCACCGTAAGCACAACCAATTTAAAAACCAAAAGGTAATGTCTAAATTGTATATTTTTAGCAATGGAAATCATAAAACGTATTTAAGAAATGTGTTTTTAATACCCTTTCTACTCCTCTAATCAAATCATTGTTTCTGTAAATCAGGCGGCCAAGATGTGTGTTTTATTTAGTATCAGCATTAATCTGTAAGAAAATATTTTTTTGTTTGTTTTTCGTGCGGTAACCGTTAAGTTTATGTGAATGTAAAAAATCGTCACACATGGAAGATAGAGTGTTCGTAAAAACGACATAAAAATAGCGTTAAATTTGAAACGTAACAAGAAATCGAACCCTAACGGTTATAGCAGTCCGTCACATGCATGTTATCAGCATTTATATGCCCTCAGTTAGACGAAGGAAATCACCATATTTTTCTGAATTACTGTTTCATTGTGTTCGAAGCAGAAATAAATCGAATGCTTTATCTGGCCGATTGTTTAACCATTTCGTGTGAGGTAGCGTGCAATCGATGAAGACTTTTATTATCTGACGAAAACCGAAGAAACTTTAAATCCACAGGATAATTTACGTGAATGGTACGAAAAATACATATGTGGTCCGTTATTAAGAAATTTACCACTGGCCGGCATACTATACAAAAATATGAAGGTGAATGTCAGAAGCTATGATTTATGGCATAGCCTGCTTGCTGGACAGATTAGAATGGTGAACAATGACTGGAGTGATCTGTCATACATCAACGATACCGATCGAAAACTTTGGAACCATTATAGCATAATACAGTGTATTTAACGTATATTTACATAGAAACTTATGCGCGTTGAGAAAATTTAGAAAATGTAAAAATTTATATATTGCAAAAAGTTATTTTGTAATTAAAGACTTGATTGCAATTACGACATTTGCGGTTTCTTACTTCCGCTAAAGTGCTGCTTAAAAGAACGCCGTGAATTAAATAGCAGTATTTCACATTTTTATTTGTGTTTTATTTAACCACATAATATTTCCTACTACTACTGCCGTGATAAAAGAGCACAACTCCTATTGTGTGAATTGTCGCAATTATAATATTTTCAGCTTTTATTTGTGTGTTTAAATTAACCACATAGTATGTATTTCTTAGTGCTGTGATAAGAAACAAATCAACTAAAATACGAAATTTTACAATTAGTCCGAACTTAATCGTGCATCATGTCTCAGATGGCAAGTTTCGACGTAAGTGCGCTCAACGACGTCGGCGAGAGCGTCGAAGATTCAAACCCTTGCGCAAGCTGGTGGAGTTACAGTGATTCGAAAAATATCGCGTTACTAAATTGATGGACCTTAAAACTCGATGTGGACCAAGTTACGTGCTAGAATTAAATGACAAATTCAGCGCATTTCTTCCGTCAAGATTACACAACAAAATTACGCAGGGGGTCGCGGGTTTAATTCGCGCGAAAAAAACTCGCGTTAATTGTCACCGATGTACGAGAGGTGCTTGGTAATTTGACCCCTTGTATAAAATTTGAAACGTTTTAAATATTTCATCCACCCACAACAAATAAGCAAAAAAAAAATACAACCGACGACGACGACGACGTCTGGTAACCTGGTGGAGTGTGTTAAAGAACTTTTTACCATAAGTCGCGGTGAAAATGATTTGCGTGAACTCCTGCAACTAAATAACGAGAGCATCAATATATTGGAATATAATATCGTCACTAAAGCATATCAAACCATTGGAGAAAAGGGGCGATTAGAAAAGAAACTGGGGACTTATATTTCAAAGAAAAAATTAAATGTAAATTAGACGCTGCAGCAGCAGCAACAGGTGTAGACCATCGACATCTTCAGCGTCGTCGTCATCGTCGCTACAAACTTTAAAATGGAAAAACGTAAGTTCATTTATTTTTAATTATTACGTGAGATTTTAATTTAGAAAATTTAATTCATATAGGTTGCTACAGCGTTCAAATCACGGGTGCGAACCGGGATCGTTGTCAATCTACAATACCGGGAGCCCATTCTCTTCCTTGCGGGTTGTTACATGCTGATTTCCGAACTCCAAAATTTTTTTGGAAGAAGATGTATCGCTAAGGTAAATGTTTTTCTGTGTTGTGTTTTTGTAAAGAACGGTGCCACACCTAACGAAATCAAAAGTGAAAATAAATATTTATCAACGCGTAATTATGAAATTACTAGAACCTGTAATATGTTAGATATTTACGGAGAAATGACCTCTACTATTTTAACGAAAATGGGAGAGTTCCAAGAGAAAGACAGCAGATGGGCCTTTAACGAAATTCTGTATTTGGGTGCGAATATAAATAAATTTAATCCAATATGGGTATTATATATAAATTTACCGAAATGCATTGAAAGTAAATATAAGTATAAATTATGTTTTGTTTGGTCTATTTTAGGAGGGATTTACGGCATATTTTCGACAAATGTTGGTAGTTATCCTCAAAATTATCATGAAATTTTAAATTTAAAAAATATAAATTTCCCCGTATGTTTATCTGATTCGCAAATTTGAGCATCAAAATCCAAACATTTCGGTAAACGTGTTTGGTTTAAACAGAGCAAATAAAATCATCGGTCCTTACCGCACCAACCACATGTAGTAATCATGGAAACTTGTTATATGTCAAGTCGCGCAACAAAAATCACTTCTGTTGAATTCACGATTTAAGTAAATTATATCACAGTCAAATGACCCGTTCCCAGATAAGAGGTTTTACATGCGACTGATGTTTGTGTCGTTTTGCATCGGAAGTTAAATTTAACATTCATTCCGAAGACTGTGCAAAGTTTGATGCTGTTAAAATAAAATTACCTGAAGGGTAAAAATATTATAATAGCATAGCAAAACAATGTAAAGCTCCTTTTGTAATATATGCAGATTTTGAATGTATTACGCAAAAAATTTCCAACTGTCAACCAGATTCATATTCCTCACAGCGTAGCTTATCAAGTTATCTGTTCATTCGATCCAAGCATATCACATTTTGAAATGTATCGAGGGGACCATCCTGAAAAATGGTTTATACAAAAATTGGTGGGCGAAGCTGAAGTGTAGAAATAATGAAACTTGTTCCATGCATTCCTCTATCCAACGAGCAAATGACGCAACACTTGACTCGAGTTTGATGAAGTAGATAATCGCAAAGTTGCGGATCACGACCAAATGAGTAATACGATACCATTTTTTTTTCACAATTTAAGCGGATACGGCGCACATTTGATTATTAAATCTTTAGACTTCGATGATGGATATATATCAGTATTACCAATTACTCGCGAGAATTATATTTCATTTACGATTATTCTGACATACATTTAAAGGTTGATGTACTTCTCCTCGCCGATATATTCGAACGCTTGATTTGATGACCCAGTGAGCAGTTTTTATACCATCACTTATTACAAGTTCCTTAGGTATAAACTCACCGCTGATATTAAAACCATGTACATCCACAACGATAAAAAAAGGTGGCCGTCGTTGAGGTGGGAATCGTAGATTATAAATTTTATCGCGATGCTCGACCGTTACAATAGGAGATAGAATTTTGTCTATATTTTTAATGTGACGCTGAACGTGCATTGTTTCTTGCGATAATTATCCAATAGCCACCTCGACAATCATCTGCGGCCGCAATTGTTAAAACTTGGTCAATTCCTGAGAACTTCACTTGCCGAGTTTTAATTTTTTTACAGCGATAATGTTCGATATTTTTACACGACTTCAAACCGCTTGCACAGGGCCAAAAGCCTACCGCACACAGCAGAATCGCAAAGATTGAGTTTTTGTATTCGCTCTGGATTTGATCTTTGTGCTGATTGATATATCGCAAAATTTGCACGTCACTTTTTGGCTCGTCGTACCGTACGAGGCCGCCGTCGTCATCATCGTGTTCTCTTCAATGTTTTCACCCATTATGAGCATAGATATCGCATTCCCGACACATGTATATTGTTGTTTCAGTGTTTGTAGCGAGGTAATTTCTGTTCAGCCTCCTTTTTATATATTTTCGTGTAAAATATGCCAAATATTTTGCAAGTAAATACCGTTCAATTTTTCCACATAATATTTAGGCAAATATTTCATATCTTCTGCATTAAGTGTTTGTTCGTAATATGCATAAATTACCTGATCGATTCCATCTAATTGTTCATTTGTTAACATTATTTCAACGATAAGTGGTTCAAAATGTCAATGACTTTTTTCATTTGCGAATAAGTTTCTATTTGTCTCTTCACACGTGCAAGTTCTAAGATTTGTGCTCCTAGTCTGGCTCGAAGCATTATGATGTTTTTACAATAACGAAATTTTTGTCGAACCGACATCTCTTTTTACCATTTCACCATTCATTAACTATCGTCGTTTCTAGCATACACTCTGCGTTCTCGGAAAACCACGCACTGTTGTCGCTAGAGATCAATGAATTACGAATGTACGCCGGCACCGTTTGGTTCTCGATCTTTTTCTCAGCGACCGATGTTATTATAACGTTGTAGTATTATATAAAGGTATGCAGGCGAGCAACACTGTATTCTAACAGAGGACGTAATTCCTGTATTTGTTTAAATATGTTTCTATTTAAACATCACCTCCACACCCTTCAATTCTGTACATGTATTGTGTTCTTGCGTTAAATATGCATGAGACTTTTAGTTGAAAAATATCTGCTACCGTCACCGATGAGATGATTTCTTCGGTGCGACCAATTTCAGTTGAAACGCACGTCTTGGTCTGTAAATGATCGTTAATCAACTTCTCGTACTCCCAACAACTCCATTCGTACGACGTAAACACTATGCACTTTTGTCTACTTCTTGACAATTTTATTAGCGGTAGATTCCTGCGCTTATGTCACATGTTGAAATATTTTAATATCATAAATAACCTTATGCAGGAGTTTTGAACTCTCTGGATTCGGCTGATATCAAACCGCGACCTTTGCGTTCGACAATTGGTTGCCGACTGTTTCCACTTACCGTCGTTGCTTTTCTTATCTTAGTTATTTATTGTGCCCACGGCACTCGTTATAAATTTTTATATAAATACGAGTATTTGAAATTATATATCATTATGTCCTCAGCAAGCAACTGCTCGAGTCTTGTTCGTGAACTTCAACAAAATTTGTGTGTCAACGATGTTGGAACCAATGGAAATTTGGGAGAGTCAGGAGTTCGTGGAGACCTGGCAAGATGGCCAAGATCCGTTGGGAAGTCCAGCGCCTTAAGAAGCTCAAGCAACAGCAACTCCGTCCGAAGACGAACAGACAAATCTGGACGGCATTCATGTGTTATGGTTGAAGACTGGCTCCGCACAGTTAATGATGCCAGCACTAATGCAGTTGTGCAGCGTAGCATTAACAAAACGTCAGAAACGAGAGCTGAAAATGCTGAAATTACTATGGTCAACAATTTCAACGATCTGGGAGTTCAAGAAGGATAGGGAATCGATGACTTCGTGGAAGAAATTCTCAAAGTTACTCCGAGAAGAAATATGCTCCACGACATCGTGCGACATATCGGAGTTAACGTTGACGCAGCTTTTTTAAGTCTATTAAACAACTGGACAAACGTTGGGTTCGCCGGAAACATCTTCATCGTCGCTGTCCATGGGTCGCATATTCACATTGTGCATGACTGCCACTACGCGTCCTCCCGTTGCCAATACAGCCGGCTTGACCGATTCAAAAACAGACGGTCTTCTCGGCAGATTTTTCCGTCAGGAAACTTCTCCGAAAGCCACTGGCAACATCACGCAAAATATTTATGCGAGGACGGGGGGACGCTTATCTTCGTGGAAATCGCCTTTATCAAATAAAGACGTACAAAACAACGGACATCGAGGAGATTGGTGGAAGCCCTACATATGTGGGACTTTCTTAGCCGGTGCGAAATCCCGTCTTCATCAACAAATGACGATGGCGATCAACTGGAACGAGTACCAAGACTAACGAAGTCAGAGAACCAGGACTACTCAGCTACTTAAAACCAAACCCTCACGCGCCAGTGGAGTCGGTATTGGACTCCAAGGTATGGCATGAATCTTAAGTACAGGGTTATTGTAAATCCGCGGAGATTAAACCCTATGTTTAACAGTTTCAATTTCTTTTTTGTTGAAAAATCTGCGGGAAATTTATAATTATACTAATAATTGCAATTTTAGATATTCATGTAGTCGCGGACCGCTTCTTGACATGTATTACAATACAACATTTTAGAACGGAGAATTTCGAAATTAAATTCACTGATGGTTGTTTCCCAACCATGAATTAAGTTGATTTAAGTTCTAGTGAGTAGTACTTTTTAAATAAATGCATACGATACATGATTTTCAAAAACCTAAATATGCAATTCGAAGAAAGTTCCCCACCGAACTAGAATTTAAAATGGAAAATGTTAAACTTAGTCTTTCTAGCTAAGGTATAATCTTTGAAGATATTCTCTTCACTAGATTACCAGTGGGATAACACTTTTTCGATTCTACTGAAGATGGCAACGAAGGCGGCGAAATGCGTATATATTATATTCATGAAAAATTAAATTTGGTATGAGTGAGAAATATACAACATACCCAGTTCAAAGGTTCTACACACCTAAGAAATATTATAACCATCTACATAACATACATAATACAAAGTTTAAACTTACATGGATATAACTGGCAAACTACGTAAAGAAAGTTCACCAGATTCTTGCTAATTCAACGATTCGCCCATTAAGAGGGTCGCCGTGTAAGTGACTTTGAATTGATGCTGAAACGCTCGAACTCCCATTAAACACACCGACAGATGTTTTTCCAATCGTACAGCAAGGGTCAAAATGTCTGGATTGCGAACGAAGATCGCGAGAGTTCAGACTCATCAGGATCGACGAAGTGCTACGGGAAACCGAACATCGGCGCGTTTGTACTTGCTAGTTATCATTGATGTTGCAGTGATTGCGCTGGACTAGTTGGGCGTCGAACCAATCGCGAAGTCAGAGTCAAGGCCGAGGCTAGTTGTCCGTGAATGCTGCAGTGATTGCACTGAACCAGTTGACCTTGAATGCACTGTGTACACCTCGCTACTTGACCCTGACTGGTTGTACACTTCCCCCATTAGTTGACTCTGAATAGTCGATAACCGCAATGCAATGTCTATACCGATGCAGCTGCCTCGCAAATGTGCAACCATTAGTTGACTCTGAATGGTCGATAAACACAATGTCCATGGCAATACACCTGCTTGAGCGCACGTCTACTACGTCACATGTTAATAGTTTTCACGCAGTTACAAGCGCGCAGCGAATATATATTCGCCACTTGTCTTGAAACTGGACGAGGACGAATGTAAGTAGAACATTTTTCTTATTATGTAAATGATTATAAAAGTAGTTTTTCGATTTGTAGATCTTTTCTCTTTTTTTATTCAACCTCCATTCTTCAAAGCGTGCGGCCAACATATAAACAGTAAGTTTACCTTTCCATATCTTTACCGTAATTGTGGAAGTATTAATGTTTAACAAAGATGTCACAGAAATCACTCTCCAATGCCGTATCAACGACGCCACCGTCTGAAAGTGAGGCGACGAATTTGATGCAATAGATCTGGCCGCATTGGAGATAATAGTGTTTGTTAGTATATGCCCGTGCATTCAGTCCCACACCCTGCGGAGGTTGGGGACTTCATGGAGGACTTTGACAAAATCGTGTTTGATAACATTCCCGCCAAAGATTTTATGCAAACAAAAAATATAGAACATGGGCACGGACGTACAATCCAAGCATCGCGGTCAACACCGTTATCTAGCGAATCTTCACCGGTTGATGCATGCGTTGACCGTCGAAGCCCGATTATACGTTCGCTATCCCGCTCAAGCCGAAAACAACGGTATTCTCAACAACGTGATGCGATACGGGCGTCACCCGTATCGCCACCAGCCACCATTTCTCAAGAGGTATTGGATGGAGCACATTTAAGTTGCACAGCCAATTCCTCGTTGGAAACGTCTGTTTCACATACCTTGTTGGAAATGATGTCTGTTTCACAGGTGAGTGAGACCCGAACTGTCGTGGCGATGAAGGAAACAGTTAAAATATTATCTAACGTTTGCATCAAACCCGCGAAACATAACGCACCCACCATTTTACAGGCTTTACTAACGACACCGTTACATGAACAGCTTCGCAGACCCTATTCTATTCTTCCACCGCCCACGTCAGAGGTTACACCAGAGGTGTGACTTTATGTTGGAAAACCAACCACGTCCGACATTCTACAACACGTAACGTCTAGGGTGCCACCAAACATCGTTAAAGTTGATGTATGTGCTCCTTCGGCGTCCAAAATTTTCCAACCATGCAATTCTAGGGTTTCATCCATCCACATTAACGTGCAACGTTGGTATCCCCTCGACGTTACGGGGTCGCATAGCGACGGTTGTGCCGCTGGCGGACTTGCCGCTACCAAAACCACCATTCGGACCATGTTACAACAAAAATTACCTCATTTGGAAGATTTATTGGGTGAATACCTCACATTTAAAAAAATATGCGATTGGGTAGAGAATCCTGCTGTATGTAGTAGTTTAACAGCTTCGATCGCTGAGGTGGAGGCATTTCCTGCTAAATTGTCTTAGCTTCTTAGATTTTTTGTTTTTCCTTTTGTTGCCACGTTGTCGTTTCATGTTCTTTGTTTTTGGTTTCAGTGGAAAATCTGAGAACTCTGTCGCCAAGAGTTGTTAATTCCACCATCGCTAATAAGCGTTACGTGGTAAAGGTAGTGGGCGTGCTACCGATCGCACTCCTACTAGAGTAAGGGATGTGTATTAAATTTAGTACGAGTAATCCCGATCGCGCTGTAACTAAATTTAATAAACCGGTGGACTGACGACTGCTCGAGGCAGAGTAAGTGCGGGTTTACAATTATTTGGGATAATTCACAATCCATGAGGGTGGGAGATGTTCTACCTCCTGTGTACCGTTTCGGAAAGCAAATGTAATATATAAATATCAAACCATTTCAAAAATTTTCAACAGCATCCCACATAATTGGACGTTCCAAGCACGTATCCCTGGTATCAATGGTAGATGCTTCTCGTAAGTTTTTTGCACTATGAGAGTAAATTGGGTAAAATACGCCGTAGATGTAATCGACACCTACATATGGCACTGTGAAAGAATTGGGATGTATTTAAGTACGAGCATGCATGCGTAATGGCACACCGAAATTACCGATATGCGGAACAGCTGCTATCGTTTGTGCTAAACGAGCGTTTTTAATGTTCCATGTGCGTGCGTCGAACATTATTTACTGTTCGTGTTGTTGATGATAGCGAATTGTCTGATGCAACAACTTCAGACATGGATGCGGAATGAATGGTTTAGTGTAACATTTAGGATTTACAGTATTTAGCACTGAATGCTTGAATTGATAAACTTACACTCAAATCTTGAATTTCTTCTAACACACCTTCATATATATTATTGTATCCTAGTAATTAAGTTGAAGCTGTAGTCATATATTATACTTTTTAATCTTTAAGTTTAAGGTGCAGACATATTTATAGTCATATAGATTAATTTTAATGGTAAACAATAGGAATGTAGGAACGAAGAACTATTTACATTGGAAGGTCAAGAACAAGGTGTTAGAGAAGAAGGAATCACTAGTAGTAGTGAATGTAGACTAATCCATCTTAATGAAAGTGAGGTCACCAGCAGTGAAGGCCTAGAGGAACATACATTTTGGAAAAGATTTAAAACCAATATGCTTACGCTATTGAGACAAAATTACGTACGAATTTTCTTAATTTTATTATCTATAATCATGTTATTAATTGTTATCATCATAGTGTTAGCCTTGCCAAGACAGAGTAGATTTGTGGAACGTGAAGATCAGATTCAGTATTCTAATAGCTCATGTAACAATATCAAAGAGCAATTTATAAATGCTTTTAACACGGAGATTAATGTCCAAGAAACTACAACACACCAGGTAAAACCTGTATTAACAAGCGATATCCTAGAAATGACAACTTCTAGTGAACCAGGTGTTATAAATACGCACTACAATAAAATAGTATGTGCTAGAATAAACTGTAAAACAGCGGATAAACAATGTAAACCAAAATCTTTAGCGTATAAAGATATAAAACGCTATTCATGCTGTAAATGTTTGGGTAATTACCGACTAATACGTTGTGAAAAATCTGGCAATGGAAATGGAATGGAAGTGACACATGGCAGGCAAAATGGATGATGTCGTCGCCGCTCAAATAACATTTCGTACCATTTTTTTGAACGCTTTGCGAAGACTTAGGCATTCTTGAGCAGTGTACCAACTACTACAACGACTAGGGAAGAAATGGGTAAAGGATTTAGGCATTGTGCTGGTGAAAATGAATCAAGGTCATTCACTTTACCTGTGTGGAATTATCATTCCAAACTATCATTAGCAAAACAGAACACGGCTTAGCAGATAGGAAAAATTACAATCCAGAATTCGGTCTATTACGGTGCCGTTGCGATATCCATCTGGCCTCTAGTTCTACATTTTGGCGCCCTACGTTAGAAGGCCTCATGACAGTATCTTCACAAATGCTCCGCACAAAGCATGAGAAATACCGAAAGAAGTGGAAGAAGAAGAGGAGGCAGTTAAAGCTCAGATGGGGTCAATAATTGTATTGATGGCATCATTGTAGCTTCCCGTGCTATCAAGAAAATGGATACTTTTGCCAATATACATACATTCTTCGCTGAGATACTCGTCATTTCCACATGTCGATAGACAAATCACATGCTTATTCCAATGGCGATGCTTTCCGAAGCATACATAAGCTTCCAAGGTGAAAGTCAAGACACAATGTTTAGAAATAGAAAATTCAACGTTTCAAGCCATGGAGGGTTCGCAGTGTATCGCAAAGTTAGCAGCTGGAAGTGGCACATGGCAGGCAAAATGGATGATGTCGCCGCTCAAATAACATTCCATGCCATTTTTGGAACGTTTTGCGAAGACTTTGGCATTCTTGAGCAGTGTACCAACATCCGTAACTGGTTGACTAGGGAAGAAATGGGAAAAGAATTTAGGCATTGTGCTGAAAATGAATCAAAGTCATTCACTTTACCTGTGAAATTATTATTCCAAACTATCATTAGCAAACCAGAACACGGCGTTAGCAGACAACTGGGAAAACAATTCCGCAACTGGAGACAGCTCTCGCCGACATTCTCACAGTCCTACAAGAAAAGGCACGAAATGGATCTCTCAATGTCACCTGGAGAACAACTGAATAGTACGACATGAATACCGTGTGGACAAATGATCACAAAACCAAACTGTTACATTCGTTTATGAATTCAGATAGGAAACATTACGGGCAAGGGAATCGAGTGCATATGTCAAGTGAGATATGTATTCGCTATATATCCGAGACATATATTCGGTACATATAGTCGATAGATATAGTCGAAATATGGTTGTTATAGTTATGTCGTGTTGACTATGCAAGACGATATAAGAAGTGAATAAACATCACATTTTCTAAAACGACTTCAACTACACCCTAGCGAGGACCAAGGCACTGAATATTTCATGGCGATCCTTGTCAGGCCTTCGTGACAAATATCACACATAATATGATGACTCGTTATCAAAATTTTAAATGTATTTCAGATTCATATACATCAACGGGGGGGAGCATACACATCATCAACAACAGAATTGCTTTAGTGTCATTACAGTGTTTAATATGGTTATCTGAAGTGTTTATATTGCCCACGGCACTATGAATACCGTAGCTAACAATATTTGTTTTGCACGTGGCCCTTTCACATAAAATTCATATAAATACTACTCCTCGCTGTTTCATTGTCATTATGTCATCGAGGAGCAGTTTTTCGTGACCTACAGTTAAGTGTGTTAGAAGATGAATTCGATAGAGCCAGTGGAAGTAGAATGGTCGCAGGAGTTTGTAGAAACTTGGCAGGATGGTCAAGATCCACTAGGGAGTCCAGCGCCGCAGGAAGAAGTACTAAGCGAACCAGCAAAAAAGAAGCGTCGCATAATGGATGTGCTATCCGAAAGCGAGTCGTCCGAGGACGAAGTTACTCTAGACTCAATACAACAACTATGGTTACGGACTGGGTCCCTACAATTAATAATGACAGCACTGATGCAGTTATGCAACACCGCTCAAATTAAGGGAATGCGTCCAGAAATGAAAATGTTGAAGTTGCTATGGACGGTGATATCGACCACTTGGAGCACGCGGGAGAAGAGAGAACAAGTAACATCGTGGACGAAATTCTCAAGCCTCTTTGCGCGCAAATCATCGTCGCACAAGAAGGAGCGCACTTGGATGTCATACACTATTGTGAACTTTCTTGGTCCCGGTGCCAGGGCGCACGGCTCGACAAGTTCAAAAATAGGCGCAGACGATCTGTACGTAAAATTTTTTCGGCAAGGAACTTCACCGAAGAACACTGGCGGCATGTCGCAAAATATTTATGCGAGGACGGCCCGACGATTATCTTCTTGGAAATCGCCGGGCGAGTTCGGCGACTACCTTTACCAAATCAAGGCCTACAGGACGGCGGACATCGCCGAGATGCATCCACTCGACTGGTGGAAGAAGGCCTTCGTACGAGGGACTTTCTTGGCGAATACGATCTCTAACCTACAGCAACAAATGACCATAGCAATCAACTTAGCGGCAGAAAAATTGGATCAGGTTCCGGGCATGGCGAAGTCCGAGAACCTGGACTTCTCCAGTTCCTAAAGGCGAACCCTCACTCGCTGGTGGAATCCATTTTAGACTCAAGTAGGGCACGAATCTAAATATCGTTTCATTGTTGACCCCGACGTTTGAACCCTATGTTCAATGCCTTTAATTTTACAGACACGGTTTCAATTACTTGTCTATTTATTGGAAGTTGATCTGATTACTTCGGAAGTATGGCACCTTGACCCAATATGGGAAAGTTTTGATAAACTACCTTGAAAGATATCCAGCTGATTTGGACGAGGACTTTTTCGATTTCATTAAATTATGGGAACCTTACACCATTGGAGTAATTTGTAGTGGTCCTGTTAGAGGCTTAGGTAATAGAGATCTATACGATAGAACTATGCCATAGCTACAAAAATTTAATAGATCTGCAAAATTGAAGTACCAGATTCTAGATATGTGGCTGAAAGGTAGATGATTCTGACTTGCTCACTAGCTTGAAGTTAGAGGAGATGTGATCGTTAGGCAAGATCTTTGGACATCCTGTCCTTGATAGTCTAGAAGACTATTAATCATGGAGAAATATAGATGTAAATACCAACCCCCACATCAAGAACGAATGAAGAATATTAAAAGGACCTTTGTAGAAATGTTCTGTAGAGGATATTTCACCAAACGTAGAAAGTGGCCGGCCCTCAAATTTCATAGTACCCTCTCACTAAAAATGTGTTATCCCGTACGAGCAGGGGAGATGGCTAGCATCATCTGAGAAACTTGGTCTCCAGCCTATTGATTGATGCTGTATTACACTTGCTAAGAACTTCGATTTTGACTACTTCATAGACCCATCAGATGTATTGTCAGACAATACTGCCCCATTACGACACTGGACACAATAATATGATTGTGCCTTTCGAACACTCCATATAACAAACGTCAGCGAAGAAAACCGATAGAAAATACTAGTTATTCTGCGTTATCTTAAAGGAACTCCGGGAGAGGTGAAGGATGTTGTAGAGAAAATCAATAGAGGTGAATATGATACCGAAAATACGATAGGTATCTTATGTCGGAAAAAGGTGAGCTTAAGAGCTTAAGATAAACCTAAATATGAGAAAACTGAAGAATTCATGCAACAATACCTATTATTTTAGCAATAAATCAGTCAGTCCCTTTGACGTGTACAAATCGTTAGTGGATACAGTTTGCGTTTCATTTTGTTCGCACTATTAAGCGTTTACCGTATGTAATAGCTATTTAGAATCGAATGCCCTCATTTGCGGGCGAATAAAGTCGATTATTGACTGAAATAGAATAAAGGAATTTTACAATAAATACTGAAAACTATAATGCATTCATTTTACCTGCTTCCATTACTATTTCAGTGAACATGTTATATACACTTATATAAACGTAGAAAGGATATATACCTACAATAAGCAAGTCACACTACAAGGATCTTAATTTTATTAACATTAATTAAACCACTAGCAACTTTACTACACTACACTTACAACTAGCCTGAATTCCCATGGACCTTCAAAATATAAACATGTAATGGACAGATTGAAGAAATTTCTTTCGGAGAATGGGAAAAACGTGAAATTGAGAATTTAATCACTTTACCTAAACCGTGCAGTGTATTTCAAAAGTGGGGATTTATTATTAATGGTTAGCAAGACAAAGATTATTACTTCAGGAGGTGGTAGAGTTAATCGTTGGTTATCCCAAAGCGCCCGTTCAGGTAAGGTTGCTAGATCAAAGAGAGACGGTCAAATCTTTAAGACGTGGTCATGTGACGGTAGTGTCGAACTTTAGTTAACTACTGAAATATCTGTATTTAAAATCACTAACAATAAATGTTGTTACTTATTATCTAAGAATGTTTTAAAAGATTTATGTGTATAAGTATATATTAACAAATAACTTACATTTATTTTACTGTATTACTGCCAATTACTTTTACCGACAATTATTTTCAATAATATTCCATATTATTGAACGTAGACTGGAACTTCGATTTTGACTATTTGCTAGACACAGCATATGTATTGTCAGATAAAGATAAAGTTGAGCTGTCCCGTTACAATACTGGACACAAGGATATGATGATAGGGCCCTTCGGACACTCCATAATCAACGAAAGTCAAGAAAACCGATACAAAATACTAGGGTTATTCTGCATTATCTTAAATGAACTCCAGGAGAGGAAGGATGAAGTAGAGGTGGCATACAAATTGTATGTTCAGACAGCATGTGAATCAAACACTGCGATGCACTTCTTCACGTATATTAAATCCTAAACATTGACCGACACAGAAACAGGTCTTACAAAGAAAATTGGTAGTGTCTTGAAAGTCTAGAAAATCGCTGGATCAGAGATGATGAACATTGACTTTTCCAAATGGAACATGACACACAGGCTTGCCAATAACTATCCTAGAAAAACGCTGGATCAGAGATGATGAACATTGACTTTTCCAAATGGAACATGACACATAGGCTTGACAATAACTATCCTAGAAAAACGCTGGATCAGAGATTGACTTTTCCAAATGGAACATGACACATGGGCTTGACAATAACTATCCTAGAAAAACGCTGGATCAGAGATGATGAACATTGACTTTTCTAAATGGAAAATTTCACTTAATAATCTATTCGGTTTTACATTTTTATATTTATCTACACACTGATATTGAATCATTATTCATCATGGGCAATAATCGAGTTAATACACCACGATACTAATTACAGTTATAAGCGCACGCCGAACGTCTTCACCACTTGCAACAGTCTTGACGCACCGGAAAGACACTAAATTGTACGTTCAAGTAATCTCAAGTGGTAAGTTAACTCCAATTTAAATTACGTCATAATTTGATAGCGTGTACTGTTTTTACTGTGTAGTCGTGGTCACTAGTTATAATCATTAAGTAGTCAGTTATTCGCATATCGAATACATGAACTTATTCCAGAGTACGAACGAGTGTAACATTGAGCGACGCCCTCGTCACAAATATTTATATAGTAGAACATTTTTGTTATTATGCAGATGTTTGCAAAAGTAGTTTGTAGATCCTTTGAACAAGAGGGGAATATTTTTCGATAGCAAGGGTGGAATTTAAGGAGAAAGTTGTTTTCTTTATTATTCAGCATCGTAATGTTATTTCGAATGATAATTCTATGTAAATAATTGAACAAATAAGGATGTTTGTCGCATAATTAATTAATTTAATTGTAATTGCAACTCGATATAATTGGTTTTACCAAATTTATATAATTTAATCGCATCCCGAGGATGCGGACGTGATATCCTAAGGATAGTGTGGGCTACGACTCGACTTCGTTGTCGCTAAACACGCGCGATTCGACAATTTGGTGACCTAAGTAATAGCGAAAGAATTGTCTAGGAAATCAGATCATGGTTTGATGGTGAGAAATTAGTACATGATGTAATAACAATTCATATCACGTAAACTTATTAATCATATCTGATAAGTTTGAGAACAGCTGGATTAAAAATCATCCCTAAATGGGCATACAAGATTCATTGGCGAAGGATGTTTGATCTACTTTTCATCAGAAACCAAGTTAATGCGCCATCAAAGCGAAGACTACTCAAAAGTGAGGGCAAGTATGCCGACCACTGATATGAAACCCAATAAATGTGGTAATATTGAGATGGCAAACATCGTACAATTGGAAAATTTTGAAAGACAATTGAATCTTACATTTGTGATTTATGCAGATTTTGAGGCGTTATCCAAATATAAAACTTATCGTGGACTAGACGCTGCCAATGAGTTTATGCGTAATTTAGAGAATATCGTAGAAATTTACAAAAATCACAGTCAGTAATAATGTATCGTCCATATGGGAAAGTTTGATAGATCAGACGACTTGTCAAAATTTGATTGCGTAGATGCGTAGTATGCAACAAACCATAATGGATTTTGAACGAGATATTAATGGAAAATTATTTTATAATAAATGGATTATTTAATTAATTCCAATAAGGATTTTTTTTATTTTAGTTGAAGATTCATTTAAATTAAATTGTTTTCGCTAGTAGAGTTATCTTTTTATTTCTTATTGCACAATGATATCGCGAAATTGTCGTAACTGCTAGAAAAATTTTATGTTCAAGTTACGAATAGTACGGTATGTTCTTTACTGGTATGTGCCATGTATTCATACGACAATAGTTGAATATCACCACACCAGGTAAAATTGTGTGCGTTCCTACGCAGTCAGTGTTGGCTATGCGTCTGCCGAATGTCTAGAAACATTTCTGGCCGACTGTACGTGATCGCCCACAGGTAGTTATGATAAAAAATAAACAAGTTCTAACTGCATAGTTAGGTATTGAGCAGGAAACATCGACGGCTTGTTTAATTTGTACAATGGGATTTAATGGGTACCTCTAGGGACATAAGCCCGAAGAGCGCCCAATTCACTTTGCGCGTTTCTCAATTGTCAAATTTCCCACAACTGCTTATAATCAAAGTCAAACCGAATATGGAAAAAACGAAATATCCAAACCTTCTTAATATTTCATCTAAAACACTTTTGCAGTTTCGTACTAGTTTTGTGGCTGAATTAAAAGATAATTCAAAAACTCTTGCACGTCAGGATTTACCAGCAATAAACAAAATTTATTGACTTCACAATCTGAAGATGAACGTAGCCTTCGATGACGCATTGTAATTACGTACTTTCTTTAAAAGTAGATCGTAGGTTTCTATTACTCGTGCCACTTGCTTAATTCATCATAGACTACAATATTGAGACAATTGCAAGAGAATTTACTACTTATGGGAAGTATTTAGTAATTAAATCATCAAAGGAACTGCTTTATGGATTCAGATTGCATCTATCATCATCATCACCTAACAGAATTTCTTGTCAGTAGTTGCATTTGCAGAATGACGAATTAAATAAATTTGTCAAAATGCGTCCCATATTTGACGCATTTAAATGGTTCCGTATATTTCTTATCTGGTCGAATACTAATCTTCTGCTTCACTTCGTAGACGGGTTCCAGATGTCCGGATGACGCGTGATATCCACATAACATCTGAAAATGAAAACTTAATATTAATATTGCTACCCAAAAAAAAACTAGTAAATAATGCATAGGAAAATATAAAAGTAAAGCGTAGACTAGAAGTAAATGTAGAATGTCGAATGTCTTTTGCACGAAGTTGAACAATAGGAAGTTACGCACCAATAATTGCGAACATAAAAGCATTAATATATACCAAAATAAAACATATTTACCGTTTAGGTTTACATAAAATTTGAGAACATTTCTATATGTCGCGAGTGAACTGCACATATTAAAATTAAACTCGGTAAAAATACATTAAATTCAATAATTAATTAACTCATTTGTAAAATGTTATCAGTTGGTCATTATTTCATAAACAGCATATATATGACTTTTGACACGTACAATTGTTGATAAAATCTAATTAATGAATTTTGATAGTGATAACAGCCACCTAAAATATTGTTATAAGAGTACAAATTTCAATATGTGACTCAACTATACTATGGTTGGAGAAAAAACTATTGTGGTGTGTACATACACCTAATAAGACTACTCGTCACTGTCAAATATGCTAATGACACGTTTGCACTTATTTTTTAAAAGCAAAATAAACATAAAAACCAGTTCCATAAAACGCGAAACGTAATTGTTTAAAAACCAAAATTGATTTACAACATCTAAGAAAAATTTATTTACAGCTAAATTTAATGCTAAAATTCCAAATAACTTCACAAGACATATTTTAAATATTATTTTCAATATACGTGCTACTGTCATTCTATATTATAAAATAACTTGCTTCCTAGATGAAAATTAACTACGCAAGAAAAATTGTAGGTTACAAACAAATAAAAACAAAAAAATATAATTTATAATTAAATGTGTACAGTTAAAAAATGGTAGACCTTACAATAGATGAACCAGCGCTCATTTATTTTCACTTGCAAAGCGCTTACTTATTTTCGATTACAACACAATGAATTAATTTTTTATTGAATTTATTTTAATATTTTGTCGCATTTATTCGACTAAATATTTGTATACAAAATGAGCGTTTTATAAATGGCAATTAAAAAATATTTGTTTAAATGCTATTCATTAAACATTATCTGATATTAATGCGCATTACTGTATAATATTTTAAAGATAAAAATTATATGCGCACTTGTACTACTTCATATTATATGTAATAAAAGTTAACAAATTAAAAAAAATATATTAAATATATTAATATAATATATTAATTAAATTAATTTGCTATGGACCCAAATATATTTTAATTAAACGAAACCTTTTAAAATAGTAACTTTAATCTTTTGAAATAATTTAATTATAGTTTATAGGCAAGGAGCCATGTATTTTCAGATTTTGTCGAATATTTTGGTGAAATTGAAGTCCACTGCTTTGTTCACAAATATTCAGTCATCAGAATTATTATTTACTTTCATCCTATACCACGAAGTAACTTGCTTCCTAGACAATTCGACAAAATCTTAGGTTATCAAGAAAAACAGTTTCTTTAATCAGTGTATAATTAAATGCTTATAACAATTTAACAAAGATTCTGTGGATTGTATACAACAGGTCAGGCAGAATTTTTAAACTTCATTCAGCATCACAGAACAATTAATTAATTTTTAATTAAATTTACTTTAATTTTTCTTTCAATGTTTCCAGAATACTAAATATTTGTGAACAAAGATGAGTACAGCTTACAATGAATGATCCTATAAATGACGGTTAAAAATATATATTTTCTATGCATTAGATATTATCTAATATAGTGGTGCTATATAAAATATTTTACATAAAACTGATGCATTTAGTAATATTTTCCCATGCGATGTACAAAGAAAAGGTAAGCATAAATATATAAATTATGAACACCAACCTTGGTCACGATTTTATCATCGTGGTACAACATGTACGCCAGCATGCAATCGAACTGGGTGTGTCTCGTTGAACCTGCGTTACAAGATTTAACAAATTAAATATGAACATACTCGAATTATATTAAACTGAAAGATACGTTGCTAATGAATGCAGGTTTCGACTTAACCTATGCAAGGACATCGAATTAATCCAAGCCAAACACAACGAACAGTGAAATTGTTGCTTATGAGAATGCACACACACAACATAAGGTTTATATGGAGCCGTTAAACTGGTTTGACCACATGATCTTGTGTGCGCCAGCGCATAGAATTATGCAAGCTCACGCCAATTTCTAATTTTAATCATAACAAAATTGCCACGAAATTTTAGATAATTTTCGTATGTCGTTTATTAATGTTTAATGTTAATTTAATTGCCAAAACTTACATTTTAATTTTAACAAATAAAAAAAGAATGAATTAATTTAATATTGATTCTAATATTTTTTTAAGTCGACCTTTCAAAATATTAATATTATCCTTTAGAAATAGTTAAATTCATTAAATTTTATGCTTAAACACGATTGAGATAAATAGCATGAATTATTTTGCGCCAAATCTTACAAAGATTAACGGTATATTGATTTCATGCACCTTGGACCCCATAATGTATTTAAATTATACTTTGTAATTAAACTTTGCACTCATTTAATATTACTTGTCGCTGATTTGTTTGCAGAATTCTTTTAAAAATGAAAATGGCAAATAATTAATGCAATTTATTTCATTTTGACTTGGATTTCTAAAACTGCGTCGAACTTTCCAAATTTCAATTCACATACACATACTCAATATTTTCCCATGCGATGTACAGAGAATAAGCATAAATATGTAAGATATCAACACCCACCTTGGTCGCGATTTCATGGACGCCATCTTGCAATTGAACTGAGCGCGCCTCGCCAAACCTGCATTACAAGAATTAACAAATTAAATATTAACAAACGACTCGAATTATTTTAACTGAAATTCAAAATGCGTCGCTAATTAATGCAGAATGCGAACTTACCCGAAACATCACACAGGAGCATCGAACGAAATTAGACATTTTTAATGCGTATGAAAATGCACACTGCCACGTAGCATTTGCACCGAGGCGTTGAACTAGTTTGTCAGCAGCGCTGTACAACGTGGAATGCTAGGGACGATACACGATAACAGGATAACACTGTTATGCGCAAGCGAACGATGGCGGTGGGATTAATGTTGCCAACCGGTTCCCAAGCAAAATTCTTATTAGTAATTGTAAAAAATCTTGGATAATCGTTAGAGAATAAATTGAAATAGGTGATTTTAACAAATATTATCTGTATCATAACAAAAAAAAAATAATAATAAGCACGAGCTGCAGCAATAGGTTTGTAAATAGATAAGATAAATAATTAATTTAAACAGAAATAAATCACACGAATATATAGAATAGATTTATTTCATTATTTATTTCGTAGCTGTAAATATATATTAGCTCTAAACGATATGAAAAGAACAGTAATAACAATTCGACGTTGGCAATGATTGGTTGCTTGCTGCTGAAAACGAAATTATGGTTTAACAATTATATATTCAGGACCGGGCTGGGTAGCTCAGTGTCGTGTTTTATTTATCAGTATATATTTATAATGGCTCAAATTTTACAGCATTTGAAATTAAAAATTAACAATATACATAAGTGTAAGTAGAACAAGGAACTCACTCCGTTACAGAGCATTTTTATACATGCATTTTTTATATTTTCTTGACTTGTAACAAGGCTTAAAAAATAATTTTTTGAACTACCTGTATTATAATAGTGGTTTTTATTGAGAATCCCCCGTAAGTTATTCATAGGTTTAACGGCTATGACATCTGAAATTTTAAGTTTACATCGTTCCTAATTATACGCAAAAAAGTGAAATAATTCAAATTTAAATGATTACTTTGTGTCGGCAGTTTTGTGTCACAATATAGCTCCAAAGTAAATTCCTTATCAATGTTCCGTTTTAATATCATACGAAAGATGTTTTCAGTGTTTAGACATCCATAGAGTACATAAACGTAAATTTGGTTCGACAACATGTCGTAATTACACTATCTGTTGATTGCACCAGTGAAAACAATATCGCTACAACAAGGCTGTGAAAGGCCTACGTACCTACTTACTTACTCAACAATATTTAGTAATCAACGTGCCTATTGTTTGCAGGTTCAATATTCACAGAAATAGCTTGTGGATAAAACTGCATGGCAGAAATTCGAAATTAGTAAAGAAATAACCAGTTCTGAGAAAGAGAAGCAATTAATGGGTCACATAATTGTAATATCATACGTTTTTCCTGTAATTACCTATCATTTAATCTTTGGCTTTATGCTTTCTTAGAATGAAGTGGCAGAAAAGTTAAGAGCTTTAGAAATCATTTTGTCAACTGGGCTGAATCGTCCTAATAACGAACTGCAACATCTGGACCTACAACTAAACGAATTTGGTTAGCAGATCAATTGTGTTGCACTTAAGAGTGTAACACACTCATATATTTTTTATTTTTAGTCCACTTATAGTATTTTTTTCAAACGTAGAAACTTATTGCTCTCTTTTTCTGTCAAAAAACCAATCGCCTTCTTTAAATGCAAAGCAAAATATTACTAGTAATAATTGTTAAGAATTGCCCAAAATCCCTAAATCCAAAATTTCACGAAAATTAAAAATGTTAAAATTTTTGTTAAAAGGCCGTAAATACTTATTATTAGCTGCGCCGAAAAAAGTATGCTGTGAAAATTTTGTTTGAAATAAAACTTGAACTGTGACAGTTGTTTAAAGTAGTAGTTGTTTACACGCAGCCACCAAATAATATTTACGAAATTGGAATTACTTTTGAAGAAAATTTTAACATTTTTAATTTTCATGAAATTTTAGATTTAGGGTTTTTGGGCAATTCTGAACAATTATTACTAGTAAAATTTTTCGTTAAAAAAATCCCTAAAGTGATTTCTTGATTTTTGCCATTTATTTTCCCATCGCAGGTTGCTTTGCATTGAATTTAAATACAGCAATAAGTATTCTTCGTTTGGAAAAAAATTACTAAAATTGGACTAAAAATAAGAGATATGAGGGTGTTACACTCGTAAGTGGAACACACTCTATAGATAATCCGACCGGGAATAACTGTCGTCCGTTAATAATTAAGGTTTGATGTATAAGGGGAATTCGACTGGTTTTTGTAAGTAGGGCTACTCTTTTATCATTAAGCCAATCTTAACCAATAAAACAAAATGAATTTATTTAAAAATCTTAAAATACACTTACATGCTGTCGACGTTAATTCATAAAATGCAACATTCATCTAATTCAAAAATCTATGGTAACCCAAAAGTTCACAAACCAAATGTGCCACTTCGTCCGATTGTCGCGGGACAATCCCACAATTCAAATAGCAAAATTCATTTATAAAATTCTTAATAACGCATATAACAACACTAATGAATATTACACAGGTGACACAATCTGGTTTGCTGAATTTATGGAAAATAAAATCATACCATTAAATTATAAAGTAGTGTCTCTTGATGTGGTAAATTTGTTTGGTAAAATTACGAAGGATTGACAGTAAGGGTAATTAGTCAAAAATGGGATCCAATCAAAGATTATGCATACAATTTAACAAATAGTTACTTTATAAAATTAATTGAATCTGTATTAGATAACAACTTTTTTCATTCCAACAAGTTTGTTACAAACAAGTTTTCGGTTGTACAATGGGATCTAAATTAAGCCCAATAATATCTCAATATATCATGGATTATTTACTTGATCAATACAAATTGGTCAGGGTAACTATTTTGTTTTAGGTATTTTTTTATTTTATTTAAATTCTTATCAAAAAACTCCCCGTCTGAAAATGTGTGACATCTGTCCATCAAATTGCTGACTGCTGATTTTGTGGATAGAGATTAACTGTTTGAAAACATAATGCATATCATAATTTTTAGACCGCTCAAATAATTTTGCATAGCATCGTTTCACCGACGTGATTGCAGTAAGAAATAATGTCTTCCTTAGCGTAAAGTCGTGAGACAGGTTGACGTAGATATCATTACGAAAGCTGAATACGGAAAAACAATCGACCAATCGAATTTGAAATTGCAAAATTAAAATGAATTGTATTGTATTTGGTCGACTTTGTGATAAATTTTATAGGTCATCGGTTTATCAAACATTTGCTGATTGTAACATACATGTACATGTACATACACTATTAACGATTTTATTCTATTGACAATATTTACATACTGCGTAAAACTCACTGATGGTTACAACGATGAAAATGGATATTGTTAAGTTTTCACTTCCAGCACCAGAATAGGCTAATAACGTTGCGGACGAACGACGAAAACTGACATAAGTGACACATATGTGTTTCGAAAAACTGGCAACTGCATGCTAGTTTATTATATAAATGATAACAATTCTTGAGTGACAGTTAAATCGTGGAATGGCAATAATTGGGGTTCTTTTTTTACTTTCGTCTTGCAAAAACACCACTATGCATAAAACAAGGATAAAACTATGTGTACCGCACGTTTTGACACTGAAATAGTAATTTGTACAAGTAGTTTTGAAAGTGATACTTTTTTCACTCATTTCCTTGATTAACTGGGGCTTCGCCTGCAAATTCGTGAAAAAGTATGAGTTTCAAAAGTAGTTGTACAAATTACTATTTCAGTATCCGATACCCTTTAATTAATTTTAAGCGCATGACAATTCCATTAGTAATCCCTAAATAGCAAAGATTCACACAATTAATAAAGATTACCTTTCAGTAGAAATTTTGCAGTAGCACCCCGGTAGAAATGACAGTAAGAAATCGAAGTAAATTTGTTACCAAATCGACGGTGTCGCAAAAGCCAAAGCTAAGAAAAAACGATTGTCAAAATTTAACCAAAGGTTGTCTTACTATAGTGTACGTGCATATACATATACAAGGGTTTGGATAACAACGAATAACTAAAGTTTCACAGTGTTCTTTCTGGTTTTGTTAGTTCAGGTATTCGTCAGTAGGTGCCGGCACGGTACGCACAAGTCCCATAACTTGCACCTCATAACTTGGCAATCTTTCACCAGAACCGTTGTGTATGTATATATATATATATATATATACAGAAGGCCATATATATATATATATATATATATATATATATATATATATATATACAAGATATATAGTATATATACAGGTGTCCCAACGATCTGACCAAGTCCCTTACGGCGTTATGTTTGCGAATTCTAAAAAAGTAAGTATCTACATGTTTAGACGGTCGATAGGTTCATATTCTAAAAATATTTTGAGCCGAGTGCGGTTCGTCAGCGCGGGGCGACATAAATTTTACTTTGTTTAAATGGAACACCCTGTATATTTTAACATTTTTGAATTCTATGAAGAATTGTGAATACATCGATGTACAAGTTGTTTGTCAAAACTCAACAGAACTGGTGATTTTCAATTTTTTAGTGAAATTTTAGATATGCAGACTATGCTTCAAAAAATCATGTAACTGAGAGGGTAGTTGGTGGAAGCGTAACTTTTCATCCGTGGACTAAGGGATCATAAATGTGAGTATTAATGCACCCAAGGATCCCCTTTTGTATACAGGGTGTTGGCAGTGAATTTTCAATCTCGCGCAACTTTAAGAGGCAAAATATCATTTTTTTCAAATGACATCTACTATCAAATTTACCAACACTCGATTCAAAATCAAATTCTGCGTCGACTGATGCTACATATTCCTATACCTATCACTTCAGGTTTTCGAGTAATTTCAGTAAAATACTTTATTTGGTCTCAAAATCAATCGCATTACAATTTTCGTAATATTAAACATAGTAGTCTAGTGTCACTTCAGTAAATTGGATAACACAAAACTAGAAATTGCATCGAACAATTAAAGTCATTTTAAAAAGTCACATCAGATTAATTAATTTAAAGCAACAAGGGCTTCTTAGCTAAGGCGGCCCACTTCATCAGAGCGCACTTACCATCGAGTGAGCTGATTGTTGCTAAAAATAATGAAATGTACTCTATACAAGCAAAACCAACTTTAATTCTGACAAATGACAAGTAATAATTAAATGTAAAAAACGGTACAATAACATTTATATACAAAAAACAAAGTTTATTTTACAAAAGGTGTTCAAATATGTTTCCATTTTGTTGAACACAAATATCCAGACCATGTCTAAAACTAGTTCTGACACGTTGTAAGACTTCAGAAGTAATATTATTAAAACATTCTTGAATCCTAACTTTCATATTTTCTCTTGTGGTAGGAGCCTCAAGGTAGACTTGAGATTTTATAAAACCCCAGAGAAAATAGTCGCACGGGGTCAGATCAGGTGATCGGGCAGGCCACAACACTGGACCACCTCTCCCAATCCATCTGATTCGCATCCAACGATCTAAATATCGTCTTACCCTTCTATGGAAATGAGGTGAAGCTCCGTCCTGTTGGAACCACATATCCCGTAACGTTTGCAAATCCACATCTTCCAATAAAGTATGCAGTACATTTCGCAAAAACCGGTAATAATCGGTACCAGTAAGATGGTTTTCAATAAATAGGGACCGATTACATAGTTACCCAATAATCTGCCCCAAACATTAAGAGACCACTGGTGTTGGTGATCAACTTGTCTCACCCAATGAGGGTTTTCGGTGGCATAATAATGGACATTATGCCTGTTTACCACACCATTGCTGCGAAACGTTGCCTCATCCGTAAAAAGAATATTATAGATAAATGCCGGATCTTCCTCGATACGTTCCATCATTAAATTGACAAAATTAATTCGATTATCGAAGTCGTTCCCGTTTAATGCTTGATGCAATTCTAGATGGTATGGGTGGAATTTGTGGTTTTGAATTATCCGATGTACTGAAGATCTGCTTAGATTCAAACTTGAACTGATTGTCCGCACACCCACCATGTGGGTTCTCTTGGAGTTCCAATAAAACGTTTAAGTCATTGTTCTCGTTAATAATAGCACGATTAATCACCCTCCTACTCTCGTATGCCACGTTCCCGGTGCGTTCGAAGCGATCAACTAGCTTCTGCAGACATTTAACATTTGCTTGTCTTAAATCAGGGTACTTCTGCCTATAGAGCCTCATTGCTAAAAGGCAATTCTTGTCTGCTTCACCCACTGTGTAAATCATATTTACCATTTCTTCCTTTGAAAAATTCATCATTCAAAAACAAGCTTGGGACAGTAACTTAACTAATAATTAACTAAGGCGTCTATTATATTTATTGATAAAGACTGACATTGTCATAAGAACGTTAAAGTGACACTAGGCTACTATGTTTAATATTACGAAAATTGTAATGCGATTGATTTTGTGACCAAATAAAGTATTTTACTGAAATTACTCGAAAACCTGAAGCGATAAGTATAGGAACATGTAGCATCAGTTGACGCAGAATTTGATTTTGAGTGTTGGTAAATTTGATAGCAGGTGTCATTTGAAAAAAATGATATTTTGCCTCTTAAAGTTGCGCGAGATTGAAAATACACTGACAACACCCTGTATACAAAAGGGGATCCTTGGGTGCATTAATACTCACATTGATGATCCCTTAGTCCACGGATAAAAAATTACCCTCCCACCAACTATCCTCTCAGTTAGATGATTTTTTGAAGCATAGTCTGCATATCTAAAATTTCACTAAAATAATTGAAAATCACCAGTTCTGTTGAGTTTCGACAAACAAGTAGCACATGGATGTATTCACAATTCTTCATAGAATTCAAAAATGTTAAAATATACAGGGTGTTCCATTTAAACAAAGTAAAATGTATGTCGCCCCCCGCTGACGAACCGCCCATGTCGGCTCAAAATATTTTTAGAATATGAACCTAGCGACCGTCTAAACATGTAGATACTTACTTTTTTCGAATTCGGAAACATAACGCCGTAAGGGAACTTTCTCAGATCGTTGGGACACCCTGTATATATATATATATATATATATATATACAAGACCAGAACATGCACAATGTCCTATACGAGTTAATGGTGTATTTCTCTACTCGATGGAGGTGGACAGTTTCATTGTAATCTCCAATAAAATTGTTACATTTCCGTTTTAACTTCATCAATCGAATTATTTGTGTAGTTTCTGAATAGTATTTATCTTGAAGGTAGTATTAAAGGGATTAAACTAACTCCAAATATCTAGTAATTATTTCCATTTTGCTTCTCGTTTGAATACGTTTAAAATTCAAATATATAATTACAACGTGACGGTGATACAACATGAGTTACGTTGATCTTTCCACTAGTGTCAGATTGCATTTATATGGGACGGACTCGATGATAAATTCGTTTAAAATATGGTTTCCTGTTCGAGTTTCTGAATTTTGTCAAACATCCTCAATGTTCTGGGCTAGTGCTAGTAATTACGCCGAACAGTACCAACAAAACACAACTACTTACGAAAAACATTTTTATATTATAGCGTTACACATTTTTATATTTTGTTAGATAGGCGTTTTCTCGATTTCTTATATTATGTGATTTTTATCCTTAGGGCTCCATCTCTTATTGCTTTCATGAAATAATATGTTAATTTATGCATGTGCTTCAGCAGCCGACAGCATGGTGATTTTTTGTAAATTCTCTTCAGGTAGATTATATTATCTGAATTTGTTTTCGGGATTGAAAATTTTATGTCCATGATCAGGGACAAATCAAGTCAAGAGAGTAATATCTTTACGAATATTCAATTCAACGTTTTCATTGCATTTCTTCTATTTGAAATATCTAGAGATAGAGAGTTATATGAAGAAATCGAAGCACAAGAAAATGAAACACTTGCTGAAATGGCTGAAGCAAATGAAAATAGTAACAACGTAGAATTAGTTATTACTTTTCGCATGATGAAAATGGTCAAGAAACAGAAGAACATGATTTAGAAGAAGAGATTGATCGAAATTCCATTCCCAGTACAAGGAACATAAAACTACAGAAAAGTCGCAAATAAAATGGACCAGAAAGAACGTTTTGAAATTCAATTCGGAAGGGCCATCCAATAAATCAAAATGATATTGCGGTGTCCATTGTATATTTTCGTCGTTACGTTACCCCAAACCTGATAGACCAAATGGCAAAAAAAAAATATATTGGATTTATTGCACTTCAACCTTGCAATCACAAACAGTTTGGTCAAATGTGGACAGACTTCAATTGAAAGAAAGCGTGGGTGTCCTAGGTCTAGTCGCGAAAGTTCACCAGTGTAGCCAAGCGTAAAAATGTTGAAGTAATACCCTCTGCAAGTATTAGAATGGATACAGTCGATCATCTCCCTATAATATATTACTATAAACAATTTATTCTATTTAACATAAAATCATATACAACCATTTTGTTACCACACACATAACTTCAAAATTGTCCTGCTTACTGGTTTATGATTGAGTAAAGTTTTCGTCACCATATCTATCGGTTGAAGATAAATGTTATCCAAGACGGGTTTCACCGTAGTCGTGATAACAAAATTACAAATCACAGTTTTATGATCTGGACATTTAGAAATTCCATTTTTTTCGATGTGAGTGTATAAAATAGTCGTTACTTGCTTACAAGCTTGCTCGGCCATTAAAAATTGCAGGGCTTCCAATATAATATCTGCTATCTATTTAACTAATCCCACAAAACTGGACTTTAGATATGTTAAACCCCCATGATCTTGCAGCATTATCAACTTGATTAAGGGTTCAAGAAGAGGTAGAGAATAGCGGGGTAAGACATAATGTATCAACTGGTAAAATTTCTTTGCCTAACTTTTGAATTTTAATTCTTAATGACAAAGGTCATTAAGTCTTAAGTATTTTCTACACTACCAAAATTGGAGCGTTCCTTTGACAAAGTAGCACGAAATTAATATTGTCCGAAATACGGGCATCAGTTGCGTCGTTTGAACCCTCTCACATGTGACTGGCTACTATGGCGTCCGAGCTAAATGTACGTGTTAGAATATAATAAAATCCGCCTTGACGAAGAAGATATTTAACACAGAGATATGTGCTATTGGCTCTAAATTTTAGAGCATGTGCTGTTTCTTGGGACAGTCCACGCGTACCAGCTCTAGAAGAGCTGTTTCGAATATCATCATTAACATTTTGAAAAGTGATATGTAACCAATGCAGTCGTTCATCGCAACCATCAATAAATGGTGCAATTTCGCTATCTAAGGTACGAATATGTCCCGTCCGATTTGGATTTGGAAAAAGCGATACATATTTACCTGTGTTTACGGAAGTTTATTGTAACATCGACATCACGAAAATTCATATCCCCAGCTTCTTTAACAAGCGAAAACATGCAGTTACAGAGGGAGAAAATTTGTACTGCTCTGAGAACCTTCATTTTCTGAAAATTATTTGGATGTCTCTTTGTTAAGTATCTCACAGGTTTGATTAGTAACCCTTTTTGCAGCTCACACAACTTTTTTAAATATGTTGAAGAGATTATTCCATTTGAGGAGTACATGTCGTAGTCAGCAATAATGGAAAGGTATATGAATCAAAATTGCATGGGGTATATAATTTTGCAGAATTCCACCGGATAGCTTCTTGAAAAGGGCAACATTTGCAGAAAAATTGTCAGTAACTAATCTGAGAACAATAAATCCGTTGTCAACTTTGCACGGAAAAAATAACTAGCTGGTATAACATATTTTGTCGACAATCCATGAATCACGTAGCACAGCATTTTATTTGCAAGTTTAGGCATTTCGCCGATATTGTTATCTTTGTATTGTCCAAACCATAAATCCTATACTTTGATCTAATGTATAACATTTTTTTCTTTTATTGACATATCGTCAACTATTAAATGGTATTATTAATTTTAAAATTTCTGCACAGCGACGTTCTTTACACAAATGATTTGAACATTTGAAATCTCCAAGATACCGTGATATTGTCGCTTTTGAAGGTAATTTTATAAGATGATTTCTGCAGTACTCATAGCCGTTTGGCGAACAAAACCTCCAGATTGTACAAAGGCGTACTGAACAGTTCCCGGACCTTGGGAACTTTTTTTGAATATTTTTTTACAAGATCCATTAGAAATAACGTTTTTTCATCGAATTGTTGATATTCAATTTTTTTTTCGATATATTGTAACGAATGAACCGTTGTTTGCTTTCAAGAGAAACTTTGTTTTGTGGAAAAGATGCGTCCGATGACTTATAATATTTATAAAAAAATTAAACAAATGACGACGAGAAAAAATTCATGTAATTCAAGTATCCAGTCTTGATTTCAAACAAAATATCATCGATGCAGCTAAGTTAAGCAATAAGGAAAAGTGGTGAATAGAGTAAAACTGTTGTTTTGTTTTTCGAATTCAAATCGAGACTGATCTTGTTGCATCTGAAGGGAGGTATCATGAGCCATGATGTAAAGGTTATCTTGGAGAATCAAGAAAAAAGCTAGGCCAGCCAGAGGATCAAGTGAGAAAGTTACGGCAGCAGTATGCAGTGAAGAAAATGAAGACCAATGCCAGTAATTGTAGTGATATTCCTAAGGGTTACAGTGAATCAATCCCACCAATCCTTCTGAATTCTGAAAAAAGGCTGGAGAATGTTTATGGAGACAACTAATACTTACAATCGGTAAGAACATGTGCAGAACCAGTATAACATGCTTCAAGAACACGGGTTCTCTTTGAGAATAGTACGAGTAGAAATTCGCTGACAAACCGGGAAAGAAACTTCCTGTGGTGAAAGCAGCTGCTGCTATTATCCGTGAGGACATTCGTTTAAGAATATATAACTTTACCTTCTATCATGTACCTAATAATTTTTTAAATCATATTGACGAGGGCATACTAGAATCTCTTGGGTTCTTCCTAAGATCAACTATTGCCCCTAATAAGTGCCGAGATGATAAAGCCAAAACCAAAATTACATTATTTCCCACACAATTATTGGTGGCTACACGACCGAAATCCGTTCGATCAGCCTTACAGCCTAAAGGTGCTGATTTACCGGAAATATGTTGCAAGAGATTGCAGATTATTAGAAATTACTTCAGCGACTGGATTTTATTGCACATGTAATGAAGTGCGGCACTACGAAATTTCATGCTTGAAAAAACTTGTTCTACCATCAAATCACTCATACAGTTTGTCTTTGACAATGGTGACGTAAACATTGGCGCTCTAAATGGGGCTAATGTACTACACATGAACCTTTGAATGGAACACCGCGGAGGAGTTAAAAAGATCCCTGGTGCATGAACGTTGGGAGAATTTAGGACAATATCAGTTGTTGCTTTTTAAAATGTAGCAAATGCAACGTAGCAAATGAAGAAGAGTTAAAATGATCCCTGGTGCAGGAACGTTGGGAGAATTTAGGACAATATCAGTTGTTGCTTTTTAAAACGTAGCAAATGCAGGCACATGTAGTATTCACACACTCAACCTTAGCGAACAATTGCCTTGTTTAAAAAAAAGCATTTGGCCACTGATTTTAAGTGGGCGTATGGCATATGACGTATGAGCATTCCGGGTTGGAATGGATTTGTGGAGAAAGTGCCTAAAGATCGAACTTATTCAAAATCATAGTTCACCAATGCTCCAACAATGATACAATTTACTCATCGCTGCTTTATGCTCCAAATCACTTGAACAGGATAATTGTTTCGTAACTTTTGATCAACTCCTTTATATAAAGGCACCAGATGTTGTCATTTATGGTGCTGTCTGTTTCATAATGGATGGCGGTGGGTTACAGGAATTTCTTAGCGAGGTTTACGCAGCTTCATCAACCAACAAGATGATGGCGAGGTATGCCCCTTTTGCGGACACACATTCTGACTCACCTTGCGAGAACAATGTTGTCCATGCTCGATATAGTAGAGGGAGAACAGTCAGTTTTTTTTTCATATTTTAGCATTATAGCATATACGTGCCAGTCTTTCTGTCAATATTGATGCTCCTGAAGTAAAACCATTCATAAATTTTCAAACAAACTTGAGGTGTTGGTCTAGAGGAGGCGATTGGTTCACTTTATCAAAATGGTAACGATAGTCAAGAAATTTGTCCAAGATGAAGGCTTGATTTGTGCCTGCATCGTCAAAGTAGAAACAAAGATGTTAACCTACTTTCACGCCAGTGGACATTTGTAATACGCAAAACCATGCCATTTATACCTCCAGAATATGTTGGAACTTGGTTCACTTTTGACTGCCAACCGCTTTTTCACTATCAGATGATCTGGTAAATGTCGGCCAGGGCTTATGGTCTGTGGTCTGAAAGACCGCTGAACAAAGCTTGGTGAGAGCTATGACAATCACTGGAAGTTTGACCTGCGTAAGACGAATAACGGGCAGCGTATGGGCTAAATGGCTTGCGACTATGCTTTCAGTTATGGAAGTATACCAGCAGATGGACAGCTTTCGTGATGTTTCATTCTGCACTACTGAACAACATGTAGACGCAACGTGATCCAGAATAATTAGAGATAATAGTGACTGCAGGAAATTCGTAGATTGGTTCCTTTGCCACAACCTTTTTCCAGTTGTGAAGTAAATCGGAAAACATTATCGGAAGCAATTTTGGTCAAGTGAAGTTCTTCTCCAGCAGTGTGACACCTTGCCTACTGTCTTTATTTGATGAACAACGAATGATGAGAAAATCACGTAAATCTATGTCATACGATTTATTTGAACCAGTCAAACATCCGGAATGCTCGCTATGTGATTGACGATGGGCTTTTACTTCACCGAGCACCGTGGGAGTTATCTTCAGTTTTTAACGTGGAGTATGAATAAAAAATACTTCGAGGCGCGATAATCGTAGTATTTGATGGATTTCCAGAAGAATCTGCAGAGAAGAAAACAATGACTGACATGGGTCGTTTTTTATTCCCTTCGTTCGAGATTATTAATGCTAATTCAACAATTTGCTACATCGCAGTCGAACTGGCTGTAGAGAATACCGACGCAACCATGGTCAGAATGGCTATAGACAATGCCACCTGAATGTTTGATTGTGGTAGGTGAAGACATAGATCTTCAAAATATCAAACAAAGTTAATATAAATGTATTATTTCTTCACGTTTCAATATCTGCCATTTTCAGAAAGAGGAAGATGAAGTTGGCAAAGCTTCTTGATAAAGATGGAGAGGTGCACAAAGGACTGTGGAGATATATAACAACCTTGATGCAACTGCAGATGAAGTGAAAAGTAATTGTTGCTTTGTATGCCGGATCATTTCTTCACTTTTCTTCTCTGTATAAAACACGCTTTAAACTGTTCAGTAATTCCTTAATACAGAATACCTTCAACTGCAAAACAACCAACTCTTTTCCTACTGAAGAAACAGTTCGACTGCACGTGAGGGCTTTCCTTTGATGGATCCAATTCAATGGGATGGAAGGTTAGTATGGGCTACTTCCTTTGCAGCAAAAGTGCAGCAAATCATTTGCTTCTTAGTGACATTAAATATAACAGGCATTGTTTTTCTTTATCTGTAACTCTTCACATCTGACCACAAAGTTTTCAGTGCTGAAGTAATAAAAATAGAACATCGCAAATAAGGCAGGAAACTGAATACATGAGACTCGATTATCCGGGACGATAGAGAAAAATAATATTTAGTAAAACTCACCAGGATTATTTCACAATTCTTTCGAAATTGCGAAAAATATCCGTCAGCGACTATAAAATAAGGACTGATTAAGATAGTGATGAAAATTAGAAACAGCCTAGTATGTATGTGTTACCGTTCTTGTAAATTTGAATAATGAAAATATCCTGTTTAGCCATTCTGATTATTTTTCATTACAACGATGTTGGGGGTGTTGCTGTGCAGATGCTGCAAATAAAAAATTAAAATCGGTCTATAGAAGAAAACTGTGGACAGCAGAGCGGGATCTAGATCTTTTATCATCTGGAGCAACGTTCGTAGTACCCCCAGCTGCATGTACTACTTGTTCATTTGTCCAATGTATTGCTCATTCTTCATAGAAAAGCAGGAGTAATTATAACTGAATATGAAAGGATACCTATTAATAAATTAATGGCTGCCAAGTACAAAGTAGTATAAATATTACACTTTTCTGGCACTATTAACATCACATATATAAATATGAACAATATGTTGATCAAATCATATTGATTGCTACGTCAGTTAAATAGATGTAATCACTTGTGGTTATGAGAAGAAAATGAGGTATATAATCTCGTGAATAGTTGAGCAAATATTATAGCGATGAACTATAAAGAATATCTAAAATGAAAACAGTAAAATCATATAGCTATTTCATGAATGCAATCATATAGCACTCAAAGCTTTAATTTTTCAAAGGCAATGTAAGTACATTACGTGCCTTTTATTATTTAATTGGATCCGATCTCCAAAACATGCGGCTGTTATTTGACTACAAGCAAAACAAGTCCCCCTAGGCGTAGAAATGACCCTATTTATTATAATTAATTAAAGTAGTTCATCATTCAAAAGTGCGTACTTTAATATCGCGCGACACACAGTGCACGTAAAAATGTTCACATTATGGTTTAGTTATTTTCTAAATAATCAACTCGAATTTATCGAATTCATTTTGCCAAGCTGCACATATCGATTTATGATCGCAGTTTCGTTTCAACATTTCCTCATATAAGCAAAATTTTCTAAATCGATAAAACCTTCAAACAAGAACTGATTTGGCTAAAATACATTCATTATTCTTCAGTAATTCTTTCTATATATATTTCAGGTGCACGTTTTATTATTTAGCCTAATAATTACCTCTCAAAAGATCTCATTTTTTCCTACCAGAAATATATATCTATTATTGTGTGAAATCATTTTCTTATTTCTGATGTATTCAAAAGATACTGTTGCTGATTCTACTTGCATTAATCTAATTGCTACTTGACATTGCTATTATAGATTTTGTTTAGAATTAGTGTTTTGTGAATTGATTGCTGGCGGATAAAAAATATATGTCAAATGTTAAATATTAAAACGATAATATTAGATAGCATTAATTCAATGTTTGATTTCTGCAAGCTATTTGTTTTCCAGTTTACTTTGTACTTTATTTCCTATATATTGCTTGTGAAACGCAGCGTTAATATGTTTTAGACTTATTTATAGAAATCTAAATCAAAAATCGACGAATGAAAAACTGTACGAAACAAACCAAGTACTAATTTCTGGAAGCAAAATATTAACAGTGATATATAAATAGTTGATGACTGATATTTAATACACTATATACACTATGAAACGGATCTTCCTGTCATAAAATTAAAGGGGAATGTCCCCTTGAACATGATCGTAAAACTTTGTAGGTGCTGTAAAACTGGGAATTTAAAATTAGGCATTTGTTAAATTCTGAAATATGAAAGATAATTCTATTTCTAACATAAGTAGGGTTTTATTTTATGGCAATTTGACATTGAGTAGAAAAGTTAATTTAGACAACAAACATTTATAATAATTCTGTGAATTCTTAATTGATTTAATGATGCGATATATATGTTGACCACAAAATTTGTAATTTGCAATGAGATTATTATCATTATCATAAAATTAATAATAATAATCATAATTAACGACACAAAATATTACAGTGAACAAACTATATCATTAACCAACATATTAAACTAAACTAAATTATGAATACCAGGTATACCGGTATGAAGTGAGCGTTAAGATACAAATGTGTCGATACGGAACATTTGTTGTGAACGAGCCCTATTTTTTTTTTGTTTGGTTGGTATGACATGTGTTAAACATATTTAATATATATCAAGTCATTGGACAAACAATATCATATTTTTTCATCGTGTTAAAAATGTCGAATTTTGTACCACAAAGTGATGATTTGCGGAAAGCATTATTTTTTTGTTTTCATTTGAAGAAAAGTGGTGCAGAGTCCCATCGCATGCTTGTCGAGGCATATGGTGATCTTGTTCTATCAGAAGCAACATGCAAAAGATGGTTTCAACGGTTCAGAGATAATGATTATGATGTGAGAAATGAAGATCGTGAAAGATCACCAAAAAAGTTTGAAGACGCCGAATTGCAAGCAATATTGGATGAAGATGAGACTTTGAGTCAAAATCAAATGGCAGCAATGTTAAATGTTGCACAGCAAACAATTTCTGACCGTTTAAAGGCTATGGGAAAGATCCAAAAGTGTGGAAAATGGGTACCACATGAATTGAAAGACAGTTGGAAAACCGAAAAAACACTTGTGAAATTTTGCTTCAAAGACACGAAAGAAAATCAGTTTTGCATCGAATTGTTGCTGGCGATGAAAAATGGATATGTTTTAAGAATCCTAAACGGAAAAAATCATGGGTTAATCCGGGACAACCATCAACATCGACTGCAAAATCAGATCGATTCGGCAAGAAGGCAATGCTCTGTGTTTGGTGGGATCAGAAAGGTGTGGTGTATCATGAGATTCTAAAATCTGGTGAAACTGTTAATTCTAATCGCTATAGACAACAAATGATCAATTTGAACCAGGCATTGATCGAAAAACGACCACAATGGGACAGAAGACACGGCAAAGTAATTTTGTTACACGACAATGCGCCTACACATAAAGCAAAACCGGTTCAGTATACAATCAAAGCACTTGGCTGGGAGCTGCCACCCCACCCGCCGTATTCACCAGACTTGGTCCCTTCCGACTACCATTTGTTTTCATCGATGGGACACTCATTGGCTGAGCGGCACTTTGATTCCTACGAAGAAGTCGAAAATTGGGTGTCTGATTGGTTTGCTTCAAAAGACGAATATTACTATTGCCGTGGTATCCACAAATTGCCAGAAAGATGGTCAAAATGTGTAGAAAGCAATGGTCAATACTTTGAATAATTTTTTTTTACTTTCCCATTCAAAATTAGTGTTTCATTTTCACAAAAAAACGCTCACTTCATACCGGTATACCTAATATTTAGCACGAGAATTCGGCAATACTGGTTTTGTCCAATATGTCGAGCCAGTGGTTCACATGTACTGTGCGACCGGGAATGTGTGAACTGTTATCCTTCTAGTAGACGCATTTAGTTCCTAACTTTAAAGTGACTTTGTAATAATCTGGAAAGAAAGGTTTTGTCAAGTTCAGGGGACATCAAAGACAGCATAGTAAATGCGTTCAAAAAAATATGCAGTGGTCCGCTCTGTACTTATTTTTAGTTATACTACATTTTTCGAAAAAACTAACCAAAATGACAATTGCAAGTTGTTCAATATCTACATCTTTAATAAGAACATTATTTTCGAACCGTTTTCGAGATCAGGAAAACGGTGATAAGAGTATGCTTCCGGTTGAGATATTACTTTCAAAATAGGATTTTCTCCTCCTCGCTGTATACAAATCTTAAGTTGAAAGTTTCGTATGTCTAGCTTTCATCGTTTAGGCGGTAGAGCGCGCATAGACACACAGACAGACAGACACACCGACGTCATTTTGAAAATAGTCAGAATCGATTCAGGGGACCTCAAAACATGTATATCCGCTAAAATCTCGAGTTCGAAAATGTTCATGATTACGAAACTTTCTTTTACATAAGGTATAAGACAGTAAAAATCGTTTGTGGCTATTATGACTGTTACTATTGCGGAATTGATCGACAAGCATATATTGTTTATAGGAACTACAAATCTAAAATTAATACGTTGAATAAGTACCTTGCTGCCCTAACTAACCATAAGAAGGAGCTGAAGAAAAAGTGCCAAGAAAGGAATGGTCTAGAACGTACAGTTAGTAAAATAGTTGGCGCATTTCTGAGTAATAACGACACAAAATGATTGATTGATATTTTAAATACACACTGCGCCAATAAATTAGAGGAACACTAAAAAAAATAGTTGTATGTTAGTAATGAAATCTTATAATCTGTTGATATCATTTATTTACCATAAGATGTATTCAATTTAATCAATTTAAGGAAAAAGTCTATTTGTCAATTCGATAGCTCCAGATTCAGGAAGAATCGAGTTTGCGATTGTCAATTTATTTATTATTAGTGCTTGTTACTAAAATCGTGTATCATGAGGTATCTAAGTCAAGTTCAAGTTGCAATAGCCATAATATTAATCGAGGAATGATGCAGCTTAGAGTTATTTTATCTGCACACAAAATCTAACAGGTTATGGGCCCAGGTTAGCTTGTGAACGATTTGGATGTGTAGAAAAATAAGCTAGGCGAAAAACCATCGAGCTATAAGTGTAAGTGAGTGCGTCGCCGAACGGAATAACCGACCGAAGAATCTTGTTGTCACACAAGTAGACAATTGAACGATGTGATTCCCGGCGGGCGCGGGAAGACGACAAAGAGTGCGAACTCTGTAGACAAGTATTTTGTGAATTCAACATGAGTGAGCCAACGAATATTGTGCTGAACGGAAGCAACTATAAGCTATGGAAGTTCCAAGTGTATGCAACTCTGCGCGAAAAAGGATTATCGAAATACCTGAAGGAAATCGTGCCAGCCACGGCGACGGCAGCTGAAAAGGTTTTCAGCACTAATGATGGGAAAACTATAGCTATTTTGATCGCATCCTTGGCGAGTGACGAAGCACAACACATTCTGACGTACTCGACGGCAAAAGAAATGTACGATAAGCGCAATTTATGAAGTTAGCAGTATGACCCTTTATGAAGAGTATTTTAGTTTACGAATGGCTAAGGATGAGTCTGTGACGGCCTATTTCTCGAAAGTGATGAAGCTCGCCGCGGAAATTGAAGATTAGAGAGAAGCATTGTCGGACAATATAACGATGTTGAGGATTATGAGTAGTTTACACCCGCGTTTTCAAAACTTCAAAACAGTGTGGTTCAATATAAAAGAAGGTCGCGTTCTGAACAACCTATTGTCCCGTTTAAAACAAGAAGAAGATCAACTAAACAAAAACAATGATACAAATGGTGTAGGATTCGTCGCTAGAAAAATCAACAGAAATCGAGTTTCAATAGCCTATCAAAAGAAAACCAGGGAGTGCCATAATTGTGGTGAAAAGGGGTACTGGTACCGCGAGTGTCCACAGAAACATAAAAGGGATAGCTCTAGAAAAAGAATTGAACTATAATATTGCTGCCAAAGATGTATGGATTTCCGATTCGGGTGCGTCCCAACGTATGACGAGTCGAAAAGAGTGGTTTAGTGAACTGAATGAGTTCCCACCGGAAAAATATGTTCAAGTTGCGAGTGATGAAAAACATACGATTCACGGATACGGTTCGATATGTGCGTCGATGTGGAATGGAACCAGTTAGGCGGAATGCGTTTTGGAAAATGTGCAATATGTGCCTGGTCTCAGGCTAAACCTTTTCTCAGCGCGCATAGTGACGTCGCATGGGTACGTGATGATTGAGAGACAACACGACTGCGAACTACGATATTCAGATGGGACAGTGGCTGTAATCGGTGTTAAAGAAAATCAATATCGACTGGGGTTTTGATTGGAGAAGGAGACAGTGGCAAACAGCTCGACGGTGACCTCGCTTTGCAGGTGGCACGAAAGACTCGGACATTTGGGTGTGAATATGATTATGAACATGGTGGAGCATAATGTTGTAGACGGCGTGTCTTTTTTGTCAGATGAAAGTACATTCTTCTGCGGCGATTGTGCTGTAGGAAAACGCACAGAGTCTCTCACCCATCAACGGAGAAGCCCAAATGTCAACCAGGTGAAAGAGTCCATGCAGAAGTTTGTGGCCCAATGAAGGAGGCTACAAATATCTTCTAGTGTTCAACGATGAAGCTACGAGTTTTCGTGATGTTCATTTCATTGTGCACAAATCTGACGTGAGCAGTAAGATTGATGATCAGCTTGTCGCAGTGGAAGTCGTGACAGGACGCCGAGTTAAATCCATTCGAACAGACAATAGGTTTGAGTTTGTCAATGAAAAGATGACGAAGCTGTTGCAAGAGAAAGGCGTATCCCACGAACGCACGTCTCCATGTATGCCGGAGTAAAACGGTCCCGTAGAGCGAGAGAATCTAATAATCCAAGAATAGGCGAAGCCAATGTTGCTGGCGAGTGGATTTCAAATAAGCCTGTGGTCTGAAGCGAGTTGGTGAATGTTGAGCTCAACAATGCAGGGAACGAGGAAAAGATTTAGAGATCGCGCAGTTTGACATCAAGACGGCGTTCTTGAATGGCGAGTTAAATGGATATTTCTCATGGAACCCCCGAAAGGACTCGATGTTGCTGACGAGAAATTGGTGTCGTTTAAAAAAGGATCTTTATAGGCTAAAGCGCTCTCGACGCTTAGAGCGTGGAATGAGACATTTACTAAGTGCTTGAAGAAGTTTAATCTTGTACCGAGCACAGCAGACCCATGTGTATTTTGTGGAATGGTCAACGGACACGACGTTGTATCTGTTGCTCTATGTAGATGATGGCTTGGTATTGTCTAAGAGCAACGGAGCAATTGATCAACTGTTGCGTTACATGGAGGCAAGTTTTGAAATGACTACAGGAAATTGTCAGCACTATGTGGGCATGGAAATTAGAAGAGATCGAAATAAAAAGAGAATCCGTATCGGACAACAAGCGTACATCGAGAAGGTATTGTTAAAATTGAACCTGGTAGACGCAGTTCCCGTACACACCCCGGCTGATGGAAACGTGAAACTCGTGAAGAATCAAGATGAAAGTTCGGTGAGTTTTCCATACCATGAAACAGTGGGATCACTCCTGTATATAGCATTGGTGTCAAGACCAGACATCGCGTTCTCAGTGGGAGTCGTCAGTCGTTTTTTGGAGAATCCAGGTGTCGATCGAGTTACAGCAGTTAAACGTATACTGATATATCTGAACTCCTAGACTTGGAATTGTGTACTACACCACTGATCGGGTATACGGACGCAGACTTCGCCAGCGTGGAGACACGTCAATCGACAACCGGATTTGTATTCATCATGGGAGTTCGACTACTGACTTGGCGCAGCCAAAGACAAAAGAAGGTCACACTATCGACCACCGAGGCAGAATATGCCGCAGGCTGCGAAGTAGAGCGAGAAGCCCATTGGATCAGACAGCTCGATTACCTAGGCGAAGAGTTGGAAATTCCAACACCATTGTGCATCGACAATCAAAGCACCAAAGATTCATCAGGAACCCTTAGGGCATGCTAGAACGAAACATTTTGATATACAGCTGCATTTCATTTGAGAGGCGAATGAAGGGACTGTCGCAATGAAATACGTGCCTAGCAGTGAATAATTGGCAGACATTTTTACTAAGCCGTTAACGAGAGACAAATTCATTAAAAACATTGAGAGGTTAAACATAGTGAATGTATACGACGAGTGGGAGTGTTAAAGAAATAGGGACGTCGTATGCCCAAAAGCCATAATGTTAGTGTTTTTCGCACTAGCGGTTGCCAGCACTGCATTGCTTGGTTAAAAAATCAACAACGTTGTTATTGTTAATATGTGGCTAGTTGTCAAGCACACAAAGTTTATTTTTTCTTCTTCTCAGAATAAACGTCATTATCGACAAAGAGTTATTTTATCTACAATAAGTAATTCAAAGAAGCTGAACTGAGGTATAGGTCCATTAATTCATTAAATTATTTCTTTCTTTATATGAAAGTACTTTCGTAACTATGTAATTCTCTACAATTTTGTACATCTTTAATTAATTTTAGACAATGCGGTGGTAATGCATGGCCTGTTTCAAAAACATGTTAGCTATGCTTAATTTTTCAGGCAGGTTTTAATTGAACCGATTGCCCGACATATTTTTGATTACAAACCTTACAATTTATCTCATATTCCAGATTTCTGATCTACATCAATTTTATCTGTGGCGTTCCCTAAGAGGGTTTTCACAGAGTTACTAGATTTAAACGTGATCTGAAGTTCATGATTTTTGGAAACTTTGTTTAAGTTTTTACAAGCTGGATGATACAGTAAACAAACAAATTATAATTTCCGTGTCGAAACTATCTTTAATAAGACTGAGTTCGGTGTTATATCTCTCTCTTGTTAGTAGAAAACTTAAAAACGATGGATAAGAAAATTGAAAGAAGACATTTTCTGCTGAAAGCTATGACATGAATCGGCGGTTATAAATGTATTCACATTGGTTTCTTTCCGGAAAATATCTATTATTCACAATCACTATAGTAACATGTCGATTCCTAACCTTTTCGAAGTTTCGATATACGTCATTTCACACCGTCCTTATTTCCCCACGAGTCGAAAGTACTCACGTTACGCCCGCGGGAGAAAAATGAAGGGCTACCAACCATTAGACAATTATATCTTCAATAATATTTAAGGCTGTAATAAATTTGGAGACGCTTCGGCAGCTGCGTCATATGTCATAGGCTACTTCATCAACTTACTATATTGGAAAACATGGAATTTATTTGTATTTTGATAATTATTGAATAAAAACGGTGGCGATTGTGAATAAACTAGTGTACAATCCTCGCTGGAAAGTTTCATTATAGCTATATACCGAGGCGTAATGAAACAGTTTCCACCTCGGATGTAATATACTATTTTTACATGGTTGTTATTCCTACTTACCTTACTTACTGATGTGTATAAAAATGTTAAACGTTCATTTGTTTCCTTTTCGATTGTAAATGTATAGGGTTGTCAACTTTAAGTATTCATTTATTTTTGTAGTTAGTTTTATTTTTCTCAAGCAAACTAGTTAGATATTTCAAAATTTTACCTTTATCCAACCTGCCACCTTTAACTTTTTGAACGAATTCCAAAGAATTCTGAATTGAGAAACTATAAAAGCTGTTTTGGGTAAATTCTTGAATTAATTTAATAGCCACTTAGGAAGCAAGTAAATCGGTGAGTGAATACCTGAAACAATAGGTCTCAACGAATTAACAGGATTATGTATTTTAGAAATAATATAATCTAGGTACTATTGGATTATGTACATTTATTTAAATATTCTGGGAGTGAGTTAATCATTGTGGACAGTTATTTATCGCGTCTGCTCATTTTTTTCTATATTTCAGCACTTTTTTTATAATTTGCCTGTTTTGATATCTACAAGCCTCTGATAAAAAAGTGCCTACAAAATGTTTAATAGATGTCTCAAAACGTACTAGGATCTAATTAGTAGGAATTTTACGGCTTGGCGAACAATACCATAAACCTTTCTTTAATAAATATAATTCGTCAATATTAAAAATTGCAGAGGACTGATTCACAAGTGCTTCTTCCATAGAACGATCGTTATTTAATTTATCTATTGGTTTATGATACGATGTGAGTTCTACGACCTTTCTATGAAAATGACAGCAATCCTCAAATTCAAACTAACTTTTGTTTTTAGTTAAATGTAATTGCAATTTATATAATTCTGATTCTTACTTACTTCTTTTACTATAGTGGTAATTAATTTCTGAACATTTAATTTTTGCGAAGAAAATTACTTTACTACTAATTTCGCTTTTTGATGAGACATCTACTTTCATAAATTTAGGAAAAACTAACATCTGCATTTAATAACTCTATCTTACAGCTTAAACCATGAAACTTATTACCTTATACCGGAAAGTAATGATAATAATAACAATAATAATTTGACGGATAGTGTGGTTTTTAAATATGAATTTATTATTAATTCAGAGAAATTACTGCATCTATTTATGAACTATCATGAAGTTCTATGGTGATTCTAATATTAACCTCATTGAGGTTCGTAACACTACTAGTACATTATTTAACAACATTATAGATGCCATTGGTTTAAAACAAACGTACTGCCTCCTAGCACTTCAATGCTTGTGCTTAGAACATAGATACTAATCAAATGTATCAAAAGTACATCCAATTTTACTAGCATAGCTTTCTCCGGTTGACCTATGAGAGATGGAATTGTTTGTACAATATGATACTGACTATATTTCATCATTTTGAAAACATAAAGCTCTCTGTATAATGGACAGTTCTAAGCTCTTAATGTCATTGCCATTGTCAAGAGATAGAGCATTGAAATAGGCCAAGAGGCAAGAATACTGCGCTACTATGTTTTGTACATCAGTCAAACAAATCTCTATTTTGTGGTGCGGATAGCATGGCATAATATTAAGAAGATATTATTGTGTTAACTTAATTCATTGTATGACTTTAACTACTGCTTGATTTATTTATAAGGTACTATTTTTCCGACGTGGCTGCGTGTCAAAGTCACTTGAACTGAAAAATTTTGGATTACAGCTGTGCTCATATGTTTATATTATTCATTATTACACATTATATAAATTTTATTGACAATATATTGTAAAAAATGTGCCAACATTTGCCACTATTTTTATCAGAATCAAATTGCATATCGGTGTTGAACATTCTTCACGTAAAATATCTGGGCCTCAACAAAGTTACGAATTGAAATTGAAACTTCATTGAGGTGGCTTCCCGTCGAGATTAGAAACCATCAACGAGAAACTGTAGAAACTATATCAATTCAATAATTGTGGCGATATCTGGTCCTTGCCTTGATTCCATTGATAATCTAAGAATATAAGTACAGTCGCGGGCACAGAATATCGAGCAGCAATTTTCTGACACATTAACAAAAACCGATGTAGCTTAGGCTTTATTGTCATTATGACAAATTTATTTTTATCATTTTTGTGTCATCTACTTAACATACGCTGGCAGCGCCAAAATCTGAAAAATATTTCAATCAAAATCATTACAGGAAAATGCCTACCGTTTCATATTTTAATAAAGTTATAATAATATCCCTTGTCTTGGATGGTATGACGCATAGACAAGCTGCAGCACATCTGGGTATTCCGAAGACTACCATTAATTCATTTGTAAAAAAAAATGGCGAGAAGGTGATACGGTTGAACGACGTCCAGACTCAAGAGGACGTCGCATCTCCAAACCTAAAGAAGATGATGCGCTTGTAGACGTAATCGGGAACGGTTCTTTCACTACTTGTGTTGAAGCGAGAAATGTTACTAATTTTCCAGGATCTGTGTGGACTGCACGTCGTCGTTTGAAAGCTATCGATCATCGAAACCACATTGCGGCAAAAAAATACGCCTTACGCCCCAACATAAGGAAGCAAGAATGGTATTCGATTTGAAGCATATAGCACAAGACGATGGGAGTTATTTTTACAGGTGAAAGAGTTTTCCATTCATCCCGGAATGGACGCATAAGAGTGTACAGGCCCAAGAACTCCCGTTATGAAGAACCTTATGTTGGTACGAATGATCAAACTGGACGTTCTTCTGTGAACAAGTGGGCGTGGATTTCTGTTGTTAGTCCTGGGGTAATGCTGTATGTGGAAGATCAGCTGAATAGCGGCGTTTATATTAGGATTATCCCTTCAGTGACGACATCTTACCCAAATCAAAATTTTATCTTTCAACAAGATAACTATACGGTCCATACAGCACACAGGGTAGCAGCATGGTTCCAGGATCACAATATAAACGACCTTGATTGGCCAAGTCGTAGTCCAGATCTCAACCCTATACAGAATATGTGGGGGCTTCTAATACGAAATTTACAAAGTCAACGTATAATATTTCGCAATAGGGATGAGCGCTTGACTGTAATTACTAATGCATAGCAAATATGACCTCAGGGCTATCACAGAAATTTATGACTCTCGATGTCTAGCCGATTAAGGCGAGTGGTAGGGGCCAATAGGGCAGCTACAAAATATTGGCTTGTTGTAAATTTATTAAGTTTAACTTATTATATTATGTTCTAATTTGTTTATTTCTTGTTTTTAATAGTAAGTTTAGTTTTCTTCTTACTTATTGTCATTGTTCTTTGCTTAATATAAATAAATAACATATTTGCACAATTTTACAAGTAACAACCCATATCCAATTCTTAAAAGAGCCTCACTTCTTCAACTCTCCCAGTAACACTGACAGTCTAAAATGAAGTTATGATACGTAAAGCATATTTCACACCTCATGTCACTCACATTGACGTACGTACTGCCCGTAATTCCGTGACCGCAACTGTACATACAATAATAAAAGGAATCATATTTTTCAAACTTTGCTGCTTGGTGAACTGGTTAAATACGCAATCTCGCAGGATAATTTATCACTTGCAAAAATATATTTTTATATAACAACAACATCTACATCGTAAATTGTTTTCAGAACTGATTTACACATTATAAGTATATTCTTATACTATACTAAATTTAATAATATTTAATATTAACCTTTGTATTTGTGGCCACAGCAGGGGAATTTATTTGACTAGGGGCTGATTAAATTGACATGTTATTATCATCAACAATAATAGACAAATAATTCCGTAGTACATCCAGATGTCCATAAGAAAATAAAGCTATTATTTTGTAATTTACATAATTTATTGTACAAACGTATATACATATTATTTCTTGTTTTTAGAGTAATTTAGGATATAGGAGGGCTGGCGCTGCATGTATGAAGTAGGTACTATCACTTCAGAGTTGTAGTGTTTATAATTAGACGTATCGTATTAATGCATATAATTTGGTATAGTGTTCCGTTTATAAGTAGTGCTCGCGATTTACGATCTATAAAGAATAAATGTATTATACACACTCTTAACCATATCTAATTATAAGATGTTTTCAGTAACTGAATCTACCAAAGAAACATAAAAACTATAAATGTTTGTCGTAAATAATTCTTTCACAAATGTTATTGAGCGATATTGCCACGAAATCATGACTGCTAAATATTCTAACAGATTAACAATATTTACCTCTTATCCACACATTATATCGTATTACAAGTATAATTTTTTTATATTTTTGTTAAAAACCCTGGCACAACGAATAGTTTTATCTTATTACAAATTACCCATTTATTCGCAATGAGAATTTGCACCGTACGTAAAAGTAATAACCACTTCCATATCCGTATCCGGTAATTTCGATACTCAGATTGATCACGAAAAGTCCTACTGTTTTCTGCGAAATAGTTTTCATGACAAACGCGTTTTTTTCTGTGGCTTCAATTTGTTATTAAAATTATTTATTTAATTATCGTTACTCCTTTAGAATTAAATAGTATGTGCGGAATATTTGGACCAATTTGGACCATTTTAAGAATAAAATTTCATAATTACTCACAAACATTACATTAATTTTTAACTCAGATAATAAAGAATATAAAATTATTTACAAGCATCCGAACTAAATTTATACAATTTAAAATAAATTAATCTTAAATAAATTAATATAATCTAATTGAGTTGTAAGTTAGTAACATTGGCAACTTCAGGTAAAGTATTATGGATGGTTAACTTACAAACCTTTGAAATTTTCTTGAAATTGCGACACATTGGTGAATAGTAGAGTTATTGCATATATTGTTCATTGATGTTGGGAGATAAGAAAGTAGAACTGCATCTACGAGTAGATGGGGATCGTGGCATGACAATATGAGTATATATATACATATATTGTAAAGGTTATAAATTAACTAGAGACTAAAATAGAATAGTTAGATCGAACCGTGAATAGAGATTCAGCATCGTAATGTTACTTCGAATTATAATTCTATGTAAATAATTGAATAAATAAGGATGTTTGTCGTATAATTAAATTAGTTAACTTAACTTAGAATATAAACATAACTAGCATAAATGTAATTGTAATTGAAACTCGATATGAATGGTTGTACTACATTTATATACTTTAAATCGTAAATGTATGTTTAAATCTCCAAAATGATCGTATTGTCCGAGAGGTGACTTACAGGACGTGGACCGTGAGTCGACTTCGATGTCGATACAAGCGCGGGAAATCCGGCCTGGCAAGGAAAGCTACGACCAATCGCTTTCTGAAGGGCAGGGCAAAATCTGTACGATCAAACAACCAATAGCTAATTTGCACTTAAAACTAGTGGAAAAATTAACATTAAATAAATAAAAATAATGTGAGATAGCATCGGGTTTAAATAGCCGAGCGGAATCCACTACTCAGGTATACTCTCCTCAACATCGAGACCGAAGACTTCACCTGCGACAATAATAATAGAAACTCCAGAAGTATATTCTCCATAGTTTACACATGCCCATTTACTAGACGTTAAATTATATATAATTTATAAGCAAGTTTGCAATAGCAATACAGCTACATGCCATCGTGTTCTTTCGAATCGATGCATTCACACTTAGATTTCACAAACTGTCAGTATTTCAAGTTAGGAATTGTCACTTTGCTCTAAGTTTTCTCAATGGAAGAAACTATTAGGTAAGAATATAAAATAAATATATAAATATAAAATCGAAATATTGTTACTGCAAGCAGTAACGTGGGAATTAGAAAGAAGAATGGATAACCAATATGTACATGTTACGGTCGTTGTCAGGCAATGAACAAATCGGATTGGGTTTATGTTCGTCAAAAAAGGCAAAGAAAATTACTTACAAAACAATATACCTTACGCAATAATAATCACGTATGTGCCAACGGAGGAAACAAATGATGATTAAGAGAATGCACTTTATGAACAGTTTGTGAACAATAGTATGTGGAATAGTGCCTAAGTTTGGTACATGATTATAAATAATTAAAAATACTGGGATAATGTAACAAAATACACAATACATGAGACAATAAATTACAAAAGAAGGCGAAGATGTAACCTAGCAAAAAAATAATGTGTAAGGAAACGTGGATGTTTTCGAGTAAAACAACAATAATAATAGAAAGGGAGAAAATGACTACGGTAACCACCACTTAGTGATGCCAAACAAAAATCAAAGGAGGTGAAATTCATCTTGGGAGATTTAAAAAAATAGGATACAAGAAGAGTAAATACGAAATGAAGGTGACAAAAACAAGAAATACGAAGAGAGAATGAATGTACAATTAACAAGAAAGATGTTATAGACGTAGAATGTGACATGAATGCGGGATAATGTAAAGAAAAGGAAAGAAACCAAAATGGAATATACGTAATGTAATGTAATGAACAGCAAGTGATAAAGAGGCCAGAAAGAAGGAAACTGGTCAAAATGGATTGAAAAAAATATGGTTAATAGGAGCAACAATAAATTATGCAAAAAAGTTAGAAAACACTGATCTGTTATCTAACTTTCTAACATCGATTAGAAGTATTGATGACGAGAAATGGGAAATACACATTGACAAGTTGGTCAGTAGCTGATTGATATCTAGGAGAAGAGGAGAGTGTAAGAGGATAGGAATAGCGGAACAAAACATAAATGAAACCTATACGCCATTAATTCTCAAGAAATATTGCTTGGGCGTCCATTTAAACTGACAAGGGAGACCTTTAGAACTGGAATCCGCCGACATTTTGTTACCATACGCATCTTCCTTATTTGGAACGCCTGCCACAATATTCGTATACACAAATACGAAGTACTGGACTGGGTTTCATTGGTTGCATATTATCGTACGTTTTGAACATTATTGACATATATGTAATTATGTACTTAATAATGTTATCGATCGATTCGGCTATTTTGAAATGAACAAATCAACGGCGGCGATCAACGATCGTAACTGTGGAATGCCGATAATTACAGTAGGTTTGGACGTCTCCATTTACTAAGCGACTCAATACTTATCATTAATTGCAAGCTACCAATTATTTAAGAAAAAAAATTCCAACTTAAAACATTTTTACTAATTAGGATGTCATAAAAAAGAATTAATAAACTGAACTATGTGACGTCAAAATTAAAATGAGTTGATTTTATTGAAAAATGTAACTGTTCGACTCTCTAAGAAACCTGTCTTCAAACGGCTGCTTTGTAATTAACCCTTGCTAGCACTTGTCCCATCGTTACCCCAATTAACTTACACGTCTGGGGTTGCTATATTACTTTCAATTGATTGCTACACGTCGAATTATGTTTATGCAGCTGTATATAATGGCGTATTCCATTATCAACAATAGAATGATTTACGGTGCATCCACTTTTCCTTGACTTTTATGAATTAATTTCAATTATGACGTGTTTGTAGACTGACCCGTAATTGACATTGAACTTGTTTACGAGTTGTTTTATTAACATATTCTATATTTATATGTATATGATAACGGTAATAAGTCTATTGCAGTTATTCAAGTTTGCCTTTGTAGTTGTGATTCTTCTTGTAATAACATGCATTTAGTAAATATGATGTCGATACGTTATGATCTTTCTCATCTTTTGTTAGTGGTATTTTTTAATATGATATGTCGAGCGCATATACAGGATGATCTTTGGTTTGCGCCCAAACCAGTTTATAGTTGTCTGATTGAAACCACTCCTGCATCACTTCGAAAAATAGCAGAAATAGCCGGTTAGATCCGATTATAGTCGTCATCATTATGAACTTTATCTCTGAAATAAAATTGCGACTGAGATTAATACTATTACTTCGAGCATATACCCGTCAAAATTGATACGAGTGCAAATCTCCAATTCGCGATCGTAATAATAAAACTGTAATAATAAAATATAAAGCCAATTCCCGTTAACGGTGACAGTCGTTCTCACCATCTATTTACGATGATAATCTGAGTGTCTTTCATCATGGACATTCAATTTTGTGTCAAACATGATGTATATCATTTTTGATTTAAGAGATTCCAAATTTATTTCATAACTATCGTTAGTTGAGACATATAATGACCCATTAAACTTGTAAGGAATTGTCAGTGGTTACTGTTGATTGGTAAAAATCCATTGGACAAATAGCATGACCAATGGCATCAGCTTAAGCACAACTATTTGTACTACACGACTAAGTTTTGGCTTATTATTATTACTATTACAAATCATGTATTTAAAGAAGAATAGTTAGTGCTTCATTAAAAGTGTAATTTTATAATAAATTAACGTATCGCAAAAAATACATGGTATAAAAATATATACGTATTTCTACGAAGAAAAAAAAACAATTAGTAAACAAATATCGGATACAATAACATTTTGTATGTACATTATGTGAATAAATGTTGGACACAATAAAAGCTCATTATATTCTTATGAGTCGTTAAAAAATATTTTTTATCGTTCTATAGGAATTTACATAAAAAAACTTTACGACTCAAGCGCTGAAAATATTAGAATAAGTAGAAAATAATGTTTTCTATTATGTAAACGGCCACCGTGCCTAGGAGTAACTATGAGTTACGGATATTGAAAATAATATTGAAACGGAAAAGAGCTTGCAACCAGTCTCATCTGACTTGTTGACGTTAATATTGTATTGTTATTACCACCACATTCCACCGTCTACATTTTTTTGTGAAACCCCAATAATTTCTATTTATTTTATATTATTTGTTTATATTAACGTTTTGTTTTTGTATGCAATATTTCTCTTGATCTTGTAAATAAGTTTGCTTTTGATAATAAACATTATTATTACTATTAATCTCGCGTACTAGAAAATAATGTTTAATACTTTCATACATAACCTAGTCATAAGGCAGAATATTGTTGCTCTTTGAAATATGTTAACAGCATATACAATTCATCAAGTTAGAAACATTATGAGCTAAAACGGATGCAATAGGAAGCCATGTGATTACAATAATATCTTCCAACAGTCAATTCAATATAGGAAACCTAACTAGTGCCAAGCCAGACGTAATATACATTAATCATATATAAAATCTTTAATGGTTGATGTTGTAAGCTTACTTCGTTATATTTCGAGATTAATACATAAAACGCATTTACGGTGTTGTATCAGATATATAAAAAAAACACCCCGTTACCGCAGTACCCACAAACTTGGCCATCGCTGAACGACACAGTAACAAATAAAATTTAGCCTATTTCCACAATATCTATACACAGAATTTGAAGAGCGATATTAAGAATATATTAAGTCAATGTAGGAGCATAATTTTCTATTCACGTTATGCTTTACTATTATTCTCGCCATACGAATGCAAGCTGATAAAGAGGTACCTATCTATGAAGGAATAATATAAATGCAGTCTCATTTTCAATCGCATTGTAGTAAGCATATTCGACCCTCATAATTTTTTTTTTCTTCCGCCGCAAGAAAATCTTGTTCCTTCAACTTCTTTTTCCACTTCCTGAGCATAAAAAAGTCACAGGTTGCTAATTCAGGGCTATAGGATGGATGACTTAATTCTGTGAACTCCGTCAGAACATCCTGGACAACCACAGACTTGTGCGTGGTGTATTGTCATGCAAAAGCTTGTCATGCAAAAGCAGAATTCCATTTTTTAATTTCCCTTTGTCTTTTTACATTATAAACTGATCCAATTTGAGTAAAATATTAGCATAATAATTACCCTTCATCGTTGTCTTATGTGGTAGGTACTCTATTAGTAAAACTCCCAAAAAATAGTGGTCATAAACTTGCCAGCCGAATGTTTCCATTGCATCGACCCTATTTGCGTTTCATGACCAGTTAAACTTTTCAATAATTTCTTCCTGGTATCTTTCACAAAGCTTCAAATACTGTTTAGAAGTTTCAACTTGACGTTGTTTATCGAACATTCTCGGTACCCATCTGTCACTTACCTTTGATATCCCTAAGTTATCATGGATGATAATACTTGCAAACTTTCAGCTATCACATCGATTTTAATTTGTCGATCTTCAAGAATTAATTTTACTATTTTTCGAACATTTTCTTCGACCCTCATTTAAATTGCTTTGACAAACATTTGATGGTCTCATAAGAAGGAGAAATTTCACCCTAAATGGCAGACGTGCAGTTTTTTTCCATTGGACTATTTCCTCCTTGTGTGCGAAATTTTGTGAAAACACGGTGTTCAGTTTTAAAATAATTACAACACGTCACCACACAAAATTCTACAAAAGGCCACAAACAAAATGCAATATCGACTGTTATGTAACAATGTATTTCATGAATTTCCGCTTGAATTCCCACTAGGCTGCGGCCAAAATTGAAACCGCTGAATTACCACTTAGCCGCAGCCAAAGTTGACATACCGGTGCCACCAATATTGAGATCGTAGACCACGAATATTGAGATCGCGACCAACGATGCCGCTGATGTAGATGTGCAGATCGCCTGCTCCTTAATCGTTGAACTTGTGTTCGGAGTATCGTTGGGTTGGTTTACTAAATAAATCATCTTGCAATATGTTACTACTTTAATATATGAACGAATATGATACCGCAAGTTGGGTATGGAATATTCAAGTTTCTACTGGAAACGCTAGATTTTATTTTATGAGTTCGCCTTGTTCCCATATAGATGTACGATGTAAGCTGCGTTCGCATACAGATATTGAACTGCATAAATATTTATGTTTTTGGGATATCCTTGGGAAGATCATATTACATAAGGGTGTGTGGCTAATTGACGATGCCGTAGCATATTAATAAACAAAGGTTGCAGAAGAACAATTATATCACCGCTAAATTGTAAAATAATGGGGTATAGAGGCGTCCTTACACTCATTCGCATGCAGAAAACTCCAAAGGCAATATATACACACATCGTGACAAAATTAGTGGCAACGCCACATAAAAATAATATACAGAGCACCTTCTACAGTACAGCCAATATAAGACATATACTTGCAGGTGATTTCAGAGGCCTTCCAGATTTAGCACCTATACACTTTTGCCATTTATCGGATATCTTCGCACGATAGTATATCGGCAATTGTGTTCGTGTTGAGTCACAGGAGAACCAGTGACCATGTGCGCTCATGCCGCGTCCAATAATCGCATATGTGTACACGACAGGCAGATTTGATTTACCTTGTACTGTTCACACACTACTTCGGGGTTATGGCATGCCGATAACTACGTATGTTATTGTTCCAACAAGAACAATAGCATGCTATTCGATTCTAACTACAAACACGATTAGGGCGACTGCCTATCGGCAACATATACATAATACAACTATGCAAGTATACTACAGCTACCATACAATACATCCACAATAAATTCGTCAGAATTTGCACTGATTGGTGTATCAGCCTCTTTATAGACTTTATGCCATGCGAAATGCGTTACAATTTAGTCGGTGTATACAAACTGTTTTTTTTTGTATAATTTTAGGGAAAATAATTAAATATTGAATATATGTATTTCTGTAAAAATATCGGCACTACGGTTCCAGTTTCAATTGCAAATTTTATTTTAAGCCGTATGTAGATATTGAAATTCCAAAATGAATTTGCCTCGCTCTGTCATTGAACCATGCCACGCGATGTAGCGGTAGTAAAAGAAAATGTGCTTTTGGCGCAGATTTGAATTCAAAATAATTTGGCTAAGCCATGAAAATCTCCGCTAATAGGAAACTAATAAGCGAGTGCATTGCGTGCCAGTAGGTTTGTTTATAGATTTTGGCGTCGAATTTACAATAATTTTGGTTTATTAAGAACGGCCAGCATTTTTTGTATTATCATTATGTTGACTGTGTTCTGAACAAAATCGTTTTTTATGTACTAGGCATTCTTGGGATGGGATGGTACTATTCTTCTAAGTCAGCGAGACCTGTATTTTTTTTTAATAAATGAAGAACTTTAATGTTGCTTTTGGATTGTGTTTATTTGATGTCTAAATTTGTTTTTATTAAGTAGAAAAAATGATATCGTCCAAGTGGCCGCTGGCAGAATTGATGACCTGACGGGCCCGATTTATGGCATTTTTCATCACTCTTGCCAGAACTTCCGGCGATAGGTTCCCGCATTCCTGACGGATATTCTCTTTGGGGGCTTCAAGAGTCTGAGGCTTGTTGACATAGACTCGTGACTTCATGAAAGCCCATAAAAAGAAGTCTAGAACGGTTAAATCGGGCGATCTTGCTGGCCCGTGCTAATCACCAAAACGAGAGATGAGGCGACGCGTAAATGCAGCCCTCAGAATTTCGGTTGTGGGTCATGCAGTATGCGCCGTTGCTCCATCCTGTTGGAACCACATGTTCTCCAATCCCAATTGGTCCAGTTGAGGTAAAAGAAAGTCGTTGAGCATGCTCTGTAGTTCTCGTCGCTCACAGTAGTCGCGGCATTTTCGAAAAATAAGGCCCGATCACGCCTCTAGCGTAAACAGCACACCATACAGTAACTTTGAGCGGGTCTAATGGCTCTTCGTGTGTCATAAACGGATTTTTGGTCCCCAGAAGTGATAATTCTGCTTATGCCCGTATCCACAGAGATAGAAATGGGGCCTCGCCGCTCATGATGATTTTCGATGAAAAGTTGTCTTCCTCGTCGCAGCAGCTGATGCACGATGCACTTGTAAGGGAACATCTTCAAGTGTTTTACCAAAATTCTCTGTAAAGACCGCCTATTGATACCCACGTGGCGTGGCACATCGTCTTCAGCCTCAGCCGCGATATTCCCAGCAGAACGGCTCCTCTGGGGCTGCTCAGACCTGACAGCATCTCGTGTTGTCCCATACTCTTCTAGGCGACCAGCTAAACGCTGTAGTGTTTGCCCAGTTGGTATCGGACGACCGGGAAACCTACGTCTAAATTCACACTGCGCCAATATCACCGACGAGTTAATACGCAAAAAACTCGAAACAATTATTCCGCGTTCTTGAGAAGTACATCGTATTCATGTCTTATTGCCGTGTAGTTTGTATCTGTTTACTTCACAAATGCCAAAGCAGAACTGACATTTACCGCCATTTGCAAAAATTATAGCATCTTCCGATAGAGTGCTGATTTTTGCGCCAGCTTGTATATATATATATACGAAAGATGGTCTAATCTTACACCTCAATGGTGTAGTGAACATTAATTAAAACAGGTCCATGAAGACTAACTGGTGGATCGCTAGACAATATTGTTTCTGGGTTATTACCCTTCGTCAGTAGCGATTACCAACAACCTTAGTTGTTGAAATACCTTTACATGTAGTGGCCATCAAAACTTCTTATATATATATATATATATATATATATATATATATATATATGTTGGTGCGTAAGTTCTCGCGGCTGAAATCTGTGCTTCTTGGTTCTCGGGTTGTGAACCGCGTTGTAGAAATCTTCCCCGAAGGGTCGCTTCGACGTTTCGGCAGAGTCCAATCTGCCATCTTCAGGAAGCTCTTCTAGGTCTCGCTGACTTAGAAGAACTGTTCTTCTAAGTTCTTCTAAGTCAGCGAGACCTAGAAGAGCTTCCTGAAGATGGCAGATGGGACTCTGCCGAAACGTCGAAGCGACCCTTCGGGGAAGGTTTCTACAACGCGGTTCACAACCCGAGAACCAAGAAGCACATATATATATATATATATATATATATATATATATATATATATATATATATATAATGTATATATATATATAGTTATTGTAAAAATGCTCGGCTCCTGTGTCGTGAGCAGTCAGTCAGTAAAAGAAACGCTTTAGCAGTATTGTAAACTAAGAAAAACCTTAAGAACCCAGTAGGATATTCCATAAACATTTAATTCAATAAAACTCACAAAATAACACGGTCAAATATTACAAAAATCCCACATTTAGATAAATAAATAGCGGTTATTAGGTTAAGCAAAATGCAAAAATGTCGGCGACATACGTGCGCAGGTAAATTTTACTCCAATATAAATGGCAAAAGTGTATCATGTGTAAGAGAATAGTAATGGATTCATGCATGCATCTTCATTTAATATTAACTTAATTAATATTAAAAGGTAGCTAATACGTAATACGCGTTTAATCATTCTATACAGTTTCAATAAACAAAAAGTTGCATTCCCACTGAGCACTGTTTTTCTATTCCACTATCGATATTCCAGTAACTGGTAAATTTCTCAAAAGATATTTCCAAATATGCATACTGTATATAGTATAAGAAAGTGAAAATGTACCATCACGACTGCACTAGTTTGCTGGAAAGTTCAGTTCCAATCACTGCAGACATTTTTTTAAATATGCAATGACTCAGATTTCAATAGATTACTTTCGTTATATACTAAAACGCATGATAGTTGCCAAGATTAAATACTCTTGACATATTATCTCCACTCCTGGCCAATAAATCAAAATAATACACTAATTATTAAACAATGACGCGTTTTACAAAGACACGTTACCAACGACATAATTCAATTTGCTCGTTTTATTTAAACATCCTGAATAGCAGTTGCAGGAACTTTTCGTACGATTTATCGATTAATATTTACGACATTTAAATCGCACTTTGCAATGCACATAAATCTTTCGTATCGCAACCAGATAAAGCCAAGTATCTACCGAAAACGTCTTATCAACCGATAACCACCACCGTTTTGGAATCACCAAGAGGTTCATTATCTGCGGTGGGTGGGACGTCCAAGCGTGCAAGTCCGCCGCTTATAAGCTGACAGCATAGGGGCGCATTGCCAATAAGTTACCGGTAAAACGTCAAACTGCGCGCATAATTCTATCATTTAGTACCGAAGTCGCGACGACTATGAGTTTCGCTGTGACCGTGTTTATAATAATTTCAGGTAGGTTCATCACTTTAATTAATTTAATTGAATTCGTCTGCGCGAAATACGCACGTTTAAGTGCTACATTTGTAAATTCCGAATGAAATTTCATAGTGTACTTATAATAGCAATACCGGTGTTTAAAAATAAGTAGAAACAATTACCCAGTTATATTCTGCGTGTGCATGTGTGAACTTTAAATGATTGAAGAGTTACATTCTAAATTATTTCGCGAAAAATCGGATAATTACCTTTGCTTGTTAAAAAACATATTTTTGCATAAAAGTCTCCTTTATCAAAGAAAATGCAAATATGCAATATATTCAAAGTACTAGATCCCGAATCAATCGAACACTGACAATTTAAAAATGATTTTAAACAAAGCAAGCTGTTCAAAATTGATACGTACAATTGCACACCGATTGTAAAGAGACAGCTCATTTTATATTTTTGAATTTGGAATTATATATTCGTATGGGCGCGTCAGTGTACTTGCTCTAGATCAATTATCTTAAAATTAAAACTATTCAACGAGGTTCATTACAAGGTATTATATACATTTTTGGTTACACGCCAACAACTGACAGCCACATATTATGACATTCTTAACACCTTTGATTCTCCTGGAAATTAGATGGTTTTCAATGTAACAATAGTGGGTATCTAGTTGATTCATCCTTGTGAACGATATATCGCTACGTATTGTAGAATGTAGCAACCTGGATGGACCATCGTTTGTTGGCATAGAATACATGGTAATTGTAATTTCTGTACCAAATATTAAAAGTTATCACAATCTAATAAAAGATTAACCACATTTAAATGTATTTGTACGTAGATGAATGAATTATAGAATATGATAACTATTTTTGGAAAATTATTACATCACGTTATTATTTATGACAAAACTCATTTATAGATAATTCATTTTGAGGTATTTTGTCTAAATAAACGTTGCTATTAGATTATGCTTTTTTAATACCATAAAACTATATTCATTGTTTAAACAAATTTGGCACGCGAAACTCTCTACAAGAATAGATGAAAAATTATACCACGTACTTTAAAAAATTCCCTATGAAACAATGGCGAAGTTAAAAAAATATTTCGGCAATAATAAATAATATATGTTATGTGTGCTTTCATGAACTTTTTTAAGAATTTTATATGAATGCATGCATTAGTTATGTGTAAAATTGTCAAGATAATTGACGACTCAATATCAGGAGTGAAATAATGAAAGAAATAATATTATATATTAATGTGTTATATAATACACATTACATAATAAATAAAACAGAACTCTAAAGCTAAATATTCACCAAAGCACACGTAACATAATTTTATTCATTATAATTTGTTACTCTTTGACAGTATTTATTTTTCGTTCACTCTTAAACTCCATTTACCTTTTAATGTCCTTTGCCATCGGTAAACCAAACGATTTTTATTGACTTCTGGTTTGACACATTGCATTTGATTTATTACTTATAACACCCATATACAGTGTGTTTCACTTAATAGTGTAACACCATCATATAACACCATCACTTTTTTATTTTTAGTCCAATTTTAGTAATTGTTTTTTCCAAACGTAGAATACTTATTGCTCTATTTACGCCCAAAAAACCAAGAGTCTTCTTTAAATGCAAAGCAACCTGCGGTGGTAAAATAAAAACCAAAAGTCAAGAAATCAGTTTAGGGATTTTTTTATCGAAAATTTTTACTAGTAATAATTGTCCAGAATTGCCCAAAAACCCTAAATCCAAAATTCCATGAAAATTAAAAATGTTAAAATTTTCTTCAAAAGTAATTCCAATTCGGTAAATATTATTTGCACAGGTGGCTGCACCTAAACAACAAAAATTTAAAACAACTTTGACAGTTAAGGTTTTATTTCAAACAAAATTTTCACAGCATACAATTTTCGGCGCAGCTAATAATACGTATTTACGGACTTTTACGGAAAATTTTAACATTTTTAATTTTCATGAAATTTTGGATTTAGGGTTTTTGGGTAATTCTGAACAATTATTACTAGTAAAATTTTTCGATAAAAAAATCCCTAAAGTGATTTCTTGATTTTTGCCATTTATTTTGCCATCGCAGGTTGCTTTGCATTTAAAGACGACAATTGGTTTTATTGGTAGTAAATAGAGCAATAAGTATTCTAGGTTGGGAAAAAACAATTACAAAAATTGGACTGAAATTAAAAAAGATATGATGATGTTACACTCTTAAGTGAAGCACACTGTATATATTAATTTAATGTCAAATAATTTTTAGATTGGTTGTTATTCTTTCTTGGGTGTTACTTATTTCTTATAACCATTAGCAATTGGTTTAAACAAACATCTATACTAATTACGATTTATCCAACATTACTTACTTCACATATGTTTTCTATAAATTTCACATCATTTTTAGTGCCAAAACTCGTCTCAAATCTCAACAAAGCACGTTGTATATTCCATAAATGATTAACGCGTAGATTAAGTCCTAGATTTTGTGATGCGTTGAGCCTTCGTTTCCATCAAATTCGCTAATGATTTATAGATGGCAAGATGCCATGTTCTCTCTTCGAATTCGTATATGACATGGCATGAGATCTTAACTATTATTCAATAAGTTGTTTTGTTATTGTTTTACAGATGTTCAGTGACCCCTGAGCGCACATGCAAAATTGGCGATGTTTGTTTACGCTTATATCGTACATACGCCTTCCTGTCGTTCTTTTCCCATGACCAAATCATCTTGACTTATTTACCCCTAACTTGTTAATGTATTGGGCAAATCTAGTCCAACTCGTTAGAAATCTTTCCTTGAATAGAAGTCATGTTTATTCTTTATTAACGAACTTGTACATTGTAGCTAAAACAATCATCGCACGACACCTTATCTCCACCACTCATTTACAATACAATACACGACAATACAAAACAAACAAAAAACTACAGCATGACGTATACATACACATACGGAAATAAGAACCGCACGAAAACATATTAGGAATAAGATAAATCCAATAAACCCACGCTCTAGTAATTTATTGGTCCTACAAACTAATAAACTAATAAAATCGTAAGGACCAGTCAGCATAGTTTTAAAAACTATTCGCACAATACACTTCAAGTTCTCTGGAAATAATACAATAATAGGTATATACATTCGGCATATAAATTAAATTATTTGCAACAAAATTAAAAAAAAAATCAACTGCAGCAATGGGATCAGTTTCTACTAGCAAAGCGCGTTCGTCGTCTACGATAGTCTCGAAAATGTAAAATGTAAAATAGGTTTAACATATTTTTTCTCATAAAAGTTTTCATTTTTTGAAAAAACATTTCATACAAATTTTTTAGAAATTGATATTGAAATTTAACTTTTATAAAATTTCCTGGTATGGGAAATGTAATAAGAGCAACCCGTCACTTCCGGCGAGGATATTGCCAAAAATATGCAGGCGCAATAGTACATGTTTATGTTGCATATCCTCTAATTTTATTAACTTGTTAACGATGTAGTATGCTGTTAAATTTTAAGTAACGAAGTCGGATTGCGTGCCAGGATAATGGAGCGTCTTATTATTAGGAAGTATTAGTACATGGCATTAAGTCCCACTTGTTTCTATATTTCAAATTTATGCTTTATATTTCACAAACTTTTACGTTTCACTTGTTAGTCGATCTCCATATTTTCAAAATTTCTGACCATCTTGTTCCATTAGAGTATTTTGTGCCGCAGTCCAGTATGTTAAGCCTAATCTTCTCGTGTCTATTGATACCGCATCTAAGCATTTATTCTTCGGTCGGTCTCTCTTCTTCTTACCGCCTTCTCCTATAACAGCACTCCTTTTTTCGCATGCTTATGATCCTACATTCTATCCTATCCACCTCAATCTTGGCGCCTTAAAGTATTGGACCATACTATTATTCCCGTATAGTTCCTCAGCATATTTCCTTTCCATGCTTCCAGTTTTGCTTAGTCTTTTTTGTTAAAATCCATGTTTCACAACCATACACCACTGTCGGTCTCACTACTGTCCTATAGATACTTATGCCGCTCTTAACCTGTGCATTCTGCCTATGGACCCCATTGCCTTACCTTCCTTACTCATTTCCTTGGTCCCTCTTGTTGTTGTACACAACTGTTACTCCTAAGTAATCAAAGTTAAATACTATTGCCGATCTCCCTGTCTAACTCCGATTTCCCTCTAAAACTTTCGGAAACTCTTCCTCTTATTTTATTTTGTGAGTCTGGCAGAGTCATTTTTATTAGTCTGATTAGCTCACATTTGGTAAAGCATAGTTTTCGAAATTGAGCCGTAAGCTTTCATGAACTCGAATGTGAAGTCTTAAGTTTTGTTCATAACTTTCGTTCTGTACCATTTTCAGCGTGAAGATTTGGTCTATCGGCCTGTATGATTAAAACAAATCTAAATTCTTTGTGTGCGTGTTAAATTTTGGCCTTTTTTTGCGATCAATTAATATTTCTAATTGGAAAGATTAATCTAATAATGTTTATTTTATTATTAAAATTATTGCCAATAAGGTATTAGCTCTGTTTTCGAAATATATTTGAATTGCGAAAAGAACAGTGCGTGTATTGTTGGATGACAGCTTCGTTTTAATTATGAGATCCTCGGCAAGACAAACAAAAACGTTGTACAAGTAAGTTGTTAAAGAAACTATGTGCGCACATCAACTGTATAGTTTTGTATATTTTAGCTTCTTCTTTGAGTCTATGTGTACACAAAAATATAAAAATAAAGTAATAAATATTAATGCAACAATGAATTCTTCACATATTTTTTGCTATATATTAACAAACTTGGTACATTTTTACTGGACCTCGTATTTATTATCACCGATCTCGGACATTATTAATATTTGCAAGAATACAATTTCCAGAATTATAACCTATGAATGTCACCATGAGTAACTTATGTAGGATATTTTAGCTCCCTATCGAGAGTGTACTTCACTTTCTACCAACAGAAATTATAATAATACGACCATTATTCGGTAAATACAAACATAATAGGCAGTATGTTAGTCACTAGTTAGTTTAAAACATTTCAGAAATGTGACCTTAAATATAAATAATTTGTGCATAGCTTCATAATGCGTAGCACATACGTTACAATACACATGGAGCAACGATTCACAATACTGGGCGCTAAATACTAACATTTTATTGTGGCGTAATTTTATTAGAATGTATGCGGAAACTGCTTACAAAACGTACTAATGGGGTATAATAGTAGTAAATAAGGAATGATGAAAGTGTTTGCCATGTTTGTTTCAGCAGGGTGCTGCAACACACTATTTTCTTATTTCAAGTTATTACTAAAAAGGATATGTATCATAAAATTACCTGATAGCTATCTTAAGTACTTATATTTGTTCAATATATTGAAAGCTGATTTTAACAAATATTTGACTTGCACTGTAGATTATTTGCACAGATATCGCAATAATTTCTTAATACATATAATCCATTAGTATTGAAACGATGACTATTTCGTTGTCGAACTTCAAATCATAAAAAATATATAACTGACTCATCGTGGGTTTTTTGTTGTTATTAATTTTACTCGTAAAATTTGTCAACTACAATTTATAATTCATCACGAAATTTAATTGCAATGATCTAGTTTATAAATACATGTTGATTTATGATAAGGATTTTGTAATAATGCAATTTGTAAGATTAGCATGTGCCTGACGGTTCATTTGCGTCCGATGCAACAAATCACAATAATGCACTTTGAGTATGGAACGGCAATTGAGCATTCTGATTAATTTTATCTGTAAAGTTTATGACTATAATTAAATATGACAATAATAATATTGTCTTGTTTACATGTACTTGTACATGTACTTTTAATCTGTTGCCGACATTTATAAGAAATGAGTCAATAAATTTTATATAAATTCTGTCAACGACGTACTATTTCATAAATTGTTATTATCTAAAAGATGTGACGCTCTGTACCATTTTTCTTTAAATGGTAGAAGGCCAGTATTGCGAAAGCCACCTTTTCTCATTTGTTTTCAGGAAATTTATTCATTCATTACTTTTGAAAAACGCAGTAGGCATCGATATCACGGTATTATATATTCCAAAAAATTACAATAAAAACACCAATACAACAAACTAAAACAACAATAACCCATACGGTGAAGAAACAGGGGTAACAAATATTATAATGAATGGTTGAATGTTGCGGTTTTCCATTCATAGTTCGTAGACCATGACCAACCTCTTGCACTGACGTTTATAACAACATATCCAGGAAATTTACTACTTAAATAATTGAATGAAAATATGAGAAAATTTTTTACTAAATCTTGTTGAAACCAGACTTTCCTTTTTCGTCCAATGGCATATCATCCAAATAATAAAATAAATACTGGTACATGTTATGCAACTATTTGGAACACCCAAATCGCTCTATGTACTAATTTGTAGAATGCAATAAAGATGTTCTCGACTCCTATATCTACTATTGGAGGTATTAAAAATTCATCATTGAAAATTATATTATAAAAGGTTTTTTTGATACTGTTGCCTCTATCTAAGGGGAGTATAGGTTTGACTTGGAATTTTTATTTGTCAAAATATTTCCCTTGCCCTTGATCGGGTAAGTTGCGAATACCACCAGAGAAAAGGTTTTTTTTTCCGACATATTTTTTTGTAGCATATATGGCTCTTGAAAGAATTTCGCTGTAATGCTCTGGGTTTATCGTGTTAATGCTTCTTGAAAGACATTCTTTCCAAAATTATAATTAACACAGTCCGTATCTATTAACTACATAAGTTTTGAATATGCATAAGATAATTGCGAACAAAGGTAATGTTTTTTTATGAATATCACCAAACTGACTACTTCACTTTACACATAGAATCGGAAGTAACACATGTCTCGTAAGTTTTGGGAAAATGTTTAACAAGATATAATTTAAACAAAACAAACCTTTATTAAGCAAACATAAAATAAAAATAACTAATTGATTTAATTGATTGCTGCTAATGGTTCTCTATCCTCAATGAGACCAAGTTTTCGTCTGACGTGTCGCATCATGGCTTGGACGCTTTCTAAATCCGCTTCTCTAATTTTTCGATAAATTCTTTGTCGCAACTCTTGTTCATTCTGGACCTCCCAATCACGTTCATACACTTTTCCTGCTACTAGGCCCCAAAAAGTTTCAATTGGCTTTGCCCGACAGACTATCATTTTTATCATTTTTAGGGATATATGGTACCTGATGGGCATCCAACCAGTTGAGTGTATCTCTGGCGTAATGCGATGATGCAAGATCAGGCCAAAATATGTAATCATCATCGGCAAAATATTTTGGTCGCGAAACATGTTTACAATATTTGATTTATCGAAAAATTAGAGAACTAGATTTAGAAAGAGTCCAAGCCATGATGCTACACGTCAGACTTTGTCTCATTGGGGAATTTCTTTAAAATATTCGGTGAGAGCATTCTTGACAAATGCATCTTTCAGAAAATGAAGAAAAAAAATCGGAAAATAAAAATTTTTCACCGTGGTCTGGTGCCTTAATAAAATTTTCGTTTTTATATCTTGTCAAACTTTTTCCAAAAACTTATGAGACAGGTGTTACTACTCTAAAAATAACTATGCATACAATTTCGTGCCGGATTTCTCACGTTTAAAATTTATTTTATGGTACTTGTACCTAACATTACCTGAACACATAAATACGAATATTGGCCAGTGATGTTAGAACTTCCATATGAATATTTTTTAGCAACGTTTCCATTAAAGCCATTAAGGCATTTTATAAGTTTGCACAAATTTAAGTGCATCGTTTAATATAATTAATTTTCCAATGAATGTCGTGTTTTTAATGCACAAGACCAGACTCATTAATTTGGAGATAAACACCTAAAGGATTACATATTGTCGTGCACATCATTATGTATTACAAATAAATCCCTTTTCGACAATAGATTTGCTATTAATCAATCAAGGATACTTATCCTCAAGCAAACGTGCAGTAGTAATGCATAAGATTATGTGCTTAAACTAGTAGCTTGTAAATCCATTCAGAATAAATATATTTTTATTGATACATTCAGTAATTTATACATTTTAAATTACGTCAGTATTGATTGGCGTGTTGTCACGTTATTACAAATTAATAGATAAGACATTAATAAATAAATATTAAATGCACGTGACAAAAATGTCATTTGGTTTCAAGATCTCGAATTGCGTATAATTTGATTTAGTGGCACAATTGGATGACAATTACAATTTCTTTAACGAAACAATCTGCCAGCATTATATAAATTGTAAATCTTAATGTACATGTTTCATCTTCGTTCATGTTCTATAATCAAGACGACAATGAACAGCTTTTTTTTACATTGACACCAATGACCAAAATTTAACCAAAATTAAATATGGGGAAATTAAATGAGAGCATATTATTAGCAAATTGGTAAAATTTTTAAACTTGCATGATGAAGTTGAATATGACATAGTCATAGCAATTAAATTACAATTTGATTGTCATTCAAAGCAGAAAGTAAATTACTAAAAACGTTCTAAGAAAAATGTAGCAGCCAAAGGAATTAAAATAAGTTCAAAATTTAAGGCATCTATTTCCAAATGTTCCAAGATAGAGTTAACATTACCTCATATCGAATGCTTCGCGGGTAGTGCGTAATTGTTTTAATTACTTTACCTACAGTTGTTTGCGCTATCACTAATTTATTAGTATTAAATTAACTTTGTGCACTACATGATTGTAAAGTATTTTTTTTTTAATTGCAACAATTTGTGTTTTCAGCATCAACGCTAACACAAGCAGACGACTGGAACTATGGGGATGTATGTAAGTACGAAACAATTTAATATCGAAAACAACTTTATATCGTTTTAAAACCTGCACCCTATGGATTGTTCCCATACAATATGTCCTTAGTTTAAATCCAGCATGCTCGTGAATTTGACTTTTGGTAAAATGTAGAAAGTTAGTATATTTTTATATACTCACTTATTTTTAATTGAAGTCATTTAAATATTTTTATATACTCACTTATTTTTAATTGAAGTCATTTAAATTGACAAATAATAATTGTTGAAGTATAAAATATCAACAATTTACCTCGTCGAATCAATCCAGGTTAAACTTTTACTCAATTGGTACCAACCCAAATTAAAAATAGACATCGAAAACCTAATTAATAACTCAAATTTTATTATAACGCCCATACCAGGTGTTAAGAAGTAATATTTAATTTTATTATTAATAAATGAATTATTCACGACCTATTGATTGAAAGTGAAACGTTTAATCTGATCATGTATTATAGAAACCGATAAAAATGACTGGTCATAAAAATATAAATAAGTTAGAAAATACCACGATGAAAACCACTACAAACAATGAAATGCACTAAAATAATAATTATTTGTTTACATTTATATTGCAGCTCAAAATAGTGATTTATACAATAAGTACATAGCGTACGACCAAAGCAAGTCAGTTTTATTAGCCTTGCTGACTGTCGAGTCTTTGAAGCACCATTATGCACCAGTTACATACCGATTGTTTCAGAGAGCTTTATCCTAACTCAAATAATGATAATAGCAATTTATTATCCACCAGCAGAAAACAATACTTTAAATTATATGATAATGTTAAATTAATTTATATTGTATGCACAAACTAACTAACTATGACAGTAGAACAAATAACGAGAAATAGTATATACTGAGTGACAAAAGTAAAAGAACACCAAGAAGTAGTCATTCAATTGAACTGATTTTAATATGAAACTGGCACAGGCGCGTGGCGATAATATCCCAAACATGTTCGAAAGGGTCAGTTATATAGGACAGGTGATCTTGGAGGCCAAGGAAGAAGGGTGGTTTCAGCTTCTTCAAAACAAGCCATAGTAACCCTAGCAAAATACGGTCAGGCATTATCTTGAAAAACAGGACTTAGTAAGATGTGAATATACGGAAGAAGATGAGGCTCTATAATATCCGTAACGTATCGTTGAGCATTCATGGTACCCCTAACGAACACTAAGGGTGATCTACTACCATACCTAATTGCCCCCCACACCATAACTCCAACAGTTTGGTGTACATGGCGTTCCACAAAAAACTGTGTCGCCGTTCTCCACGTCGTCTCCTAACCCTTATCCGACCATCGCTCATACCTAAGCAAAATCGGGACTCTTCACTAAAGACTACCTGATGCCCATTCTTCATCCCACTGTAACCTTTCTCGGCACCGCTCTAACCGTTGTCTTTCGTGAACAGCGGTGAGTGGTAACACAAATTGCGGCCGGTAAGACATGAGCCCAAAAGCTCTTATTCGCCTGTAGTTGGTTGCAGTGGTTACCCTTATACCTTCTTCTCCAAACCATTGGTCCGCGATCGAACATGTGGTCGAAGAACGGCCCCTCACAGCCAGCAGTCTATTGTTTGTCGGGGACGCCCTGAACGTCTGGCTCGTTGTTCTCATCCTTCCTCGGACCAAATATGATAACAGTTTGCCACAGCTGACACCGTTCTCTTTAATCTGGCTGAAATTTGGCGAAAAGATAAACCACCTTCTCGAAGGCCCACTACTCGACCGCGCTCAAAATCAATTAATTGCCCAAAAATTGGGACGTCGACGAATTCTAGGTATTTTTTTACTGGAACTACTGAGGAAATAGAGATAACATTTTAATCAATTTTATTTTGGTCATCCACAACTCACATACAAAATTTGGTTGAAAAATAATAATATAGTCTTGGTGTTCTCTTTACTTTTCTCACTCAGTATATACATATAAAACATATTAAATTATCTTACATTATATTAATAACCAATGTGCAAATTCGAGCGATGTAGGAAAAGATGAATTACGGCTGCTAAGTCTTGGCACAAGAAAACTAAACACTAATAAATCAGGATCACAAATATAACTATGTTATAAACAAATAAAATTTCTGGATCGGTTCTACGCACTTTCAAATATCAAAAATACCACAATTTCGGGAGTATAAAGTTTAGATCAAACGAAAACATTATATAGACTAATCACTGATTCGTTTTCAACAAAGGGCTTGATATTTCTGATCAAGAATCCTAACATAACCACTGGCTGCAAACTTCCTGTGTAGGAAAACTGGAAATAAGTTTTTTTATCAAAATACACTCCAAGATCTTTGTGAACTCCTTTACATTGCAAATTTTATCCAATCTTCTACGAGTACTGAATGGAGGTGTTCTTTCTTGAGAAAGATACAAATTTACATTTGCTGATATTCAGAATCAGCTAGTTGGAATTGGTCTCCATCTATATAGAGGGTTTAAACGCAGTCATTATACCAAGTTATTGTCTTATATATTTTATGTTTATAAGCATACATCATGCATTCTGATGAAATACAGTGAAATACAACATCATCTGCAAATATTATAAACAACAGAGGCCCAAGAATTAAACCCTGTGGTATTGATACGTATTTAAATGATCAACAATCTCGATACTGTAGAAATTCATTTGGTGTTTTAAATACGACCAGAATATTTCAATAAAATCATGTCCAATACCAATTTTGCCCAACTGTACCAGAATTAATTTCTGCTGAACCGGATCAAATACCTTCGAGAAGTATGTATAGATTGTATCAACTTGATAACGATTATACAAAGAATCATATGCATAGTGTACAAATGAACACAGGTTGACTTTCCTTTTACAAATCCATGTTGCAGAGTTGCAAGTAACTCAAGTTTGTGAAATAAATGTTCACAAATAAACGATGGGGTCGCTGGAGGTACGTCACTATAACGATAAATCACATTACATTCACGTAGCTGAACACATAGGACATCTACATTGTAGCGAATCAAGTTTTCATCTTCGCCAATAACCTCGTTTCAACTAATGCCGGAGCAGAAAGAACCGTTCTAAATACAGTAAATTCATAAGTAAATAGCTAAGAGTTGACCAAGTTATTAGTCGGCCAGGTCTCTGTAAACAAAACAATGTCATCAAATGACAGAAGGCTGGTTATAGAACTCAAAAGTATTTGTATTCAGCCCCCTCACATTTTGGTACTAGTATTTAAAACTTAATTCAGACTGATTGACGCAATACGTTTTTTTTCCGTAACAATTTGTAGTTTAAAATTATGCTTTCTCACTTAGCTTTACGTGCACATTATAGCTATCAACATTTCTTCTCGCAATACCGAAAAAACTTACTTCCCGTTTAGCTGAATACGATAGCAACTCTTACCTTTTTTATAGTATGACATATTCGTTCACGTGAATGGGTACATCTGAACTTTGAAGAAACGCTATCAAAAAATCTACCTAATCCATTAATTGTATGTAAAACTTCGAGATTACTTTTCTCTAAAATTACTTAATGAGATAATCAATTTTATATCATTATATAAATTATCTTTTCGAGATATTAATACAACTCGAAAATTCGACAAACATGCAAGAACAAAGGAACTTTAATTTTCTAAAAATTGTTAATGACTAACAGGATCAAATATATATTGATGTATGAAAATAAATACGTAGTATAGTGAAATTATGGGTATCAAATATTGTTCAAAATGATCAGGACTTCTTACAAAGCTTTTATTCATTAAATCATTTTTCTCTGAAGGACGACAAATCATGTAAGTTGATATATTGAAACAACATTTCCTGACTAACCCTATAGTAATTTTCGATTGCCAATGGAATTTTTTTTATAAAATAACATTCTTTTTCATTCATTGAGCACCCTTAGTGTGTAGATGTTTAATTGCATTATTGCAGCAATGAATATTTTTTTTATGATAGTGGGATGGGTCGAAATATACATTACTTCCATCTTACGTCCTCATAACAGAAACGAGCCAGCTGCAGATTGCAGAAACGACGTTGAGTAGTCGCTTGAAAGTTCGTTTAAATTATATTTTTGATGGTCTGTTTTCATAGTCGTAGTGATCTAGAAGAACGGACTTTCTGATTAACTAGTTGGCTTTTAGCTATAAAGTTTCGTACCGCGTTGTTGATTTCTATCGTGACTTCTCCTCATAGGACCAAAACAATCTTGTTCTTCCCTTCTTATGGTATCTTTCAATTAAGTATTCGATGTGAAATCTTTTCTTGAGATTTTCTCTGTTTCTCTATATCTATAGATTTTCATTTTATTCGTGTCGTGGAGTGTGGTATGGTAGATATGGTTGTGATATAAAATTTGATATCTCATTTTGATCAGCCGTTTGCTGTGCTTTTATACATCACGTCACATGTACAATAATTATAAATAATTAGCTTTATTACCTACTTCTCTTCAAAAACACATCGAAGATCTACCTAAATATTTTATAAAAATTATAAATTTATAAAATTCTTTTATGCAAATCTATTTTGTTTGCTTACATTAAAATAATAAAATGAATTGGACAATTGATTGTCCGGATTGTGTTACAGTTACAGTGATAAAAATCAATTAAGCCTCTATTTGACATTGCTAAATATCCTAAGTTATCTCCTGACAATTAAATTACATTATTGCATACAACACGTTACTTATCTGGCTACAGAATGTGCTGTCATGTGAATCACATGACGGTTAATTGTAAATCTACTGCATTTAATCTGGCAATAAATATATCAAGTGGTGTGATTATTTAGGAATTCAATAAAATTACCAATTACCCAATGAAACTTGTTACAACCGACAACGATTTATGGCTATGAAATACGTGTTTCTTCGACATTTCGTATGTCAGTTTAGTTGCAAAAATAGTGCTTTCCATAACCAGCAACAGTATTTTATCACAAGTGATACAAATGATATTTACCATTCATTGGTAGTAAAGTATGTTCAATTAAAAGAGCTCCAGTTGGCCACGATGTTTTTACCAAGGCGTGCTATATTTAGCAATTGATAAAATCGACTAGCAACAAAACTTAAAAGGCAAACATGAGAAGTAAAGTTGTCGGTACCACAAACCAATATCTTTAATTGCACATACGTTTTATGACAACTCAATTACAACATGCCAACATTTTAACATGCAATTGTAATTACAAGGAAAACAGAAAACCTTACACTTTATATCTGAATTCCAATAATTCTTGTATAAAACACGTAGCAAATTGTTGACTTTTAGCACTCAACATATTCACAATTTTCACACCTTATAATAAAATATTTTACTACTTGAATTATAAATATCTTTTTTTGTACCCCATGGCGAAAACGTCAAGAATCGGCAGAATCTCTGTATTAAGGACCGAATCTTAGCAGGATGCAAAAACTTATTGCCTAGCAGTTTCATCGGGAACGGAAATTTATTAACTCTTAACTAAATAATTAATTAGGTTTGACTCATCAATTAAAGGGCCGCAATCTACAAAAACACGCAATATGATATGAATAGAAAAAAATATAAATAATATACAATAAAATTGAAACATTTTGAATTAATGACGAACTTATCTCAGTTTTAATCCGCACTCTCAACATATATGTTATATAATTTGTTAATTGAAAATATGTTATTTAAGCCCTTTAAATTACTTTAGTGGCCTTTCACGTTATAACTAGAAAACGTATGGTAATAAATAAAATTTACAAATTTCTTGGAAGTTGTCAGCAATTCCAGAACTGGTTTCGATTCCTCAAGAATTAGTGGAAGGAGTTGAAGTATTGAAGTATATGTGACATGCATAGAAAATCGAAAAATATTTACGATAAAAAAATTCATCTATGATGAATGGAGGAACCAGTAACATGTGATTGGTGTTACTGACGAGATTATGCTGACCTATTTTTATAACTCATGAAGAAAGTTTACAAAAATGTTGATATAACAAAATAGGGAAAATGGATTTCCTATTTAAAAGGTGAAGCAAGAACTTACAAATCTAAAAAGGCGAAAATTTTGGAAAGAGAACATCGACGTTTTTGACTGAGGCAACAAAGAATATTTAAGGATAAAGGTACTATTTTTATTAGTAAATAAATAAATAGTAAGTAAATTGTACAACGATTTAATAAAAACTCCAGTACTAGTAAACAAATATTTTTGGGTCGTGTATACGAATTGCGTCACCAATGGTTTCAATGTGAATCACAGATTATCTGCAGGTAAACACATCTCTTTATTGTTCGAGGCGCGCATCTGGCAAGACTGCATTTCACGAAATAAGTATTTATAGTCTTCCCGTCATAAAACTTATTGTGTCTTCTTTTTCGAATTTCTAGAGTGGTATTTTACTTGTATATAATATATCTCTGCTATTAAGGCTAAAAGTAGTAGAATTGAAGACTGCTTAGTATGTAATAAGTCTTCATTCTTATCGATGTGACGCAACGTATACTCGTGGATTACCTGGATTAGGCAACTACAGGTAATATTCGTTGTGTTGAATATCATTTACGATATACCTGTCATGATTCGTATCTCGTGGAGAGTATTGTGATTGTTTAATTTCGAATGTAAAACTACATGTACATCAATACCATTTTAAAAAAATAATGAATCAGGTAAATTAATCAACAAAATTATTGATTTAAAGTAACAGCTTCGCATGCATAGTCCTATCAAGATCCTTTTTAATGCTTGTAGCCTCGCTAACCCTGTCTGGCAATAAGTTCATCACAGAGCCAAGGACCAAGACCTTGATGTAGGCTCGGCAGTTCACTACACGAGTTGTTTTTGGATCCACTTCATCGGCTATGTTGGGATTTACATTACCGGTTTTGGCGCAAGCGCAGTAATATGAGGCTGCAAGGGGTGTGCACTCTTACTTATTACTTACTTATACTTAATATTTATTAGAAAATTTCGTTGCCCCCGCTAGCAGTGCAACTAGTTTGGGTTTCATTATTGTGAACAAAAATACAATCGTTGGTTGTTCTTTTGTCCTTCTACTTATTTGTTTCTAGTTTGTTTTATTTATATATTTCCATATCTTCCACTACCGTTTTTGATCTTAACACATTTCTAGTTAATTTCCTACTACTTTACTCATGCTTCTAATAGCTTCATTTATATTAGAATAATCTAATTCAAATTTATAAACGAAGACACGTTAAAAATGTTTATAAACTAGAAATACAAAGTTATCGTTGCCCGGAAAACACTAAAGTTCCTACTAAACTAAAACTACTATACAGGTCGTAATTAAAAATAGCCTCACACATCAATAACATGGGCTGTGTTTTATTTATCAATATGCACATTTTTTAAATTGTCATAGGAGGGCATTTTGTAGCTTATTTAAACTGCACGAATTGTATATCTTGAGTATGTTGTGAACAAATTAGATTCGTTTCGCAAGTTATTGGTGTTGGAAAATTGTAATAATTGTAGAAATTGCACACTAGTACGACAATATAAATACCTTAACTACCTCGATGAGATCAATGTGGCAGTTTTAAATTAGAATCGCTTGCGTAAACAAGGGGACACATTTTTAACAACGGTTTGGCACTCCACCAATGGAAGACGCGACATTTATGCGACGCCTGTTCTAATTATGCATGAAAAGTGGTCAATGTAGACGAAAACATCCTACATACCTATGTGAATATCGAAGTTACCGACGATGGACGAACGCCGTTGAAAAATCGATTAGTTGGAGCCCACTGAAGCGCAAAAAATCCTATTTACTACATCGATGAGTTATTGATGTATTTATTTAGCGAAGTTAACAGAGTCTTTGTGTGACTTTCCTCACAATACGTGTTTATATATATATATATATATATATATATATATATATATATATATATATTTGTGTGTGGTTGTCGGGTTGCGAATTACGTTGCAGAAATGCTCCACGAAGGGTCGCGTCGACGTTTCGGCAGAGTCCCATCTTCCATCTTCAGGTAACTCTGCTTGGTCTCACTGACTTGGAAGAACTTCCTACCTAGAACCTAGATCCTAGAACTGATCACGACGACCGAGAAGAAGAACCTGAGGATAGCATAAGTGTTTATCCAAAACGTATAAGCGACCCTTCCAAGGATAATTCAGCAACTCGGTCCATTACCCGAGAAGAGAACAATATGTTTATTTATTATTATGTTTTATTGAAATAACTTTAGTACATGCAAATTGAGTTCTCGTCAATAAGTCATTGCAAATATGTGTATGCTAAATATGCGAATTTACAATTACAAGCGACTTAGCTCATATAGCCGATTTTAATAAATATTAATTTAAATAGTTTAAATGGAAATTAGTTACAACAATATTAAATAGATTGCGTTAATCATTTAATTGTTTTTTTTTAGCACATTGGCCAGGATTTTGCCAAACCGGTACCCGGCAGTCCCCAATCGACTTGGTACCACAGGATTCAGACAGAAGAATTTATTCCGCGTTCGAATTCATAAATTACGATGTTGCAAGTCCAGCTAAAGTTAAAAACAATGGCCACTCAGGTATGACAACGTCTACTAACTTTAGAAGACCTATTTATGGTTGACTTTTTCACTTGCAGTTGCAATAACACTACAATCCACCGAAAATAGACCGACTATGACTGATGGTGGGTTGGGCCGGATTGAGTACGTCTTAGATCATTTGCACTTCCATTGGGAATCTGAACATACAATTGGAGGAAATAGGTAACATGTTTTTAATCATGTATTCATGCATTTTTAGATGTGATGTGATTTTCTAGAAATTTTCTTTGTTCGATAATCTATTTCGCTATCCAATATTCACGTAAAATGATCCAATATACACTACATATGAAATACACCACCCATTAAGAATTAGACTACAATTTCAAAACAAAACAAAACTTCGGTAAAATAATGCTTTCTTATCAACTAAGAAACGATGAAAGTTTCCGCCGAAAAAACTCAACTGTAATGTTTCCTGTACAAAATGTCAGTTTATTTTATTGTCAAACTGTCAAGTAGACGCCTTGCATATCAATGATTTTGATAGGGGCCGAATTATGAAAAAGGCGGGTCTCTCATTTCGAGAGATTGGGAGAAGGCTTAATCGGGACAACACTACAGTTGCTCGGATGTGGTCTTTATGGTGCGAAGAAGGTATTCAGAGGTGCCGTCATGCTGGAAGACCCGCCCGAAGAAGCAACGCACGTGAAGACCTACTCCTTAGACAGATGGCTACCAGGGATCGATTTCAAATAACAAGGTCGATTGCTGTGTATTGGACGAGAGCTTTGAACCGACACTTGTCGATGGCAACTGTTTACAGAAGAATTTCTTCCTTTAGGCTTTATTCATACCGTCCTAACCTTCGGCTTCCATTAACACTTCCCCATAAAGCAGCCAAACTTGCATGGTGTCGAGAACGGCAAGGATGCGTTCATCAATGGAATGGCATCGTCTTCAGTGATGAATCAAGGTTTTGTTTATGGGTGAATGATGGTCGTAGAAGGGTGCGGCGACATCGAAAGTCAGAATTTGGAGTTCGTTTAAAGACAACACACAGTCTTAACACCTGGGGTTATAGTTTGTGGGGCGATATCTGCTGGACGAAGGTCACCCCTTAGGGTCATTCCAGGCACATTAAACGCACGTCGTTACATCGACAACATTCTGGAACCGCTGTTAGTACCTTTCATGCAAACGTTGTAGAATGCAACTTTCCAGCAGGATAATGCAAGACCCCATACTGCTGTGGTAACAAGAAGGTTCCTGGAGCAGGTTGGTTTGCAGATTTTGCCTTGGCCTGCATGATCACCGGACTTGTCGCCGATTGAACATGTCTGGGATATGATGGGTCGGCGACTAAGACAAGTACCCTGAGAATCTGGATGAACTTCGACACCATCTAGAGGTTGCATGGAACGAGATATCCCAGCGGGACATCGACCACTTAATAGAGAGCATGATTAAAAGAGTTAATGCATGGATAGCTGCGCGTGGAGATGCAATCCACTACTAATGTTAATTTTTGTTTTGTTTTTTTCAACTGAACTTTCATTGTTTTTAGTTAATAATAAAGCAACATTTTTCATTTTAGATATTGATTAATAATGTTAATAAATTCAAACTGAGATAGAAAACGAGAATTATAGACGTGGTCAGGCCAGCGCTGATTATTTAATTTAAGAAGTGAGTGTTGCCTATGAGTGTGACGTTTGTCCGACATTTTTTAGCCGACCCAATACGCTACGCATTTGGATGCCCTATATTTTCCACTGCACTTTATTTTGAAACATATCTACGACGACAAGCTGATAAACAAAAGTACCTCACTATGGAGGAATTAAAATACAATAAAAGTCTTTGGTTATTTTTCAATATTATGTCCTAGGACCTTTTTTACGTTTAGCAATTAACGAAAATAAACCGTCATTTTTTTTCTTTCTTTCTATGCAAAAAACTCTCAACAGCCCACGTTAGTTCTTGTTTAGAAATCCTCGTCCCGTCATCATAGTGATGAACTCACGTTTCATCTCCAGTTACAATTTTCTCAATAATTTATTTCCCTTCTCCTTCAAAAAGCTCCGAAAAATGTTGAGAAGTTTCAACTCGACGTTGTTTATGGAACATGGTCAACATGCTCGGTACCCATCTGGCACTCACATCTGGCATGCCCAAATTATCATGGATGATGGTCCAAACACGCTCCCTGGTCATTTTCAATCTTTCAAGTATCACCTAGACTTTCGTTCTACGATCAAGAATTATTTTTTCTACTTTTCGAACATTTTGTTCGGTAATGGACACTACGAGGATCGTCTTTGATGGTTTCCCGCCCAATTTAAATTGCTTTGACCAAAATGCATTTTTTATTTCCATTGGACTAATCACAACACCTCAATAGAAACAATTCTAACGTCACCAACGAAATGCAATATCGACTATTATGTAACAATATTCTTACAGTCTACGGAAAATAATAATTTAATAAAAAAAATTTCACAACCTCCTTCATAGTTATGTAACTTTTTTTTATCAGCTGTTGTCGTAATTAAGTGTTTCATTATCTTTTCTTTTCTTTTGTTAACAAAAAAAAACCAAATTATATTTGCTAGTTGGGCTATTCGTTCAAATATAATATTAGTTTATTTATATAACTAAAAGATTTGTTTATTTTTATTTCAGATATCCTCTGGAAATGCATTTGGTTCACTATGACATAAAGTACGACAATCTATCTCATGCTGCCAACTATCCAGAAGGTGTTGCTGTTTTGGGAGTACTATTTGATGTAAGTTTCATTGCTAAATATAATGCGAGAACTAAAAAAATATATATTCCACCAAGTCAGTGAATATAATTTTGATATTTATATTGGAAATTTTGGCAAGCTCATATCATTTATTGCATGAACGTGACTTTTATGTGCGATGGGTGACAAAAATTATTTTTTGAAATTTATTTTCGTGCATACGAGCCTTAATACATCAAATTATTTTTATAATTTATTTATAATAACGGGCTTTCCGCCAAGAACGAATATCGTTGTAGTATATTTATTATGAAAACAATGAAATAGTTAACAAGACAAAAAGTATTTTTCCTCTAGTTGACAAGAAACTTCACTTAATTTAAATAAAAGCAGGTTTACGTTTTTCCCATAAAATGCTAGCACACTTTTTCATTCAAGTCCTAGTCAGGAAGATGCATCATTGTGCAGTTTGTGTAGTTTGTTCACTTAATAAATTGCACATTATTGCTGAAATTCGTAAACGCAGATGAAATAAAAATTATGGTGTTCTCAAAAGGGAGCAGCATTTGAAGTAAGAGTGGAACGATTGATATCGTAAATGAGTGTGCAACCAAAAGGTTCGGTAAATGCATGTGGAGTATAGCAATATAATTTTGAGAAAAGTTTGTGGCATGCCATACTTGTGTGAGAATAAAATTAGTGGGGATAGTCAAATAAGAGAATATATTGAAGAGAATGCTTCTGGGAATACAAGAGTATACCAATACAAACATATAGCGCTAATAATATTACCGATAATTAAATAATTATCGGTACCACAATATAAATATTTTTGATTTGTTTGCTACAACTTAAACAAAAAAAAACGGAATAAGACAAGAACATATAATTTGTTTATTTGTATTTATTCATTAACATTCTACTCCATGCAAAGCATCCTGTAGCTACGAATCAGCTCTCCAACCTACAAAGCCGCGAAACTGTAATGTTGATAAATCATAAATCAAAAGTTACATTCTGCGTAAATAAAAGCGTTAACAAGAGTTAGATTCCGATAACGTTGTGTAAATATTATAGTAAATAGGCAATCAGATAAATTTGTTTTGTTATTTGGGCGTTCTAATCTTTCTAACCATGGGCTTGGACCGTGTACAGTATACAATACAATCTACGCTTCACAATTATTCCCAATTTGGCGAATACATTTTACGAAGACAAAAATTCTATGCGTCACATAGAATCAATCAATCAATCACATTTCTTGCCGGTTAAAATAACGTGTTTTCGAAATACATATTTTATAAAACAAGTCTTTATTCAATTGTATTTATTCCTTGTTTAGTGTATTCGTCACGGATTGAATTAAATACCACAAGAAAACAAACTGATCTGTATCGTAAATTTAAAATTAAATCATTTATTTCGCTTTTACGTGAATATAAATTGAATATTTATTTCTTAAATAAAATGTCTTCCTCTTAAGCAGCGTCATGTTATCACCTTTATACAGTTCATCCTACTCCTAACGTACCTTTATCAGAGTTTCAGTCCATCTATTTGACATGTGAGCAACGCGCCCCTAGACAAGCACACAATGTTCTTTTTGTCTTTTGACTGTTTATATCTTTCACAAATAAAAATAAATTTTCATTTTTATAATTTCAATACATATAATAATTATGTAGATACACATATATGTATACTGATGAATATTGATATGTTATAGATGTCCATTGACAACGATAAAGACTTCGTACCATTGATTGAGGTTATGGAAAAGGTCGAAAAATATCCACAAATGGAAGTGGATCTCGAGAGGCAAATAACCGCACGCAGTTTTCTTCCTCGAAACACCGCCGAATATTTTCGATACCGTGGTTCCTTAACCACGCCCAATTGCAACGAAGGTGTCATCTGGACAGTGTTCATCAAAACTTTGCCAATCTCTGCTGACCAGGTAATTGTATTAATTAATTAATTAATGAAACGAATATTTAACAAATATTTAAATAACCAACTTAAACTAGAAGCAAGGTAGCCTATGTTACCAGATATTTAATTTTGTAACAAATATTTACATATATTTTGTTTAGTATGGATAATTAACTACTAGTTTTTGTTAACAGTACGAACACTTTGAGGCCGTTTGGTCTGCAGATGGACCATTATCTTTGAATTATCGTCCGGTTCAAGATTTAAACGGGAGAGTCGTCACAATGAGGGTAACCCCAAACAAAGGTGGTGCAGGTGGTGGAGGTAGTGCCTCAGGTCTGAAGGCGTTTTCGGTCTTTACGATAACTATCTTATCAATACTTATGACTTTTAATTTTTGAAAGTTAAAAAATCAAATCAGCTAAATACCTAATAATATAATTGGGACGTCATTTCATTGGGATACCAAAGTACTAATAAAAAAGGACATTTGCCGTTCCAACATCCTAATTGTTATTATTCCTAGATATACCATGAAATGGAAGTCTAATGTGCAATAAACCAAAATATACGAATTTCAACTTTCAGCATTTCACAATTATACCATTTGTCGTCGGCTAGTTGGTAAGAGTTTAGCAATTCGTAGTAATTTTACCGAGTTGACATGGGTTTGGTTGGGTTGGGTTGCAAGGATCTCACTTAACACGTTTGCTACTAACGGAAACGGTACTGCGGCCGCGTCGATGTTCCCGAAGAGTAACGACGATAATTGTTGCTACAAATAACACACATTTATTTAGTTATAAAATTATTGATATTTGCTATTCTGGTGACATCAAAAATAGCTGCCGCGCACTCAATAGCGTTTATCCTTCTTACGTATGCACGCGAATTGCTACTACTCACTGACCACCACAAACGGTATAATTTATTACGGATCTGAATATTAATTTAGAATATAATATGTCTACTATGGAATGTTCAGATTCTTGTCAGTATGTTGTCTTAAATAGTTTCGACTTCACTTTTCCGTTTTTCAATGAAAACTTAATACGTTCACGATGTCTTGTGAAAACCTAACGTAAATGTCAGTCGAAACAGGTCGTGTCACAGAGATAATAAGTTTATCGAAAGTGTATAAATCGAATCTGAACTATAACACATTTGCAATATTCTAGCCATTAATGCATGTGATGTAACAAATCCATCGGATGTCAGTGATAAATGCTATTATTAAGAAGTAGGTAATACCTATGTATCATTAGTTACTACACCTTGTGATAATACGTATATACATTTTATGTTAGTTATATCTGTTATATAATATTTTAAAGTTGTAAAGTCGATGTAAATATGTAAATAAATAATAAACGAAATAAATATTTCTTAAGAATCCTGTATGTGATTACATCTACTTCTTATGCTATCATTCCACACAATTCTACACGGTATACCGTCTATGAGATAGCAAATTGGTAACAGGAGATTCTCTAAACCTGAACAAATATTTCACTGGACATCGGCTGTACAACAGTACAGTCGCTTATCGAGTAAATCTCACACATATTTAATTACTTTAAGTACTTCATTGTGACACGCACGGTGTGGTACCTTCCTTGTCCTGTTCTAAAACTCCTTCTACTACTGTAGGAACCATAAGAGTTGGTTCTAGCTCTTGGCCTAGGTATCGCTAAGCATTTGTGTTGCCTTGCAATGGCCCTAATGAATAAAAATGTAGCAATTGCTTTGTCTTATAAAATGAAAGTAAATGCTTGAAAGCCAATGAATAAAAACTGAAGAATTTCTTAAAAGTGCAGAAATTGCTTATAGTCAAAGCTTTTTCTTAATACATAGAAGCAATTGCTTACATATGCTTAAAACGTGAATAATAAATTAAGGAATTGCTTTTTCTAGTGTAGCAATTGCTTTCAAATTTGTAAGGTAGGTGGACCCCTGCATAATTTGCTTGTACAGTCAACTTCGGTTCTCTGCGGCGTACACGTGATTTCTTATTTATTCGCGCATTTTTAATTATGGGGGAATACATGAATGTGCGTAAAAGAAAAATATACAGCACACGTAAAAATTGTAGAGGCGATGACTTCAAAAAGTTATATCGGTTTAACCGCGAAAATGTTGAGTGTTTAGCTAATTATTTTTTAACTGATACTGGTGAAAGGCGAGGTGCTGGACTATCATCTATCAGTAAGATGAAAGTCATTCTGCGGCAGTTGTCGGATCCGGGCTACCAAAATTCTGTAGCTGAAGAACTCGGCGTTCACCAGACTACTGTCTGTAAAACATCTAGTTCAGTAATGCATGCACTTTTGGAAAAGGCCATTACATTTCCTAGAAGTGCTGAATATTTCGTGGAAGGTAAACGATTGTGGTCAGAGAGATACCGTTTTCCAACTGCCATCGGTGCGATAGACTGCACATACATTAGAATTCCAAAGTTTCATGAATTCGGCGATGAATATATTAACCGCAAAGGATACTCCAGCATTAACGTACATGCAACTTGTAATACAAACGAAATGATTACTAGTGTAGACTGCCAATGGTCAGGCTCTGTGCACAATAGCAGAATTTTCAAAAATTATATAAAACTAAAAAATATATGCAACATTCTTAAAAATATCGCCTTGGATTATGACACCCAGGAAAAATCCAACAACTCAAGAGAAGAAAATTTATAATAACATTTTCTGCAGAGAACGTGTTATTATTGAACGATGTTTCGGGCAGTTAAAAACAAGGTTTCCTGTCCATCAGTATAAAATTAGGAGTAAATTAGAAAAAATACCGTCGACGATAATTGCCTGCGTTGTGCTTCCAATATCGCTAAACGTTTAAATGATGAAGATTTTCAGGTCTCAACTCAAGAAACTAATGTTGAAATAATACAAAATGACGACAATCTGACACCAAATATAATTCGTCAATTGGGACAGCAAAAAAGAGAATTAACAACTGAAATGCTCTGCAATAATCTATATGTAAATATTCTCGCTTTCAAATGCAAATCTTGTTATCACCAGTGATTTCTACTCAAATATACCGGTCATTGGCTTACCATATAATAATTAGAAATAACTCCAACCCAAAATAAAATATAAATACTAGTTTCACATTTAAATCACACAATTAGTAAGAATGAAAAAACGAATACTCTTTACAAATGTGTGTTCCCTGACTATATATTGGGAAACAAGTTATCGTTCTCCGCAACAACACTGCTTGATTTAAGGAGTACACCAGTTTGTTGTCTCTTGTGGATTTCTTCCTGTTGCATACGACATAATTTCAGCTGCTCTAATAAAACTAATAGTTGCAGTTCAGCAGTTGATAATTTCTTTGTTTCGTTAGTTTCTGGTAAATTACTTGATATTTTAAATTTTGGAATAGTACTATAAGCTGCCGCTGTAGGGATAGGAACGTCACTAGATGAAGTAGATGGCTTATCAAGTAGTATTGTTTCGCCAGCTCCAGCAGACATAGCGCTTAAAAGTGTATGCTTCTTAGTTCAAAGAAATTATAAATATTATAAAAATTGTAAAAAAAAAACATTATAAAAATGTTATATATACCTGGAATTTTTTAAAGACGGGATTCTTATGTACATCCAACATTTCTAATAATAATTTTTCCCAAGCCTTATAGACCATTTGTTTATTACCTGTCTATTAACGTCAAACTTCTTTTTAATTTCTGTCTTCATATTACCATTTTTTTTGATAACTGTTTTATTGTAAGTGAGACGTTAAAAATATCTTTATATTGTTGTATTCAGACGTTGAAAGCGGCCTCCTATTCTGTTTTAACATGAGGATCTTGTGATTTATTAAGAACGATTTTATGTTCCTTTAATTTGTGGACAAATATCAACTGTTTGTCAATTTCTTCATCATTATTATAAAATTCCTAACTTCCACTCGAATCTGCCATATCACTAATGCACGTTTTTATTTTTCACAAAAAGATAACAGATGTACTGAATGAATACCCACGTTGTATTAACGCCACCTCTACTGCACGCGAGACTATATAATTTGCAGGTTGAGACCTGATGCGCAAGCAATTGCTACAGAGATGTAGGAAATGGAGCATTTGCTTAAAAATCTTACTCATGTGAAAATCTAACAATTACTTTTACTTAAAGCATTTGCTAGGCAAGCAAATACTTTTTCTAAAAAGTAATTGCTTAAAGCAATTGCTAAATTTTTATTCATTAGGGCCAATATCTATAATGGGCCGGTTTTCATACGGATTGACGCACGCTACAATTATGGCGTTTATATGTAGAAAATGGACTAACTAAATTGATATAATAAATAGAAAGAAACATAAAAAAGTATGACTGGAAAAGAAGAAGAATTCGAAGATCTGAGCCACAAGAAAAGAGAAAGATGAAAATAAGCGATGAACAAATAATTAGAGATACTAGAGTAAAAAATACAAAGAGCACCTGGTGCTGTTGTGTGTAATACATAAGAAATTGGACACTAAAATGACGGTCAGAGCGTATTATATCGATAAAGCTAAGGAAGAACGAAATGAACAAAGAACAAATATAATTGCGCATTGATCAAATAAAACTAATGCGGTGGAAAATAAAGCCGTTACTAATAATAAGAGAAAAGAAAACTACAGTAAATGAAGAAATTAATAAACTTATAAAATACAAAATAGAATTTGATACGAGAAATACTATAGTGCCTTTAAATGCAAAGCAACCTGCGAGGGCAAAATAAATGGCAAAAATCAAGAAATCACTGTAGGGATTTTTTTATCGAAAAATGTTACTAGTAATAATTGTTCAGAATTGCCCAAAAACCTTAAATTTCATGAAAATTAAACATGTTAATATTTTGCGTAAAAGTCTGTAAATACTTATTATTAGCTGCGCCGAAAAAAGTATACTGTGAAAATTTTGTTTGAAATAAAACCTGAACTGTCAACGTTGTTTAAAGTTGTTGTTTAGGCGCAGCAACCTATGCAAATAATATTTACCGAATTGCAATTACTTTTGAATAAAATTTTAACATTTTCAATTTTCATGAAATTTTGGATTTAGGGTTTTTGGGCAATTCTGAACACTTATTACTAGTAAAACCTATTCCAGGGACCCAGTGAGATGCAAAATAAAAATTGATAACAGCAGCATACAGCAGGTGATGGATTTCAGATACCTCGGAGCGGACACACTATGGTAACTTAGTGTGTCCGCTCCGAGGTATCTGAAATCCATCACCTGCTGTATGCTGCTGTTATCAATCCAACACAAGAACTAAGACACTAACAAAACAAAATCGATGCTGAGGACAGCCGAAATGCAAACCCTTAGAACAATAGCTGGGAAAACAATCCATAACAGAGTGAGAAACGACGAAATAAGAAGGATCTGCGGAGTGGAAGATGTGGTGAGATGGGGAAGACAGAGGAGACGTCACTGGTATGCCCATGTTAGAAGCGATGGATAGATAGCTGGAAATCCACGTGCCAAGAAAATCGAACCTGACTGAAGAAAAAACAGACCATGAGGTCTTCGAAAGAAGAATTAAAAGATACAGATAAACTATTCTATAACGAACTAAAATGAAAAGTTTGTAAAATTCAACATCGGCACATCAACCTATTGAAGAATCTGATAAGTCAGATATGTACAATATTTTGACTGAAGATTTTAGTGGAAGAATCAAAGCCAATACGAACGAAACAGCGGCAGGAATTATAGAAGTAGATAAATATATGCAGGAACCACTGCTGAACGGAAAAGATTCTTCAATTTAGTGGAACGGGTAAAACTATATCCACACATAAAACGGAAAAACTTCGTTTATGTGCTATGGGAACATCGGTTCCATGCAAGCACATTTCTTCAAAAGCCGGACAATCTTAACAGAATAGTGAATAACCGAAAAGTTAACGCATTCTTGTTTTTAAATTATAATTTGTAAATTCCTTTATTATGAAAAAATTACGTTTATCTCGACCAATATATAAAATTAAATTTTACAAGTATTTTAATTTTTTTAATATATCATTTTTTTACACAAATAACGAAATAAACGTCGAAATCGCGTAAACGTAAACGCACCTCATGAATAAAATAGGTGCAATGACCAGCCTATAAATATCCCGCAGTGAAGGAAGTCGGAGATGTCAATCAAAATAAAAGCGTTGCTTCCCAAACTTTTACGACCAGCGCACCGCTTTTACACCGGCATTAAATTTTGAAATACATGAACATGTAACGTAATCTATTAACATAAAAAGATTAAATAATCAAAGAAATTAAATACGTACGTAAATACCGATTAATGTGCGAGTCGGCGGCGGGAATCGACGTTAACAAATGCGCCCGACCCCGCTTTTGAGAAGCGCCATCTGCACACCAACAAAAAAGCGCCACAGCGGGCGCGATCGCAATTACGGTATGAACGAAACAAATACGATTTTCGTGGAATTGTTTTATAGCTTCCTAGAAATTAGACGACCTCGACCGAGTCAAGTACGAATTTGTTTCTAGTGGACGACCTTAGTTTTTTGTTTCTTCCGAGAAATTCGACGACCTTCGCAGGAAAACGACTGTATTCTGGACGATATTAGATTATGAATAGAAATTTCGGTGTTTTAGATTTATGAACGATTTATGTATATAAAGCAATATATTTTTTTTGATTTTAATAAAATATGAATATGAATGTAATAAATAAAATAAAAATTTTAGAAAAAACATTTTGTCCGACATTTTAGATTAACGATCTGATTACATTATCAACTGCATCTGTGATATAAATTTAATTATATTTTATTTGTCTTATTTTGAGATATATTTTAGGGAAACGATTTACCTTACAATTGCAATGGACGCCCGGCGCGGCAAAACTCGACATGCAGCGAAAACTGTCGTTCGTGTGAAAAAAATATATAAACAAAGTTGTCGAGAACGAATTTACCAATGGAATCGAATCGAGCCGCCAGAACGTACGCATCAGTGGCGGCTCGTGGGTTTGCTACTTGAGGAGTGCATGTAAATATTAAATGATTTTTATTTGTATTGATCGAAAATATTTAAGATAAAAGATAAACTAGGTACTTTAGTGCTTATCGAAAAAATTCCCATAAAATTACGAGGCGGATATTATGCATTCCTATTCCTATGTAGGTATATTGTCACCTTTACACAAGATTAAGGGACACCAAATTGTGAGTAGGTGCATAATCTTAAACTAACGATAATACACTCACCGGGAGCAACCTGCTCCTTGCAAAATTTTCTATTTCACAATAAAATAAAACTATGTGCTTCAATTTAAAACATGAGATTCCTTGGTTTGAACTCCCCACCAAGTTGTTCATGAAACAAAATAACTAACAAAAAGTAAAGTAAACTATTAACAGAAAATAAACAAAAATGCTAATAAAAATTTAAACTCAATTGTATTAAAAACTATATAATGCGTCACACAACTGCACGAAAAACAGTGGGAGAGTGGGAGTATTCATGTGCCGTGACGCAGCGTCTGGCGGCATGCCTCCAGCCGATGTGTTTTTATCGAGAAGTCTGTAGTTAATACGGACTGCGCTAGGTTTTGTATCGGTTCACCGCAGTGCAGCAGTTTGTGAGGCTGAATTTAGTTGTCTTGGGATGTTTGAAATTGTAATTTTTACAACTACAACTATTTACTAAAATACGCGTTTTAATACAAAAAACAACCCTCATGTATAGAAAAAAATAAATTACAAAAAAATGTCATTGTACAAAATGATTAAGGGAGGCATTGCCTCCGTTGCCTCCTCTGACAAGCCGCCACTGATATATATATATATATATATATATTATTGTACAAATTCTTGACTTAAAATGGTACTTATCTTGTATCATGAGCAGTCAGTCGTTGAATAAAACACTTTTAGCAATATTAAAGTTTATTGCGACACCTTTTTTTTGCAAAAAGGTGTTTCGAAAACCCTTGTTAAGCAATTGAACGATAAGTATATATATATATATATATATATATATATATATATATATATATATATATCTATATATATATATATATACAGTGTGTTTCACTTAAGAGTGTAACACCTTTCATGTAACATCTTTTTTATTTTTTCTCCAATTTTAGTAATATTTTTCCAAACCGTTAAATGCTTATTGCTCTATTTACTTACTACTACGAAAAACCAATTGTCTTCTTTAAATGCAAAGCAACGTGCGATGGCAATATATACGGCAAAAATCAAGAAATCACTTTAGGGATTTTTTTATCGAAAAATTTTACTGGTAATAATTGATCAGAATTGCCCAAAAACTCTAAATCCAAAATTTCATGTAAATTAAAAATGTTAAAATTTCCCATAAAAATCCGTAAATAATTATTAGCTGCGCCGAAAAAGGATGCCGTGAAAATTATGTTTGAAATAAACCCTGAACTGTCAAAGTTGTTTAAAGTTGTTGTTGTTTAGACGCAGCCACCTGTGCAAATAATATTTACCGAATTTCAATTACTTTTGAAGAAAATTTTAACATTTTTAATATTCATTAAATTTTGGACCTAGGGTTTTGGGCAATTCTGAACAATTATTACTAGTAAAATTTTTCGATAAAAAAATCCCTAAAATGATTTCTTGATTTTTTCCATTTACTTTGCCATCGTATGTTGCTTTGCATTTAAAGAAGACAATTGATTTTTTCGGAGTAAATAGAGCAATAAGTATTCTACGTTTGAGAAAAAAAATACTAAAATTGGACTAAAAATAAAAAAGATATGATGGTGTTACACCCTTAAGTGAAACACACTGTATATTTGTAATTAAAAAAATTACTTCCTAGATGATTTTATTTAAAATTCTTTCCTTCAACTTAATTTTATGCATATGTTTGCTGAATTTTTTTTGAAATGTGTCCATTGAAATACTGCAAATTGTTCTTGCATAATCTGACGGTACTTTTCATCTACCAGAATCAGTATTCCTTGCATTAATTTATCGCAATTTTACTTGAGCAGAACTTATCTAAACACTTTTTAACCAAGTAACCGGCGAGGTATACTAAGGCACATTGTTCCAATGAGGAAGTATCAGCAGTTGAATCCGACGTTGACGATGGTAATGTTTCTTCGCACAATGCCGTAGTGGAAATGTTTACCTGTACCCCTGCATCTTGGTCCATGGTCATATATGTCCCGTCGTCGACTTCGCAATTGGTTGCCGACTACCGACGGTGCTTTACGCTCACTTTATATCACTAAAACATATTTTCCCACCATCAAGGATATGATCTGCATTAAGCATATTATTCCGCAAGGTTTTGAATAGATGGAACATCATAAATAGCGAATATTTTTTTCGCGGAGCTGTAAAAATATGGTATATCCAGTGACACTCCTAAATCTCTGTATGCACTTCTATTATTCGATCACCTGGTCACATACAATTACCCTATTTTCGGGATTTCGTGCAATGTTGCCATTATTAATTTCCTTAATTCTTCATGCTTTGTGCCAAATTCACTAATAAAATACATGAGAGGTTCTTTCCAAGTTCTTGCCATAAATACAAAAGCTTGTTTACCTATTCTAGACCCACGACCAAGATCTTCAAACCCTTCAATCAAGTCCATCGCTTTAGAATTTTTAGCCGTTTCTTCAGTGTCATCTCATCAAAGCTGATAACACACACCCTTTCATCCAATTGCATCGTTTCCACTTTAGATTTTAATTGTTGAAAGTATCTCAGATTGAAACCTGGTTTACATTTACAAATTCCAATCCAGCTCTTTATCGTCGATACCAACGGTAAAATGATCTTTTGTTTTCTTAGATGTTTGTATGCTGCAGGTGACTTATAATATAATGCGATTGCAAAGTCTTTCCCATCTTTCTTCCAAGCACCCCTATTTCTATGCATTACTTGCATTCGTACGAATGCTTTGGAGTTTTGCGAGCTCTAAATGCACAGATTCGAAGACGTTTTTAATATTTGACTTTCACTACTTTTATTTTTCTTCATCTTGTTCACCTGAGCCCTTTTTGATTTCAATTGTTTTGCTCGTGCACGCAAACAAGATGCTATTCTGTTCCGTCGAGGAACTACATGTGAGGCCCTAAAATGTAATTCGGATGTTTAAAAACAGAACTGCTGCCAGGTATATTTGTTATATCCTCTAACCATTTACTATTGTTTCGACTTGAACCTTCGGTAATATACGCATTACTATTTGTGGATGGTTTTCCCTCCAAAAATTTATTCATAGCTGAGTAATGAGTACGGTAAATGATAAATTCGTAGATTGTATATTTCAAATGGCTCAACCTAATGATATTACTGAATAATTAATGGCACTACAATAACACAATACTTGAAAGATTGATTCCGAATTAATTACGAAATATGCAAATAATTGATGATTTATTAATGCGAATTACAACAGTAGCTAGTACTGCAATTACTAATTAATTACTTATGTTACTGTTATAGAGCAATTTAAGTAGTGCTCTACAAAAATTTGTTTATTCATCTTTCCAATAGTTAATGTGATATTTACCGGTCAACTACATAATTATTTTATCTCAGATGGAAAACCAATAGTTTGCTCATGACCCGAATTAATGACGCATTTGGTTGACAACTAAATTAGAATTTCCAAATTAATGTCTGTAAATGGAATTGCTACTTAAACCAAAACTAAAATTATTTGATATTTATATTCAGAGTTACAGATTGGAGTTGCATTGAAATATTTAAATAACTTGGTACAATTAACATAAAGTTGTATACATCGCGCTCTATATGTTCTACGTATTTTTCTTCTGCTTAACAAACGGTAACATTTGGCAATTTAAAATAAAATTATGGCGTTAAGTTAAATACCATTCCTTTAAATTTGAAATGTCTTTAATTGTACATCTTTCAAAGTGTTGTCTTACTTTACTATAGTACATCTATGTATACGTGTCAAGAGTGGAAAATAATATAAATTTTACAAGAGAAATTAATTATTTAAATAATTTTTTAGACTAATCAAATAATTAATACATACTATCGTTTCATCGTCGTGAGTGCAGTCAGAAAACATCTGCAGTGGCCCGCACTGAACTTCCTTATACTCAGTTATACAAATTTTTAAATTCGAAATATTTGAAATTCAAAATTTTCCATTTTCCGAAAAAGCCTTTCAATTGAAAGTTGTTTAAAATTACAATATCATTAACTTTCATAAGAACATTTTTTTCTATAACTCCGATACCGTTTTCGAGATACCGAAAAAGGTGATAAGAGTAAACCATCACTTTCGATTCAGCAATTGCTTTAAAAATATGACGTTTTCTTTCCTGCTGTATACAAATCTTAAGTTTCATTTCATAGTGGTGGCTTCAATGGTTTGGATCCTATATCTCGTTTAAGGAACAGATGCAGAAAAGGCGTGGTCTCGGCGTCAACAGCCAGTTTCACACGCTAGACACAAATTAAAAAACACCGGCACGCAATCACGATTGCCGGATTTTGTAGTTGCGTGTTTTGGGATTGAGAAATTCCACCAATAGAAAACTTCTATTCAAACTTCGCGCACTTGTGTGGAGATGCATCTAATAGGTAAACGGGGGATAGATTCCAAAAATAATCAGGATCGATTCAGGGGACCTCAAAACGCGTATATCCGTTAAAATCTCGAGGTTGAAATTTTTCATAATTACATACATAAAGTATGAGGAAGTAATAATATATTCTTCGGCGTCAAAGCGGGAGACCGGTTAATGTAGATATCACTACAAAAACGAAATACGGAAAAACAATCGCCCAATCGAATTTGCAACGACAAAATTAGAATGAATTGTATTGCCTGAAGTGCAATACAAGTCCACAACTTATTTGGTCGAGGTGGTAATTTTTTGCTAGTTAGAATCGGTCATCCCGTTATCAAACTATGATACATACGTATATAAACAGTGCTGTAAATTTATAATTGCATTTAAATTTAAACATGTAAAATCAGCAAAATTAAATTCTTATTTTTACACTTGATTGTAACAAATAAATAAATATTCACGATAAACCCCACCAGTAAATGTTATTTGTAAAATTTTTATTATATATTTGTAAATGATACTGTTGGAAAATGTTATTTTAAACTATACATCAATTTTCATTCTATCATTATTTTTTAATATCTCATATTCATTAATTAATTAAGTGCATGATAACGTAATGGCATTAGTAATCTGTAAATAGTAAAGATTCACACCATTAATTAAGTTATTTAACGTTGAGTAGAAATTTGCCAGTGGCGCCTTGATAGAAATAACGGCAAGCAATGGCCCTAAAATCGCTGCCAAATCGACGGCGGCGCACTAATGCGGTTGCTGCCAAATCTCTTCAAAAACGATTGTCAAATTTTAACCAAAGGTTGGCTTACTATGGTATACATATACAAGGGTATAACGTACTTTTAATATGATAAACCATAACAGCCAGATTCATCATTGGGGTCTAAGCCGTTAGTCGGACTAACTCGGTTTGCGCCTGTGCAAAGCTATTCATGAAACATACGCCTTTTTTACGCCCCTATTTACGCCAATATTTGCGCGAAAAGTTAGACCTGCTTGTTGGGGTGTGTAAGTCGTGGCGTAACTGTTGCGTTGTGCTCATTTTGTTAATTTACGCGAATTTCTCTTAACGAAAAGTACTTTTCAGTGCTATACAACATTTTCAGAGTAATCAAAGTAAGTATTAAATCACATTTTACAAATTTGTTTGAGTGTAATTTTTTTTTCGGCTACTAATAAGTTGCAATTAGAACTATTTTATTTCATCAAGTTTCCGCACCTGAGTATTATTCTACATTTATAACGTTATAGTAAACATGGTACCGGGTCCAGGGAAGAATATGCTTGCTCTGGAGGAGGAATATGGCCAAGGTTAGGAGCCACGGCAAAATATGACTGGGCAACTGCCATTGACAAATATATGAAGTGTCAGATTGTTTCACGATCGATTAGACCCACTACAAGTGCCCGAGGTGAGTAAACACTTTTCAATATGACTAATCAAATTTAAATATTACTGCAATATTATTGTAGGTACTATAGTTTGCCACGGCATATGATTATATGAGCTAATACCACAGCTGGAACACCCTACAATAAGAGAAGTTCTTTATCTGTGATGCTACAAGTACTCATTGGCTTAAGATGTGTAGCATCGGATGGCTTCCAAAGCTTAATTGCAGACATTGTTCATGTGAGCCAGTCAACATGTAGTCGAGTACTGACACATTACTGTGCACCTATTGTATAAATGATCCTGGTTATATAATCGGTGTTAAGAAAGTATTTCATGGAATAGATAATATTCCAAATGTGATAGGAGCCATAGATTGCAGTCGTGTATTGTTGTTGATGCCTTCAAAAGAAGATACACCCAACCATATAAACAGTAAATGCCAAACATCTTTAAATGTACAGGTGTATGTAATGCACAGCTCCAGATTTTTAATTTGGTTAGATGGCTTGGTTACATGGTTTTGCATAAGGTGCATTAATGCAAACATTAGTCTAGAGCAGGATCAATTGATTCCTCTGGATGATCAGCCGAAGAGGTCGATTACAAATTATAGACATGAATATTCACCGTTTTAAATTTGTGTCTAAAGCGTGTGTTGTAATACGTTCTAACATGCATTCCTTTTTTTTATATTTATTTGTACGCATCAGCATTATAAATTATTAGCAGCATTATGTGCTGCGAAAGCGCAACGTGTAATTTACTGAATATGTTTTTATTCTGATTTAATAAATTTGTATTCCTAGCAAGTTTTATTTATTGTATACAAAGCTAAGTTTTCAAAAAAATTATTTAATAGTTTTGTATTAATCCTAATTTTAAACAGACGTTCCAAAATCATGTTTTTTTGTAAAGAAAATATTAAAAAAAAACATGAGTATAATTTAAATAAAATTTTCATTTATTTCAATAGAACTAAAAAAAACCACTATAAATGAATTAAATATTTAGAAAAAAAGCTTCAAAATAAACTTGATAATGTTGACATTTGTCCAGAGCAGGATTAATCGATCCTTTGGATGATCAACCGCCATCCCATGAAGTGGTTTATATAAAGCTCTCACTGGCGTAAGACTCAACCTGTACCCAGTTGATTGCAGTGCAATGCTATTGGTTTTTCAGTTTACTTATTATTATAGTATTGTGTTTTGTGCAATTAATAACGGCAGTAATTATAGCTTGTGAAACTTATTTTTATAGTTTGAAATAATCCTTACGTCTGTTACGAGATAAAAAGATGCAATCAAATATTTTTTATTTATATTCTATTATTTTATTTATGAAGCCAAACTAATTGTTACTTAAAAAGTCCTATCGCCTGCCTCTGCGCCCCAACTCGAGAATGGCGCGCTCACACAATTGTCAAGGTTAGAGGAATTTTGTCTGGTTCAAAATGCGAAACGATGACGTCGTGTATGTCGTCAGAGATTAATTTGCGCCCGGGCTACGCGATTTTCATGAATAGGCCTACGCCGTTTATTTAGACCTGTGCAAGACTGGCGTAAGTTGTTGGCGCAACTAGCGTTAGTCCGACTAACGTTACGCCTCGTTGATGAATCCCTGGGTAAGAAACTTAAGCATTAATGCAAATTAAATGTGCATTACATGTGGTAATTATGGTCAAATTTAAAGGACTTTGTATCTCATCATCAATTGTAGCAAAATATACCAACTAAATATAGTCAATTTTTCTTTCTAAAACTACCTGATTCCTAATTTTACGTTTGCTGCTCTTAAATTACTAAGGAATAGGAATCCGAGAAGAAAGACTATAATTAAAATTTTATTTAAAAAACGCGGCGTGTACATATACATATTTTCTTCAAATCTAAACATCATTTTGGTAACTAAAGTTAAAGTTTTGTTCATGTACAACACATACACATATAAAAATACAAAATTTTCTGTTAAATGTGCAGAATTTCAAATTCCCCACACACTTAAATTTACAGATGTACCTAAATGTAAATATATAAAAAGAAATACGAAATATTAAATTTACTGGTGTTGAATGAAACACCATAATTACTAGTCGTTTAGTCATAAAAGATGTGATGTTATATCAATAGGGTAAAAACATAAAACCAAGTTATAAAATATTGTAAAGATAGATAGGCGCAATCTGTATTAAAATGTAGGTATTTTTAAATCATATTCACTATGGTCAACTTAATCATTTTTCATTGTTTATCAAATTAAAGATTTTTATACGTACAATATTATCAGTTATAAACTTTAGAAATCTAAGATGTTAAAATTGAATCCTAAAATAATAAAATTTGAACCCCTACAACAATGGACAAATTTACTCAGTGGCGATCTTAACATTATTTGTCACACAATGGGAAGGCCATAACAAAAACCAAACAGTTTTTGCATGGTATTTCATGGAGTGTATAGTGCAGATTTAAAGAGTACATTATGAAATGGTTTGGCAATTAAATAGTAAGAGTAATAGACTAAATGACCATTTGCCGAAACAGTCATTAAAATCCAATGTTTTGTGATTCTACTGCATCGAGAAAAAAAAGTAGACATAGTTAATATACTATATTTCACATCTGTGAATCTGTGGAAAAATTTAAAAATGTTAAGAATCAATCTCAAAACGGTTTACTTCTGTCATCAGAGATATTGATCTCTATTGCCAGTCATGAAAAATTTATTTTTCTACGTTCGTTATAAAACACACGTTTGTTCATTTATTTGACTTCATAAAATACGCGATTTCTGATTGGATCAAAAAGGCTTACTTTAAAATGAAATCCAAAACGTGGAAGTCATCAAACCTTTGGCCGACTTATTCAAAGTTAAAATCTACCGTAATGCTAAGTAACGATGCAGACATTAAAAAACAATCAAAACTTATTGAATATTTAAAAAATGAAGCAATTGGATAGACCCAAAAAGCCCAAAACATTGATATTACTAATACGTTAGTTTTCATTTCCAGCGCCAGAATCGGCTAATATCGTTGTGGACAAACGACGAAAAAACAGGCGTATGGAAGTTAAAAGTCAAGTGTTTGCTAGTTGTTTCTATAAATCATAACAATTCTTGAATTACAGTAAAATCTTGAACTGATAATGAGGGATTATTTTTTGTATTCGGCTTGAAAAACCCCCTATGAAAAAGAAAACCTACCTATACCGCAGGTTTTCAAAGTCAGTTTTTCACTCATTTGCTTGATTAACTTGGGCTTTGCCCTCATTAAATAAGGTATGACCTTCAAAATTAGTTCTACAAATTACTATTACTATTATCTATCAATATGATTTTAATGTCTATTATTTCTATTTACAAAAGAAGATTCATTATTATATGTACTACATTTTGTCAAAAACTGTCTGGTTTTAATGGTCCAATCTGTTTAATTTTAAAAATCAAATACATGGAGTATTTAAAATAGCAATAACACGAATAGTAAACTTCAACTTGAATTATGCATTCATATTGAACAGAATAAATAATAGAGGATCCCTTAAACTAATCTATATCAACACAACCTGACAAAACTACAAGAAATAAGAATGCAATGCAATTGTGGAATGTTTATACAGTCTGTATTACTCAATCTTTATTCTTACTTCAATCAAATCATATTTTGAAATTAGTATATCTAAATAAGAGTGATGAACTTATAATACAATATTATTAAATTTAAAAATGGCACATTTGTGGCATTCAAAATACAAAGATTCATTTAATTACATTAAATGTATTGTCAGATACATACAACATACTTGAAAATCAGTCACACGGAAGTGTCGATTGTATAAATTGTGAAGATATGAAATCACTAAACTGTATAGGAAGTGAGAGTTGTGAACTTGGCTGCGCCATCTGACTGGGTACCTGGCTTTGGAAATAAGGAACTAGTAAACCTATGGAACTATTACTCGAACCTGTAAGAGAAGTTCGACATTATTGCACAGTCATCACTTTACAATTAAATTTAAAATCATTCTACCTGCTATTAAATCGACTTGTTGATGAAACATAAATTTATCGTCACCAATAGGAAAATGTAAAAGACCCTGCTGCAACAGCATTTCTTCTGTTTTACTTAGTGTAAAGTCAGTACTAAGAGAATCAGCTGTTGGTTCTGGCGCAGTATGTACGTTCTGCACCGGCGTAGGAGTTGGCGGTGCTTCAATTTTCGGTGCTTTCGGTTCAAGACCTTCTCCTGTCCTATGATCAACTTTGTGCCTCCGTCTAGTATGCTTCAGCCAGTTTGGGTAATTGGTGAATTTTCTTTCGCAATACTTACAAGCATACGGTCTTTCACCTGTATGTACATTATAATGTTGCTGCAAAAGAATTTGTTGAAATCTTCATTTCATGCCTGTGCATTTGATGCCCCATACCTTTAATTTCGTGCTACTTAAAAACCCTTTGCTGCAGTATGTGCACACAAATGGTCTTTCGGCGGCATGGACCATACTGTGTACTTTCAAACACCGTTCAGTCTTGTACATTTTTTGACAAACTTCACATCTGAAGGGCCTCTGCTCACTGTGAAAACTGTAGTGTCTTGCCAGGTGAGATTTTTCCGCGAAACTAAAAAGAAATTTAAGAAATAATCAAATTTCGAAATTTCTTCGAAACAATAGACGTTTATGTTAAAGATGGCAATTAATAGCGATTAACCCGAAAATTTTGTTTTTTCCCTATCAATTGTTTAAAAAAGGGATTGAAATTGTTTTACAAGTCATTACTGTTAGTTAAACCATACAAACAATTTTGAAGACAGTTTTATTCGTGTAAATATTAAAATATTACAACTAATTACAATGTTTCGAACATAATAAGTACAACAAAATATATAACTCAAAATGTTCTGATTGCTATTGATGTTACTGTTAGTGACTATTTTAATTTAAATAAAATATCCTGTACATTTCTGTGAGTATTCATCTTGCCAATGGATATAAACAAGTTTGTGCTATAGTGTCAATATAATAGTAATAAACAAAGCATTACATGTTCTGTTGGGGATAGCTTGCAAAGGGTATACCTATATAAAAATTATTCTAAAATAATAAAGAAAACAAATATTTAAGGAAAAATTAATTAATGGCAGAAAAATCAAAAACTTACGCTTTTCCGCACTTATCGCAACGATGAGGCTTGTCCCCCGTATGTTGCTTCGCATGCTGTTGCATATTGACTTTCTGTGTGAACGTTTTTCCACATACATCGCACATAAAGCGTCTACCCAATCTATGAACATTCATATGAGATGTCAATCCTCCTCTCGTATGTAATCTGAAATAAATATTTAATTATTATAGTTGATTTCATCAGCTTTTCAAAAATTTAACCACTCTTATTTTTTTCCATAACTTTAACATATATTGGAGTTGAACAAGGGCCGACAGTAGAAAAATTAAATAATCCAGTCTCAATTTCATTGATTCGCCAGTCACACATCAGAGAGCTATTCTTATAATTTTTGCTCTTCAATATTTGATAATGATATTCAACAGCAAAAAATTATTATGAGAACATCTCAGTGTAACGTGATATTGACCTGATCACTGATTGAGATAAGACTGAGATTGAATAATTTAACATTTATGATTTTAGTATTCAATTTCTATTTTGCTACGAAGCCATCAAAAACAAGCATAATAGAGATTTGAATATCTGGAGCTGTCAACCAGCGATCTCTGCAGCTAGGGACGTGTTTGATTTCCAAATTGGTACCCAGAAATATCTTTACTTCATTTACATTTTTCCGCTCATAAATACTGTCTTTTCATAATTTTGTTTCATAATATTTTCAGATGTAAATAAATTAATGTATGCAGACAGATTTGATAAAGCACTTAACAGTATTATATATATGTATAGATGGGAAAACAATTTCTATATAAAAGTTATAATATAAATAATTTTCACATTCAATTGTCCACTTCATTTTATTTTTTGTCATAAGTTAAAGAAAGTGAGTTGGATACTACAAAAGAAACATAACTGTAAATGTAATGGATATGAGAATATCTGAGAAGAAAATAAATGGGAAGACAAAGAGAGGCAAAATATGAAATAAAATAAGAGAAACATTAAAAGAAGAACCAATTGGGAAAATATAACAAAGAGTCAATTAAACCTTGCGACGATGGGACCTAGTAGGATAACAAAGAAAGTGCACAGAGCCAGAAATACAACAAATAAGAAAAAGGGCAGACCACGAAGAAATTGGATGCAACAGATAGGAGAAGCACAATAAAGAAAAGGATGCCACAACAGATACAAATAATGACTGAAAATAGTAAAATTCTAATATTTCTGATTTTTTGTAAATATGTAATATAGTGTCCACAAGAAAAAAGAAAGTTGATAAAGGTCAAAACGAAATGAAACCCTTATTTAATTAATCCATTTAGATTTTGCAAATGACTTCTTATTCCTATTTATGAATGAGGGTTACATTTGACAACTTTCTGAATTTAAACGTACCCTCTACCTGCACTAATAATCGAGATCCCCACGGTGAGGATCAGATTTGAAGGGTAAATTTTCAAAATGTCCTGTTCATTATCGTGTCACTGTAAAAGAATTCTTGGATTTCCTCATCATTGGATCGGGAGAAATCGGCCAATGCTTTGGCCTGCTAGGTTGGATTGGACACCTGTGGATTGCCATGTCTAGGGACGAATGAAAGAATTAGTTTATGAGGTGGAAATTCGTGGACGAAAACACTTAATTAGAAGAACTGATGAAGATAGTTTGAAAATTAAAAAGAAGTTTAGAAAATTTTTGACAGCAAACATTTGAAATACGAAAATATATCGATTATTTGTGAAGTCTGGCACAACCAACAGTTTTGCTGCTAATATCGCAAAACCTTGACACTTTGCAGAATGGTATATTTCGTTAAATAGGTTCCAAATGACCCGTTCTATCAGTCTTCACCCAGTACTTTTTTATTACTATTCCAAATTGATGAAAACACAAACGAAAATTTAAATGTCGCTAACAAATAATTAAGGACTGGAAAAGAAAGTTTCAACTTTTTCACATTTGTATTGAATGGAAAAAAGGATAGGAGCCAAGAGAATGTAGAAGAAGAATACAGAAAACGACAGAACCCAACAAGTACAGTAAAAGAAGAAGTGAAGGCAAGCAATGAAGAACTGCAGTAATAGATGAAATAAGAAAGTCCCGGAGAATTAGACAATAAATTAACCAATATGGAAGAGAACTAATCATAATGATTAAGAAACTAATTACCAAAGTCTGAGAACAAGGGGAAATTCCAAAAGAATGGACAGAAACGATGATAATCCCTATTGACAAGAAGGGAGAGAAAGTCTTCAACAATTATAGACTAATTGTGTTATTAAATACAAAATACTAACAATACTATAAATACAACAATACTAAGAAACAAACTACAAACTTGTAGAGAGTAGGAAATAAGAATACCAAACAGTCATGGATCAGTTGTTTATCCTAAAGGAAATGTGCCAGGTAGCTTTCATTGATATAATATATGTTATACAATGGAGAACTTCAAAATGCCTAAATAGTTGATTAATGGTGCAGATAACACTACAGAACACACCAAACTTACTTTCATTGCAAAAGAAGACTTTCAGTTGAGTTCTATGGGGGTTAGACAACTATTTAATATAGTTCTTGAATGTAGACTAAGATTTAGCAAAATAAATAGAACTAAGGCGAATCACTAGATAGCCAATGTTGGCTATCTAGAATCACTAGATAGCCAATGTTGGCTATCTAGTGATAATAGTAAACAACAAAGGAGTCCAGATAAACGGAATAAAGAAAGTCAGAAAGTGGGCAAGGAAGTACATATCAATGTTAAAAAACATGGTAGTAAGGTAGATCCAAAATTAATATCATTACTAAAATGGAAATTATTTAGTTATAATTCTTTTGAAAATACCTAATTTCCAATTGTAGCATAAATGAACTGTAAAAAATGTAAAAGAACACAATTTCATTGTTATATCAGTTTATTTAAAAAAACTTTGCTTGACTGAGGTTTCAACCAATTTAGCCATTGATGAATGGTGAATATATCAGGTCAGTCTCTTCATTTAAAAGCGCAGTTTCCAAATTACGGTTGGCTTTAAATACCTGTAATGATTCTAAAAAGGTCATCTTTTACTTTTGTCGGCAACATGTAAAATTTTTAGATTATTCGGTATTGAATTAAATGCTGCTAATTTATGACTACTAGAGTGTAGCGGGTTGTTAGGAATGCAGGTATCTGTGAATTTAAAGTTAGTTTCCCGTATATATCGAAAGTAAGTTTGTTGCTTTCTTCCCTGATTGTAAGATATACAAAATTTATTGACTTGTTTTCTTCGGTTTCTATTGTGAATTTTATTTGAGGGTATATGGAGTTTATGTAATTTATAAAGTTTGTAATTGTCTGTATCGATACCAAAAGAAAATGTGCTTTTTGCACAAATTTTAATTTAAAATAATTTTTACTATGTTTACCATAAATATCTCTGCCAAGAGACTATTATGTGAGCCCATTGCGAGCCCTTCAATTGTTTGCAAATATTTGAGTCAAATTTACAATAATTCACCACTCTTCCAATATTGTATATAGATATTGTATAAATAATCTAAGTTTTATTTGTTATTTTACTGTTTGTCAATGGCCAAGTAGGTCAAAACCACAGTCACGCAGAGTTCTTTAAATAACGTAATATAACAACGTAATTGTGTTAATTTAGTTTTTATTATTTAATTAATTATGGAATATCACAAACAAACAGATAACAACATCGACAAAAAGTATTATGTTAACAGGTTGAATAACGCAGAAATACGAAACAATTAACCATCCATTGTTTGGTATTTCATAACTTAATATTGTAACACATTTTTACAAAATTTTAGTTGACAGTTGATATGTTCTGAAATCTCTAAACACATAGACTTTTGCATTTATTATGGAGATTTGACAACTAATTAAAAAATGCATATTCACATAGGCTGTCAATGAGACATAAGCACCAGTGGAAGGACACGGTGGCACTATTGTAACACGTATGTCAATAGCTAAAAAATAGCTGTGAGGGCAGAGTGATAAACGTCTAGCCTCAGCTCAATGCACTTAGTCCCTTTTCCAATTTTTGGATCCCTTTTGCATAGTATGGTTTTGTCCTACCCATTCAAAATATGCCATTGTCTCAATGATAACTCATTGGAGCCAAATCTGTTCCTGCCAAGCCATTATTTAAAATTTGGAAAAAGGGTAAATCTGGAGGATATGGTGAACGAGGAAGTAACTTGTATCATTAAGTTGTAACATCACTTTTCTGAATTTATGAGCTAGTGCATTGTTTTAATGGAAGAGAACTATTTTCTTTGCCAAATGCAGTCATTTCTTCAAAGCTTCCCAAATAATAAATGGCCCAATGGAATTGGAATAATATACATAAGTTATTATGTATTTTATATAACGATAACATTTCCAGCTGACTGAATGACTTTTGCCTTCTTCAGCAGAGGTACAGAGTCCCCATAAGCTTTCAAACAAATCATTGCTCAATACTCATTACTACAAATTTTCCATTTGTGTAAAAACACGGAAGCGGTTCAGTTTGGATGGCTGTCAAACACACACTGAACCACACAACTGACAGTAGTCTCCTGAATGATAAAAAATTTCAATCAAAATTTAATTGCTAATGCCACATGCTTAGCAAGTACTTATAACTCCGACCCTCATACATTTATAATGTCAAGGAAACAATGAATACAAGAATTACATTTTATACTAAACTAAAAAGTGGTAAATTATGACAAGGTGTTCACTTACACTTTCCCACAGACAACGCAAGGGTAGTCCTCTTTAATTTCGTTCTTGTGCTTTTTTATGTGTATCTTTAAGCCAGGTTTTGTCACAAAGTTTTTACCACATTCGTCGCAAGTGAATGGCTTGGCTTTGCTGTGTTTTCCTAAAATATGAACTTGCAGGAGACTTTGTAGGCTGAATCCCTTTGGACATTGTTTGCATCTATAAACAAAACTTATTTATAAAGTACATTCATATAGATATGCAGTACACAAAAATTGGGAAATAATAAACGATTTTGACAAAATTAAGAACAAGAATATAAGGCATCATTTTTAGTTATTGTTCAGCTGTGCATCAAATTTTTTTTTTGATTTTCCTATGCATATTTTCTATTCAACATATGAAAATGACAAAATACTACCAAATGAAAATATGCCACTGTTTTGAAACTGACAAACATTGACTAACTTCAAAGCATTACCGCTATGGCTTAAGTGTTCTAAAATTGATGAAATATCGATATTTCATCGAAAGTACTTTGAATAATATATTTTCATTTTAAATCATCATATTTAATAATACAACACTTATACAAAAATCAGCCAACGTTTACGTATCGTAATAAAACGCAGTTCATATTGCAACTTGTTTACAAATAGCTATTACAACTATAAAAGTGAGATAGAGTTATATCAGATCAAGTAATTCCCAAATTATTTACATGTTTGTCACCTATCTTGCTTTCAGTATTCTCTAAAGGCAATAGCCTTATCGTAGATGTTATACATAAAACATACGTACTTGTATCTTCCCTCCGTTATGTGACGATAGCAGTGGGAACGAAATGTGTTGTATTTTTCGACAGTTTTATTGCAAAAGGAGCAGGTGTACATGGGCGTTAGATTATATGAAGTGATGTAATGTTTGTCGAACTGCGTTTTGTAAGGATATACTTTCTCGCACATGTTGCATTTAACGCCCCAGTGAGCCTTCCATTCTTCTTTCACGTTATCCATCATCTCGTCATCCAGTTTCTCTCCATCTAAATTTCAAATAAACGTCAGAATAATTTAATAGTTATACAATTCAAATTAAAATGATAATGGAACATACACATCTCAATCACCACTGACTTCGCATTTTGTAAATGAAGACAGGAAATATTTATTATAAAATATGCTGGCTCACGATTAGGGAAATGCTATAGAAAATAACAAATCAGAATATCAAGAACGAAGACATGAAAAATATCATCAGAAACCCTTAGGGAAATCTTAAATACGGGGGAGGGCTAGAAATTATTAGGAAAACGAATATAAAGAGATCAGGTACAGTTTTTAGAGGAACACACCAACGTTCGCAAATGGCCTAACTACAATCGCAAGAATAAACAAAGTATAAGACAACATAGAAGAAAAACAACACCTAACAATGAAGATTTCGGGGAACATAAGTTGTAAAGAAAAAATCAGAAAAATCAGAATGAAGTAGAAAACAGATCAATCAGTAATAGAAGTGTGGGTGCACTGATGGGAGTTCTGAATAATAAAAGCATGTTAACAAGCACAAAAATTAAAATATACAGAACAATAATCACAACAATGGTGACATACGGTGTGAGATGTGGGTGAGGGACGATCAAAAATTCCATTCTATGGTATGGGAAAGGGGAACAGTATGGAAAATTTATGGAATAGTAAAGGAAGAGAAAGGACACATATAAATATATATTTTTAGGACATTAACCATTAATAGGAGACATTGTAAGATCCAATTAAGCATTAAATGAATTAAATTAAATTGAATGAAATCCCACTGGTAATTTACAGCTTGTCAAACTTGTTGACGATGGTCTAAGTCATGACCTAACGCTATTAGGCCGGGTTGTATAATGCTAGTTTATTATGTTATTAATTGAATCACACTCAGTTTTTAATTCAGAAAGATTTATTTAGACTTTTGTTCTGAAACAATTAAGGAAAGAAAATATTTGTAAAAGGTTGATTTTAACATAGTACCCATTTCGCAGGTACGAATCAACGTAGTCTACAACCAAGCATACAAAGTGCTACCAAAACGTTCGAGTGAATTTTGCGCATTCGTGGTTTTATAAAACAAGTATTTGTTGAAAAGAAATATAAAATATACACAGAAATTTTTATGAAAATCTATTTACAGAACTATTAATATTATGTTACAAATATTACACTGCTGAGTTCGATGAAAAATTTATAACTATAAATAATTTACTCACCCGCCTCTTCCCGTATTCCTTTAAAGATATTTTCTTCATCGATGTCCCTCAATAAATCTTCCCCTTCGGGTAGTTCTGAATCAGAATTAAACAAATCGCTACCCATTATGGTGTCAGTAATATTGTCATTGTGTAGGTCAATATTTGCTATAATATGTTCAGAGAGATCTTGAGAACTTTCAGAACTATTTCCAACAGACCCGCTCTGGCTAATCTCCGACTGGACGGCTCTTTGGGGAACCAAAGCCTTTCTCTTATTCCTACGAGCCTCATTCTTCTTCTTTGGCGACTCGTAATATTCACTCAATTCACTTTCCGTACTTAGATCGAAATCAATTTCGTTAGATATTATACCATATGTATCGCCATCATTTACGAACTCGTTTTTCATCAATTGCTCGCAATCATCCAGGATTATGTCAGGGATTTCCGATTTCAAGTCGACTTCATGTTTCAAGTCGTTAAAGCTGCTCAATTCCTCCTCTTTGATGTCGATAAACTGACCGTTGTGGTCGTTTACAGGCAGATCCGAAGCATCTAGGTGTCTCATGTCGCCTAATGTTCAACCACCGTTTGCATTGTTTACAAATAAGTGAGGTTATATTGCCATTCGTTATATCGTTTGATAAATCCAATCAAACATGACGTTGTGTTGCGTTTGGCGGCTGTATTATGAGAGAGTAAGTTAAGGTTACGACGCCAAATGATATTTAATACAAAATTGCACTAAATTATCAACTTATATCCAATTATGCAAGGGGCCGCAAATTTATACATACTACGTTTCTTGCAAAGCGCTGTTCCATTTTGACGGGACGAAATACGATTAAATATTATTATGCGCAATTTGAATAAACTTGATACTTGGTAGAAGCCATCTTAAACGTTAATTTAATTTTTAACGCGATACACTGTTGCCAACAGTCTCCCAATGAACTAAAATTGCAGTGTCGTATAAATAGTAACACGTAAACTCCCTATCCTAAGAAGGCATAGAAAAAAATGCAAACTCAAGCGCGCTACACACCTTTAGTTTTAACTGTACGATTTAACTGTACAGACGAACTGTGCAGATAAATCGTTAGGTGTGTAGAACAAACACTTGAAGTGTACAGTTTAACTGAGATCTAATTATAATATCGATAGATACATAAATCTGTACAGATAGTTAAAATTGGGTATGCAGTCGAAAACTGTGCAGTTTCGTCAATTTTCTCGCAGCGAGCGTGAAGTGAACACGTATTTTTTCCTTGCTCTCTGGCTGGAAGAGTTTGTACAACTATACCAATCGGAGCCTTCGTTGTGGAAAATCAAAAGCAAAGAATGCCATAATCGAGTAAATAAGATTCAGCTCATGATAAGCTCATTTTAAAACTACGCGAAATAGATCCTCAAAGTAATAAAGGGGCTGTTATAAAAAAATTAATAATCTACGCTGTACGTACAGCTTACCTTTGCAAACATCAGAGTCGGAAAATATGCGAACTACAAAAATTTTATTTAAAATATTTTAAGCGGGAAAATATTCAACCAATCACGCTCAAGTGTACTGGTTTGGTATATACTGAATTAGAAGTAAACTACTATTGATGAAAAATATATATGTAGAGCAAATTCAAAACCTGTGGGAAAAGTGGAAAATTTGAATGCGTTTTATTTTTTATTTACACTAAAACAGCATCTTCAATAAATGTGCAACAATTAACACAATTTGCGAACAGGTGCACCGTTGGAGCGGACATTTTGCATTAACATAGCTGGAACATCAACGTCACACGTCACCTATAAAAATGACCTGAATATGAAACAAAAGGGCGACGTGCTTTATCGCGAACATGTGCACCGATTCAGCAGAAATTTTATTGACCTAGCTGGCAATACATATTGAAACAAAACTGTGACAATCAGTGCACAATCAGGTGCGCTGATGAAGTTGAAATTATGTTAGATTCGGTTGGGTTGGGTTGAGGCCGCAACTTGCACATAAAAATATACCCGCCGCCTTGGAATAAAATGGCGGCATTCTGCGTTACAAAACGGTTCCACCAATGAAGCTGACATTTTGCTAGAACACGCATTTAATACATAGGGCATAAATATATTAAACTGGACTTTTGCATTGACATAGCTGGGACATCGAAACAAAATTGTTGTAAAGTTGTGTGAAACAAACATGTGCACTGATAAAGTTGAGATTTTGTTACGTTGGCTTGGCTTGGGTTGGGACACGTATTTCGTATATGAACTTTAAAAACGTGTCCGCCATCTTGAAATAAGGTCCCTGGTCTCCATCTCACAAAACGATTGGACTACTTAAGCTGAAATTATGCTGAAACAGTTTTGCATTGACATAGCAGAAATACTGACTTCATACATAGGCTACAAAAATTAATCGACAGTTTTGAGAACTAAACGAAATTACTTAAACAGTCATAAAACATAAAACGCGACGACATTCGGAAGCAACATAAATAGACCTAAAAAATGGCAACATTTTTCTTTAATTCAGATATTAGAGTAAGATTATAATTTGTAATGGAAAACTGATGGGTTGGTTAAAAAACTAACTGGCGTTACGAATGTCACACTTTTCGCACCTTGTGATGAAATAGCTATTTATGATCAAACATAGATTTAAAGTTTTTAGTTTTTCACTTTTAACTTCTCAACCACTAAACAAATTTTAATTTATATATAAAACATTAAAACATAAAAAAATATAGAATATAATATTGATGTAAAAGGATCGTATAATCTGAATAGAAAATTTACTGTCCGTGATTACACGCTACCCGTATATTTACGAAACTGTTCTTTAAGAAGTTAGTTTTCATTTCAAAAAATCAAAACCATAATTTTACAACAAACGCACATTGTTAAGATTTCGGAAGATTAAACCATTGAAAATAAATAAATAAATGATTGCGAACGTGAAAGATATAATACAAATATGGACTTCGTACTTTTAAGTTTGCCGCTGAAATACTTTTTATCCTGAATATACGTTGAAAAGCAGTGCCGCTCTCGCCATGCCCCCTCAGCTGTCATGTTTGCTAATGTGCATGCATAATGTTATGGTATTACTCATTATTGCGTTTCTTAGACGATCAAAATATACCAAGCCCTAGTCGGTCGAATTTGGATGATAGAGAAGATGAGGTAAGTAAAATGAAACTTAGCTGTAGCTTTATTTTATATAGTTTTATTGAATGAAATAAAATTATTTTGCCAAGCGACCTGACCTTCATTGTTAAAAGTTCATAAATTCTTCTCTAATGGGTGGCTTATGTTTCCCGTATTTCTTCTATCTAAAAGTTCCATAGTCGAAATGTCTGTTGTACATCCTGATATGGTTCCGGTATCAGTTTGTTCTCGATCAAAACAATCTGGATTTGTATAAGAATTTGTCAGTTTTTAAATTAGATAATTATGCAATGCACAACATGCTATAACGACGGATTCAATTTTATTTGGATGCAAATTTAAAGCCGTATGAAAGATTCTGAAACGCGAAGCCAGAATCCGAAAGGCATTTTCCACAATCCGTCGTGCTCGTGAAACACTCCTATAATTGTATATATTTTTTTATTGAAGTAAATTCTGCTTGTCTGAACGGTTTCATTATATCAGATCTCAAGGGAAACGCATCATCAGAAACAAAAATGTATGGCAAACGTCTCTGACTATTTCTTATAGGGTGTTCGCTTGGAATTTCCAACTGGTTATTTTCGAGCATTTCAAAAAATTTTGTTTTTGTAAGACGCCTCCATCTGAAAGTCGCCCGTTTGTACCGAAATCACATAATAAAAACTGATATTGAGCGTCAACAACAGCCATAAGTACCTTGCTGTGGCGTTTTTTATAGTTGTAAAATTGCGATCCATATCCTTTAGGTGGAATAATAGCTATTGCTCCAGGTAGATGTGGAAAGTTCCACCTTTCTTCAAATAACGCACTAATTGCTTTCCATTCATTGCATCTTCGTGGAAACTGAAACAAAGAAAATGTTTAGATTAACGAGATGGAATCATCGGGTGCAACATCACTGTTTGAAAATGAAGCAACGCATTCAGAGTTAGATGTAAATCTAACTCTGAATGCGCTGCGAATGCGAATATAAATCTGCATTGAAATGAGAATTTAAATATATATAAACAACAAGAGTTGTTATCTTAAAAAATAATAAACGAAACTTTATTCGAAGGATGGGAAATCTTACAATGTCACATAGGGTAATGGCTCCAAGGACAATGATATTAAATGATATTTAATCACGGTCAAGTACTTCAACTTCTATTCTATCACCATCGCAATATACAAGTAACCCAACCCATTCCTCAGCCTCAGTACTATCGTGCAGTCACTCTAGCACCTCAGACGACAACAGCAATACAATATACCACCACAAACAAATAAATCTTCATATCATCAGGAAATTCAAAGGACACAAGCAATAGATGCTATGAGTGATACTACGGTCCAACTGTCAATCCCGGACTGGACAGAGGAAATAAATTACAAATAACACTTATGAGTAATTTTATTACTTGCATTTAAATAGTCCTTGTGTAAAACCTTATATATTACTTCACAGGTTTCTGATATGATGGCGGAGAGCGTTTCTTTTACGATGTTTTATTTTTAATTGCTTTTTGTAACATGCAACAGCTTCTCACAACCAAAAACGTCTCGTATAAGCAATGATTTAAAACTATGTCTGAAGTGAAGTGCCGTTGGAGTTATTGCACGACATCGCTGTCTTCTAATTTTGGCGAAATAATTTTCGATTACGTCTTGATTAAACGCTCCAGGTAGAAAGGATTTGCACGTCCCATTTCCTACTAGTATAGCGTATAGATCTAAAAATCCCTCGAGTGTTACAATCCAATTTTCCAAGTTGGGGGTCGAAATTTTTCTCCAACTACATCAACAAAATACATATTTCTAGGGATTCACAACACACAACAATCTTAAGAAAGTCATTTGAAAAATGGAGCATAAGAAAGTATAAGAAAGTTCGGTGCGGATCACCGCAGATTTTTTTAAATATGTACGATTAAACTTACTGTAGGAAATCCTTAAAGTGGATATAGCGGTATTCCGTTGTATACAGTAGGCTGGTTATACACTTTCTAACGGTCCAGTGTGAGCAATTGAGGATTTTCTTCAACCACTCACTAAAACGCCCCGAGTATTTCCTAGGATTGGGAAATCTATGCCTAGTTGCGCCGGGACGGTAACACGTACGCACACTACACAGTCTCATTATTTTTATATTTATGTTTATAAAAAAAGCTTATAGAAGACAACTTCGATTTGATTATGAAATTTCGCGGCAAATTTGCGCCATCTTACGATGTGTGGAAGGAGCGATTCCCAGTGGCACAAAATTTGTAGTTTGCTTTGTATCTATAACTTCTTATTTTATCTATGGACTTGTTCGTACCGTGCCGGCACCTACTGACGAATACCTAAACTGAACAAAATAAAAAAACACTGTAAATATCTCGTTGTTCGTCTACAGTCATCCAAACATAATATTTACTTTCAATGTGATCAGTATTCAATTGTGAATTTCAATGAAACGAATAAGATGTATATACGTACAATCACGATAGATGTTTTGTTTTGATCCTTAACACCCAAGGGTTTGTTTTAATGTAGTTAAAATACTAGGGATTAGATCAGTGGTTCCGAAACTTCTGCGACTTGCGGCGTCCTTTTCATCTACGGTTTTCCCACGGCGCCCTTCCCTGGGTAATAGCATAACATAGTGAGAGCTAAAATAAATAAAACAAATATAACATACAAATTATAATAAAATAGTCAAACAACTGTACTATTGAACAAATTCATTAATTTCTATTTTATTAATTATCGTTAAATTAATGGGGTGGATGCCTCTGCAGACTGGACATTTTTCTCTCAAAATTTGGTAATCAAACACGCTTATTTCCTTTTCCACATTGATTTTTGTTCGATGTTGCTCTTTATCTCAGTGACTGTTGAAAACTTAGTCTCGCACTATAAGAAGTGGAAAGTCTAATTAATATTAGTTTTGTCAATTAGATTTTAATCTTTTATTCAAATAAAAAATTCTGTAATTCCATGCTATCAAATTCTGCTTTCAAACTATTGTCGTAAGAAAACTTAATATGAGGTTGTTGAATCGATCTTGAAGTCACGCATACTTATCGACATATTCGTTTTGAAAATATTTCTCGAACCAGGTGACAGCTCTGATGTATATTCTTCAAAAATTGATTTCATGTATTGAGAAAAATAACGTAATTTGAGGTCAAAATTCCTGCAATATGTGCCCTGGTGAAGTACAACAAAAATAAGTGTTCGGTTGTTTGTTGGATGGATGCAGTTATTTAATTTTTAAACCATGCAGAACTTGACGTTGATCTTCTGCTTCTTTAGGGTTTTCGTCAGTATGTGTATAACTTAAGCAATATATGGCATGTATGGTGCTTTTTGTTCAGGGTCATCGTCCTTCGTTTTCTTAGCTCTGGATAGTTTCAGTATGTCTTGTGGTTTGTAGCCGTTCTTCTGTAGTGCATCCTTCACATGTTGAATTTCCTAGCATTACTAATTTTTCCGGTCTGTGCAGCAGTTTGGTGACTAGGGATCTTTTCTGTTGTGGATGGTGATGTGAGGCTGCGTGTAGATATTGGTCCACATGAGTCTTCTTGCGGTCCATGTTCCAATATTCAACTGTCGTTGAATTTTATTAATACGTCCAGAAAAGTTAAGCAGCTATTCTGTTCTGTATCTACCTTGTTGATGTTGGCATATCGGCTTCTTCTCATTAGAGTTTCGTCTTCGAAAATCTCCATGAAAATGTTGGCGATGACTGATGAGAGTGGTGATCCCATAGCTGTACCGTCCTTCTGTGGTGGTTAAGCACAATCATGCTAGGTTATTATACCCCCTTGGAGTCGTTGTGGTATACGCTGTTGTTTGATGAGCACCATCATAAAATTCAAGTTCTTCTGTGATGGTGTAAAAGCCCACAATTCTTCATCCTAGAGGCTACTGTGCAAAATGCTGACAAAGTATCGTTTGGTATAGATGTGTTCTTGCAGAACGTTTGCTGTTTTAGTTCTTTCAACTTCTTCGTAAAGAAATCAAGAGATTTGCAAACTAGGTAACTGCTTTCTAAATGGCACTTCAACTTACTTGGTAGCAAGCACTCTGGTGTTTTCATGTAGAATACGCACTGTGGTCGTCCTTTTTTGTCCATACAAAACCAACATCTAAATAACTGACGTCATATAGGATATTTTCGCTTTTTCATGTCGTCCTGCCATTGATTGAGGGTGTACATTCTTTATTTGAATATGATACAAGAATCACAAAACTATGTATTTATCTGAGACAATATAAACGAAACATTGCGCGAAACTGACTCTTACACATATGGAAACAAATTCAAAAAATAATGTGAACGAAATGGAATTTTTGCACCATCTACTAATAAAGAAATAATACTTAATATGGTTATAATATTCTCCTCGGTGACAAGGGCACCGCAGCGCATACTTTGGATTATGATTAGTGGAAGTGGAAAATGCGTTTAAATATTTTTGTTGCAATATCTATTATTTTAAAGAAATATTAAATTTTACAAAATAAATTGCGCGCCCATCTTTTTTACTTTAGAAACGGGACGAGTTCTAAATTGCAACATCGCGTTTCGCAAAAATGTTTTTCGGTTGGATATATGATATGCGTCGTCGATTCGATTCCATTAGCAAATTTCATTCTCCGCAATTTTGTTTCTATATTTTTTTTCGCATGAACGACGGTTTTCTGTTTTGTGAAGTAGAAAGTTACGACGCCTAATGATCGAGACCCAAACTAATCGTTCCAAACTCGCATGGCGCACGAATGGCGTCGTGCGGCGCGTTTACACTATGTATTATTTGGCGATTCGTACGACACAAATTATTTTTAAATGATAAAACTTAATACAAACATTAATTAATATTTTAATACTACTCGTTGAAATTTAATTCGCTTAGTACTTTATGTATAAGAAAGTAAAGGAACTATGAAAATTTTCGAACTCGAGATTTTAACGGAAATATACGAGTTGACCTTTCCTAAGCCTATTTTGGCTATTTTTGGAATCACGTATATGTGTCTCCGAGCGCTCTAGCGCCCAAACGATTAAACCTAACAATATGAAATTTTAAACATAAGATTTACAGGAAAAAAGTCGTCCTATTTGAAAGCAATGTCTTAACCGAAAGTGATGTTTTATTCTTATCACGTATTGCCATATCTGGAAAACGGTTTTAGTTATTGAAAAAATGTGCTAATAAAAGTTAACGATATTAAAATTTCTTTTCAAAAGGTTTCCCGAAAAATCGAGCAAGAAATATAAGAAAGTTCAGTGCGGGCAACTGCAGATTTTCGTTTATAAGTTTTAGGTTGGTTCACTTGGAATTAATTTGCTTGCTGTTTCTTAATATTTAACATTAGCCGTAATATTTAGTAGTTTAAACGGTCCCACTTAAGCACAGGTATTACTTTTATCATTAATAACTTTGATTAGTCTAATTTTGAATCATGTGTTTTTTCATTTTTCATTTCATTGCGCGGTTTACTGTAGTTAGGCTTCTATAATTTTCATTAGAAAAGTATATCTTTTAGATAATAACAACCAGGTGCTGTGTCATGCTGTATTAATTTCCCTTCACAGTTTTACAACATACTTTGCTATAAAAATTTTAAAATTGTATTTTCAAATTAGGTTGGAAACGGTGAAAATAATCAATCGTTTCCATGATGAATTGGTAATGAAAAATTGACAGTGATACGTATATACGTTTTCCACTACTCGTATCTCTAATACTCAGGGTAATTTACTAAGTAAGTGAGATGTAAATGCGTCTCGTTGTAGAATGTCCAACAAGGTATCTATAACTCTTAAGGATTAGAATAATTACGGAAATTCTACTGTTGTAAGACATTTCTCAAACCAGCAGGTGGATTTTCACTAATTTCGTTTCGATGATATTGTGTAATAATATAATAATAATAATAAATTGTGGATATTTAATCAAAATAATTTCTTTGCTACATTTTCGTACTTATTGAGAAATATAGGGAATATATTAAATATTAATATCCCGGTTCCCAATACCCTAATTAATAGCGCAAGTGTCAGCTTAAATTAAATTTCTTTTACCGAAACCTTACTCAGTGTGATTGTTAAAAGTACCGAAAAGTCTCGTTGGATGAAACGAACGAGTTTTTATTGGGTCACTGCAATAACAATTGCTGCAAAATGTATGTTAATATTATGCAACAGTGGGCATGATACGATATTTTTTTGTAATATCTTCGCGCTTAAAAGTTAATAATAAATACACTTCTTAATGCAAATGTTTTAATAATAAATAAATAATATTAGGCAGTACAATACCGGAATATTTGATCTTTACCACGCGTAATGCGTTCCAAGTCCTTCGAAGGTGGTGTGCGATACTACGGCAGCTGGAGAATAACCGATAGCAGCTTTAGCGATAACTGGAGCTTGAGCGGCGTAGGCTACGGGGGCGGCATGGGAGACGTATGGGGCGGCGTGGGCTACAACTGGAGCAGCATAAGAAGCGGCATGGGCTACATATGGGGCGGCGTGGGCTACGACTGGAGTGTGCGCAACACTAACGGCATCGTTGGTAATTCTGGTGTCATATTTACGAACTGTAGAGAAGGCACTGTCTACTGCTTTCGAGTAGTGAGAAACGGCTTGGTTTCCACCTAACGAACGGAGGACGCTTTGGTGTGTGGCACCTACTGCTGGGGCATGGATTGCGACTGGTGCTTGTTGGTAGGCGTTGTAGGCTAAAGGAGCAGCGTTATATGCTAAAGGAGCTGCATGAACGGCAGCAACTGGGGCAGCGTGGACGGCGGCCAAAGGCTGAGAGATGTAAGAAGTGCTAACAGCCGTGGCTGGTGAATAGTGGGCGACTGGCGCGTTTAAATATCCAGCATTGGCAACGGCCAAAGCGGCGAATAGAACTATAAGCTAAAACAAACATTTTAGTGTTAGAATTTTTAGGTTCGATCGTGTACCACTACCCACATATATTAATTCCAATTGCAAACTTACCTTAAAGGCCATTGTGTTTGTTGTATGTTACAGTGTACGAAACTGATGCATGGTCTGGATTTCGGCGCGTTTTATACTAATATGTAATTGCATAATTTTGCCCCGCGGTGCGGTCCACTTTCGCTTTCTAACGAAGGTCTGGGTTAGGGCGGTGTCTCTCATCTCGGGCGCATTTGTAACGCAAAATTGTAATTGCTTTCGCTTCGAGAAACATTTAGCATGCGAAATAAATTCCAATTTAATAATGTAGGTATATAAACGGCGTACATTTTTTAGTATATGATTTTTAAATTTATATTTAAGTTAAAAATAGAAAACTAGCATTGGCGAGAAGTCGATTACAATAGTTCGCATGCTGATTTTTTTCTATTCCGTTAAAAGGGTGTAATTTTTATTTGAAATATATGTGCTCTAACAATGCACAATGCACAAACGTAATTTTAAAACAAGGTACAAACCACACATTTATATAAGCTGCAATGACAAAGAGGATTTCCATTGTCAGGATGCTCTTTTTTTAGAAGGTTCGTTGCAAATGTAAACCGTCACTTTAATATCATATATAAATTTATTTTAATGGCTAGTGCTCTTAGTAATTTTGAGTTGAATTAACACAGAAAAAGTAGAAAACAGAATAAAAGAGAAACAAATCTATCAAACAGAATTTGAAATAAAGAAAGAAGTACTATCTGATTAGAAAGAAACAAAGCAAATTGAACTTGAAGAGAAGTAGAACTCATGAAAACAAAGATATAAAAATTCAAATAAATCAAATGAAAAAAAAAAGGTAACAGTGAAACAAACATAAAAATAAAGAAATTAAGTAAATGTGAAAACCGAACTAAAAGTAAAATAAATGCAAACTAAAAGAAGTATAAGAAGTAATATGAACGACAAAATAAATTCAAAAACGAATTCTAAATAAAACCGAAAAACAGGGTAAATAAAAACGTCATAAATGAAAATTATTTGAAGAAGTGTAACAGACTGGCAAGTAAATAATATTACAGCAAAACAAATATAGTTACAACTAAGGAGCATTTCATATAAAACACAAAGCAAAATTTTAAATTAGACGATGAGGCACAGATTAACGGAAACTGAATAGAAACCAGCAAATAGATCAGGAACAATAATATATCAGATTATTATGAAATTTATCTCTTTATATATAATCTTATTCCCTTGTACCATGTGGGTGTAGAGTTATTGGACTTTATCTTCCGTAAACGAATTTTCTCATTTTCTCATTCTCATTTTTGTCCTATGCCAACACCCTGCTTTGCAAAATTCTTCTTACCACTTTATTTCAACTTATTTGGGTTTTCCCTATCTTCTCCTCTCGTTTCCAATATATGTTTTGTGGGTCTATTTGGGCTCATGCGTTATGGGTGTCCGCGCCAACGTATCTGTCGTTCCTCGATAAATGTCAATAGTGGCTTTATGTTGAGTTATTGGCCTTCTTGTTACTTTTTTTTAGTAGATTATCTAACTGTATATTGCCCGAAAGTTACTCATTTTTGGTCATAATTGAATAGTACATCTTGATCGATCTTTACGTTTATTTATTTCCCTTGTTGACTTCTATTGTTACATCCAGCTACATTCAGGTATTGTAATTGCGAAACTAGTCAGTTCTTCTTTTATTATGCCATAATCTTAGTCTTTCTTTTATTGATATTATTTTCATATTATTTTCTATTACACTACTCATCCCCGATTTGTACTTTTTGCAAAAATGTATGGCCTAGTAAGCTATGTGCTAGTCCTTGGCTAATACCGGGCTCATTGCTACTATTGGGCTTAATCTGCATCCTAGTAACCATTCCTTTGCTTGATTTCATGTTATTACTTATAAAGTAGTTAGTGTTGTGCTTCTGTATGCTTTGTATTACCTTTATCAGTTTTTTTCCAGACCTCTACACCAAACTTTTTCTTTAGTCACGGTATCAAAAACTTTCTGCAAAATTATAAACGCCAAATACATTCTTGTTCCTTTCTGTTTCGTTTTAGTCATTAACTGGTTCTCCTATCGTTTCTAAAGCCGCTTTGAAAATATGATTTGTTTATCTTTTAATCTATTACGTGTTCGTATAATTTTATTACTTAAAAAAAGTTAACAACATATATTACAAATAAGTACCAATTACATAATACAAGTAAAAATAATAATACCAATGTAACAATAATACAATACCAAGAACTAAAATTAAGAGAAAATTGAAAAAACCAAAAAAAGTCAAAATCAGGTTGTTCTGTGTCACTAAACCGTAGCTTATTAGTGGCAAAAAATCGATTCGTTGTCAGATCAAGCTAAATACATCGTCCTTAGCTATCCTTATTGATCAGCCACTTCTTTAGATGTTCTTTTACCTTATGAATCTTATCTAAGTCTCTGATATCGTGAGGAATTTGGTTGAAAATTTTAGGTATCACCGACGATGAAGTCCTACTACCATATTTATTTTGAGAAACGTATTCCTTATAATGATCACCAAGTCTCGCTCTACTTCTGTAAGCGTGGTCTAACTCAACTTTGAACTCACTCGAATAAAAGTTATTCAACACGACCCTATAGACGTACAAATTTTTAACATTTAAAATATTTAGAATAGCGAACGCATCTTCTGCACTAACATCTGCCGGCACCATAAGTTTTGCGATTCTGTTCTGCTGAGCCTGTACTCTTTCTATCAGGTAATTTGAAGCACAACCCCAAACCGATATGGCATAACACATAATGGATTCGACGAGAGCATATTATACAATCTTTAAAAGTTCTGCAGGTATTATCTCTCTCAGGTAGTAAAATATCCTGGCGAGGAGGCTTAACCTCTTTACCAGAATGTTGTTTCCATTGTAAGTTTTTATCGATAATGACTCCAAGATATTTATGGGTTGACACCTCATCAATCAGCGTACTACAACCGCAGTTAATGACAGATTTTTTGTCGTGTAGGCATTTCATTGAATGGTAAACAATTTGAATAGGCCTGTTGTTTGATACCTTTGGCGGTGAGACATGCAAAAGTTTAGTTTTACTGCCGTTAATCACCAATTCTTTGTCGTGGGCCCACTTCTGGAAACTGATAAATTCGTTTTGAAGCATTTCTTCCGCTATTTCTAGATCTTTGTGAATAGATACAATCGCAAAGTCATCAGCATACAACCAGTACGTACAAATGTCGAAGCATATACCAATATCATTGACGTACAGTAACAACAGCATTGGACCCAGGATGCTCCCCTGCGGGACCCCTCTCTTCAGGCTCACATTCCTTCCAACAGTCGATCCGATCTTGAGGGCAAAAAACCTATTCTTTAAGTAATCCTCATACCAGCCGAGAACGTTGCCTCGCACTCCACATCTTTCTAAAACCTTCAAAAGAGTGTGGCGTGGTTTATGGTATCAAACGCCTTGGATAGGTCAACAAACATACAAATAACGTGCTTCCTCTCGTTTAGTTTCGTATTAAGAGTATGCGTGAAATTTTCCAGGAGCGTTATCGTATCCTTCCTCTTCTGAAATCCATGCTGGTTCTGGTCCACAAGTTTAAATTTATCAAGATATGACCAAGTTTGTTTCGCAACATGACTTTCTATGATTTTTTCCAGCACAGATATTAAAGAAATCGGTCTGTAGTATGTGAGTAGTACGGTGAGTATTCTTTGTGCGTTCCATGTTTGTATATAGGACGAACGATGGCTATCTTCATATTCATTGGCACTCTGCCCAATACCAAAGCCGAGTTTATTACATTCACCACCTGATGACCAAATCATTTGAAGGAATCTTTAATATCAACTGGTCTTATGCCATCCACCCCAGCTGGCTTCTTGTCGTTCATCCCCATAACTATGTCGGCAAGCTCGTCCAGGGAAATCTCCCCTATCACCATCGATTCCGATTACCTTCTGTTGTCCACCGGTGATAAAGTCTGTGGACAGTGATATATAATGTCATCCACCTGATTGGTAAAGACATTCGCGAAGTCACATTCTCAGGTTTCCTTATATTTTTTATTAAGAAGTCGTCTCCCCGACTTGGTTTTTTCCTACCTAAGTTATCATTAATATTTGACCAAGTTCTCCTCATATCCTTAGTTGAATTATTCAATAGCTTTTTATAATAGTTTATTTTAGCTTGTTTTATTAATTTATTTATTTGATTTCGAGTTTTAATGATAATAATAATAATAATAATTGTCCCGGTAGTTGATATATTTCTTATTGTCACCATTTTATGTATGGCAAGCACTCCTATTTCAAAATATTTGGGTTTTGCTTCTTTGTTGATATTGCTTTGTTATATACTTCTAGTAATTTCATCATTTCGCGGGCTTTAATTTCCTCCTTGCTGTTTCCAGTGTTATGCCGATTTCGTTATTATTTTGTATTGTGTCATCTCTTGTTGCTTGAAGTATTTGTATCTTGCTTTTCTACGCTGGTGTTGTAAAAAAGTTTTTGATTTTTTTTTATATATACATTCCACAGTTGGTCAACGTTATTGTTTCCAGTATTGATCATTTTTGTTACCACGTAGGTTTGCGTAAACTTTAGCCATATTTTTATTTTTTAGTTTGTTCTCATGGTTTTTCATATGCTACTGTCTTTAATTCTTCTTGATATCGAATTTCATCTAATACTTCCTTAATCGTTGCTTCTACCTTATTTACTATTAATCTCCGGCCCTTTTTAACTCTTACGTCGATAATATCGTTTTTCATTTCATTGCTTACTATAATGTCTTACTATTATTTTTCTGATTCGCTCTTGTCTAGTGTATTTGTGGTCATGTGTGTTCATAGAACGTATTTGCAATTATTAATTCATGTAATCAGTTAGGAGAAGATTTAGTGTGTCTCACACGACTGTAAAACGACAGAGGGTAAAAATAATTCAAAATTCAGGAAAAAAAAATGTCTAAAATATTCAGCTGCACAGTTGGAAATAATTCCCCACTGTTGCAGAGCGCTGAGGGTGCGGCATTTTACAACTCAGAGACAACTTTGGACGAAGACGATGTATGCAAATCTGAATATTGGAAGAGGCCTTCCAAAATTGTTACTTTTTATAGACCAGTCATAGTAATGATGTATTTATATTTTTACCAGACAGCAACGAGTCACTATGGTAGAAAACTGAAAATAATATACCATTTGTTCCTAAGCCGAATAACCTGCAAAATGTTTCCCAATCTCATACAATTGAGACATTTGGAATTATCGACTTCAAAAATCTGATACCACAGACCATATAATGCATGTGCGTTCGTGGCTGCATTGTGTTTAAAAATAGGATGTAGATATTTGTTTCATGAGCAAATATAAATATGTGTTCAAAAATGTTTCTTTAATTTATTTATTATTTCTAAAATAATTCTATCAATGATACATATTCCAATATAATCGTGTATGTTAATTTTGTGAAACCTTTCAGATGCCATGTGAAATTACAACAAACCCTGGAAAATGTCTTACATTTTTCTAAACATTAATTTCATCCACTTGTGAATAATAGTTCTTCTCTAGTGTATTTGTGGATATCCATGTGCTCATAGAACATATTTGCAATTATTAATTCATGTAGCTGGCAGTAATTCAACATTGGTCTTCCGTTATTGTTTCGTCTTTCTTCCTCATGTTTATCTCAAATTATCATACCTCCACCCTGGCCTTGTATCAAGTATTTCATTTCTAGATTAATTCGCCAGTGAATAGTTTTCTTCTTTTACTTTTATTGTAGAGCGTCGGTATTGTTGCAGATAATAAATAGTACGCGAAAAACATTCTGATTTCTTATAAGGCCTCTTTCCCCTTGAAGGAAACATACAAGCCGCATAAATTAATATATTGTCGTATGTTGAGCATCTAATGAGATGATGAGGATTTTTATTGCATAGAATTGTGGAGCGTTTCTTTCAATTTTAGTAATTTCCTTTGCTAATTTTTTTATTTGTTTCGTGTGGACATTTTTATGAAAGGAGGCGATTAAGGCGTTAGGGTTTAGAGTTATCCTTTTTAAATTTCTTAAATAATGGGCTGTGTTTACTATTTCATATTGCTTTGTATTCATAATTGGTTTAAACTATAACCAAAGGGATTTTGAATGAAAACCAATGTAAGTAAACTTAGTTATTTTGACTATATCGCCAACTTGAACCATCACTAATATTTTGTTTTCTGTCAGCGAGGTAATCACCTCTAGATCACTACTTGCTGAGAAGAATATCCGTAGAAAATAGTAGATGTGAAAAAAAAACTTGTTTTTATCACAATTTGATACATGATTTATATTGCGATTACGCTAGTATAGAATATTCATCGAACAAATAAATAAGATAGAAACATTTTTATTTAAATAATTACTGATATTTACACAAAGAAAATCAATTTTACAGCATGCTATGTTTACCACGCGTAGTGTGCGCCAAGTCCTTCGAATGTGGTGTGGGATACAACAGCAGCTGGGGAATAAGCGACAGCTGCTTTAGCGATAACTGGAGTTTGAGCAGCATACGCTACTGGTGCGGCATGGGAAACGTATGGGGCGGCATATGGGGCTGCATATGGGGCTGCATATGGGGCTGCATATGGGGCTGCATATGGGGCTGCATACGGAGCGGCATAAGGGGCGGCATAAGGGGCAGCGTACGATGCTGCATATGGGGCGGCATGAGCAACAACTGGTGTATGCGCTACACTAACGGCATCGTTGGTAATTCTGGTGTCGTATTTACGAACTGTGGAGAAGGCACTGTCTACGGCTTTCGAGTAGTGAGAAACAGCTTGGTTCCCACCTAGCGAACGAAGGACGCTTTGGTGTGTGGCACCTACTGCTGGGGCATGGATTGCGACTGGTGCTTGTTGGTAGGCGTTGTAGGCTAAAGGAGCAGCGTTATATGCTAAAGGAGCTGCATGAACGGCAGCAACTGGTGCAGCGTGGACGGCGGCCAAAGGCTGAGAGATGTAAGAAGTGCTTACAGCCGTGGCTGGTGAATAGTGGGCGACTGGCGCGTTTAAATATCCAGCGTTGGCAACGGCCAAAACGGCGAAAACTACTGCAAGCTGCGAAAAAAAATGTTAAATCATGTTCAATCATTTGTATTTAATAATTACCTTGTACGTCATTGTGTTTGTATTTGGATGCAGCGTGTGTAACTGATACACAATTTAAAAAATCGCCTGGTTTTATACTAACGATTTATTGCAAAATTTCGGCCAGAGGCGCCGATTTACTTTCCCTTTCCAATGAAGGTCTGGGTTAGGACGGCACCTTGGCGTCTAGCAATAAACCGTTGCATAACATTCGCAAATTAAATGTGGTTCATTTTATATATGACACAAACGTGTCCTACATTTCGAATAGTTGCCTAGATTATATCAGTTTTAAACTGCGAGAGTCAATTGTGTAAGATTTAGCAATAAATAAGCATTCATATTTTGTGCGTAGGATAAAACCAATGAGCCGTCTGCATAAACATAAGCATTTACTTTTACAGATTAAGTAGAAGCATATATTAGAAGTAAAAGACTACACTTCACAGTACATAAATTGTTTCGGACGTGCTTTTAATGTTATAATAAGTACTGAGAAATTATTCACTATACATTAGTGTATGAAAGTAAATTCTTGTAGTATTTACTGAAGCATCAGGTTTTAAACGACAAAATTTGAATTTATATTTTCTTCATAATAAGTTTCATTGCAAGAATGTAATCACAATAAATATATATATATATATATATATATATATATATATATATATATATATATATCAAATCAATCAAATATAAAATACAAATCACAAATTACAAAAGAAAACACTGCAATTAATAAAAGAAGCAATAAGAGGAACCAATGGAAACATTTAGCTTTTCTGCACAAAAAACTTAATTACTGTTTCGTGCGACATTCAATCATGTTGAACCAAAACATTATTACGATAACTAGTTATAATCTAAAAAGAACAGCCATTTATGGAAATCCGTTTTTGAGATATTTGCAAAAATTAAAAGTAATGGATAATATGGAATGAAAGGTTTCGCACTTTATTTTTTTTCGTGAAATTATCAATTAGTGTCAAAAATAAAAGACTGATGTGGTAAGTTGTTTTCCGAAGTTTATAATTACCTGGTAAAATTTTACTGCATTACGCCAAAAAGATGTATACGAACATCGTTTTGAAAGTGACAAATTATTTTGCATTGACAACGCTACGTACTTTTCTTTAACCACAACTCTTAAATTTAATTCGAAAACTAATTTTAGTCGTTAAGACAACGATTTTAGCAGAAACTAAGATACGTTATCTTCCAAAATTCGGAGCTTGAGGTACTCCTCCTACTCTAAATAATACTCCACGTCTGCAATACAAAACTCAAAAAAAAAATATGCCAAGTTTTAGAAAGTTATTGATGACCAACAATGATGTTCTAAACCGCAACTGTGGAGAAACTTTTTTAATTTGGTTTGTCAGATTGCTATCAGAGATATTATAGACATCTACATAAACCAAAATATTTGTTGAGCAACAATTTATCGTACCTTAAAATCTGAATATTTCCGTCTTCCTGCTGTAAGACATCAGCAGCTGCTTGAAGCAATGAAAAATAAAACAGGAACTTCAATCAGTTAGGTGAACATTTAGTGTCTCACACAATTGCAAAAAAAGAATACATTCAGAGAAAGAGAAAAATGTCTTAAATATTCAGCTGTACTGTTGAATGGAATTCCCCTGTGTTGTTGAGTGCTGAGAATGCGGCATTTTCCAGCTCAGAGATTGATCATTTTGGATGGAGAAATCTATTTTACTTTGGAATTCAGAAATGAAATGAAATGAAATGTCGTACGATACAAAAAGGCGCGATTTGAATATAAAATACTGGTCATGGATGCGAGCCTGAAGATTGGAACATTGGAACATATATTCTGTCCACACAGCATCGTGTCATTATGGTAGAAAATTAAAAATGGGCTAATTCAAAATAATATACCATTTCCTCCTTCAAAATGTTCCCCAATCTAATACAATTGAGATATTTTGAGTTATCGGATTTAAAAAATCTGATACCACAAATCGACAATACAATTCAAATATTACGTTCCTGGCTGCACGGTGTTTAAAAATATGCTAAAGATGTTTGATTCATGAACAAATATAAATATGTAGTACAAAATATTTCTTGAATTAATTTATTATTTCTGAAAGCATTTCATCAATGATACAAATTTCAATAAACCTCAGATGCCATATGAAATTACAACAAATCCTGTGAAATATTTTACATTTTTCTAAACATTAATTTCATCATTTTGTGAAGAATGATAAAAGTATTGCAAGTAATTAGATCAATGAAATTAAGAACGTGGCAAGGCTTACACGGAGAGTAACGTGGCGAGAACTTATTTATTAATTGCTGGACTAAGTAGCTACTCCTAAAATATTGCTGTTTTTCAGTATATTAAACTTAAATTGCAAAAAAATACTTACAAGAAATTATTCTTTACTACGAAAGGAAATTACATATTAGTTCACATTTAAAAATAATTCATTTTTATGTGTATTTACTTTTTCTGAAAGAACAATTTCATTAGGGTTTTTCAAATTCATTGGTATACAATGTTGACAGTGAGTGTATCTTTTCTTCTCGCAGTTCAGTAACATTTTGAATTATTTATCGTTATTATTAGAAAGTTATTTTAATAAAGTTTATTTTATTTTAAAAAGTAAACAGAACAAATTAATGTCACACAATTCTCTATGGTGACGAATAATCTAACTATAGGATGGTTATTGATTGGTTATTGATAAGTTAAGTACCATAATTTTATTCGCAATATTATGTATAGGATTGTTTAGAGATTTATATTGTTATGAATATGTGAGTAAAATAATAAAATAAAATAATTTATAAAAGTTTGCTGATTACATATGTTTTCTATTGTAGTTTCTAATGTAATTTTGTTGACGCTAAAAAATACAATTACCTTAGCTATTTTAACAAAATATTAATATTGACTGTATTCGAACAAAAAAATTCCTGGATTTTGATGATTTTTGTTCACAAAGGCATGTGGTTTGTCTGTGTAGTGACTTGTCCGCTCATTTAGCTGCTTTCTATTTAATTTTAAACAAGGATCAAGGATCGTACATTTTGCTAAAACTAATTTATTTACCTGTTGCGTAACTACGAATTAGTTTGAATAAATGTGCACTCGGATTACTATATGTTGTATATTGTACAACGAGAGTGAATAAGATGACCATATCGCACGAGGATCAATTGTCCAGGGGCGATATGCACTCTAGTTGTACAGGCTATGTTTCCTAAGACATATCAATGGACACAATTGGAAAATTAAAAAATATATATTCGAAGTTAATCAATAAAATACCTTATGACAAAATCACAGCCTAATATAACCACATCATAAAACAGTTCTTAATAATTGTTTAAAGATTTTTTATAAGAAAAGTATAGTTGTTAAATGTAAGTGTAATTGTTCGGTGTAAGATTGGTAGATTTAAAAGTTACTACCGGCATATTTGGTGAAATGTATTCCTTTGAGGTTGATGGAATACTTTGCATTTGTACTTTTCAAATCGAGTGGATGATGGTATTGCCAATATTTTCTTTTTTATTTAGGAAATCCTCAATGTAAGTTGCCATCACTGTAGTTGATTTCCACCTACCAAACTTTCTCGGTGGTAAAGTATCGCCGCCAGTGTCCAAAGAATAGTGGCTCCAGAGCGACGAAAATAACGGCCAGTAAATAATTCCGGGATATTCCTGTCGTATGTCTCTTCCTTTCAACAAAATTTACCACCAACCTGTTGTATGTGTCCACCTTAAAAAAAATACTCCACTGAGTGAACCATGTCTTCAGTTCACTAACAAATTGTTGTTGTAATTTGTTGAGGAGATAACAATAAGGAATACAGTTTCGAGAACGTAAAAGTGTTTGAGTATTTGGGAGTAACCATAAGCAATAAAAGTGAAGAGGGCAGTGAAATGAACGAAATGTAACAAAGCAATGGGAAGTTTATGAAAAATTATGCAGTCAAAGCTAATAAGTAGGAAAACAATGGTAAGAATATATCGAACAATAATCAGAGCCTCGGTATTATACGGATGTGAGTTATGGATACTCCATAAAAACAATGCCACTAAACTGGAGATCTGGGAAAGAAATATCTTGAGAAAAATATTTGGAGGGATCAAACAGCATGATGAACAATAGAGGAGAAGAACAAACGAAGAACTTACTAACATTTGGGTATCCCAATATTGCGCAGGTTGCGAGAGCTCGTAGAATCAGTTGGATAGGACATATAGCTCGAATGCCTCCAAAACGAATCACGAGAAGAGCCCTTTTAGAAGATTCGGGAGGGAAACAAAGCAGAGGAAAAAGCTGCAAGCGGTAAAAGACCTCACGGTTGTTGGAGTTCAAAACTAGGAAGAAAAATCAAAGAATAGGAAAAAATGGCGAGGGTATATAGAAAAAATTGAAGCCATGGCTTGTAGTGCTGTTATATATATATATATTTTCTTATCTGATTCTTTTATCTTCCACGTTTTATTTCATATCAATGCCAATTAGCAAACTATATAATATAGATATATCATTGTATCGATGTATCCATATAATGTTTTTCAATGTCCTCCTACAGCTGACTGAATATAATCATCGTTCTGTACATGCATTTTCGCTGAAATAGTAAAGTAAGGATGATAGTATGGAGAAAAAGATGATATACCAACTCGTATTTTGGCTACTTTCAGGACCAGTATTATCGCTAAACTGCTACTTCTAGGCAGATAATTCTTTGACGAATATTTGGCACACACTTATTCATATAAACAAAACATATACAATATCAAAACGTTTTTATTTAAATAATTACTCATATTTACATTCAGAAAGCAACATTCATGATGTTTACCACGCGTAGTGAGTTCCAAGTCCTTCGAAAGTGGTATGGGCTACAACAGCAGCTGGGGAATAAGCCACGGCAGCTTTAGCAATAACTGGAGATTGAGCAGCATAGGCTACTGGTGCGGCGTGGGAGACGTATGGGGCTGCATAAGGTGCTGCGTAAGGGGCGGCGTAAGGAGCGGCGTAAGGAGCGGCGTAAGGAGCGGCGTACGATGCTGCGTAAGGTGCACTGTATGAAGCTGCATATGGGGCGGCATGAGCAACAACTGGTGTGTGCGCAACACTAACGGCATCGTTGGTAATTCTGGTGTCGTATTTACGAACTGTGGAGAAGGCACTGTCTACTGCTTTCGAGTAGTGAGAAACGGCTTGGTTTCCACCTAAAGAACGGAGGACGCTTTGGTGTGAGGCACCTACAGCTGGAGCATGGATGGCGACCGGTGCCTGTTGGTAGGCTGATACGGGAGCGGCATTGTAGGCTACTGGCACTGCGTTGTAGGCGACAGGAGCTGCATGGACAGCGGGTTGTGAGATGTATGAAGTGCTAACCGCTGCAGCTGGTGAATAGTGTGCGACAGGTGCATTCAAATATCCAGCATTGGCAACGGCCAAGGCGGCGAAAATTACTACAAGCTGAAATACAAATATGAACTATTATTCCGTTAAGTGGTTGTGTTTAATAATTACCTTGAATGCCATTGTGTTTAGTTTGATGCAGCGTTTGTAACTGATACACAAGTTCCAATATTGCAGACTTTTATACTAAAGTTTAATTGCCATATTTCGGTAGCGGTACCAATTTACTTTCCCTTTCCCATGAAGGTCTGGGTTAGGACGGCATCTCAGCATCTAGTAAAACTCCATTATGTAACATTGCAAATTGAACGCGGTTCATTTCATATATGTCAAGCAAATTCGCATATAAATCGCTGGAAAGATATTTATCGTTTGTCGTGAACAGTGTAATGTACTTTAACAATAAATATCCACTAATTCTATGCCAGTAAGACAAAGAAAACAAACAAATGCATGGATTTAATATTTCTGTACATGTTTGGCATGAATATTTTTTATTTAAAAAATGTAATTTTGATAACAAATATTATTTGTTTGCGAAATATTGGAATGGAAATTAACATACCTATGTAAATATATAATACGTCTCTAAATATTGTACTCAGGATTGTCATTTGAACTGGACGCTATATTTATTTTTAATATTTTAATCGGAATCATAATTCATTTTGCAACTAAAAACGTAGGCTTTGTTAGGTTACTAGCACGAATAGCAAAACGTCTATTCATTTATGTAGATTTGGTAAAGTCAATAATAAAATATTAGTTATGTTTTTAGGTTAAACACGGAAAAAATAGTCGAACTTATTACCAGTAATAATTAATTGTGCCAAAATATAACTTTCCGTGGATAAATTAATCCAAGCATTTATGAAAACTTTATTACTACTCTAATTAAATAATAGGGATAAATGCGCTAGGGATAAAATAAATATATAAACGCTGATTTGTTATTAACGCATTTTAGACTGTTCTAGGACAGTGATGGTGAACCTTTTTCATTATCCGTGCCCCAAATGTATAAACAATCTTTACGAATGTGCCATACTAAAATTATCTAACATAAATTATGATTCTTTTATTTTTCTTTTTGTTTTTTATTTAATATTTTTTCTATTCATTTCACTCTCGAGAAAAAACATAATTCAATAAATAAATAAAGAAAGAAAAAGTTTGGTTAAACAATTTTATTATTATCGTATGATTTTAAAAGTTACATATGTCACAATTTATGAAAGCTAATTTCAATGTTTTACAAAATACACGTAAAATTTGTTTTTAATGTGATTTCTGTGGCTCTATATTAGATGTTAAAAATTTTATGTCTGGATTGTACTTTGTTATTTTTAAAAGTACACATGCAGAGTTTGATTCGTCCGTCATCCTATTTGTAAATGTACATTTTATAAAATTCATTTGCGAAAGTAGCGACTCACATGCCCACGTCGATGAAAATATTGATAAAATGCTTTTGCTAATACTTTTAAGCAACCGAAAGCTTCAGGAATTGCATTCCATGTGGTTAGAATTTTATCTTCGGCACTTTTATTTATTATACACAATAATTGATTATTTTCAATTACTTCCAAATATTTTCTTAAATCAACAAATTTTTGGTGCCATATGGAGCTTGACTGGAAATGAATTCATTGCATTTCCAACTCATGCAAATGCAATCAGTCAAAGAGTTTTTAATTTAATGTATCAAACGGTATTTTATAGCGATATAAAATAAGTTTCTTCGAATTATATAAACTGCATTAATCTTCCAGAGAATTTCTGGATCAGGTATTGAATTAACGCTGGATTTATTTGGTAGTTCTCTTGATTTGGTTTTTCATTACTTTGAAACTGAGAAAAAAAGGTGGATTAGTAAAATGTTTAAATGAATTTGAAAGAATGTGGCGATTAAAAACTTATAATTTGACTTCGAACGCTTTGATTACAGTGATCGTTTTATTAACAGTTTGTAATTTGATATTTAACTAATTAGAACATAAATCAGTAAAAATGTTATGCAATCCATTCTACATCCATTAATTGGCTGTACGTTCAAGAATATTCTCATTATTTAGAAATAATCCAATTTCCTCCAAACAATCTAAAATCTTAGCAAAATTTTTGGCGGCTAAACCACCGTACAATTATTATTGTGCAAAATTAAGCTATTGCACGAGGAATTTATCTCGTTTAACAATTGTTGAAACAATAAGGAAGCGCTGTTGCAGACATAGGAGACTATGTATTCCTTAGCGGCGAGCGAAGTGACAGAAAATTGGGAATGAGATTTTTAGCCAGTAAAAGGATAAAATATGCGATAGATAGATTAAACTTTTATCAGAAAGAATGTGTACGATGAGACTCAAAAGTAGATACCGGAAAATAAGTATCATAAATGTACACTGCCCAACAGAAGAAAAAGACAGAGGAAAAAAATGCTTTTCATGAAGAACTAGAAGAGAAATACAAGGATATCCCAACGTACGACATGAAAATAATTATGGGTGACTTCAATACCAAAATAGAGACAGAAAAAGTATACCAACCAACTATTGGAAGACACAGTAAACATTCAGAAACTAATGAAAACGGTAAGAAATTAATAGAGTTCGCAATGGGGACGGAGTTAAGAATAGCAACGACGTACTTTCAGCATCGAGAAATACACAAAGGTACATGGATAGCACCAAATGGGAACATATTATAATAGAGGGGAAGCATCTAAAGTGTATACCGGGTCGCGCAAAAGTATGGAAACGGTAGAATATTTTTAAAACCACTTAAGAATTAAATGAAATTTGGCACGTGAAAAATATTTAAAACAATCTATTAGCTGTAATTTTTTCAGATAAATACTTTCATTTGTTTCAAAGATCCAAGGCCAACTTGCTTTTTTTAAATAGCAACAGGAGTACAAATTTACATTTTTAAAAAGTACATTTTTTTCTGATTTTGACAATCTAATACATGTTTAATACACGTTTTTTTGTTTCAAAATGTCAAAATTTTTTTTTTGATAACACCAAAAATTTGAGGTGCAAATTAAATGTAGTTAGCTATGGAAATAGCTGTAATTAAATTTTGACAAGTTATTAAAAAAGTCGTTGAAATTGTTGAATTTACCGAAAAATTGTTTATTTAAATGACTCTGAAATTCTCATGATTCTAGGATACGGCGATAGAAGAAGAAGTTACTTTGAAATAGTAAACATTTCCAATGAAATTCATCCAGCTCTAGAACCAATTAGTAAATCCACTGTGGCAAAAACATTCAAAAGATTTCGCGATGTGGTGTTAGAGAAAGACCAAAATCAGGACGTCCAAAGAGAATTACAAACGAGGAAAATTCTCTTAATGTAATGTTACATTTTGTTGAAAATCCAAAAACTTCTGTTCGAAAATTGGCCCTAAATAACGACATGAGTAGGCGATCGGTACAGATAATTTTCATCCTTACAAAATTCAATTATTACAAGAATTGAGCAAAGATGATTTCGAGCGGAGAACGGAATTCTGTGAAATTATGACAGAAAGAATTGACCAAAAATCCGAACTTCTTACATAGCATTGTATTTTCCTTGGCTTATATTTTTGCTTAAACGGACATGTTAATTCTAGAACCAACACTGGATGGAAGAAACCCATACTCAAAGACCAGAAAAAGTAAATGTGTGGTGCGGCATTATCAGGCCTCATATCATTGGTCCTGTCTTTATAAACGGCAATATGACTTCCGAAAAGTACTTGCAAATGTTGCGTGAAGATATTGTTCCCCAATTAGAAGGCTGTTTCCAAATTATAACAACGGAAACATACCTGCAGAACAAATTTGGTTCCAACAAGATGGAGCTCCGCCTCATTTTGGACAACAAGTGCGAGCGTATTTAGACCAAATTTTTGCTGATAGGTGGATAGGACGAAGAGGAACTATAGAATGGCCTGCAGGCTCACCGGATTTAACTCCGCTAGATTTCTTTTTATGGGGTTACTTAAAATATTGAATTTACGTAAACCGACCCCACAATATTGAAGAGTTAAAGGAACGTATAAGACTGGAGATTAAGAATATACCTGCAAACATGTTGACAAATTGCCTCCAAAATTGTGTTCAACGATTTTATTATTGCCAAGAGGTAAACGGAAAACATTTTGAACACCTTTTGTAGAAATTGTTTAATAAAGTTCTAGTGTTGTTTTCAGACATTTTATGTGTTTAGATAAATTATTTGACTATTCTTACACAACAAATTTCATAGCCAACTATACCTTGTTTTTAAACTAGGAGGAGTAAATGGAAAAGCCAATTGAAACTGACGAGAAACTTGTATTGGGTACAATATATGTATATACTTAAAAATATACAATATATAAGGATATGAAGCAGCTAGTTCTGAAAAGAACTGATTTATTTACTTTTGGTATTACGAAAAAAGAAATTACGAGCACAAAACTGTTAACTGAAACGCAACCACTTAGCATTATGTAAAACAAACTCGGTTTTGGCCAATTACAGATGTAGGCAAATTTAAATCACTCCTCCTAGTTTAAAAACAGAGTATAGGCTTTGTCGTTGACTCAAATTTTTGGTGTTATCAAAAAAATTTTTTTTTTACATTTTGATACAACAAAAGGTTAACATGTATTACATTGTCAAAATCAGAAGGAAGGGTACTTTTTAAAAATGTAAAATTTTACCCCTGTTGCTATTTAAAAAAAGGAAGTTGGCCTTGGATCTTTGAAACACATGAACATATTTATCTGAAAAAATTACAGCTAATAGATTGTTTTAAATATTTTTCACGTGCCAAATTTCATTTAATTCTGATAAGTGGTTTTGAAAATATTTGACCGTTTCCATACTTTTGCGCGACCCGGTATAACAGACGCAAGGAGTTACAGAGGTGCGGACGCTGATAGTGATCACATGCTAGTAAGAGCAAAAATAAAACCATCGATAGTTCAAAATAAAAAGTGGAACTCCCCCGAAAACAGGAAAAATTATAAAAAATGCAGAATGGAGGTCAAGAACCTGTGCAGGAAGAAAAAATGGGGACATTTGGAGAAACAAGTGGAAAACCTAGAAAGGAGGTATATGGCGAAGCAAACAGGAGAGTTTTATAAGTGAAAAATTACTATTCTGTCCGGACAAGAATGGGCAATTAGTAGGAGGAATAAGTGAGAGTGTAAATAGATGAGCGGAGTATTTCAAAGAGGTATATGAAGATGAAGATGATAGCCAGGAACGAGAAAATGAGCAACAAGAGGAGGCAGAAGGGGTGTGTGAACCACCAGCTTGGGAAGAAATAAGGAATATATATAATATATGTGCGGAAATGTTAAAAGTAGGAGGGGACAAGTTGGAAATCAATCTCTGCAAAATTTTAAAAGAGTATGGGAGTAAGAAAAAATGCCAAGTGCTTGAAAAGAAGCTCTAATTTGCCCAATGCATAAAAAAAGGGAGATCAAAGCAATTGCGAAAATTATAGGGGAATAGCGCTTTTGGATGTGATCTATAAAATAGTTGCAGTGGGAGTAAAGAAAAGAATAAATGAAATGGTAGAGTTGGAGATAGGAGTTGGAGATAGGAGAATACAAATGTGGAAAAATCAATAAGTGATTAAATGAAACAGAATACAAGGTACGGGTGAATGGTCATGTATCTGGGAAGTGTTTCAGGCTAGGAAAGAACTGCGACAAGGGGACACGTTATCAACCACTCTATTTAATGTAGTGTTGGAAACAGCAGTTAGAGCGGCAAGGATAAAACCAAAAGGGACGATATATAATCAAAAGGCGTATGCGGATGATGTAGTAATTTTGGCACAAGGACAAAGGATAATTTAGTAGAAGCAATGAGCAGGTTAGAAAAAGAGGCCAGAAGTAAAGGATTAAAAATAAATTAAAAGAAAACGGAATATATGGTAATGGAAGGCGGGCCAAATGGAAATCAACAAAGAAATTTGGAGTTTGTAACGGAGGACAGACGGCAATATAAAATTGATAAAGTGAAAAAAATCAACTATCTGGCGATAACAATAACCAGCAAAAATTGTTTGGGTCCAAGAATGTTTCAAGAAATGTAAAAATAAGAATATATCAAACTATAATACGACCAGTAGTTACATATGGAGGTGAATTATGGAAGGTGAATCAAAGAGAAAAGGAAGCATTGGAAATATGAGAAAGAAAAGTATTAAGTGGGATATATGGAGGGAAGAAAGTAGGAGAGCAATAGATGAGAAGAATAAATGAAGAGTTACGACAATTGTATGGACTCCCAAGTATAACGAGCAGAGTGAGGGCAATGCGATGGCTCGGACACGTAGCAAGAATGACCGAGAATAGACCAACGAAACAGGTCTTGATGGGGGGTATTACAAGAATGATAAAACGAGGTAGGCCACAGACAAAATGGATTGAAGCAGTGGAAAAGTATCTGCATGAATTGGGAATAACAAACTCGAAGCGGTTAACAAGGAGCAAAGAAGAATGGAGGAAGAAATCCAACCAAGCGATGGACCAACTACGATCATAGTCCTGAATTATTATAATAATTTGTCAAGCAATGATTTTCAAATTTGTTGAAATATTGGCAGGCGTATGAGAGAAATTATAGAATACAAATTTCAAATGGAGGTAAGAAATGTGTCGTAATGAAAAGAAGAATTAAGGTAATGGATTGGTAGATGTATCAATAGTTGATCGTCGAAAAGTTTTCCGAAGATGAAATGTTGCTACTGAATAAAGTTTGAAAACGTACCAATTGATTAAATAACGTCAAGTACTGAGTCATCAATTAAAATTTGGATGACCCTTCCAAAAATTATTTTAGAAAACGTTGCAGAAGTTCATTATCGAAGGATTTGTTTAGCTAAATGCGGACGAAGGTAACAAGTCGGTAATTTTGGACAAATTATATTATTTTAATAGAGATAAGTTGATGATTTCCAGTGGTCCTTATAAATTATCCTTTGTAATATTTATACATATTTTATTTCTGAATGGCTTCTGACGGAATAGATGATTCTTAGATTTTATTAACAAAGTTATAAGCAGTTTTGGCAAGTCATGAAATCTTAGTTTTTCTTGTTTGTCCATTGTTTCCCATTGTTTTCTAGATTCTATTAAATTTGTAGAATATTTTTTAGAAATTAGTGTTGATTCATGATGCTCATGATATTTTCGCGATTTTTGATACTTGACAAATATAATTGAAATGGATCAATTACCTTTTTTGGACAATTATTAGAAATGAAAAGAACTTTGAAATTGACATCATAGAAAAGGAACTAATGTTAATAGATTTACTACATCAGATTCTAACCATTGTTTTCAATGTAAAAATCGTTTCACAATCTAGTAATGCCCTCCATATATTTGAATATAGACATGGTATACGTTTAAATAATTTAAAATATGTATCTTCTAACAAGCAGTTAGATTCCTTTAAGGGTATTTTTATTGTTAAGTTGTATTGTTGTTTAATTTACTTAAGGGGTAAGGCCACCATGGGCGTCAAAATGAAAGGTCAATTTTGGGGATTTTTTTTACAAAAGTACGGTGAAAAACCTGTCTAATTTTTCTTATGCAGTACAACTATGGAGTGTCTATGAGTACAAACAATTTTTTTTAGATTTTGACTGAAAAATGGCTGCTCCAGCATGCAGTTCCTAAGATAAGTTTTTTTTTGAGATCCAGAATGGGCGAACCGACTGTACCCCCAAATGTGAACCTAGAATAAAAATCTAAACAGTTTCCTTCAATATATATCATAAACTACTGGACCACGTAGGGAATTTTGAAAATATCGATTTGCCGAAAAATGGTGGGCATATGAATAGAAAGTTGATTTTTTTACGTAAAAATTACATATTCGATTGTTTATATAACAAAAAGTACACAACTTATCAAGAAATCCCTACGTGGTCTACCAGATTATATATGTTTGAAGCTACTCTCAAAATTGGAAGGCAATCGATCAAGATTTGTAGGCGCCATCGGTTCGCCCGATTTCAAAAATAGTGATTCGAGAAAAACGCGTTTAAAGTTGCGGTAACGGCCGCGTTTGAATTAGGCGCGCCGCGAGGCGTCACCGCAAACTATCGCAAACGAGCGGTTCGAGATTTTTTCTAATTACGAAACTTTTTTACTTATTCTTGAGTGTTTGAGGAAGGTTGTGAGCTAATAAAAAAAGTCGATTTTTTAAAAGTTGCATGGTGGCCTTACCCCATTAACCCTTGTGTTGCCACCCGTGCACCCGGGTACCCATCGGCCTATGTTTTGTTGAATAATTTTTTTTTCCAAAAAAGATTGGCCAAAACCTTCTCGTATCCCCATGGTTTGATCGATTACCTATCAAAATTTGCATTCTACATATTAAAAAAAATGTAACTAACAAAATGTAGCATTTGAAAAAACAACACGGGTACCTGGGTACCTGGGTACCCCGATAGAAAAAAGCATGATTTTCGTATAGTAGTATAGTATCATACAAAAAAAGTTTGTTGTAAAAATATAATAAGTAAATATGGATTAATATATAAAAAATAACAATATTTGTTTATTTCAAATTGTTCATTTATTGAATATTTTGAAATGTGTTGTACAAAAATCATAGTTTTCGTTTTTTGTTCTGTAATATACAAATACTGTATGAAAAATTACAACAAAATAATTCAATTTCAAAATTTTACAGATATATTAAAAATCAATGATTATGAAATATTTTGTGACCTTTGCGGTGTGCTGATCACATAATTTAATTGATATATTCAGGTAGGAATGCCTTCCTAGAATATGAATAATTAATAATTAATCGAATGCATATAATTATTCTAGTTACAATGGGCTTTTATCAAGAATTTCGTGGGCGGGGTACCCGGGTACCCGAGTGGCAGATGCTGTGAGTTTTTTTTGGATGGCAACACAAGGGTTCAGATATGCGCAGATACCGAGATCGTCACTTTATGAAAGCTATAAGATATAATTTTAACTTGTTTGTTGATTACTATTGTTATATTTATTTTGTTAGTCTCAGATAACCTACCTTCTGGCGATGATAAAGTGGTTAATAAATTTATGAATAAGGAGAGGTATTACTAATGACGTACGTGTCATAATGTTTGATTTTTGAAAAAATTCAATTATAATCAGCAATGACTCGATTTGTATTTTAACTTTTACTTAACAATTTTTATATGTTTTTAAATATCTTTCCTCTCAAAGCATTACTATATGGGCGTCGACTTAAGTAATTTACATTTCGTCATCGTTGACCTATAGCATAATACAATAATAGCCGACAGTATATTAAAAAAATAAGGTGTCTCGCGAGCAATATATTTCGCAAGTCGATGGCGGGGAGACCTACTTATGTAAATTAAGAAAAAACGTGCCGGGCCGTACGCGTACGTTGGGCAAGCGATTTGTTCATAATGATCGACAAAAGTAGTTTTAGACAATGCTCGAATTAATTGCACGATACCGAAACGAGTTATTTGTGGACTTGGACCCGAATTAAAATAAAGGCGTAACCTTAAGGAATTTTTCGTATTCGACGAATGTAAAATTATTGATACAATTGCGACATGTCGCTTTTATTACCACGAGAGCCGGGACGGATCGTGTGAAATATAAAACTCGTTCAACAATTTCGATTTATTTATTGATTAACATTAATTAAGAACACAATTAAAAGCCGACACTTCACATCCAATTTCTGGGCGACCGAGCAACCCTGAAACGCAACAGAGAAATGCAACTTTCTACATGCGTTCCCTACTTCACTTGTCAATTACCTCGATTTCGACCATGCACCTTCGATCAGCTTCAACGAATCGTATTTTGTCCTAAAGAAGTCAAGAAATGAATGAAATTAACATGGTTCGGCTATGTTAATTGAGCAAATACCTAGCTACTTCTGCTGCCCCTTTCGAGATTGTGAACAGTTGCGGATTCCTAGATAATTGCAAGTTTAATCATTGCGTATTGCTTAGCACGTAAATTTACCTTGGTGTCGACATAGCGGAAACCGCCGTGGAAGATAATCTAGAAAATTATGTAAATACAAATTTAAAGTGACTGCAATGGCTTTACCTCTGCGGGGAGAATGCAGGCTCCTGTGGCAACCTGGAAAACACAGTGTATCATTCGATATTAGCAGGTACGCAAACGTTAAACATTTGAGCAAAATTTCAATTTGATAAAATCGATATTTAGCATAGTGCATGCATTATTATAGAACGATGCGCTCTATAATTGTACTGAGAAATCTATTAATGCAGCATACATGTTATAATTACGTCAATGGAGGCTCAAATATTCTGAAGCTCAATGTTGTGTACATTACTACCACATGGATACCGTGTGTATTTTGCTTATATCTAGCGATTTATTATAGGAAAATTTATTTATTATCTTTAATTAATAATTTAGCGAATTTGCCAGGGACACAACATTTTAGCTTTCCATCTCATCAAGATAAACTAGTTACACTCTTTGAGAGCAACATTTTCAGGAATTGCCAGGATTCCCATTGCGCAACTACCAAATTGCAGATTTTTGCTTTACGAAGAAAGCTGAAAAGCCTTGTTTAATGTTTGGGGTAGAATTTCTTTTTAATCTAATTCAGTCAATTGTAAAACACTTGGGAATATTTTGGGTGAAAATAACAATCCACAAAGGACTCGATGTACAATCTTTCATCAATGAAACCAGATCTAGTATGGTTTCTCTTTAAGCAGACATCACTCGAAAGTATAACATGTGGCTGGCAATTATAAAAATAAAATCATGTACAATTATTGTTGCACAATATGCAATTAAATGCTACCCGCAAAATAATTATATGCTGTGGTCATTTCAGACCAAATTATTTAATATTCGTACATGACAAGTTTTAAACGTATTTAAAAAAAACGAAACTAATTGATATTCGTCTGATATCAAAATTTGTTTATCTAACAAACTGTATCCAATTCGCTCACACCCAAGACCTAGATATTTACATAGTACAGGGGCTAGACCATGTCTCGTGTGCAATTGTATGTCCCCTAAGTTTCCTTGCAGGGCTTTGTTAAACACCTATAGGAGTATTAGAAAAATTGGTCACGTGGTCCAGATCAAGGTCGTTTGGTTGCCATATTTAAAAATGGTCGCCAAATTGCTAGATTTTTCCTTTCAGTATATCTTCGTATCCAGTAGTCCGATTTATATTTTTTAAATATCATTTTGATCCTTTTAAAAATGATTAAAACAAGTCTTGTCATTAATGCAATATTAAGCTCCTTTCTTGTTACAGGTAGATACATTTCAAGGGAAATAAGGTGAGTGAAGCTGGTCAATCCTCAGAAGAGACGTAAAGACGCTGACAAAGACATTGACTTGTGCATTTTCTGTAAAAAAGTAAAACGTTTTTTGCAATTATGTTCAAGCGAAAACGGTATGAAAAACATTAAAAGTACTTCTGAACTCATTGGGCACGATGTGTTGGAAAGCATTAAAGATGAAAATAGCATAAAATATCATATATCCTGCTGCGGACCTTACATATTGAAAGTAAAACGAGTAGAAGAAAAACAAGAAAAAGATGCTGAAGAGTCAAGCTCGGAAGAGGACGATTGTACTGCCCAACGACAGAAGCAGAAAAGTAGACCTGGACCTAGTAGACAGTTAAAAAAAATGTATAGTGTGTAACCAATTAAAAGTAAAACGAGACTCGAAACTGTACCGTATTTGTGAGAAGTTCAGAGCAGAGCAATTACTGAAAGCCTCGCGGTTTTACATTGATGCAGTTTTTCAGCGAACAGCAACACTGGAAGATGTAAATAGGGTATTTGCTGCAGACATCCACTGTCATAAGAACTGTATAAGAAAATACATTTTAAATAATCAAAGAGATATTGAAAAAGATACAGTGGAAGAAACTGCTGGTTCTGAGAGCCTGAAAGAATCATTTACAACGTTTGTGGCTACACTTCAATTTGAAACCAAATTGTATACCTACGGAATGAGTTTAACAAGAACAACAAAAGGATGAAAGTTTACTTATGGTGCTACTGTTTATTTTACTTACTCAAAGGATCGCTCTGTATCACAAATGGTATTTTCAAATCAAATAACTGTGGCACAACTTGCAGAAGAAATTCGTAACATCGATTGTGTTAATGAATGTGCTGAAACATCGCACAGTGACATTAAAAGCTACGATTTTGGTTTCGAAAATACTGACTGCGACGCAATATATCTATTTCAATCGTTTACAGAAGCGAAGAACAAATTAACGAAATCCTGGTTGCAATGTTGCTCAGTAATGTTTCCATGCTATCAGACTTCTCCCCATGTACAGTTAATAGTATATTACGTAACAAGAGTTGTAAATAGCATTTTACGTACGAGTGGAAATAGTTACATACGAGCGACGAAGGAGCGAGTATGTAATTCCACGAGTACGTAAAATGCGTTACAACTCGAGTCACGTACTATACTTTACCTACGACCACCTTCAACCACTAAAACAACCTCTATACAAAACCTCTTTTTTATTGTTTAATTACATACTATTTTATTTTATAACAAATTTTCTTATATTTATGATATAAGTAATTATTGCTTTTTAATAATAATTGTTAATGGTAACATTGCAGTTATTAAATATTGGACAACTATCTTTTTCTAACATTATTCTTATTTCTCCAGTCCATGAATTTTCTATATAAGATCTCGTATCTTTCACGTGTCTTCGCCGGTAACAAATTGTTCATTTCTAACCTGGCATTTTCAATAATCTTCGGAAGAGTGTATCTGCCACTGTGGTTGTCACACATTTTAATAACAATAAATTATGATTGATTCATAATAAAACTGTTGTGGGAAATGGAATAATATTGACAGCTTACTGACAATTGGATAAATTCCATCAATGCATTTCGGTAACTAAGCAACTTCAAACTGTGCGATTACTTTACGACCGTGCGTTTAGTTTACGGCCGTGCGTAATGACTTATTTACATGGTCTGCGCATAGTGCAAAAAAGGGCACTTTCAACAGTGGTCGTAGGTAAAATATTTAACAGTTTAACAGTTTTCCAGATACTATTTTATCTATTACACAGTGGTGCACAGAGTACGTCGGATTGGCAAAAACTATTCATGGAATGACTCGCTCAAGATTACGAACCGCCTTGGAATGACTGTTAGTTATGATGCGTTAGAGATACATAACGTAAAGTAGTAGTAACGTGCGTTCAAGAAAAATCTTAATTTAAGAGGGCTTTGAAATTCAATTGATGTTTAAAGATCAATTAACCACAACCAAAATGTCAATTTAATTTTAACAAGACGTCAAAAGTGAAAACTGCTTTACTAATTAAAATGGATATCACAACAGAGCAGAAAGCAAAATTATTGGAATGCTATTTTCAAATACGGCAAAAAGTTGGCATTATTCTATTCCTGAAAGCTTTACAGAGTTTCATGAAGAATATATAATGTATTTTTTGAGGTTAGTATCTCATCTGTCAATACTGTCATTACTGTAGTTTCTTTTGGTTGTGGCTAAAGTACTTCTAAACATCAATTGTATTTCAGAGCCATCCTAAATTAGGATTTTTCTTGAACGCACGTTAGTTATTTGTTCTACTGATACCGATGATGGAAAATGTTGGGACTTAAAGAACTGTGGATTGCTTGTGGAGTTGGAAAAACATCGCCTTACATTCCACTTCACTCCTTTGAAGACAGAGTACCACTTACTGTTTTAACTGATTTACCATCTATTCATTCTTTAACCGGCTGCGATACTATAAGCAAGGTCAGTACTAAGTTAGCAGCTTTAAAAGCAGCTGAATCGTGTGCAGAAGACTTCTTGTTGGAATTTGGCAAAGGGCCACTGAATGACGATATGGAAAAAGAGCAGAAGAATTTTTGTTTAGAGCACTTGCTTCAAGCTTAGGAACAATGAATAAATTGCGTTTTCATCAGTTCATCACAAAAAATTACAAAACTTTCAAGATTTGGCCCCTACCTCAAGATCTACCCGTCTTCATATCAAAGAAAGCTACTTGCAATGTTAGAAATGGATTTATGCTTTGGAACCGTCTGAGAAACTCAATCCTTTGGACTATAGTTATATATATATATATATATATATATATATATATATATATATATATATATATTAAAAATGTATCTTGTCAAATCTGACAGCAAAATGTAAAATTTACACGAAAGATGGTCTAATCTTACACCTCAATGGTGTAGTGAACATTAATTAAAACAGGTCCATGAAGACTAACTGGTGGATCGCTAGACAATATTGTTTCTGGGTTATTACCCTTCGTCAGTAGCGATTACCAAGAACCTTAGTTGTTGAAATACCTTTACATGTAGTGGCCATCAAAACTTCTTGGCGCGAGCCAATCACTCCTAACGAACCACTGACAACAGAACACTGACGAAACGATACCTTGTCTAACACCTTGCGGTGACTAAACAAGAGACGACTGTCAAACGTCCAGTGTCAACATATAAAAGGATTGCTGCAATTAAGTTCAAAAACTATTACCCTACTGACGAAGGGTAATAACCCAGAAACAATATTGTCTAGCGATCCACCAGTTACTCTTCATGGACCTGTTTTAATTAATGTTCACTACACCATTGAGGTGTAAGATTAGACCATCTTTCGTGTATATATATATACATGAAAGATGGTCGAATCTTACACCTCAATGGTGTAGTGAACATTAATTAAAACAGGTCCATGAAGACTAACTGGTGGATCGCTAGACAATATTGTTTCTGGGTTATTACCCTTCGTCAGTAGCGATTACCAAGAACCTTAGTTGTTGAAATACCTTAGACAAGGTATCGTCTCGTCAGTGTTCTGTTGTCGGTGGTTTGTTAGGAGTGATTGGCTCGCGCCAAGAAGTTTTGATGGCCACTACATGTAAAGGTATTTCAACAACTAAGGTTCTTGGTAATCGCTACTGACGAAGGGTAATAACCCAGAAACAATATTGTCTAGCGATCCACCAGTTAGTCTTCATGGACCTGTTTTAATTAATGTTCACTACACCATTGAGGTGTAAGATTAGACCATCTTTCGTGTATATATATATATATAGGAAGATGATACTCTAATTTCACAAGTGACAGATGATCCAACGGATCCTGAAGATTTCCCTAAGCCATGTAATTACCAGACCCGCTTCAGATGAACTGTATGTCCCTGTAGAAGATTAAAATAATGTGCAGTGACTTTTGTAAATGAAAAAGTAGTGTTTCGGACCAATGCAAGAACCCTCATGCATAATTTTGTTATTATTTTCTGTGTAAGGTTTGCAACATTTTTTTGAAGACTATGTTATTGATTAATAGTAAATATTTTTAAACACTCCTTTAGGTCTTTGAATCCATTTTTTTACTTTTACCTCAAAAATACACCATTTTTTATTACACTTCCGAAACTACGTGATTTAATAAAAAATGTGTAATGACAAAATTTGTTTGCCTCCAAACAACGTGTAAAATGATGTTTAAAAAATTAAAATCGGACCACTTAACAAAGCCCCGCAACAAAATTTAGAGGACATCAACTGCACGTGCATACAACATCACGTGCTAGGGCCTAGACTGACATGCATTAATGTCTCGCGTAAAATAAAGACGTGCTATGCTTAAAATCCTATCACATGATAACTCCTCTGGCATTTTTAACTTTGCAAACACTTTATTACACTTCCAATGGGGTTGAAGTTGATTGCTGAATCAATTTTCAGCTTTGTGCCGCAAGAGATCGGGACCTTTGAGGCTTTCTAGATCTTGTACATCAAAAACGACTGTGGTTTATTCGTTTTAGAATCGCCAGAAATTCTATCCTGTTTTCACCACGGTGCATTTAAAACTACCATCCAACCATATCTATGGCTAATATGGTTGACAGAGTCCTCTTCGATAGCAATGAATAAATTAAACTATATTTCCACAAATTACACATCCGGTGAAATTACTTTCAATGGCAGACACTATATCGAAAGAATGAAGACCTTCATCTTTGGCTATCACCTTTTTCAATATAGCAGTACTAGTTATCGAAAAAATTGTTGTTATAAAAGTGAAAGATATTCAACTTTTAAACAACTTTTATTTGAAAAGTTCTTTCGAAAGATGTACTTGCGCCAATTTGCTGGAAATTTAGCTAAGTATAAGAAAGTTCAGCGCAGATCACTGCAATTTTTTCAATGGTGTACCACTTATATATTTTTTATCTCTATAAAGAAAAAGAAATTATGAAATGTGCAAATAAATCATTTTACCCGCTGATCATATTCATTTACGTACTAAGCAATGACTCAAATGGCAGTTTTGAATAACGTCTAACGTCAATTAATCAAAATTAACGTCGATTATTCCGACAATTCGGTAAAGTCAGTCTTGGTCTTGGTCTTCTCAGTTGTATTGATCTAAACTATTCTTCTTGATGTGAACGTAACTTTGTCGAAACGGCAATATAACCTTCCTAGGGGCAATCCAACTACGCGCTCCATTTCATGCGAACCGACAAAAATAGAATTTACCTACGAAAACCTACGATTCAACATCTAACTATAAGAATTTAGTTCAAGGACGAAAACAAATTATTTCAGAAAAACAATATTTTGATAAATTGATCTGGTTACTTAAAGCCCCTGAAGTAGGTATCATATTAGGGCTGGCTATTACAATTCATTTTTTATTTGCATGTATTTCGAAAATTTTTGATTTTTTTAATTAATAATACTAAAATAATTGGTATGATCATAGATACCAAGTGCAATACGGTGTAAGTCTTTTTATAATGTTAAATCAAAAGGGACAACTTACTTAATTTAATGTAGGTACTAGCTTATCTTTGCTATCGTGAGGTGATGAATAAATATAACAAAAATATCCAGAAGTAACATCTTCTCACTGGTTTCGTTCTTTTTAAAAAAGTTCATTTAGTTTCACTTAGAAATAGACCTTTATAAACTGAAAGTCCGAAATAATTTATTCATAAAATGTTAATGAAGACAAAATTAAATCTTTGAATAGTTATTTGGGAAACCGTTCAAACTTTGGAAGAAGGTGATGATAGTCTTCGTATGAGTTTTTGATTCTGGATGAGTAAAGATGTTTTCAAGGAAATTGTATTTTCAGATAAATCAACATTTTCTACCTATGGAGTAGAAATTTTACAATTGCCCACTAATAGTTAAGCAACAAATTTGTCGAAAATCTTATTGTCGATGTCCAGATTTTAAATACCAAGGACTTTTATTTGCGAGGTCAATTAAAACAATTAGTCTACTCGGAACCCTTAGATATTAATATCGATATGTCGAAAAAAAGAATTGGTTGTGCATTCCTTGTTTCAGTTCAATTCAAATTTCCGTTTTCGTAGCTAAGATTCTAAAGCATTACATTTATGAGTGGAAGAAACAATATTCTTAATCCGGAACGATGAAAAAAATTGTTTTTATTTCGAATGGTTCTGCAAGGATTGGTTCGTTGACGATTAGGTGAAATTAACATTCTGTGAAAATGATGGATACGTCAGTACAATGGAAGCATCATGCCTTGCTAGTGATAAAGTTACAAATAATGTCGCATCAAATTTGAAAAGCGACCATCTAGCCATTTGCTTTTAATCTATTACATAATCTATTTCGTTTGTACCACCGCCAAGGCCAAGTACAAATTCTCCTTTAACCATCTCGTATTTGTCGTAGAATGCGTATGAAGTTTATCAGCAATAATATAAATGTGGATTGAAGCATGGTCAATATTTTTAATTTTTTTGTTTTAGGTTGGAATGCTGACAAGAACCGTTGAATTACCTCACAGTAGTGTTTAAGTCGAATGCATTTGTGAGCAAACAGTCGAAACTATCGACATCTACTTCCATCCTTTGGAAGTTAGTCGCTGCGCTTTTGACATTCCATTCCGTTCTTCGTGATTCGAAATGCGAAGTTGTTTCCGATTGTTTCGGGTGAGGGTGTGCCGATTCTCTGTTGCAGAGTTATCCAAAACAATTCCGTTTCAGTATGGGGTTTCCTTCACTCAGTTCGTCTTTCATTTGGTTTAAATTGTCCTTACAATAAATTGTACACAAACTGATATGTCGATGAAATGAGGCTCGGTTTCTGTATTTCGAGAAAACAGACATTGAAGTTTCAACAAAGGTTCAACATAATAGAAACGGCTTCCTTTGAATTGCATGTGCTTGTATTTAAGTTCACTTTTGATCCTTTTTCTTGCATCGTTATATAATCAGGACCGTCCCACAATTTAGATTAAGCAGTTTTCGGAAACAAACTCTTGACTGAACATCAGCAAGATTTTGTTCTCCAGGACTCATGCACTCTCTTATATCCTTCAGATTGTGTGATAAAACTAATGATAACTTTATGTGATAGCCTAGACGAGCACTATTAATTCACCAATATGTATACTGACATTGTATGTAATTTTATCCTTAGCTTGAAGTAAATTAATCCTAATGGTGCCATTTAACTTTCACGTCGCATTTAATTTACTCTCCCCATATCTCTTGCTGTAAAATATTGGACGATAGTGTTGCAGGACTGACAAACCGAATTAAGTCAAATTGAACAACATGGAGTATAGTTCTCGCTCTCTCTCTCTCTCCGTAAAATTTCGACGTTAGATATTCCATCGTGCTTATCGCAACAATTATATAAATATATGTACAAAATTTTCAATAAAGTTCTATTTTCTACGCAAGTTATAAGAAAGCATGGATTATATTTAAATGTTATGCATGTATTTTTATCATTATTAATTAATTTATATTATAAATAAGTGTCAAAATTTTAAGTATATTTACATACCTACTTGAATTTTGCAAATTCTGACTACACAAGTACATAAAACTAAATCTTGATATAATAAAGAGCATTTAAATATCAGTTCATCTAACGGTAGGTGTCAGATTCAAACTAAAAACTCATTAGGAATGAGTTGCAATTAGAATGGAACAAAGCTATATATTTAGTTTGATGCAGAATTAGGAAATTTATCGAAAGATAAAAGGTTTTTGTCGTCAGGAACATTTGTCATTTAGTTTAGTTTAAGTTAAATGACGTCAATGTCAAGTTATCCTGACAAGAATGGTATTCTTTTACGTAAACCTTTACACAGAAATGTTAATTCGATAGACCAAGCCTATGCTAGTCCTTCCCACAATAGTCTTAATGTGGATGACAACCAAGAAATAATTTCAATCAAAAAGAATTTTACCAGATCCCGAACATAAATGCAACATCTGTGGTAAATTTTTCAAGTCAACTAAAGTTGTTATAACTAAAGATTCCCCGATTAAAAAGCGTTCCAACGATGACAGTGACAGTGACAAAGATTACATTCTCCGACAATATCCCTGTGATTTAGTTACTTTGGCGTCTACAAACTTTATAGATAATTCTCAAGATGCACGAGGGGCAGGAACAACTATATTTCAAAAAGTTGCATCATCGTCTTCACCAGTACTGACATCACAATGTAATCATTGCGGAATCTTTTTTAAATCTGACCACGGTGTGCGTATACATATATCTAAAGCCCATCCTTCTGAAGGACGTAACACTATCGTTAATAAATATAAATTAAACACAAGATTCTCCGGAGTATGTTTGTTCAAAAGATAATGATACAACCTTCAAGACAAACTCAACAATCAAAGCTACTGACGAAATTAACAAAGAATTTGACCTTATTTGTATTAACTTCGATAAACGATTACATTCTGACTTATGTACCCAAGATGATCTTGACAGATCTACTGATAATTTAATTGCTACATTTAGGAAAACAATTAAAATTCTTCATGGACCTAAACATCTTGCAATAAAATATTATCGTGGTAGAAAATTGAAGGATAATTTTGTTTCTTTAAATCACACTTTCAAAACTTAAAAAAATCATCAAGAAAAAAGTAAACGTAGCATTCAACGCAGAAAAGATAAATATAATTATGATCTTATGCAATGGAACTACTATAATCTACGTAAAAAAGTGGTACAAGCAATAATGAATATACACAATCATCGTAACTGCAATATCCCAAATGACCTCTTCGAATCCTTTAAAATCAGATGGGGAACAGAAAATAACTGTGTTGATGAAAAATACAATCCTCCATTGATAGATTCTTACGAGAATTTTGATCCAATAATAACTTCTGAAGAAATTATTTCGTCTCTTAAATAAATCAATAGTGATACATCTCCTGGTTAAAATCAGATGGGAAACAGAAAATAACTGTGTTGATGAAAAATACAATCCTCCATTGATAGATTCTTACGAGAATTTTGATCCAATAATAACTTCTGAAGAAATTATTTCGTCTCTTAAATAAATCAATAGTGATACATCTCCTGGTTTAGATGGTGTTCTTGTTAGAGCATTAAAGACAACAAACTCTGGAGGAGTTCTTGCTGCATTAGCTACGTTGCGCAGCTACATAGATCTATCTTGTAATCAACGAGGTTTTACATCCTTACCTGGAAGTCATACTAATTCAGCGATTATAAATGTTTATTGAAACATGCGAAATTTTCAAAATCTGATTTATTGGTAATATTCCTCGACATGGCCAAGGCTTTTGATATGATCGGCCATGGCTATGTTTTTTATCTCTTCAGAACACTTCTCTACCTGCACCTTTGAGAAATCTGACGCTTTCATTAATGAAAGGTTATTATACATATATGGCGAACGGAGCGATGACTAAAAGAAGATGTTTTTTTAAACGAGGTGTATTACAGGGCTCACCACTTTCTCCTTTATTATTTAATTTATCATTAGACTTTATATTACGAAACTTGAGTGAGACTGGAATTTCTAACCAATTTGGATACAGACTGCCACCAAACTTAATTCGTGTTTCAGTGCCTGGGTTTGCTGATGATACAGTATTAGTCGCAAACTCAAAACTTGCAGCTATAGAATTATTATCAACAATAAAGGATCTTTTATCTCAAATTGGTTTACATACCAATGATAAAAAATCTGTTGCAATTTGTATAAAGAAAGGCTATCTAGTAGAAGTCGAAGTTAATTATGGTGGACCTACCCCAATCCGAAATCTCAACTTAACCGAAAGTATAAAATACCAAGGTGTTACTTTCTCTGATGAAATACAAGTAAATGAACATAGCATCATTACATATTTAAAAAATAAACTGGATAAGCGTACTACATGTGGTATGTTACGATCAGATCAAAAATAATAATACTATAAATAATAATAAACCAATACATTTGGCCATCTTTAATATATCCCCTACAAACTGCCCTATTACATCAATTATTTGTTATTCTTAGAAGATATTGATAGAATAATCAGAAACTCAGTTAAAGAATGTTTGGGATTACCTAATGACATACCATCCTCAATGTAATACTCCAGTAAGAAATGTAAAGGCCTCTCAATTCTTAGAGCCACATGGGGAGCTTATATTCAATCCTTCAGCACCCGTGATAGATTGGCTTGAGTTCATGATCCTTATATTTTTATGCGATCTTGCTAAAATAAAAGGATATGTTTAGAAACACTAAATTTTCGGCCAGAAGATTTACCATCAAATTCTGCTAGATACATTCCCAAATTCCTAAGACAAACACTACGAGCACGTGAATTTGATAAGTGGTGTAATTATCCATCTAAAGGTAAATGAGTTAACTTATTCAAAGATTATCCAGCCGTTAATAACGGAATTTGTAATAAAACCGGTCTCTCTTCTACAGAATGGACTAATTACCTAAAAATGGTTGAAAATATTGCTCCAGTAAGGGCGATTCCTGGATGGAGTTCGCAGAATGTTACCAGTTGCAGACACTGCAATGAGATCGAATCCCTTGGTCACGTTCTTGGATTCTGCGAATACGGTCTCTTACATAGAAATGCTAGACACCAGCCATAAGACCAATGATTGCTAACAACTTACGGAAAAATAACTAAAGTTCACGAAGAAGTCCATTGCTTATCGGATACCGGCTCTAATCGACGTGTAGACATCATAGCGATCAATAAAAAATCAAGAAGATGCTTTATAATTGATCCCACTATTCGTTTATAATCTAATGTATCACAACCAGACGTAAATTCTGAGAAAAAAATCAATTTATTATTCGTGCATTAAAGACCTCATCTCGAAATACCATCTCCTAGACTTAAAAATTATAGGCCTTTTTATCGGAGCAAGAGGTACTATATCAAATTTTGTTGAAGATTTCAGAAAATTTTTTGGTCACCACCATCCTTACGAACTCTTTCCACCATAAAAGGATCGTCACAAACGTTGCAACACCATTTATATTCAATGAGCTACTAGAGTTAATTATATTTTCATACGTACATTTATTTATTGGTGCTAGTTGTTAATTCACTTTACTGTTATATTTATTTATTCTTACATTAATTAGTTTTTTCTTTCTGTTCTTTATTGAAAGCAGACGTTAATAAAATTTTCCCCCCTCAAAGTCTATAAAAATAACCAAAACTCTGGTAGGGTGTAACGCAGAGAGAGAGAGAGAGAGAGAGAGAGAGAGAGAGAGAGAGAGAGAGAGAGAGAGAGAGAGAGAGAGAGAGAGACCGAGAGAGAGAGAGAGAGAGAGAGAGAGAGAGAGAGAGAGAGAGAGAGAGAGGGGGGGGGGGGGGGAGAGAAATTACGAAATTTCATAAAAAAGTCCATTATATTCATATAAAGAGAAAGGGTAAAATATCGCTTAAGAAATATTAAATTGATATAAGTTTTGGTTGAGCAGTTAAAAGTGGCAATTTGTAATAAGTAAGTGTCAATATTTGATTATTCTAGGGAATGTGGAACGGTTTTGTGCGAGAAAAATGTTTGTAGGGTTTAAAAATGATTTAATGTAAGTGTTTCGCCCAAGAATTTAAAGCAAAGACGAAAATTTAGTGAAATATGAACGTTTTTGATTATGTTTAGGGGCGCTAATAATTATTAAGGCACTTAGCGAGAAATTAAAAACACCATTGCAGAAGGATCAAAATAGCCGTTAAATTAATAAACATTATAACAAAAATTTAAAAGTAAAGAAAGGTGAAAATTTATTTGTGAAATATAAATCAGATCATCGTTGGTGAGCTTATTTAAGGAACGTCAGAAGACGACGAGGTTTTAGTATCATTTTGCCGGCTATATGAAAGTGTATGTCGTGTATGAACGTGGAATATAAAGTGAAGTGAAGTTAAATTTTAACACGAGATAAATAGTGAATAGTGCAGCTATATTCGAATTCGGTCAATACCAAGAAGTTGTGTATAATAAAATTGATAGTTCGTTCTTCTAGAAATACCGTGCATCCGAAATCAGTCTTAAATAGATATAAAACGAAGTTTAAAAATTATTTCGATTTAATCATTTCACCACATGAACGCTCGAATATATGAAAAAATTTAAATAAAAAGATCCTTGAGATTAAACTTAATTAATAATCAAGTTTTGCTCCCTTGCAAAATAAATAGTTATTTATTATATAAGACGATAAAATTGTACTTTATCATTGAGAGCGTTTTTTAGCGTCGGCGTCGAGACGCTAATTACGCTCAAGAAGATAATGAAATTTTATCGTCGTGTGTAATATAACATTTTTTTCTATAGGAGAATTAAAATTTCAAAGAAAATTACAATTTTTGGCACAAAAATCGCAATTGCGTTGTCCGTTACTATGGACTACTCTGCCAACAAATTTTTCATTTTGGTTTTTGCGTTTTGTGTACGAAGCGAATTCGAAATTTATTCAATTAAAAGTAATTGTTTTTAATTGAATACAAAATTAAATCATTTTATCTACCTTTGCTGTTAAAGTGATACTTTATCTACCCTTGCGGTTAAAGTGCTACTTTATCTACTCAAAAAAGTTGTAAAAATTGTAATTTTCTTTGACATTTTAATTTTCATTTGAGCTTGAAGTCCTTCCATAGAAAAAAATTGTGTTGCACACGATGATAAATTCCCATTATCTTCTCGAGCGTAATTAGCCATCGCTCGAAGATAAAGTACAATTTTATCGTCTTATATAATAAATAACTATTATTTTATTAATAAAGAAAATTTACCGTAACATTATAAAATACGACATATTTCGTTGTTGCTCCTTAAATAAGTCAAAATTTAGCACACATTTTATTATAAAACCAAGCAATGCAACATTTATAGCAATAAACCAACAAATACTCTTAAAATTGTACAATAAAATCACGTTTTATTCAACATTGAAGGTGTTCTGTATCGTCGACAATAGTGCGCATTAATAATTACATCAGTTTGAGCGCAAGAGTGAAGTACATGACTAATTTAATTTTATATCACCCTCATATTTCCCTGTATATTAGAGAACGCCAAGTTTACTAATGATTTCAAATTATTCATAACACCACTATTCGCATAAAAACCATTACACAATAAACTATTTTGTAGAAATTCTTTTTTCGGTATTCACCATTGCATTCGATGAATGAATATTTGATAATCGAGTTTGATAGTTCTGCGCTCTTATCTTGTTTGTTTGGGTCATGATTAGTTTAATTATTCCGGTATTTTAAATAAACACGCTTCTGCACTAATTTCTATATAATATAAAGTGTAATATTTACACTGAACAAAAATAAAAGTAAATTTGAAATATAAATAAAAGAGAACGAACATATAGCGGCAACTCAAACGATTTTAACCGATTCGTCGATATCTATCGAATGAAATTGTAAATGCGCAAACAATAGTCATATTAGTTCGAAGCTGTTAATTGGCAATGCGCTCTTAGTGGCTGCGAAAGGTAAAACTAGATAGTAGGCATACTGAGACGCAAATAGCGTTGTTATGAATAATTAAAGTGTATTCAATTTGACGATTCCTATTATTTAAACGATTTTTTAAATACTTCTTAAGTCATTACGCTACACCATGAACGATACATGGTATATAATAAATGTTTGCGAGTAAACGAAGCCCGCGAATGGTTTCAAATTAATGAGATCGTTTTGCTATGTTTAGATTACAAGGCTTGTAAATGGAACTACTCGCAAAATGTAGTATATTACTAGTGCTGTTAAAGACAAATACTAATACAATAATTTGCTTCAATCATATTTGATTATATTGAAAATAATGTTACGAGAAGGGTAAATGTTAAATACTGGCTTGTTTTGCACTATTATTTTTGAATTTCAAAATTAATCAAAAACTGTTCTCTAAATCCATGACCCAATAAGTCATAACGACCCTAATGAAGAGGTCTGGGGCAGGCAGATAAAATGATAAAGAAGGAAGCGATAAAGACAGTGCCTGTTCGAGGAGCGAGGGCCTGAAGGTAACACTCCCGCCTTGATCAAGTGAGGTCGAAAGAAGTTGCTTCCACAATTCGTGGAGATGTTCAGATATTCAGCCCTGCGTATACATACATACGAAGGTAAAGTGGGTTGGCAGTGATAGGCTGTGTTTTTAGGATCAAAAGTACATTTATTTTCTTATGTAGTCCCACCTTTTGTATAATGAACATCGTCAAATGTTTCTCCGATTCTGGAAGGTCTGAAAATACCCATCTACTACTGCCATCATATCTTTATTTTACACGAAATGATTTCCAGCCACAAATTTCTTTAGATTTGGGAATGGATGGAAATCAGAGGCCGCCAAATCTGGTAGATGATCCAACAATTTGTACTTCAAATCTCTGAGTTTTACCATTGCCAACGCGTTTTTCTTATCAGGTTCATTGTCCTGATGAAGATGATTTTTTTCTTTTGCAATTCAGGCCTCTTTACCGATTTTCTTCATTCAGTTGCTCCAGAAGTCTTGAATAGTATTGGCCAGTTATGCTTTTACCCTTTTCAAGGTAATCAATAAAAAATTCCTTTTGCATTCCAGTAAACACTGACCATGACCTTTCCGGTGGAAAACGATGCAAACATCATTGAGAAATTCGCTTGCGCGTTTGCTTTTGATCATTTAATAAGTCACAAAATTGTACAAAGCTTTCTCATATTTAATTCTTTCTATAATGTACCATACCCGTTATTCCGATATGCATACGGCCTCACCTATATCAAAGATCTTTAATCATCGATCGTCTAGTACCATATTCTGCACCTCGTCGATGTTTTCTTACGTGATTGCTGTTTCACGTGTATCATATTCAAGAGATTTAAACTCAACCGCTTATTTCGCTGTTGAAAATCAAGGATGAACCTTTACCAACTTTCGATGAATTTCCGTTGGTGATAAACCGTCACGATATTCCGGTTTATCCATTTCAATCCAACACTTCTACTTTAAAAATCCGTATAAAGAAAATTATTTAGATCAAGTTTAGATCAAGTTTACAGTTGACGTTCGTTATTGGGATACGTGTACCAACATATCAAAAAATCATTGATAACAACGTAATATATGTGCTAGGTCAGGACCTTTCCACATTACATTGCACATATAGACCGATCAGCCTCTCGCCCTATCTTGTACAGACTTGGGAGAGACTGTGCGAAAAATTTATACGGGCTACAGTGATTGTCAAAAATCTTACAGTCTATAGATAACAAAGAATCCACCCTGGGAGTATTTATAGGTATTGAAGGTGCTCTTGACAAAATGACCGTTGAAAAAAATGAAGACCGCTGTAGAGAAACAGAATGAGCAGCCCGAACTATGTCACTGGATTTGTAACTTGTTGGTTAATAGAGTGGCCAAGAAGAGGAAGCTAACGCCGAAGGTGCCAACGCTTCTAAGAATACTTCAATTTAGTACAGAAGTTAAGTACCTAAGTATAACGATGGAAAAAATGAATTGGAAATCGCATCTGGATAACAAGGTAAACAAAGCTATAGACCCTTTTGGGAGTGTCCCACAGCTGCAGGTAAAATCCGGGAGATGATGCCAAAAACAGTAATATCGATATATATTACCATCATGAGACCGATGCTAACATACTGTGCTATTAAGTAGTGGTCCAGAACCAAACAAAGCATAACAATGAAACGAAGCCCACAAATTCCGCGGATCGTGAGATGTCTCTCTACAGGTTTATCTTTGAGAAATCGTAAGGCCACTATAGGAATGCCGACCGAAGATGTTATTGAATCGGCCAACCGAGTTTACACGGAAGGATAGAAAATAGGGACATAGTTCTGTGTATATTGTAGGCCACTCAAAAAAAAACGCTATCGGCACAAGAAATTATAATCCAAACAGATGTAACAAGCACAAGACTAGAAGCACTAGAAATTATAACATACAATATAAAAGGGAAACCTGTATTTATCCTGACAGATAGCAGGAACTACATACTAGTTGTACAAAGTACTAAACAAATTAGTGTTAGTGTCACAATACCCTAACGGCTGCATCGCAGTAGCGTGGATCACAATATCCCAGCAGGGAATTGGAGGGCACGTGAGTTGGCCCGGGCTGCTGGTAGGATGACTAGCTGCGGACCAAAACCAGCAATAAAACTAACGACGACTGTCCTTACCTCCATTGTAAAATAGAACATCATAGAAGTATTTAAAAACAGTTCGGATGAAACAGAAGATTGTAATATTTCAAAGGTAACAGTATCCGAATGAAAGCATAACCACTTACTATCTGCGGCTAACAAGGTAAAGCTTGCTGACAGCAATTCCCACTTACCACTTCTGATTAAATGGGCAACTCTTGTAGATAAACTGGACTGTATAGGTTGTGGTAGTGAACAAGGAACGGCATGCCTATCGAGTATGAGAGGAGCGGTACTAGGTGACCCACTGGCGAGTACGGCAGAAATCACCTCCGCTTACCGAAAAGTAATAACGAAGGTACGAAAGCTGTAATCCATGTGAAAAGTGACAAGCAACGTTATTTATACCTCGGCCTGCGTTAGCATTCCCACTCGCCAATGTTCCTTTATGGCATTGTAAATTAACATAGAAGATGTGAAAATGTATGTATTTTTAATATATACGTTATCATTAGTGATAACAATGTATACTATACCTAGTTGAGAAGAGGATGGCAAAATACGAAGACGGTTTAAAGAGAGAAGAGGGTAACAGTTTAGGAAAAAGGGTGATGGAGGAAATAGAGAGGAGGGGAAGACAGGGAGGGGTACTATCAAAGTGGGAGAAACTTAGGAAGAAGATGTATGAGAGAGCGGGTCTGTCAATAGTGGAGGTAGAAAATAGGAGAAGAGAAGAGGTACGGGTAGAGAGTGAGATAGCAGACAGACTGAAACAAATGGAATGCCAAGAAAGAGGCGAGAATATAATGGAATTGAAATACAACGAGAAATATAAATGGATAAAAGTTTGCTGTCGGAGACCGACATATTTGGAAGGGGGGATGTCGGAGGAGGACGAAAGAATAATAGCCAGATATAGATGTGGTAACTAGGAAAAGAAGAATAAATATTGAATGGGGGAGGAATTCATAAGATGCCAGATATGTGGGAAGGGCAAGGATGATTAGAAACACTGGTGGGAGGAGTGTGAAGGATTGAAATGGGATCCACGGTAGAAAGAGAAAGGCAGAGCATGGTGGTGGGTGCTAGCAGAGACGGGGGATGTCTCTTATACTAGGTACAAAAGCACATCGTAGTTGCTCTCAAAATTACTTCAATTACCTCGCACCAATGTTGAAAGGGTCAGTTTTTAATTTTAAACTTTTATAATTTAATTTAACTAGCGTTAGTTTTACGTTAGTTAAAATTTGGTTACGTCTTCCATATAAGTCCGTGTAAAAATCGCTGACGTTGCCATTCTGTTTTTCAAAAACGGAAGTGTTAGGTTGTTAATCAAATATATGTATATAAACCACATATTTGATTTAAATATAAAAATTTCTTAAATTTTTAATTCATTTTGATTAAATTTCGTTAATGCCTTATTATACTATGTAGTTAAAACAAATCAAATTGTGGTAGAGAATCAAATACAATTATTAAAAAAAAAATCAAATAATTAAAATGTTCCACAACCAATCTTATGAGGAGTCTTTTTCGCTACCCACATAATTATTGTGGTGCTAATTTGTTCAGTTTGCTGATAAAACAATTTTGTAATAAACACTAACACAGAGAATCCAATATTGGATTCACAAAAAATACAGAACGTTAATCTCTGTGAACATCATGTAATCAACTCAAAGTTATTCTTTTATGATTCATGATTCGTTTAGGAACGATTAAAACGTATTCGATTTAATTGTGTGTGACAACTGACGACTATCAAAACTCACAAAGCCTTAACTTTGCTACCATGAGGGTGATGTGGTCAGTCTTATAATAATACTAATGTCTTTTAATAGAGTCACAATCGCAATTTCATCATTTGTCAAGCAATAAACATTTTTAATTGAGTTTTAACAGCAACTGAAAGCAGACAATCGTGGAAAATGTGAATTTTAAGTATTTTATTTTACATTTTACTTCTTATTATTTTGTTATTATGAAAATTTTAACTGTAAATCACAAACAAAGATATACTTATACATATATTATGTCGTGAGCAGCTAAGCGAATGAAATATCTTCAGCAATACATTTTAGTATATAAGTATTTCCTTCCTATTAATAATAAGGAATGCGGCTTGGGTGTAAGAAGAAAGTTAAATTTGACTATTTCGCACTATAAATTTGTTTCATTTGATCGACAAAAGCATTTACGAAAATCCAATAAACTTGCAGTTGCAACAAAAATTGTCAACTGTCAGCGACTATCGTATCAATATTTTATGTTTACGAAAATACCAATTCTCTAAATTTGCTAAAGGAAAAATTATCAATGCTGACTTTATAATGTCCGGACCGGAAATTTCACTTTTCAGTTGAGTTTTCAGCAGAATTGTGGTATTATTCGATGCAGGTCTTTGCAATCATCAAATATCCGGCGGTTTTGGCATGCGAGTATCAATCTGTTAGCGTGTAATTTCGAGATTTTGTTATTCGTAAAAGACGTTATTCTGCAAACCTACGTTTAAGAACACCATTGAAGTTTTAATACATCATAGAGCCAATTGTAATGGGCCGTCGAAGGAGATATGCACAATCGAATTAATGTACCAAGAAATTTGCAGGAGCTAATCAATAATTTAGTACCTTTCATCTAAAGACATTTTAGTAATTTTTCGTTTCAATTAATTTTGATATTTTTCTGATATACATATTTGAATGCATATGGGGTACAAGGATTTGTGTATATTTGTGTATATTTAGTTTTTCGTGACATTTTATCTGATTTACTGGATAAGTTTGATGTGAATTATTAGTATATAAACTGTGGCGATGAATTAATTTTAACCATTTATCCTACAAATGTATTGTTCGATGCCGTAATTATTATACTTAAAGTAAAATATAAGTACATGTTGGACCTTTTGTTGCCTGCTATTTGAAATTGCTTGCATCTGAAAGACTTAAAAAACATAACGGGCATAATTGATTTGTTATCGCGATCTAATGATATGCAATTGGCTATACGATTTGTTGGGGTTAATCTCAGAAAATATAAAACAAATATGTGCCGGATTACATCCGGCTTAGATTATTTAGGCGCCTCGTAGATTGAAGTATGCACTAATTGAAATGATAATACATCGCATTTAACGTAACGTATGCGTGCCTTGTATATGCAAGCAACGCCATATTACCTGACGCTAATGTGAACGTTATTTGCACTTTACAGTTGACATTTTGTCATAACGTTGTTTACTGCATGTTATTTTACGACGCTTCATATTAGTCTGAGCATGTGAATGAATTTTCATTTATTAATACGTACAGGATAGAATGTGAATTCTGGCTGCATTAACTGTGTTCCATGTGTACATGGGGCCCGCAATAATACTTTCGGATATCGCCCCTAGCTATTTCATTATTAATTATAGTAGAAAATGTTGAATTGTATAACTTTTTCGACTCTTGCAGAGGGTGCAACCACGTTTAATTGTTCCAATCAGTATTTGAATGGCTGATTAAAGAAACATAAAAACTTGCTTTTCAGTTTAATAGTTAGTGTTGCCACCTCTAGCCCCAATACAATCTTCAATTCGACGGGGAATGCTTCTAATCAAATTGCCAACTTGTTCTTGAGGTAAGTTTGCCCATTCCTCTAGAGCGGCTTCAATGAGCTGATCCACATTTCCTGGAGCATTCCTTCGAGCTCTAATCCTTCTTTTAATGAAGTCCCAAACATGCTCAATAGGATTAATAGCAGGTGAGCAGGCAGGACATCTCAGAATAGTTACATCTTCTGTTCCCAGAAACTATATAGAAACTCCGCTGGAATGTGGAGTGGCATTGTCGGGAAAATGAAAATATTTCCCATTGCACCTCTCCACAGCGTAACTACGGGTTCTAGCAGCAAATGGACGTACCGGTGACCCGTTACATTTTGCCGTAAGGGACGTAAAGGAGTTTTTTCTCCCATCATAATACCTCCCCAAAACATCACAGTTCATCCTTTATATATTGGAATAGATCTTGCAGTTTGGAGTCTAGCTTGTCTGCCTGGACCTCTTGAAACTCGAATTCGACGGTCATCTGATCTCAGACCAATTCTGGTTTCATCTGAAAAAAGAATATTTTGCCAATCTTCAATTGTTCAGTTCTGGTGCTCCAGACACGAATTTAGTCTATCGGTGTTATTCTGCCTGAATAACTAGGGAACCCTTACTTGTCTCCTGCTAAATAAATTTCCAGTACGAAGTCTCTTCCGTATTGTTTCAAATGAAACACCAACACCTGTAGCCTGCAAAAGTTGCCTTTGGAGGTCCCGATGAGTAGAGGGTGGATTTCTTTTAGCTATTTGAATTAAAAACCGGTCTTGTCGATCACTAGTTACTCTATGACGACATTGTCTAGGCCTATTCTAAGCGTTAGCGTATCCAGTTCTAAAAATCTTGCATAGGTTTTTGAAACAACGCCCTGCGAAACGCCCACCGTTGCTTGCAATTTGCCTTTGTGGCATTCCCTGCTCAACGAGAGCAACAATTTTGCCCCTCTGAATATCTGACAAACCTACTTAGGGCATATTACTTTCTTTGAACACAAAGTTAAATTTACTCTGACACTTTGATTTGACAACCGGACACAAATAATCAAATTTTTCAATGTGCACGTGATCAGCTTTCAATTAGTTATCAAATTGCCAACAATAGTATTTTGTGTACCAAGACCAAAAAGTACTGTTTTTTCGTCCGAGTTTTCTTTACGACCGAGGCGGAGCCGAGGTCGGAAAGCAAACGAGGACGAAAAAACACTTTTTGGCCGTGGTGCACACAAAATTTTTTAGGCGACCTTCATAAAATTTTCAAATTTACTTATAATTTACAACATTTACTTATAATTTATTGACATAGTCATTTATCACAACTGAACAATTGTACATATTTGTGACACCTTCAGACATGTTTATGTTTTCTTTGTCTACATTCGAAGTTATTTCGGCTTTATAAACAATAATTACCCAATAATCAGTTAAAAAGTCTATCACCAACACGTATTTACTAATGTAAACAAGATGTACAGTTTGACACTCACGGCAATGTGGTTATTTTTATACAATTTCGGTAACTGTCGGTAGATGGCGCCACCCTATTGCGGACGAAAAATGAAAGCGGACGAAAAACGGTTACTTTTCGTCCGCGTTTGACGACTGAAATTTCAATTTTTCGTGTCGGTCGCCTAAAAAAATCTTTATCTCTTATCTGCATAACAAGTTTTCCTAAATTTCATATTATAAGTAAGAAATACTGGGTGATTCCATATAAGTTTGGGTGTGTGTATATATATTTATTGGTGTGTGTATCTGTGTTTCTTGGTTCTCGGGTTGCGAACCGCGTTGTAGAAATGTTCCCGGAAGGGTCGCTTCGATGTTCTGGCATCTGCCATATTTAGGTAGCTTTTCTCAGTTATTCTAAGTTAATGAGACCAAGAAAAGCTAACTGAAGATGACAGATGGGAAAATTATGATTATAAATTGCCTTAATTTTAAATACCAATTGTATTTTAGATGCGTACAGTTTACAGATGGACGGAGTGTCAACTTGATTCAACACTTAGGATTGCTTTCCTGGTGTTATGTTAATTTCGCAAATCACAGCCATGTTCGTCTTTATTATTTTATTCAATTTTAGTCCTTTCGGGTTATTAACCGCATTTCGATTGCTCTTATTTTTAACACCTTGACTTTGATTTTCGAATAAACAGACATTTACTTATCATAGTTATTTTCTGAAGACAACCGTCATGGACACTATAAGGGTCAAAATGGTACTACTCTCATCGTTTTCTGATAGTTTCCGTGCCTGGATCTGTTTGCACTATATTTTAGTCGACATTTTCAGGTTCCTGTTTTCTCTTCCAGAATTTTAAAATCCTTTAAATCCTTGTCAATATAATCCTAAACATAGATATTTCGATATATTTTCATCCTGGCTTCGAAATCTTGCCCGTAACGTTTATTGCACCTCCAATTTATAGCTCAGGAAACTTTTTATCAACCCACACGATTATATATTTATCAAAATATTCAAAAATAGAACTTTTTGTCAAATTCTGTACTAACGCTACTTACCAATATTATATTTTGACAACCTATATCCTTTTTCACAGTTGAGTATACAAGACTACTTATGTATCAACTGTATAAAGTATACAACCTCTGCGTTGCTCCCTACTTGCGTTTTATTATTTTCATATGCTTTCGTATTAAAACTGTTTTCTAATCGTTTTCGTTTAATTTAATAATTCTGCATATAATTGAATAAATCTCTTGCTTCCATTCCACTTTCAATTCAATTTATTTGACCTTTTAGTTTTTTGCCTTGTACATGTTCCTAATCTTGCAATCTGCGACGATTCTAACATTTCTACCTCTGTATGTTCAATTCTTTTGTTATATATTCTTAAATTTCTTCCATTTAATTGTCTTCCTCTAGCCCTTTTATAACAATGTGATTCTTTCTCTTTATTTCTTTTCCATATTCACACTTACACGCTGTTTCAAGTATTTCTCTCCTCTCTCGCTGTGCTTGCCTTTTGTTTATCCCATATTCTGTTTTTGAATCCACGCGGATTTCTTCTATATTTTCTTCCAACATGTTTATTTTTATGCAATCTTTTAAAGCTTCTCCATCGTTTTCTTTTCAAATTTGCTCCCCCACTGTCAATTCGTTTCATCTTTCCGACCCGGCCTTATATTATCAATTTTTATTAAATATTAAATTTGAGGTAATTCCATATACGCGATCAATAGAATTGTCGACGTCACTTTTCTGCCCGTCGTTAACGGCGATATTTGCTGACTTGCTTATACGTAATTGTAACTAGTCCCGCGCCTTCAATTATGCAACCGGAATTGATTAAAGTTTGAATTTCTTTTTGTGCCAATAATTAGAATTCTTTTATTCACTGGTTTTTCCGAAATAGATGGGAACTTAAACTAACACCATTTTACTATAATATACGTTCATTTTATCATCGCAACGTTTCAATTTAAAATAATTGACTAATATAAATAATTAATATTTTATTTCTTTGGCGAGATGGCGGGTTTTGGTATCAATTCTTCTTCTCAATGCTTTCCCTATATTGTATTATAATAATAATAATAATAATAAATTCTCTTTCGTAACTCTGTTACGTGACTTGTATCACTGGTCTGCATATTATCCTAGATTTATCATAATTAAAAATTTATCAGATATGCTATTTGTGGTATGAGAAATTTGAAATGACAGATGTTGCTATGTGGCTACTGTGCCAGCTTTCTAAATTTCGTTTTTATTTATTTCACATTTTAATTAATATGTGTACTTCGATTTTTTCATACTTTGTCAGTTGCAGTTTCTCAGCTTGTCTGTAACTGTCATATGAGTGAACTATGCGTCTGATAATGAGAATGTTTTAGTTTTGTTGCAGTTGTTTAATATTACAAGCATTAAATTAAATTAAAAACTAAATTGCAAAATTCGTAAACTTCAGTATTTTCAAAGAAATAACGAAGTACCTGGATGTATTTAGTTAAGTTTGCCAATTTGTTGCCACACAAATAATTTACTTAAACAGTTACTATTCTCTACATGAGTGGCACGAGGCAAAAATGGAATATTTAATCATTTATCAATTTATAGGAATGGGACAAGTGATGTTGAAAGTCGCATGCGATTACAATGACTCAATCATGGGTGCTACCTACATGTAACACCACTTGCTGTTTGCATGTGTATATATTTACAGGATTTTTGAACGTCCATTGATGAATTACTTTGTGCGTTTAGAAATAAAAAGTCAATAAAGCAGCTTACACTTTACCCTAATAAGGCTAAAATGCACCATTAAAACAGATATTAAAATACGAAGAAACGTGTCCTTTGTAATGGAGTAATATTTTGCAATAAATTGCATTCCATAATTTATACGTAACAAATGTAATAAATGCATATTTGCGGGTTGCGTTGCATTGATAATAATAATAATGCATCCCTAACAAAAATATTTATTATTACCTTGGTGGGGTTGGAGCAGCGTCTGCTGGCCTGCTAAGTAATATTAAATAAAGGACCATTATAAGTATGTAATGTAAATTAAAACCAATTTAAAATTACTAATTGATTAATATGATCGTGCATTCATTGTAATAAACAAGTGTTGCTACATATTGGATATGTAACAAGATACTTTCATCATGAAATTTTCTTCGTGCCTCTTCGGTTGGAGACCGGAAGCAACAAATTTAGAGGTATTTATACACGATTAACATCAATATAATAATTTTATATATTTATTTTGTCTATATATAATTGAAACGATTGCATTTTACAAATGGAAGTCTGCGTTACCTTGGGATTTCGACTTGTATTTCTTCACTGGTAGACGATGACTGGTGTCTTGCATTGCTTCGGTGTGAGGGCGTACTGCGTAAAAATGGCACACAATTAAATAATTTCCTTTAAAACCAACGAAGTATTTTTAGTAGGGGAGGCTAAAAGACGAAATGATGCAATCTGTGTCGTACAAAGATAATGGATTTTGGGGAGCATATTCTTATAATATTAATGGACCGTACAGATTAAATAAGTGCTGTAATAAATCACAATTATGGGAGTTCACATTATGCTAAATTTAGTATTAATTAATTAGTATTGTATAACGAATAATACATTAAAATGAATGGCTTACCGTCACTAGAATACAATAAATGTAGTTTATTCCAAAACTATATAATTCTTAAATATTCAGAATTCCCGGTTGTATAAAATAAATTAGCCTAGCGAAAATGCAAATTATTTTCGTTTAAGTGCTGGATGGTCTTTGCGAACAAATCATTCACGCAACTCCCGAAGAGATATGCGCGGATTTGTAGTAACTATTACCACAACATATACCTTACTAAGTTCGTTGGACCTGAATAATTTTCTATTAAAAAAATAAAAGAAATTACCGCTGCAGAGGACTTTGAATTTGGATTGCATTTGAAAGTTTAGACTGCCCTTAGTATTTGCGATCTTCATTTATATATGCTCATATACGATTTAATTTATTTATGACCCCTAGTTGACGTTATAATTCCCTATTTTACGACTTGCATCCGGTGACTATAATGTAATAAAATGATTGATGAACTTTAAGCGGTTCCGCAAACCGACGCATCTACTTTTCCAACGCCCCTTCCATTTCACCGTACAATCTATTTCAAATGTGAGTTTGACTATTTCTTTAAATTAAGTTGTAACTAATACTTGAGTACATACATGGTAAAATTCATGGTTCAAACCTTACTTTTAATTGTGTAAAATGAACTATAAAGGTGAAATATAATATTATATTGTTTAATTAAGGGGGGATCCTGCTTTAGAGGGCTTAAAAAATCGCTCAAATCTATGCCTAATATATCTAAGAATATGTATAAAAAGTTATAGCGACTAATTCGCAATATTTTGAAAGATACAGCACTAAACACAGTGAGATGTCGAGCAAAAAATATACGAACGCACGAACGCTCGGACAAACGAAACGCGCGCCCCTCCCCGCAGTCACATAACACCGAACTATGTACTGAAAAAAGTTCAATCGGTCGTTCGAAACAATAATATTTTGAATTCGTAAGAGCTGTAGTAGGATTATAACGTGATATTCCGTAAGTAATCGAAAATTAACATTTTTCCTGATCGTAAACTTTAGAGCGCGTTTTCTCGAGTTTCCGTTTTTACGATTTTTCTAAACTGGTGGGCGTGATTGCGAGAAAACTAGACAAGCAATCAAAACGAAACAAAACTTTTGTTGGCTTCAATGGCATTCTATTCTATTTGAACTAAAAAGATTAATGAAAAAAAAATTCTACACAACTTTTTTAGCAAGTTGAAATGATTTTCTCGTCCTGCAAATAGTACATTTATTTTCAAACCTGAGAAAAATCTTGAATTTCAAGATTTTCGTTTTTTTTTAGTTCACCTAGAAGAAAATATATGAAAATTACAATTTTCTGTGGTTTTTTTTGTTTCAGACAAAAATTACGAGCTACATCTTTCCCACCGATTGTAAATTGCAATTGAAAGGTGTTGCACAAATGTGCATAAAAATTGGTTCAGTTTAAATATTTTTCTCTCGACATATTTTTTTTAATGCTCAAATATGCAATAAAATGCTTTAAAAAGTTCACTAGACTTGCTCATTTTTTTCTGCCCTAAAAAAATTCCCCCAAAACGCTATTTTATGGCCTCCTAAAGCAGGATCCCCCTTAAGACCAATAGAACAATGAATTAGAAAAAATAAATTGCTTGTCAACGAGATCTGTTTTGTTACTAGAGAACCTTGGCAAGTATATGATGAATATATGTGCGCCAGTAACTCGTTAAAGATTGACACAGAATGGGCCTGCTACAGTGGAAGTAAAAGGCGCAAAAAACGTTAATGCCAATATGATACACAAAAGGATACATATTTAACGCATGTATGCAATGAATGAAAATTTGATTTTGCCAATTTGCCGATATATGGATTACATTTCATCAGATCACAAATGATTTCGAAACTAAAATGGAAATTCTATTAAAAACAGATTTCTAAAGCATATCAAGATTTGAAGAATTAGATATATAAGAAATTCTCAATAGCAACTCACACCATTACAAACTCCACAAATAAACCATCCAATGATACAACATCTGTCCAGAAAGATCAGCAGTTACAATCCTTTGAAGTATTCCCCGATCGTAATTCACTTCCGGCTTTACAGGTCCTGTAAACTCTATACGCCAAGAGTTTACAGTTTAGAGTTTACACTCCTTTAGCCTTCACTTGGGTCATAGTATTACGCTGGATGTCCGAAATGTCCGAAAACTCTTGGCCCTTGAGGGCTGATTTCAATTTGGGACCAAGTGAAACTCCGTGTGAGAAAAGTACGATGAGTGACAGAGTGACAAAACTCTCTTATTGGGCAGATACGTTGTATATGCCTATTAATAAAATCAGTACACCTGATCATACCAAGAGACAGGAAGTGTTCAATAAAATTAAATTAAAACTGATCGTTAATAATATCGTTTGCATATTCTAATGGTTGACTTATAGACTCTGGATAATAATGCTTAGATCCAACACTACTAAGTCATTTTATTCAAATAAATAGAAACTACATAAAATACGCCATCGAAAGACAAAGCAATTTTTCAAATAATGTTCGTTGTTTTAGAGTAGTAATATCCCATCCTGAATTAAATGTGGGTAAGCTAAAACAATTACAACAATGCATTAATTAAACAATTCCAATCCTCAATAATAAAATCTATATACTTCTGTGCAAGGAGATGTTAATATTGACAAAGCTAAAACTAAACAATTAAATACCTTTACTCAGAATTCTAATTTTATCAGAACAGATACTCCTTCAAGAACTATGAAATCAACAAAGATGACGAACTTTATAATTACGAACTGCGAGCTTAATTTCATACTTAAACTTATGAAATACAAAAAACTGCTATACAGTGACAAAGGCCACTACATAACTATAACTAAAACTGCAATTAATATAAACTTATCGTGCAATGAAAAACTCGTAAATCGACACTCACGTCCTAGAACATAAACCAGTATACAGCCTCAAATTAATAAATCCGTATATATACTATATGCCGGCGATACATTAGTAACAACCTGGACCACTCTGAATGCCGCGTTGGGTGGACATAGCATGTGTCCAAATCAAAATAACGTATGTAAGAAAAGTTAGGAAAAAATTTTAAAATTTAATTATTCAAACTATAATTGTTTTATTTAATTGTCTAGTACAGAAAACGATTCAGTGCAGCTGTAACTATAATTGCAATGTATTATATAGCAGCAAAATGGCTATGGGTTTCATAGGTAAGCAATTTGGTGCGAAAGCCTCTCATCAGCCTTTGTAAGTGGGGTAAACTATGGAATCTTTTAGTAGATTTGTCGTCATAGTTCTTTTTCATAAAAGTTTCCCACCCACCGTCGTAAACTTTTCTACCGAGTAGTCCAAAACTCTTCTACAGGACGTGCGGAACATTTGGGGGTGTTCGGTCCCACATATGTACATATTAGCATTTAATTAAGTCAATTTGAATCTGTGCAATCCAGTGTAACACATTCGTTACAATTATTTCATTTAGTCTCTATTATTATATTTTGTATCCGTAATTAGTTCCAAATTCACGGCTGTCCAGGTACAGAAACACTTGTACGGTCACGCACAACACGTTATTTATTTCAACACAATTGCGGCCCGGCATTAATTGCAGAATTCCCCCTTTTTACAAAGCCGTCATTTTACGACTGCAACATTTTTCACAATGCGGTTGTAAATAAACAATTACCGAACTTTCTTGGTTATTTAAATTATTATATGGCCCTCGGGATTTTATTTTAATCCTTTTAGAAACCGTGAACCAAATGTCGAGTAAAACATCCCTTGCTTTCGCAGAATTAAATTCATTCTTCTGACCAATCACGGCGAGTTCTTCATCTTGCATAAATTAGGGGCATTTCATTCCCACCCATGATATTATTTAAGGAACGTTTTCACTCTTAAACAGACAGTAACACAGTAACATATCCTGTATATCATCATCATTCAAGACAACAGTCTAACAGTTACATAGTTACACAGAGTTACAGAGTTACACAGCATCATCATTGAAGACAACAGTTGAATTGGCATTATTATTCAAGACAACTTGAGTAGTAACACAACAGTGTTATGCACCTAAGCAGTGATCAATTAGCAAACAAGCTAACACATCGCAACAGTGCCAATTGTATTTGTGAAATAATTGTAAATTGTAAATAGTGGTAATAAATAGTGTAAAGGAGTTCATCGGTAACAAGCCTTCGAACGATAGAATAAAGCCCAGACGATAGCGACGCAAATCCAAGTTCTCGTCGAACTTACAACTCGCCACAAGTCGAGGGCACGCAGTTTCTCCGTTCACGTAGCGCAATTAGGGGATTATTCTCTTTTGGTACACATGGGATATTTTCTTGCCTTAACCAATCGTGGGTTCTTCTCGGATAATGGCACGATGCTAGATCGGGCCAGATTATAACACTATCATTAGCATGTCTGCTTCGCCCCTAACTCGCGCAACATAAGGTCTTCATAAAACAGCTTCCAAAATGGCGCACCACACTAGTACTTTCTTCTCAAATTTCGCTTTTTTCTTACACCTTACGTCATTAGGAACGTCCCCAATGTTGTCTGTATAAAAGCTTTCGACTCCTTTTATTTTGGAGTTAGATAATGTAAAATACTTTTCGTCGTCCAAAATTATCGTGGCATTGTTTCTGAAATGTTCTAATCTTAATTGTCTGCAGCATCTTGAAATCCTCTCTAATTGAGCAGCTGTGTATTTTTGACATTTTAGTCGCTTTCTATCTTTTGAATTATTTCTGCTAATTTCCCTCTTGCCTGTCATATGGGAAATGTGAAATATTCGGCCTAATCTTCTCTTTGAAACTCCTTTTCTATTTCTTGCAGGTTCAATGAAGTTCTGAAGCCTTGCATGGGCAGATTTATATACGGCAAATCTTCCTCATATTCCTTAATGACGCAGTAAATTCTTGTCTTAGAAATATTTTGGTTTCTATAAATGGCGAAAATGTCAAGTTTGGGCATTTGGCCAACCAAATTGTACCTTCTCGCAATTCTAACTTGTAGGACATTTTGTAAAACTTTGCAAATATAAATGTGTTATCAAACTGCAGGCGAAACTTGGCAGATTCTCAATGTCCAATGGTAAGTTGATTGCTTTATGTTTAATAGGAAAAGGATAATACGAAAAAATTCCCAAAACTTTTGTTATATACGTTAACACAACTTCTTTCGCCCCATTCTTTGTATAAGTTCACACTAGCCTAGCGAATTATTCCCTTTCCCTCCTCGGTTTTTATTCCTTCTTCTGGTCTCACTTAATTTTCTTTCCTGTATTTATCTTTTCCACTGTTCTCTCCCATTTTTAATTTAACATCCGTTATTATTCCATTTTTAACGATCTCATCTGATTAATTTTACTATTGCTGGTAAAAACGAGCAACCAAGAATGTTGGAAAGAATTTGGAGAGATTATCCAAATTCTTTCCAAGTATCTTGGTTAATCGTTTTTACCAACACTTTTAATTTGTTCCTCTGTTCCTTATTTACGTATTTCGCTTGTGTGTCGTTTTGAAGGTACTCTCTCCATCTTTTCTTCGTGATCCATATCTTGTTTTATTCTTAGTTCGACCAGCTTGTTTCCCGTCTTTATTGTTTGACAAGTTTCTCTCGCACTTTCCATTATTGCGTTTTAAATTATCCCCACAAATCTTCAACCTCCATGTTGCTACTTATACACCCGTCTCATTTTGTGTTCTAGATGTTCTCTATATTTCGCAACCGTTTCTTTCCCTCTTAGTTTATAGCTAGTTATTATTTTATTTATTATTATATTATATTATTTTCTATATACTTACTTTCACTTGCATATTCATTATTCTTTCTTGTCTGATCTTGAACATCACCGTATAGTGGTCACTATATAGTTCCGGGTTTCTCTACACTCTCGTATCTACAGCTATCGCTTCTTTTTACAATTTCTGTTAATATGTAGTCTATTATGTATTTATCATTCCTTTCTTTTAATTGTCGTGTAAATTTGTGAACTTCTTTGTTTTCAAAGAATGTAGTTCTGCCGATTAGGTTATTCAGTCGACTGTAGTCTATCGTTCTAGTTCCATTGCTCGTCCTTTTCTGTTGTTCGTGTTTACGTATCACATCGTCCATAGGGAATAGTCCCTCTTGCATTCATATCTCCTATCACATATATGTTGCCTCCACCACATTTAGTTACCAAATTTAAGTTGTCCCAGTATTTGTATTTCTTTTTGCTGTTTTGTTTTCATTTGGTCCATATGTTGAAACCACTGTCACTCCCTGTGTTCCTATTATACTCCGCTATAATATATACACGTTTTCGTCTCCCGACATTTTCTCTCCTTTCCTTTTTTGTTTCTGCTATCGCTAGGATGTCCATCTTTTTCCTTTCAAACTCTTCATTTATTGCCTCCTGCTTTCCTTTTATTCTTCTTACATTCCATGTTGCCAATCTCCATATTTCTTTCTGGTTCTTCTCCTTTACTCCATTTATTTTTCTCCTTTAATTTTGATTTTTGATCCCTTCTCCGTTTCTTTATCCATTACTAGCATTATTGTGCTTCTGTTGCGAGTTTTTTGAATAATCTCTCAGCCCCATCTATTTCCTCCTTCTCTAGTTCTTCCTTATTTCTCCAAATACAAAATCTCTCTAAAACATCTGGATATCTGAAGATATAACAGATATAACGAGACAAGTTATGGGAGAAATTTTATTTTTCTATTTTGTTATACACTCAATTCTATAATAGAAATGTAAGATACGGACAAACCTACAGACACTCTGGCTCAGGGATCTTGGTCTATAAAACAGCAACGTTTCAAAAGAAGTGTTACTTTAATCACTTCGCCTGCTGATAACGTCAGGACAAAGATCTTCGAGAAATTCATTTTGGGTTTATCATACCAGGTTCACAGTCTGTTAAATTATGTTGCTCTTTAGCCTTTACCTATTTACTCTTTATCATTTACCATTTCATTTTCTCATTGTATCTGACGGTTCGTATATTAAACCCCATTGCTTATTCTATAGAAGTACCTTCCCATTTTTTCTCCTTTTTCTATAAATCTGTTTTCATTTCTTTGAGAATACATTTAAATTTTTTCACTTTTTTATACATTTCTGTATATTTTATTATCTTATTATTTATATGATTCCAAATTCGTGCTATTCCTCCCATTGCGCCTTCAATTTTTTACTGAGACAATTTATTTTCAATTATATCTATTTCTATTGCCACAATCTGCATGGCCATGTAATTAATTGTTTATTTCCGATTGCGTTTGTCATATTTAATTTCTTTATCCCCTAATTTATTTTTTTGTTTCACTAGATCTTGTCTTATTTGGATTTATTCTATTTTTGTGGCTTTTTATTGTTTTCATTTCCATTTCTTGTGAGTTTTATTTATTTTATATTTTCCTTTTCTGGGTTGCATTCTAGTTCTCATTCTATAATGTTCAGTCCAATTTACACTGGTCACTGCTTCAATTTCTCGATTTGTGTTTGGAATTGGGGTAGTAGATGTAAACAATGAACTTCATGACATATTGATGGAATATATCTGAAATTCCATTGATGAGGAGAGGAGTTGTCTATAATTAATTTCATGTTATGAACCCACAACTGAACCATTGAAACCTCCTTTTGTAACATCTACATTACTAAACTGACGTCTTTATGGATGACAAAATCAATATATCATCAGTGCATAGCTTATGTTGCACAATAACAGACCCTGTTTGGTTCACTACTTACTCACAAGTAAATCTTGTTGGTATCAGTTGTATGGGGGGGGGGTCTTAGTTTCGCTTACAGGGCCTCGCCTCCAGAGCTCCTTCCATGTCATTCTGTCCTGTATTAGTCGACGTCACCCTTCTCAAGTTATATCTCGTCTCTCTTCCGCTTGTCCAAAACATCTACCTCTCCCTCTTGGTATTATTGCATTGAGCAGTAATAGTAATAGTAATAAACAACTTCCTTTGGAAAAAATACCAAATAACAACCCCTAATTGAAGAGCAATCAATCTGAACAGAGTATCTTAACAATTCTCTCTTCATTCCCTCTTTTAAGATTGCTGAACCACCTTAATTGGTTTCCTTCGATTATTTGGTTTGTGGTTTTTTTATATAGTCTCTCGCTGAAGGTTTTATTTTCAGATTGACTAGTTCAATTCGTACTTCGTCACTTTTGTACTTTCGACAATTGCTTTTGTACATTACAGTGCCCTAACAGTTTCGTTTCTTTTACCATATCGTCGAGCAACATGGACAACGCAGATATACGCAGATCATATCAAAGGCGCTTGCTAAGTCAATAAAGCATATTCGTGTACAGCTTTATCCATGACTGGGCTTCTAGTTGTCTGACTAGTTCTGTCCTATCGACTATTTTTGCTTCGGAAGGTGCTCTGTAGTTGTGGCATTCCTGTTCCTTGATATAGAAGTGTTAAGATGCCTATTTCTCATTTTACTTTGATGCGCTTCCTGGCATAATGATTATGTATCATAATAATTCATTATTTTTTTTAATTTTTAAAAAGTGCTTCTATGCTTGTTTGCTTAGTTTTGCTGTTGTATCCCTTTATTGTAATTATTTTCATTCAATACGACGATTTCTACTGGTAAGTCGTTCTAGAATTCCGTTTATGCCTTTTCTGTCTTTTATGTTCATCTACCTTCTGTTTTATGTTTCTTTCGGTGATGCATATTCCTTTTTGGCGAGATCATTGTATTCTTTTATAACCTGGGTGACGATATTGTTTTCGAAGAATCGTGGAATGGTACCTCGTCTGTCATGTTTATGAGTTCCATTTGAGGTATAATTCATAGTGGTTTTGGGCTAAACGTGCACACTTGTAGATGTATAAGTAAAGTAAGTATGCATTTCTTCTGAGATATTAACTTGCACGTATCTCTTCTTTTTATATGAAATATGCTGCAACTACAAGATTCTCACTGCTTAAAAATTCTGTCAACTGAGTTTCCCCAGAAAATTATACCAGATTCTAGATGAGAATTTACAAATCTGCGATACTTATTTTTACTACTTATTTTTGTTGTTAGTTGGTTAATATGTTCCGTCCAATTTAGTAATAATTCCGTTCACAGATACTTCTAGGAACGAGGTGCCGGAGGCCGTGGCAAATATTCACATAGCTTTTTGTTTTTTTGAAATTCATTATATTCGTTTTGTTTGTGTTAAGCTGTAAATTATTTTTAGTGAACTCGTCAACTATTGTCGATACGTGTATGAGTTTACTTTTAACTCCTCGTATAATGGAAGACCTTATTATAATTGTCATCTGCAAATCGTTTCACAATTCAAAACATCCACTAAATCGTTTATGTATACCAGGAAAATTAGTGGACCTAATATCGAACCCTGTGGATTGCATCGCTTGACATTATTTCATTTATGATTTCCATCATTGATAGGTTATCATAACTCTCTTACATAGTCACTGTTTAGAACTTCGGCCCACCTTATTGTTCTCAGATTATATAAAATACGTTTCTGCCGTGAGAATATTCTTTTGAATATTAGTTGTTGGGACCTATCTTCTTTCTTTATAAGTTGTTGAGAAAATTTTTAAACCGGCTGATAATTGTATTTACTTGCCATAGGGCTACACTAAGTAGTAGTTCATAACTTTCACATGGAACGGCCACTTTGAAGCCTGCTGTTTCAGAATTTTTCAATGTAAATAGGTACATCGGAACAACCCAATGTATTGATGTTATCATAACCAGACAAGTAATCCCTAACATCGTTTTCAGTAGTGGTTTTAATTAAATTTTATACAAAAATCTTTTTTCGATTTTCAACGGCTGTGAATATAGTTTCTCTTGTACCGAGTACTGTTTCCTTTTTATGAGACACATCCCTAAATTAGGTTTCTGCTCCATTATCTAACGACATTGATATCGGTATTTGCTTCGGTTATTATTCGCTTAATATTATTCTCAGTAGCATGTTAATACTAATTTTTGCAATTTTGACTTAGCATCGTTATTATTTGTATGTTGCACAGGTCCATCTACTGTGGTCTTTGACCTAGTAATCGGTCTGACAGGAATTGTTTGATTCTCTGCTAAGATTAGCTTAGTTACATTTTATTATTACATTTTGTTTCTCAATTACTTCCGATTACCCCCTAATCAGTTGTAAACTTTTCTTTACATATAACTCAAACTCAATTAATGTATGCAATTCTTCACATACCCTTGCTTATTTGGGATTTCCATTTGTTACAATACCTTTTAAAATTTGTTGATATATGTCCATAAATTTGGTTTCTGCCGGTTTAAAAATATTACATCTATGAGCACTACTTTTCCATATGCACCATTACACTTTAGTAGTTTCTCACTATGTTTAGCTGTCATTATTTTGCATTTTACACATAATCACTACACGTTACATTGTTCGTCGCCATCTTGTTTTACTGTTATTACTTAGAAATGGAAGAACCAGGAGCAGAAATGGTCCGTGGAAATACAACAATTTACTGGAAAAAAGACGAAATGCAAAAGTATAAATGGTAATAAATAATACACCTATAACTAAGGACAATGGCTGAGGGAATAGATAAGAAAGGCAATAAATTAAGCACTGGACCTTTAAGGCGTGTAGTGTTCACAATTTTGTCACTCTTATATAAGAGCTATAACTATGTTATTAACTGTCATATTATATTAATAGTAAAAATGTCAATGTGTTAAGAAATTAAGCAACACATATTCAAACGTAAATTTTTAGATACCACAAATCAATATCTGGCAAAAATAAAATAATACCTGTTTAATTTAAAAACTAAATCATCATGTAATACCACATTCACTATTAAAACTGTACAAACTGCTATCAATTATAGACTAACGTCTGAAATAACTACTACCGAAACTATGATTTCCTGAAACGCATAATAAAGTACATTACTGTTCCCATACTTTTTATTCTGTATTCATTTTACTTGGATCTGTAGTTATTTATTCGCTAACCTATCTAGATATTTTATATTCTCGTAAATATACTCAGTGACATATAGACTGCACCACCTAGAAGGGGTGAGAATTTTTGAACCAAATTTGGCAGGAATAGTGGACTAGTCCAGGGAAATAATTGATTAAAATTTGAAACCCAATCATCAAGTAGTCATGGGATTTTTGACGTTTGTGTCATTTTTTAGAGGTGGTGATAGACAAGCAATTATCGAGTAATTTTTTGCATTTGTTCCACTTTTTCGGATCCCGTTCTTTAGTTTAAAGTGTTTCAAGTGTTTAATGATGCCTAGAGGAAGGAGACCTCAAGTTTACCAGCAGTTGAGTGACTTTGACCGAGAGCGGATTGTTGGTTTACGAGAAGCAGGTTTTTCGTTTAGAGAAATCGGAAACCACCGTTTGGGACGGCACCACTCAACAATAATGCGTGTTTATCAAGCGTGGTCTGAACGTGGGGTTGAACGTCGGAAAATGAACGTCAAGATCGCCGCTTAAGACTAATGGCCTTGAGAGACCGATTCTCTACAACTAGATCAATAGCTGATCAACGGTTAGGTGAACAAGGTCGTCCGATAGGGTTTCGAACAGTATATCGTCGAATAAGAACCTCTGGCTTGCTGTCTTACCGCCCACATATTGTGCTACCCCTCACTGCTCAACATCGCCAGGAACGTTTGGCCTGGTGTACGGAAAGACTTCAATGGAACTTGGAGTGGCATCGAGTTCTCTTTAGTGATGAATTGCGATTTTGTTTAGGAATGCATGATGGTCGGATGACTGTTAGACGAAGACGTGGAGAAAGGCGCAATCCCGATTTTTCGATTGCGAGGCATGTTCACCGAACTGTGGGGTTGATGGTGTGGGGTGCTATTGCTTACGGCAGTAGGTCACCCTTGCTCTTCATTCGGGGCAGTATGACCGCCCGACGCTACATTGACGAAGTAGTAGAACCATATGTTCTCCCATATTTTCGAGGGCTGGAAGACCCACTTTAGCAGCAAGATAATGCCCGACCTCACGTAGCAAGGGTTTCTCTTGACTTCTTTGAAGAGGCCAATGTTAATCTTTTGCCTTGGTCGCCAAGATCTCACGATTTGTCGCCCATTGAGCACGTGTGGGACATGATGGGTAGAAGATTGAGGAATCTACCGCACCCACCGTTGACAATAGAAGCTCTCCGGCATGAAGTACATGCTGCTTGGGATGCCATACCCCAAGACGACATTGATCACCTGCTGGAATCAATGCCAAGGCGGGTCAATGAGTGTATGAGAAATAGGGGCGGACCAACACATTATTAAAAAAAAAATCAAAAAGATGAAGTGTTTTCTTTATCAAATTTTAATCAATTGTTACCTTAGACTAGTCCAATGTTTCTGCTAAATTTGGTCCAAAAATTCCCACCCTTCTAGGTGGTGCAGTTTATATGTCACTGAGTATATATCGGATACGTTGGTCATATGAATCTGATTGCGGGGCCATCGTGGCCTAGTGGGGGTTATATATGTATAAGACATAAGACAAGAAACTAGTCTTGAAACACGTAATTAGAATTAGGTTCTACAAGTAGTAACTATAATACATATTATGTTGGCGAATTTGTTGATATTTAATTTATAATAATAATAACAGTAATATAAACAAAATAAATTATTTTGGACATTTCTACTTTCAGTTCATAATTTATGTAATTAATTGTTATAAGGTATGAAAATCCTTAGTTTCGCGCCCCTAGCCTCCCCGCAGGAATCGACACAAAAACTTACCTACGTTTAGGAGTAACCCACACACCTTGCTCATTAATAATCGCACCTTCGTCCACTTGCCTAAAATACACAAATTTGTAAATTTTGAACGATTAATGTTTACACCCAAACTTGTGTGTAATTGACGTCGAACTTAACCAATCTTCTAATTCCTTATAGTTCTGGATTATGTTGATGACAATCGGGGTAAATCCGAAAAAAATGGCGAGAATCACATAGCATGTAAATGAGATTCCGTTCTGTAAATTCATTCCAGTCAGTTTTATTTAAAAAGTCAATTACGGAATGCTACTACCATAGGATTCACGAGTAATTTGCATATGTGGTGTCGGGAATAGTAAAATACCTCCCAGATTGGCTTACATCTGCCGAGTTTCATTGTTATCTGTTCGTTGGTGTGATGACGCATCTCGTTTAAGTTTTTCTTGAACCTGAATATGTAATCATTGACACTCTAAAAAATAGTTGATTTCAGCTTCGAATATCAATAAATGAAACTTACCTTCTCAGTTAAAAATTTTCCGCCGCTCCTGATCAGTATTCTAGCTTCTTGCAATTTGGCGAGATACGCATCAAACTGCGCTTTTAGCGGTTGCATTAATATTTCCAAGGCAGTTAGTTTGTACAGGATGCTATCTCTGTGATTTTCCAGCACTCTCAGCTCGGTGTTTATAATCTGTTTAAGTTTGAAAATTATTAGCTCGAAAGTGGCGACGGATTTACCGTCGCTAAGCTGAGCCGAAACGGACCGAATTCGTTCCAAGAAGGCATTTAAATCTGTTCTCGTAACAGGATGATAAATTCTCCTTCGTAAATTTTTGAAGCCGACGTCCGAAGCGGCCGGATATTTCTCTAGGTGTCGTTCCAGATTTTCCGATGGAATTTTCAGTTTCTTGGTGTCGATGGAAAATTTATCGAATGTTGCCCTTAAATCGTCCCAGGTTTGGTAATTGACGAGTTTGTTTAGGTCAATTTTGTCGTATAGGTGAAACGTGGTGTAAGATGGTTGGTTGCGTTGACAAGTTCTGAAATATGTACGCACATTTTTTTAAACATTATTTAAAACATAATTATTTTGTGCTATAGACATGTATATAATTTTTATTTCATCGAAATGTGGCTTTACTGATACTTTGTGAACAAATTACAGATGCACAACAATTTATCATTAAATTTGTTTTTATATATTCTTATTTTCATTTACATAATGAATTTAAATGAAAGTAGGCTACGCTTATATAGTTGCGAGCGGTAATATTGTACCATTCGTCCAAAGAAACTAACTTATATCAAACAAAATTTTAAAATTGTTTTTAATCGAAATGAGCGTTTCGAATGATTCCACTATATTGTGGTGCATTAGGTGGGTCATGCATGCAATCGTTGGTATTAGTGTGATTAAGTGCTTATTTGTTTCATTTCGTTTCATTGAAAAAATCATTCGTTCTTTATTAGCTATTTGGCAGCTATGTAGATTTTATAGGCTTATGTAAGGTGCAATTTTGAAAATAAGGAACCGATTATAAATTAATTGTATTGGAGTTATTTGATGAAAAAGAATGGACAGAAAATTAAAATTGAAGTGGCATTTGTTAGGCCGCTATTAGACTGGGCCGCTGACCAAGCCACCAAATTGAAGCACAAAATAATTATCGGCCATTTTCCAATGAAAAGATGTATTCTACCTGAAGAAAACCTGGTAGTCACTTTAAGGTAGGGCTGCATGTATTACTAATTTTTGATTTTGATAGTGAATTTAATATTAAGCTACTTTACATGTGCACTTAAAGACTAGGAAACATAGATGTGTATTAATTTTCGTTGAAAATCAAATAATCACTCATTTGACTGTCGGATTCATAGTAGTGAAGATTGTGTGTGAGTGAGAGGAGGGCGTGGGTGTGGAGATGTGCGTTTGTCAAATTTGGGGTTACTGATTTTGAATGCACTGGAACGCCATTTCAGAATAGTGAATATTTTGTATTGGTATGAATTGCGATTGTGTTGGCATGGGACTAGCGTGACTAGTGTGGAACAATTGGGAAGTTGGACGGTCATTGTTGTTGAGATGGTAATTGAGTAATGCTCAATTATCTCAAACCGAAGTTCTTTTTAGAGAGAGCAGAAAAAATTGTCCTCATCTGTTTCATCAGTGCGTGTTCTAGACTTGTCACAGATTATTTTTTCTTCAGAATAGAAATGAGTTCATCATTTCCATCTTGTCGATTTCCCTTGTGTCTGAGTAGATATACAAGTAGATTCTCTGATATTTGTAACATGCTCATTTATGATGTCTGTGTTTATAATAATTTCCAAAAATCGCAATTGTTCGACGTATTTCCTGTCTACCAGCAGCTGAACCACTTTTCACATTCTTTTTACGTAGAAATTCTCTTGAGTAGTTTACAATTGTCACTAAAAAAAGAACAAACTGTGAATGTGTGGTGGTGTTCAGTTCTAATTATAGTTTCTGTATTGAATTGTATTGAATATTCATTTGGTACACTTGCAAATACATTGTGGATGTTTCATCGGGCTCTGAACATAAACATACATACCTTTTGTTCATAATCAAAGTATGCATCCTGGATAACTCTTGAAGAGACAGATGTGGATTTCAAACAGAAGATACCCTAACAATAGATTGTTTATTTTATTCAAGTCCTGACAATGAATTTCCAAAGAAGAAGACAACGGTGCTACGAGATTAATTTGCTGAATACTTTGTGAGTGAGGACGGAACCGTTTCATGGCAAATGAACCGTACATGAAATGCTTAAGGTATTATTTTTCACTGGGACTTGGCAGAAAAAAATGTCAGTAGATATATATGATCCTGTTAAATATATTGAAATTACTTTAATTTCAACGGACGAATTAATAAAATTATTGATGCAATTGCACTGATTACAGAGTTCAACATATAAAATGCAAACTCCTTCTCGTGTGGAATTTCTCGAAGTACTTATCGAAACTAACAAAACCCCATTTGGGTTTTGTTAGTTTTCGCTGCTGGATTTTATGGCCTCAGAACATGCAATTTTCTCACGGCTATATCTCGGAAACCAATTGAAATTTTGTTTTCCTATCTTCGGCACAAGTGTAGCTATAGATAATGAAAAAAAAGTGTAATGCAAACTAAGCCGCAAAAAACTGCATCTAGTGCCTCAAAATTTCTAAAATTTTCACAAATTGTCATTTTACTATCTTTTTTCACCATTTTTGGCCCATAGCTGCCAAACTGGGGGAAATTCCGTAAAGTAATTTTCAGAAAAAATATTCCTTATAATAAAATTTATACTTCTTCGGAATATTATAATAGATTTTCCAGCTGCATTACATTGAAAATTCGAGATTTTAGTTTATTAACTATGTACAATTCTTTCCATAGATGGCGATGTTACAAGTGCAGATAAAGCTTGAAGTAGCCCTAGCAATCAATACAGATGTCATGTAGCCGCGTGCTGTCATGAATGTAACAAGACAATAACATATTGTTTTAAGTGAATAACAATTGAACAGCAAAAACATTAAATGCTTCAATATGGCAAAATAAAAAGTGCTCAAAAATAAATGAATTTTGTTAAGTTTTTGGTCATATAGTGCCCGAAGCTGGTAAGATGGAGCGGAATTTAAATTAGCATATACGCAATATTTCGATGAAGTAGATACAAGTGGTGAAGATTTCACGCCGGATACAACGTGCAGTAATTGATATAGCACTATTTTGAATTGGTTTCATCGACACACTTGCATTTTCCTAAGCCGGTAATCTGGGTGAAACATCTAAACGGTCATGCTAAAACCAGATGCTACACATGCATTAATTATGCTGTTGGAACAAATAAGAGGAAGTTGAAGACAAAATCATATGTTGCAGGTTTTACTGCCTCACTTCCAGTGCCACGCTCTGATGGTGTCGAACCACCTAAACCTTCGTGTCATGAGATTAAGTCAGCATCGGGCACGCTAAAGTGTATTCTCCTTGCCATACAATTTGCAAGATCCCGATTATGCGGCCAATGTAGAAGATGATGAACCAAAACCGCTAACACAAAACGAAAATGATTACATTGTGGCTAAGTTGGGATTACCGCAATTGAATTCAGAATTTTTTACCTCATTTTTGAAGCGCAGAAAACTCACACAGCAGAACGTTAGTGCCACTACATACCGAAAACGCCAAGCCGAAGTTTAGCATTTATATACCTTTAAAGATAAAAAACGTTCACTTACTGCAATGATATCAAAGGTTCAGTGAATAAATTGGGAATTGAATGGGAATGGGAATGGAACGGCTGGCTGGCGACTGGCGATTACTCATTGGCGGCTCAGTTTCAAGTTTGAAGGTTGTGCTGTTGCACAAAAAACCGTCAATTCCATTAGCATCTGGCGGAATCTTATGATTGGACAATATATTGAAGAAATATAATGAACATAAATGGAAGATTTGCTGTGACCGGAAAGTTGTGAACATATTGCAAGTTGTTATTTCAAAAGGCGGTTTTCCGTGATTCTTTTGTTTCCGTTGTGATTGGGATTCGCGAAGTCGATCACTATCGACTGGAGAAAAAGAACTCCCAAAAACGAAAAACGATTAAAATTAGTCAATGAACTTTCAATAAAGAATATCGATGATATATTGCTGCCGCCACTGCATATAAAATTGGGAAAAGCTAAGAAATTAATCGAAATGGCCGTCAAAGATAATGAAGAAGTTTTTGACTGTTTGAAAAACATCTTTCCAAAACTCAGTACTGACAAAATTAAAAACGGTACTGTTGCCTATTTAAATATTTCCATATATACGTTTGTTCACTTCGCTCATTTCGCATTGCTATTAATATTTCGCAAATGCTTTTTTACTTTCAAAAGGTGTTGTCATTGGCCCGGATACAAAAAAAATAAAAAAGATTCACGAACGTGCTGACAAACAACCATCGGATAGCATGGAATCCACTAAAAGTTGTAATCAAGGGCGTTTTCGGAAAGAATCTTGTACTGCCAGACGAAGTAAAAGTGGAGTCATAAGGTATCCCAAAATGACGATGCAGGAAGTGAAGTCGCGGAGCACGATAGATTTGAAGTACACGCCGAAAGTCATATATCAACTTCACAGGCTTCACCGAGAGCACCAACTTCAATGGATATTGATGTATTTTTTGCCTTACATATTTCATATATTTCTCGAATTTTCGATGTAAAAAACAGCTGGATATTTTTTATTTTGATGGAAATAAAGTTTAAATAATAGATCTTTGTGGATAGTTTACGAGATATGAGTAAAAAATTGTGTTTTCGCGTGAAAAACTGATGTAAGTGCTCAAAAATATGTGAAAAAAGCATTTTCCAATATTATAATGTTCCGAAGAATTATGAATTATATAATAAGGAAAGTTTTTTCTGATGATTACTTTAATGAATTTCCCACGTTTGAGAGCTATCGGCCAAAAATTGATAAAAAATGAAAAATTTTCGACATTTTAGCAATATTTGTCAATGTCAAATAAGTAAATTATTATATGAACACTCACCTAGTAAATTTCTTTAGGTTGTACTTTTCTCTTCAAATTCGGGTATAAATTACATCATGATTGAATTCCATGCATTTAATTTTATGGATATATTGCTGTTATCTTTAGTTTTCCTGTTCAATATTGCCGAATGCTTTACGATTTCGGAAAAAATCCTCCGTATGGAGGATTATCAATCAGTTGCGATACTTCTTTCAACTACTCGTCTGATTTTTTGTGCAGATCATCTTTTCCCTTTTTTCCTTTTCATACACGTACTTCATTGTACTGTGGCACAACCAGTTACAGTAATATGTCCCAAGACGTGCTGAGTCACATGTTTAGGACATGGGTGGAAACACCAAATCCGACGCCGTAAATGGCATAAGGAAAAGATGAAAGAAGAAGGATAGGTTTGCAAGTTTTTGTGGTTACCGAGATACTAAAAAAAGTGCACCCAATGTCTTGTTCTTTTTACCGATTTGTTTAAGGCGATATTATATTATCATTGAACATTTTGAATTTGCACAAAGAAAACAATTATTTTATTGAAATTGGGTGAAATATAAAAAGGAGCATTTCATATTTGTGGGAAGCTATCACTTAACATTATATGTTGCTTTTCTTACAAAATCAGATGTTTGCTTCTCGATAATCCTCAGCATTACATAGACCCCTTTAAATTTTGTAATTTGTGCTTTGTCAGAATATATATACATTTAATTTTTTGATAGCGTGACTTAATTTAGTTTACTTTTTAAACACATTTGAAAATGAAACACGATGTGTGGCAGCTAATTACGACATATTTTTTCGATAGAGCATATCGTCAGTTACCTAACAAGTGTATATCGAATTCTGTCAATTCTTACGCTTTTATCATCGTAATAATTTCAGAGTGCATCTTTTTTCTAGTTCAGCTTATTTGCTGAATTTACTAAAATATCAATTTGCTTTTGTCAAATCACCCATGTATTCCACAAAATATTTGTGAATGTGTACATGTACTGAAATTCCTTAAACATAAAAAAGTCCTCGATTTTTTTTTAAATGGATGTAAATGAAGTTTTAATTTTCTGCATAACTTGCAAGCTTGGGTAACCTTATTGTGATCTTTAAATCACTTGAGGATTGTTTTTATGCTGCGTTGTCCAAAATCGACAATGAAATGATAATGAATAAAATAATTGTTTTTTTTCTTGTTTGTTGATATGGGCGGGTAAGCTATTTTTGGGTAAAGTTTCTATCAATATGTGAAAAGGATAGGCCATTTCCTTATATAGGAAATCTCCGCTTTGACCCAGATGTATAAAAATTTATCTGGTTCTTTTAGTAGACTTGTAAATATGAATGAACATTATTAATCCACCTATTTTTTCAACCCCAACTGATTGTATTAGTTGATTTTTGGTCAAATTATATTATTCTTATATTATTTTTGTACGTTCATTATCGACCAGATATAAACAGTGTAAAGGTTAGTTCGAATGTGAGGGAATTGTAGGAAGAAATCACACATAGTGTCTGTCTGCAAATTGGAGTCGTCCGACATCACCAGAATAAAATAGATACCGGCAGATGTATCCTCTGTAGTCCACTACCATGTTTATGCCAACTGTACGTGTATTAATTTGTTTTATCATGATTAATTCAGAAATACAAACCATTTTCAATTTCCTTATTATTATTAACATAATTTCATCAATTTACTACTAGTGCGAAGAAAAAGAAAAAAAAAAGAATTGATAGGTTGCTTCAGCGCAGTCCGGTAATTTGTTCCAATTGATCTGACGTGAGTTGACTGTAATTATGTGAATAAACATGACTGCAAATTTTGAGGACGCTCCCAAAGAAAAATTCTGTTAAGTATGTACAAGGCAGTTAGAAGAAGCATTCCGAATTGCTTGTACTGTGTGATGTCATACAACTAGTCAACGATCAGAAAACTCATCTAATTAGTCATCGAATTGGTAGACAGATTTAAGTTGAACACATCTCTTTGTGTGATTGACTTGTTACATCTGATCCTTCCACATTATTTGGGAGCAATACAAAAACAGTATCCACAGTCCTTCAAAAATTGCTTCTTAAACTTTTCAGAAGAGCGCATGATTATGAATTTGCTAATGTCATCTATTTATTTTATTAATTTTTTCTTGATATTTATCGTTTTTATTAAAACTATGGTAAATGGTTACATCAAGTTCTGATGTAATTTTAAGTGCATTTCCCGATATTTACGTAACTGTACTTGTGACTCACGTGGAAAAGAACAGATGTTAGTAATTTCGTTTTAAGTTTACCACAGGTGTAATTTTTTCAATAATGATGATTTATCAGAGGCGGTGACTTTTATTGGAAAATATTTCGGTTGGTGTATTATTTATATCTATGATATTTAGCAGAGCGAACTTCTGGTAAAAGGGCCGCTGTCGGGAAGATTAAATGTTGCAACATTACTGCTTTAAGGTACGTAAGTGTCTCTGCGAATAAACTGTGAAGTATAAAGAAAATATCATGTTCTGCTAATACTATATAATAAAGAACAAATCTCTTCATTTCTGCTGTTGAAAAAAATCGATTAAATAATGGATGGGGCTAATCAGATGTAAATATTTACACGAATAATTTTGTTGGCCCGTGGTAGTTTGACGAAAAATATTTGGCAATCAGCCAATTCACATGGCACATATGCATTGAATAAATAGACTATCGTATGTTTTAGAAATTTATATTCGTTTAAAATGTAGATTGAATTTAATATTTGACACTTACGTAAGTGGTTGCAGAAAATACGAACCTGTCTAAGTTTTGAGTCTTGGACTCGACAAAAATAGGTTTTTATCAATCACAAGTGATTTGACTATACAATGTATTTAATTCTTATGGCCTCGTCATGATGAAATTTGAATTAATTGATTACTTTTGTCGCCATTTTAAAACTGTAAAATAAATGCAATACACAGCTCATCAAAAAGCAGGGAGTACAGATTTAAAATTTTAATAATTTATTAATTTCGTTGAAATATATAAATTATAAATGTTTGTTGCAACATATTTTATTAAAAACACTAATATAATTGTTTAGTGGTAGATTCAAAAAGGATGGTCCAAAAATAATATTTCTTAGTTACTGCGCTTTTACTAAGGTATTGAATAAATTCAATAAAAGCGAAATAAAATTATGTTGGACGAAATCCTCGAACGGGTTGACTTTATTTGATAAAAACAGATTTTAAATAGTTTTGATAGCAATCCCCAAGGACATTAAAAATATTGCCATATTGCATAAAAAAATTCCAATTACTAACAATTGGATTGAGTGTCTCAAAACTTGGTCTTATGTCGTAACCATTGCAGCCTGTTCTGCAATGAAGCGAAATTTAAACGGTTTAAAAATGAGTTTGTTGGATTTGTGCAAAATTAAAGATGTCATGTTTCATCCTATTAAAAATATAAAATTGAAGAAAACAGAATTAAAAAAAATCAATATGCTACCTTCTTCCTTAATCCTTGATATGAAATAATAGTATTTTGTGTACCAAGGCCAAAAAGTACTGTTTTTTCGTCCGAGTTTTCTTTACGACCGAGGCGTAGCCGAGGTCGGAAAGCAAACGAGGACGAAAAAACACTTTTTGGCCGTGGTGCACACAAAATTTTTTAGGCGACCCTCATATAATTTTCAAATTTGTTGCAACATTTACTTATAATTTATTGACATAGTCATTTATGACAACTGAACAATTTTACATATTTGTGACACCTTCAGACATATTTATGTTTTCTTTGTCTACATTCGAAGTTATTTCGGCTTTATAAACAATAATTACGCAATAATCAGTTAAAAAGTCTATCACCAACACGTATTTACTAAGGTAAACAAGATGTACAGTTTGACACTGACGGCAATGTGGTTATTTTTATACAATTTCGGTAACTGTCGGTAGATGGCGCCACCCTTTTGCGGACGAAAAATGAAAGCGGACGAAAAACGATTACTTTTCGTCCGCGTTTGACGACTGAAATTTCAATTTTTCGTGTCGGTCGCCTAAAAATATATTTTTATATTTTTTATCAGCCATCACAACTTTATTGCAAAACCGGAATGAATATTCTCGTGAAGACAAAATAAGCTGGACGAAGCAATACACGGATATGGTCACATTCGCGTATGCTATAATGGAATCGAACGGATGCAGGGTCAAAAAAGAGAAGACTAGAAAAGTTTTTCTACAAAACGAATCTTCAAATAAACCCGAGGAAGATAAAAATAATGAAGTTCCGGGAAGGATGTGGCGGTCGGAGGTACATTACTGTTGAATGGAAATGCGAGACGATTAAGTAGGTACTAGAGTATTAACTAAGACGAAAAGCAGGAGAAGGCTTGCGGAAGATTATGTGAAGTGAGAGACGGAAAAATGAAGATGGTGAAAAGCACATATTTTACGAACAGTTAAAAGAAGAATATAAGTTTTTGGAACAGAGAAAAACATGGTGCTGGTCTGCAACTGGAATGGATAAAAATATATAAAGGGACATGGACATGGACGGCAGAGATCCGATCATTTCTTAGTAAGAATAAACTACAAAAACGTGGAGCAAAAGAAACATAAAAAACACAAAAAATATAAAAACCGTATGATGTGGAAAGATTGCAGAATGACGATGTCAAAACAGAATATCTGGTGAAAATTACAAAACAATTGGAAAAATGCTGCCAAAAGCACACGGGTTGGGGAGTTGTGGAAACAAACAAAATATGTCATTAAAGATACTGCTAAAACGACGATGCCAATGAAAAAGTAACAGACAAACAGGAAAGATTGGTTCGATTAGGAGTAGATAGAGATAGCAGAGGTCATAAAGAAAATAAGACAAGAGTTACTGACAGAATTGGAAACAGAGAAAACTGCAAGAACATTAGAAAATAATTGAGCATGAAGAAAAGGAGATTGAGGAATGAGGAAAACTCAAAACCAGGAAAAATTTCAGAACGAGGAAATCAGAGCATTTTACCAAGAAATAAAAAAAAACAGAAAATGATTTCCATATCACAATTAGCTATTTTTAAATCCAGGAAGGAGTCTTACCGAGTGAAGAGACGCAAATAATGGAAATATTTAAGGGACACGTTGATGAACTGCTAAATACGGGAAATAAGGAAGACCAAGAGGAAACAGGCTGTAATGCCCGAAGGATGCAAAAATAATCAAGGACCTAATTTTTTTTAAAAAAAGTCAAGGGAAGTGTCAGCAGAATTGATTAATGAAGGAGGAGTTCACTTAACTGAAAGAATATAAGAGCTTGTAAAACTAGTATGGGAGAAAGAACACATGCCCAAAGAATGGACAACCGCGCCGATATGCACTTTGCATAAAAAGGTGACGAATCTTTATGTGAAAATATAAATGTTTTGTATTACTGGACACAACTTATAATACATGTAATATCAGGCAAGTTTCAGGAGAAACAATTCCACAAGGAAGGGCCACATTTGTACTCCCAAAGAGAACAAACCAACGTACTACGAATACAAATTAGCTCTACAGGTGCTCTTCATTGATTTCTAACAAGCCAACAAAAAACAAAATACATGGTAATGGACGAAACTAGACAGTCAGCTCATGAACATTTGCAAATAACTATGAACGATAGAAGAGAATATGAGTTTGACAAAGTAAAAGGAATGCGCACGTATACTTCGTGATATATGAAAAGGGACATGAGGAGCAAAAAAATAAAAATCAGAATTGGGAAAGGTAACAAGAAGTACGGATTGCTTGGAAAGAATACGTCAATAAGAATGAAGACAAGAATTTGTAAAACCGTTATTACGCCAACCGTCATATATGCCTGTGAGGCATGGTTACTAAATAAAAAGATTAGGTTGACCTTGATAGATGTGAAAAAATACTAAGAGCTATACACGGTGGAATAAACACAGAAGACGGCTGGCGTAGAAGAACAAATAAGCAACTAGACATTATTTACAAGGAAGCAAACATAACATCCCTCATAAAAGCCCAACGAATAAAGGGAGGTGGGCGTATAGGAAGAATGGCCAGAAATAGATTACCAAAATTGGTCCTTAGCAGAGCCTCAATTGGAAAACGGAGAAAAGGGAGATCTAAAAAGTATGAAGATCCAATTGGAAATAGAATACGTGAAACAGAAAAGAATAGCATAAAGCCTTTATGGCCTGTAGTACATTACATACAGTTTAGAGGGGAATGATGACCGTTGCGACAGGAAGGTTAAATAGGCATTGCGAGCGAATGAGTTGGGGGAGCAGAAGTGATAATGTATTGTGGGGAAGTTACAGGAACACACACAGACGCTATGCCGAAAATAGTGAATCGATTCAGAGCGAATACTTTCAGTATACTAAATAAAAATTCACTCAAGGTATACTATTAGGCAAAATATATTCATTGGAATTAATGTTTGCGTGGTCAACGTGCAGCATTTCACTAACAATATTTTCATGAAACAAAACGTTTTTATCCTTTTATTTGGGTTTAGACTATTCGACATAATTGTCTGATTAGCGATGCTGCTTGTTACTTGAGATGGGTTTTCCTACATAACCCTTACCAACTTCCATGAATTGCCATCCTGAACTGTATCTATTAGTAGTTGCCTTGTCGTCGGCAGAGTCTACCTATAAAGTTGTGGAGGATCTTCACATACAGTTCATGATTTGATAATTTTTAGAAATTGTCATTTACGTAGGTTTTGTATCTTTGCAAGCGTATATTTACCAACCGGCTGACCAAAGTTGGGTATATTCGCGGTAAAACCGCTTTAAATCATTGGGTGTAACTACGAAACTTCTTGAAATCTTTACCTTGTATGTGGAAGGTTAATTATCAAGGAAGATCCTACACCTTCAACATTGTCTATACTTAAGTTCGCCAGTTGTACGACAAGCAAAGCACCTACTATTCCCAAAGTTAATGCTACCTAAACAAAATATTAATTTTTATATTTTTAATATTTTAGATTTTTGCAGAGTATATTATAGAATTATAATGATTTTGTATGTTTACCTATGTCAATATTTTCGTAAACAATACATTTTAAATTTCGTCAATATCATAGAACGTGCAATGAATATCAAATTCACAAGTACGATCTCAAAGTCTCAAAATGAAAACAGAAATAATATCGAAATGAAACATAAGAATCAAGAGAAACAGATTTACAATTCATTCAATACGAATCGTAGTAACAAAATATGTCGATGATGATGAAATAGTTAATAGAACACAAAGAAAATCAATTAATTTTATAATTCGTGTAATATAATTGATATAAAATATTTGATATCTAGCTTTTATTTATGGGCACGTATACTGTATTTCATAATTATATGAAAATGCATGGGATTATTTACTATATCAATTGATAATTATTACTGAAGTTACGTACTGACGTTTAGCTGTATGTGAAGACATACAATGGAAAAGCGGGTAAAGAAGGTGTAAGCACAATCCGAACAGGGCTAAAGCAAGGGGGTGAAGACACACAGTTTGTCAGTACTATTTAAGTTTAGTATCCATAATAGCTAATTACTGTCCTTTCGTGTTATTTGCTGTATAATTTTTACACGAATGCGCAATTATGTGACATTGATCGATCCGTAGACATACTCCAGAGTCAAGAATTTCGTAACGAAAACAAATACCTAACTTGTATGACGCTGCATGAAGCAACTATAATCAGGCGCCATTATTAAGGGTGGAATAGTTTATTTCTATATGAAATATTTAGCATTGTTGTTAAATATAATACCTGCTCAATAGCTAAATAGTTTACAAACCGATATTCGTGTGATCCTCCCCCTGTTTCTTGGCTTTCGTTTTATATTATTAGCATTTTACGAACAATTATATCGTCTCAACAAATATTTTAAAATATCGTTAAGTGATATCATCGCATAAAATACCAATAATCGTGGGTGGTTACTGAGGCGCTATAGACAGACGCATAGCTTTCACTCTTTCAGTTCTTTCCTTGGGGCTCATCTACGATATTCTAAATTAAACGATGCAATGCAGGTTGTGTAGTGCGAAACGAAATAATGAAGCCTAATTATGCGACTGTAACATTTTCATTAAAAAAATTTAATTAACTACATACTTAATTGGACATTTCTATGGCGAAAATGTAACATTTCCAATGAAAGTTGTTCAAAATAACTAACTAAGAAAAATAATTTTCGATAGCTAGTACCGTTTTCGAGATAACAGAAACGGTGATAAGACTAAATCATCATTTCCGGTTGAGATATTGCTTTCAAAATAGGGCGTTCTCCTAGTTGCTACATATCTACAAAGCTTAAGTGCAAATTGTCGTAGCACTAGCTTTCATCGTTTTGGCGGTAGAGCGCGCACAGGCACATACACAGACACATACACAGACGTCATTCCGAAAATAGTCAGAATAGGCTTAGGGGCGGTCAAAACGTATATTTCCGTTAAAATCTCGAATTCGAAAATTTTCATGATTACTTATACATAAAGTTTATGAAAGTAAAAACGATATAATGCAAACTTCTCGTTTAAATTCATTATATCCTTTTATTTACTTAGCATTACAGTTATCCTAGTTTTCAATATGAGCTGATGGTGCATATTCAACTCAAATACATACTACGTTATATAAGTTTTACTACTTCACTTGTTCCATATCAAATAGATATGCAACTTTGTTTTGAGAGAAGTACGAACTGAACTATAATGAGCGGTAACAGAAAACCAGTTTGGGAACTTCCACAATTCAATCCGATAATGTAGGCCATTGTAAAGTCGTATTAACAGGTACACTTGCGGAGAAAGGTCATACTATAATTAAAACTTTAATGACATACAATTGTAATTTTTCATTAATTTCATAAGCCCTCGAAAAATACGTTCTTATTGGAAATTTTAACTATGTTTATCCGTGATATTTAGATAGTAGTTCATTAAAGACCGTCTGCGTTTGTACAATTCCAAATGAAATAAAACTAAGACTGAAAACGCCGAACTGAAAGCCCGAGAGTGCTATACATTCGTAATAGTCCGTACATTATGCTCGGAATTTTATATGGGCGTCCCATTTAAATCGTTAGTTTGCGATGGGCAAAACGGAATCGAATTTAATCCGGACCAGGAAAATAAATTGCATTCTAATGCAACTTTGCTATACTATACGGAAAGTACTCTTTTCAACGTATAAAACAGTTTGCATGAATTTTTACAAAAAAAATATAATTACGTTTACAAGTCTGATTGGGCGATCCCATTGATCTAGTGCATCAATAGATTTACATAAATTCGAAAATTAAAAAGCGGTATCTGAAATTTTTTATCTGAGGTATTTCAACAACAAAGGTTCTTGGTAATCGCTACTGACGAAGTGTAAGAACACAGAAACAATATTATCTGGCGATCCACCAATTAGTCTTCATTGACATGTTTTAATTAATGTTCACAATTTAGGTGTAAGATTAGTCGATCTTTTATGTAAATGGAAGGCTATAAAAGAAACGTCACAACACGTCACGGTCTCAAATACAAAATAAAATGTCGTTAATATAAACTAAAGTGCTAAAATTGAATAGAATAATAAAGAAGAATCTTGTAGTGACTTGCGAAATTGACATAATACCAGGAAAACAATCCGTCCGTCTGTAAATTTCACATCCAAAATAAATTTCAGTAATTTTCAGTATCGAAAGATATTTTAAATGAAGTTATATTATTAACCACACGGACCCACGGGGTTTATTTTATAAATAATTATAACATTTAAAAGAATTTTTTTTTGCAAAATTACAATATATCAATTTTCTTTAAGTTATTTTTGTTTTATTTTTTTGAAAGTTAAAAATATTAATAAAATTTGTTCTTTGGTATTTAAAATTTCATTAATTAAGACAATTAAACAGCACAATTTTAATAATAAATTAAACTGATTGCATCATATGGGTTCTGCCAGGAATGATGCAAAGTGAGAAATCTGGGCTATTTCGTTATTATTATTGCACCCAAGTGCGGATTTTTAACGCGTGTGTGAGAGCCCATTATTTTTAGGCGTCCTACTGCAAGGATGCCCGACTTTAATTTTTTCAAGAACAAATGTATATGGATGGTTGTGGATAAGCTACTAGAACACATTTAGAACTGAAATATTTATCGTTTTCGTTCAATGAACCATTCGATAGACACGGGTATGATTAAAAATGTACACAGGCGTTTATTACTACGGTGCATACAAAGTATGTTTTTATACCTCAAGACATCTTTCGTTTGTATACTGTCGTTTGTTTCCAGAACGTGCTTGAAAAATCCCCCATCATACAGAAGACCGTCTTTGTCCAAAATCCTGGAAAGGACATCAAAGTGGTCGTCATACAGAGGATCACATATAATGGCTTTTCCGTGTCCGCCCACAAGAAACGATATTGAACTGAGGAACCACAGCACCACTGACATTGAGCATGTCAATACAACGCCAAACATAAGGTACGGGATCGTGTTGCTGGTATAGTGACATCCACAAGGGGAACCGCACATGATGACCACCCATATTAGGAACAACAGGAAACTTGTACCTGGAACACATATGTTATTAATTCATTTTGATGCTTTGTCCTGAACGAGGTTGATTTACGTTAAACCTGTAGCAGTGCATTTTATAAAATTTAATCATATAAGAATGAACTTTTCCGTTCGATTTTGTGTTTTTTTTTATCAATGTGTTTAATTAGTACGTAATTAGTCTCTAACTGGAACAGAACGTCAAATTCTGGCAACAGTGATACGTTAAGCTTTAGATGAAACACAAACGTTTAGGAACGATTATAAAATCATGTAGAAATCCAAATTAATATTCATAAAATATGTTACTTAAATAAATTAGAAGTATTTCGATAATTGCGGAGAAACTTATTATGTATGTTTGTCTTTCATTAATTTGTCAGTATTCCTATTGTATTGTACATAGCATACTTCTTGTCAAAATCCTATGTTTACAATCGTCTTTAGACCCATTCTACAGTTAAAATCATTTTTTTCTACCTAAATCCGTCTGAAATTTACAGCGTATCGACACTTTGCGCAATCATCTCAAATCGTCGCAGCGATAATGAATCTTTGGTATAAATCGACAGTTGCCAAGTCGACACTTAAAGTAATTGTGTTCTGTTAGTGGAACAATGGGGTAGAGGGCGCGATACAAATAGAGTAAATTCAACTTTTTATCAAAGTTTTAATTGCAAGTTAACTAAATTAGAAATCCATTACAAACAATTTTTACTGAATAGATGGGATTATTTTGAAGGTAGGGGCGTATTTTACCTACGGTGATTTCGGCAGTGTAATCACGTTCGAAAAGTTTTGTAACTGGAAGCAAACATCATTAAATGCAACGGCGAAACTTTTTAAAGCATGAGAGATGTATCAGATGTGATATATCGTGCATTTAATGTACGTAAACAATACATGTACGTATTTTGAAACCGCTCTTCAAAACTGAAAAGCATATGCACTTTACCTCACTATTTATTACTAATCTACCTGAATTGTTACAATATAATTTAATTTGAAATTCAACCTTTAAACGTAGTGCAAATTCACGATTAAGACAATCGTAAAACTGTAAATGACAAAAATATAATTGAAAATAACAGTATTATAAGCACCATTACTGTCTTAATAATTTGTCAGTGTACTTTCATAAATTATTTGCAATTGTTGGAAAGCGTTAATTCCACTCAGAGAGATATTTACATAGTTTACGAAATGTTGATTCCAGATAGCGAGAGTTTTTTCTCAAATAGAATTCGTACGATTATCATAAACTAATTGTATCATAAAGAAATCACAAACAAAGGATTGTCTTGCTAACTGCATATACAGGACCATGTCCGACCAACATATGGAATATGAATATGATATTATTTAAGTTTATTATTCCAATTACCAAGTTTTAACAGGAACTGGTAATATGGTTCATAATTAACGACGGGTAGACTTTGTAGGATAAGAATTACAGGTTAATTTAGAAAGCTGAACATAATGCATGCACATGCATCATCCAAAGAAAAAAACCCAGACAGTAAAACTAAATTTTATGAAGAACTAGAAAGGATTTTGTATAAGACCGAGGTTCTATGTAAATGTATATTAGGAGACATGACGCCAAAGTAGGAAGGAAAGAAGAATAAAAGGAGATAACAGAAGGAAAGCGCTGGTATATTACTATTAATAATAATGGAAAGAAAGTAATAGAATGATATACTTTGGCAAACAATATGAACCTTCATAAAGAAGCACGAATATCGCCAAATGGGAAGACAGAAAACAAATTGACCATGCCTTGTTATAAAGTAAATATACAAAAATTGTCACGAACGTGAGAAACTACAGAGGAGCAAATTGTGATAGAAGACCTTCAAAAATTAATGAAAAAAAAATGAAAAGGTATGACTTGGCACAATACAAAGTCGATGAGGTAACAGTGCATTTTGAGAAAGAAATGTCGAAAAAATTAGAAACAAAACCCCACAAGTGGATGACTAATGGACACAAATCGAAACAGCAATGAAAGAAGTGACGATAAAAATACTGGGAGAATCCAAAAAACGGCAAACAAAGAAGTGGTTTGATGCGGAGTGTGGACAAACCTTGGACCAAAGAAATACAGCTAGGCTAAAGGAATAGAAGAACAGAACGAAGAAAACAAAAGAAAGTGTGAACAAATACGAAAGGAAGCTAAGGGGATGTGTAGGAGGAAAAGGGAAAAACCACCTAGAAACTTCTATCAGGAATAAAAAAGAACAAAGGTTAATACTACGTTAATACGAAGATCTTATTACCTGACGAACAAAGAAGGGCTATTAGTAGGTAATACAGAGGGCAAACTAAACTGATTTATCCAGTATTTCTCAGAAATGTCTAGAGAGACTGAGTCAAACTTTAATACAAAATGGAAGAAGGCGGAATGCAGAAATAAAGATATTGTAACTACACAAAAAGTAGTAGAAGAATATAGATAACAACAACAAAATAGCAACAGTGCAGGAAGGAATAACATAGCAGTGGAAATTAAAAAACCCGGCGGTAATGCATTAACGACAATAATATGGAGTATGGTAAACAAGGTTTGGGAAGAAGAAAAATTTCCAGAAGTATGGAATAAAGCCGTTATAGGACCCATCCATAAATAAAAGTGCAAGGAAGACTTGCAATAACTACAGGGGGGTTAGATTAAAGGAATATCATAACGGGCATGTAGGAGAACATCAAAGGCGGATTCAAAGCAGGCCGTTGACCAGATTTTTATCAAGGAACATATTCAGCAAAACACTTGCTACCATCTATTCATGGACTATAGGCAGGCGTACGACGCTATTGACAGAAACAAAGTTGAAGTAGAAGAAAATTAACAACGCTAGTGGAAAAGTTATTGCAAAAATATGACTGAGACAAGGTAATCCATTATCCAGAATCCTCTTCAATTTAATGCAGAAAATAATTCAACGGAAAAATAGCATAAGAAGGTTTGATATATGGAAGTATTCACCTGGCCTGTGCCAATGACGTAGTACGTACTAATGCAGGTCAAACAAAGAAACAATAGAATTTTTAAGCTACTGGTAAGAAAAGGGTGGGTCTGAATTAATGAAAATAAAACAAATTATATTGTAATGAAAGATGGTAACAAAGAAGACCAAACAGAATATCTTGGAGTAACTCACATGCAAGGGGATGAAGAAAAGGAAATAGAAAACGATTAGCAAAAGAAAGTAGAGGAAAGTAGGGAATGTTTTCAAGAATATTAACAGCAAGGAATGTATTTCAATAATAATAATACCTTCCCCTTCTCACATATTTATTAAACACTTTTAATATGTACATATTTCAACAACTATGTTGTCAAATTATTAAGACCACTATTTCACAAATAGAATAATATTTATTCTAAATGTACATTTCGAAAGCATTGCTTTCATCATCAGTAGAATTAAACGTCTTATATTAAAATAAATAAAATGACATAAATGACAAAAATTACGTAGCTAAGGAAAAATAATTACATATATTTAACAAGATCAAGTAATGCATTATTCAACGGAGACAAATCTGTATTTAATAATTTTAATTTAAATTTTTTCATAAAAATAGCTTCATACATGTTTAAATAACAGTTTTGGCAATGTTTTAACAATTTTATATCATTTATAGTAAATGAATGTCCTGTACTAACAAAATGGTTAGCTAACGCAGAACTACCAACATCACGATTCTTAATATATAATTTGTGCTCCTTGTCCTTTGTCCAAAATTACTAACGCCTACGGTTAAATATAAGTTATCAGTGTCTAATTCTGTCATGCCGACAATGTATTGTTTACCAAAAATACATAAAACTGGTAATTTACTGAGACGCATTGTCTGCAATATTAATTCGCCAACTTATTTAATTTCTAGGTGGCTTGTAAAGGAATTTAAGAATTTACCGACCAATTTCAACACTTTGTCAGTAGATAATTCTTTAGATTTTATAAAGAAAGTTAATAATTTACAGTTAGAAGTCGGTGAAATCTTAGTTTCTTTTGATGTTTGTTCATTGTTTCCCAGCGTACCTATTCCAGATTCTATTAAATTTTTAGAACATTTTTTAGAAATTAATGAAATTCCACCTTGTTTAATTAAGGAATATATTAAACTTACGAAGCTATGTATGTATCAAAATTATTTCCAAGTAGATGGTAAATTTTACCAACAAACACAAGGTGCAGCTATGGGTAATAGTTTATCTCCATTTATGGCAAGTCTTTTTATGAATTTTTCGAACTTAAATTTAAAGAAGACGCTATTTATTTTCCTAGGGTTTGGATTAGATACGTTGATGATATTTTCTCGATTTTTGATACTTCTAAATGTGATATTAAATCTTTTGTATCAGAATTAAATTCTAAATTTGAAACAATTTCTTTCACATATGAAATGGAAATGAATAATCAATTACCATTTTTGGACACGTTGGTTATCAGAAATGATAATAAACTAGAAATTGATATATACAGAAAAAGAACTAATGTTAATAGATTTACAACATCAGATTCTAACAATAGTTTCCAATATAAAATGGCTGCTTTTAATTTCTTAATTAACCGCTTATTAAATTTTCCGTTAACGCGTGTTAGATTTGATAATGAATTAAAATACATAAAATTAATTGCAAGTTATAACGGTTATTCTGATAATTTAAGTAACAATATTCTGCGAAAATGTAAGTATAATTTATTGGTTAAAAATGCTACAACTTTAAATTTAGAAAGGTCAATTAATAAATTTATTAAGCTTCCTTTTCACGTTTCTACAAAAGGTTTTGGTAAGATTTTTAAACATCAAAATTTTAAAGTAATTTTCGTTTCGTTAAATAGTTTGAAAATTCTTTTAGGCATACCTAAAGACAAAGTAGAAGTTTTTCAAAAATTGGGAATTTATGGTATTTCTTGTAGTACATGTGATAGAATATATGTTGGGCAAACGAGGCGTTCTATTTAAATTCGTTACAAAGAACATATGGCTCATTTAGAAAATAATAGAATGGAAAAATCTAGTGTTGCCCAACATATATTCGAATCTGGACATGTTATAAGTTTGAATAAATTAAAATTGTTAAGAAATGTTACTTATAACAATCAGTTAGATTCTTTTGAAAATATTTTTATTTTTAAGAACAGATTAAATTTAATTAATTCAGATTATGGACAGATTCCGAGGTCACCACTTTATGAATTGCTATAAGATACAATTTTTAACTTGTAAGGTTCATATTTATTTACTATTTTATAGCGTTAGTGTTGGTTGCTATTTTTATGTTTGTTTTGTTTATCGTAGATAACTAATTTTTCTGAAGATGACAACATAGTTGTTGAAATATGTACATATTAAAAGTGTTTAATAAATATGTGAGAAGGGGGAGGTGTTATTATTATTGAAATATAAGAAGATCCACAGGCTCCATCATTACATTTATAGCAAGGAATGTATCAAGATAGGTTAATATAAGATTGTACCAAACAGTAATAAAACATACTGTTACATATGCATGTTAAACGTGAACAATGACAAAAAGAGGAATATAAATTGGAAATTTGGGAAGGAACTATTCTAAGAAGGATATACGGCGCAATTAAACAGATGATGAACTTATAAGCAAAACAAATAAACAAATGGAAGGACAAAAAACCAAACATTGTCTAAGTTGTGAAAATGCAAAGAGCCAGATATCTGGGACACATAGCGACGATGGGCGACGGTAGATGTGTACAAGAGTATTAATGGGGGAGAATCAGGAAAGAGAGGAAGGATCTAAGCCAGGTCCGAGTCAGAGATTGAGACGAAGAAGCACATGATCGTAGAAGGTGGCAAAGAAGAGTGAAAGACTTCGAAGTCAAGGGTCTCTAGGGCGACGATCGGATTGACTTGCGCTTACAACAATGTTTTGTATAACGCCGAAAATTTTAAGTTTAGGAAAAAAAATAATTTTAATTTTATTTCCATTCATCCATAATCGTATTTCCACTTTTAGTTAATTTGGCGATGAATTTTGGTCTCTTATTTGATTAATTTTTCTATTTTATTTTCGTTCTCGATTTTAGTTAACTTTCTAATTTGTTCCAATTTAATTTCTTTTTTAGTTTTCATTTGGTGTAGTGTATATTACATCCTAATGATTTAATGAGTAAGCATATAATTTCGGAATTTCGTATCAGATATGTTTATTTATTTACATTTACTCACCGACAACGGACAGATAACGCCACGAGTCTCCAGAGGCGATATTTTCCAGTAAATCCGATATATTCTCAGACGTTGTCCTCAGCGATGCAATCATCGACCCGGAAAGTTCTTCCAGCAACCGCACGGAATTAAAGGTACGCTTTCTACGCCGAAAGAGTATATCTCCCATTTCTGAAAGTGCGATTATAAATAACTACATAAATAATTAGATAATTATGTTCCAGCGATACTCAATTTTGCGAAACCCTCTCACGTACAGGTTACAATTGATAAAGCAATTGTTGCATTTCTTTCCTGAGAAGTAGGTAATTATCTTCCTTTGAAGTGTTTCGAAACCAATGTTCCCTTTAAAAAGTAATTTCAGCTGTAGTTTTTTTATACGATTGAATAAGAACAAGAATTTCGTATCTATATTATGTTAACTTGAAAATAATTTACGTTTCAACCAAAATTTTATAATTGATTTTGTAATTTAGTACAAATTTATGAATCTTTTGTATTCCAATCGAGAATAACCAATTTTTCATCAGAGTTTTGCCTGACACCGTGACTTATTTGATAAATATATTTTTATTGCTTCAGACCATATTAATGTTATCTCCAGTAATAGGGATTATTTTCATGTTCATAATGAATAATTTGTATTCTTTGATAAAGTAGCCATTGCCTGATCGTGGAGGAATTAATGCCTTGTCTCTTCAACTATATCGTTGACTTAAAAAATCTTACATCCAAATTATTGAATGTATCTTGAGAGGGTTCACGTACATAGAGGTGGACAAAGTTTATTCCCGATTCGAACGAGATAAGAATAAATCTGTAAATTTGTTGATGTAATGAATTCATGGGGCTGGCAACATATGGCTATGCTGTGCAGCTCAAAATCAAATCTAGAAATCAAGTTAATGGAAGGAGAAGATTTCGAAACGTCGGCCTTTGAAAACACATGTTCGCCAGTTTCAAACTAAAGTCTAAAAAAAGAGAATTGTGAATAACTTTCCTTAATGACATTTTGCCGTAGTCTCCATGATTTGAACAGGACTTAATTCCGAAATATGCCTTACAAATATTTTTTTTTTTCATTTGTAACTCAAAGTATGTTCACTACTCTAGGTAATACGGCTGTATATATGTAACATGTAAGCAATATTGATCATATTTTTTAAATTTAGTCCTTGTTTTCGAATAAAATTTGTTGTTCCTTCGCAAGTTAATGTATCCAAATATAATTTCCGTGATTTTGATTAATCGCATAATTTCTTTCTTCATGCGCAAACTGTACAAGCAACGCTTTGCAAATACCTAATTGACAATTTTTTCCATTCTCATCATCTTCTTCTTCTGTGAGAGCAATGATAAGTCGACGGAAAGTATTGTTTAAATTGTAAAAAATGGCCTGTAAATGCATAATATTTACTAAATTAAAATCCCCTTAACACACTTGATTTTTGGCAAAACTATATACGTTCTGCTGGGTACATAGAACTATTATACGAGAAGTGTCACTAAAACTTGATTAAGTCAACAGCTGCGAACTAATTTTCATATCGCGAGCGACGAAGTGAAAAATAAATTTGATCGCAGAAGCACGAGCAGCAGGTGCACACGGTAGTATAATTAATATTTTATAACTGTATCACCTGTTCGTTGGGATGTAGTCACCAAGGTGACGTGCTGTGGAATATCGTCGAATGCTTTGAATGCCTCATCAATGCTCCTATTAAAATCGTTATCTTGGCCGATCCGCTCCAAGTAGTGTAGCTTCGTGTTGTTGATCAACTGAAAATAGAAACTACACGTAGCCCAATATAAGCTCTCAACGATTCCGTGTTTTCATATACTCAATTTTTATGTATGTAAATCGATTTTAGAAAATACAATTTACCGTAATTTGAGCAATTAAACCAATTTTGATCTGCTGTCCCAAAATTGACACCTTCATCTATAAATAGTTCATTATCATAGCATATATGTTTACGCTGGTTATATAAACAAATGTATTTTTCAAAAGTATGCCTTAGAGGAAGTTAATCAAATAATACGATATATCATTAAAATAAAAATAGCAAATTAACTATTCTGCGACCAATTATTAACAGTGATCTTTGGAAAATCTATGAATTTTTGTGTAATTATTTTGTGAACGATATAAAATTTCATGAATTTATTCTATATTATTAACATGATTTAGTTTAAACAAACGACTGTGTTTATTATCAAAATGGCATTAAATTCAATATGAATTAAGGAATAATTTCTTGGAGATGCAGCCCCTAGATAATACTTTGTGTCATAAGAAATCGGCGTACGCGATATACAACATAAATAATGCCATAACAGACCATATGAAGAATGTACTAGTTTAGTACCACTATCAAATGTATCTCCTTGTTAAGCTATGCGATAATTCTATTAAATAAGTAAGCTCCATGTATATTGAATTGCATGTATCATTCCACTATAAGGCGCAAGGTTTAATCAGATAGGATCTCAGTTTCTAAGGCCAGGTGAAGGGCGAAAACGTTGGACCACTCTTATAAAATCGGCTCGACAGTCAGAATGTATAAATGAAGATGGATTAAGCAGCAGAAAATCGCGAAAAAAGCTATTGCTCACCAGAGACCACGAAGTGTAAAAATTGAATCCGAAATTATCAGCATTGGATTGCTAAGGTTTTGTTCACATGGGTTAGATTTAAATCTCCTTAGATGTGAACGTGTATGGTGAATGGTAGGAGAACGATTTGCAAGTTGCAATATTTCTCCAACGGTCCCGTTCAATGCTGGCTATGTAATGTTTTGGGGAGGAGTCTGACTTCACGGCCGGAAGGAATTGGTGCCTATACGTGTGAGGTCTACAAATGCAGATCATTATTTGTAAAGTATCATAATTCACCATTTTTATGGATGCAACTCTTCACATGGCTAAATATGTTATGACTATGTGAATGTTGTTGATATTCCTTTTATGGAATGACCACCAAGTAGTCCCTATTTAAATCCCATAGAGCATCTATGGGATGGTCTTAAAAAGTTTGAACGGCGTACACCCCCACCAACAAAGATCAACTGGTAGGTGCAGCAATTGCAGTATAGGAGAACACTCCCCAAGAAATTGTTGAACATTATCGCCTGCATGTTAACCCACTAAGAACCAAGCATTGAAATAACAGGAATATTTTAATAGCAAATATTTATTTCTTATAAAATTGCATAAAAGATCACTTAAAAATTATAATTATTTTTTGCAAAATGTTTACGCTGTTTACGCTTCCGTTGCATCTCATTTTTTATAAAAATTAAATTCTTGAAAACAAGTTGTATGGACATGAACGTATTTATATGTTGATATTTGTATTTTCTTCTTCCTTTGTTTTGCTCTTATATGATCAATTGTCCTACGAGATCATAAGGTACTTCTTAATTCATAATTACTGTTTTCTTAATTCGTTCAATTGTAAATTTTCCAAGAATTAACCATAACGCTGACAATTAAATTTATGAACAGAGACCTCTTAAACGAATTTTATAATTACCAATACCGTTATAGTGTAAATCAACCTCTCCCATAAGTTGGTTGTATTCCTATATCAGTTTTGGCTACGGTACCTATAAACTTTTCTGTTTCCTGTTGTATTTTTTTACGTTTGCTAATGGTTGCAAATGGGTGTCATTGTTGCAAGCTTCCGTCACAAGAGAATTATCGTTCCGGTTTACCATCATGACCTCTGCAAAATCTTAAGCAAAATCTAGGGAGCTTCTTCCTTTTTTATAAACAACAACCCGAATCGGTTATCACTAGATTTTAGTAGGACACTTTGCTGTGCGAAATTCACGAATAGTTCTAGTCGCAAAAAACATGAACTTTGAAGGTACGGAATTCTTAAAGAATATTCGATGTTCAGACTGATTTTTAATAAGGACCAGCAGATCTGCAACTACTTTTTCACCTAGAGAGATCTCACAGTTTTAGTCTATTTTACCACTATAAGGAATAAATGTATACAGGTAGAATGGCACAAACACCATAACTTGAAGCCAACTCGTACGTCGATAAATGCATGTAATGTTTGATTGTCATAAACTTATTACAAAACATTCGTTGTCCTTTATCCTATATATTATATTATATTATTATAGGGCCTATACATGCCGTGGTTGCGAATACGTGAACAAGGAACTGCGGTGTAATCGACCCGTGGCGAGTTATAAGTTCGACGAGAATTTCGATTACGTCCCTCGCTCACCTATGTTACGTCAATGAGTTGAGTCGCTATCGTCTGGGCTTTATTAATCGTAGGAACGCTTGTTGAGATAAAGTCCTTTAACTTAAAAAAAACCTTAATTGGCATCCTATTTTTTACAGCCTTTCTATATAACCGTGATATATCCCAATTTATTCCTTTAACTATGTACACTATTTATTATCATTATTTACAATTTATAATTTTGCGCAATTACAATTGGCACTGTTGCGATGTGTTAGCTAGTTTGCCAATTGACCATTGCTTACGCGCATAACACTGTTGTGTTACTACTCAAGTTGTATTGAAGATTTTACCTCGACTGTTGTCTTGAATGATGATGATACACTGGATGTGTCACTGTGGTACTTAGACTATTGTACTGTTACTGTGTGTAACTATGTGTAATTGATACTCTTATACTGCTGTCTTGGATAATTTTGATGTACGGATGTGTTACTGTGTTTCTCTTCGACTGTTGTCTTGAATGATGGTACACTTCGACTGCTGTCTGTGTTATGTGTGTAACTATGTGTAACTGATACTGGTACTGTTTGTTTAAGGGTGGAAACGTTCTTTAAATAATAACGTTCGATTGTGTCATTGGTGGGAATGAAATGTCCCCACATTGATGCAAGACGAAGAACTCGTCGTGATTGGTAGAAGAATGAGTTTAAGGTGATGAAAGAAAGGGAAGTTTTGAAGTCTATGAGGATTAGTCTAAAATCACGAGAGCCATATAATAATTGAAATCGCTACGAATGTTCGGTGGTTGTTTATTTACAACCGCATTGTGCAAAATGTGCAGTTGTAAAATAACGGCTTATGTAAACCGGGGAATTCTGCGCTTAATGTGATCGCAATTGTGTTGAAAATAGATAACGTCTTGTAAGTGACCGTACAAGAGTTTTTGGTCTTCAAATATCAGGATAACTAACTAATAAAATTTTCCACCGGACCGTTAGCGGCGCGCATCTGCCGAACCATCTGTACTTGGACAGCCGTGAATTTGGGACTAATTACGTATGCAAAATATTCTGAGTGTGTAAATCTAAACGAAATGTAGCAAATATTTTGCACTGATTTTTAGATAAGTTATGCGAAGCGTACCGCTGACCTCAGCAAGAAGTTTATTATATATACTCGTCCGCTAGTAGAACAAGTAAAGTTAGGATTCGCGATTCGCAACGCGTGTTTCGTAGCTTCCGGATTTATTCCCAAGTGTTAACTTTAATTATAATCATTATGTTAATCGAAAAGAGCGTTGTAGATTCCTAAATAAATCGTTTTTAAAATGCAATTTTAATTATCGATTAATATCGATAAATTAATAAAGTGGTGTTGTCGATAGAATCCTGGTGACTCAAATCTCCAAAACCACGGTCTGTTTTAACGGTTTGCACTACTGCCCTACAATTCACAATAGACTAGAAAAGAAGAAATCGAGGCAAGCAGTACCCAGAAAAGTGCCCAAGTCATCGAGAGAAAAACAACCCAGCGCCAAGTGAGCACGGAGCCATTGTCGCCCTAGCAACTATTAACTATAATAAAAAAGCCAGAATTGGAAATGCAACTTGTACCATCACTCTGCATGAAAGTACTTTTTGTCATTAGACCGCTAGTCCTATAGTCAGTGTTTGAGGACCTCTGTCAATAAATCCTAAACTTAGCCCTTCATCAAGCCAGCCCTCAATTAATAAACCCAAGTGCAACGAACAAAAAACCACCAGTTAAGATGCCGTATAGAAATACAAGCCTGCGGCAGAACGAAATCCAATAATTATGGGATTACTGTTAAGCTGTCAAGCTGAAAAGCTTTGAAGAATGGAAGTGCCTACAATTATGGAAAAAAGGTGAAAGAAACTCTTCAACTTTTTTTAGCCCGAATCAGAGATTGAGATCCGAATGGGAATCTTAACATTCACACATTGAATAAAACGTACATTAAATCTGAAAGATCAATCAACCAATAGAAACAAGAATAGTAATTAAAGGACAACTATTAGAACTACTAGATCAGAATATCATTCAGGAAAGTATGTCTCCATAGAGCTGCCCAGTAAATGTAGTTACTCGAGAAGTAGACGGAAAAAAATGTAACAAAACCATATACAAAACGATTAAAGAAAAGAGTAGTATTTACCATTGGTAAAGAATTGAAGAAAATATCCGGACGTTTCTAAAGAATTTATAATTACAACCGATGCATCTAATATAACATTAGGAGCAGTCCTTTCATAAGGAATGATTTGACAAGACTAGCTAATTTGCCACGCTTCGAGAACTCTAAGCGAGAAAGAACAAAGATAGAAAAGGAACTATTAGGAATAGTATAGGCAATAAAATATTTCAGGCCATACATATATGGCAGTAGATTCAAAATCTTCACCAACCAAATTAGTTTGGTTATGGAAATTAAAAGAGCTTAACTGGAAAATGATGAGATGGAGACTAACACTCGAAGAGAACGATTTTGAAGTTGTATATAAAAAAGGAAAAAGATAACTCGAATGCAGATGCATTGTCAAGGATAACACTTACTATCACTTAATATCACCAATAATTCAGAATACAGGAGAAGACCTAGATCCAATAATCGAAGAATTACTCAGAGGACACATTATAATGTGAAAACTTACCGAATATGTCGGAACGCATTAAGAAAAACCTGCAACAAGTATCAACACAAAATAATGAACTTGCCAGGAGACGAGCATCAACAATCGGAGATCGATTATACAATCCATTCTAACCAAGATATTGAACGAAGAAAATTAATAAAAAGATTCAGCATTTCATCAGAAGACATAGAGGAAATGAACTAAAAGTAGACACGATGTTAAATAAAGAAAGAAAAATCATGACAGCAGAAATACCAATAGAAAATGCCGAAGAAAAGATCATAAATTTCATGAGAGAATGTGCATTTCGAAAATGACGAATGGTTTAACGATTGCTGTAATGTATATACAACACACTTTAATGACCAACGTCCAACTCTAGTATGATGCACAGAAAGAATGGTGGTGAAAAGGTGATCAACTGAAATACATCAAAAACCTCAACAAAGGAAAAACAAGACGAAATACCCGCCTCTTTGAAACAAAGAAAATAGTGGTGGAAGAACATGAAAGAAACGGCTACTAGCTATATTAAGAAATGCGAGGCTTGCAATCGAGCGAAATAAGTTAGACATCCATCGTTACCGCCTCTACAGTTAGCGAAAACACCCGATAAGCCATTCAGAAAATTATTTATGGATACCTTTTCGATAAATAACGTGAAATTTCTTACAATTACTGATACCTTTTGAAGCCATCGGAATAAATGGAGCCACCGCAAGAGGCGTTAATAACGTATTTCCAATTTTACGGAATACCTGATGAAATCAGCTGCGATAAAGGAAACGAATTTGATAACGGCATCGCAAAAACGTTATTGGAAACGCACAAAATAGCAATTCATTTTGGGACACGAAGAAATCCAAACTCTGAAGGAGATATCGAAAGATTCCATTCGACATTGATAGAACATGTCTTCAAGAACGAAAGCAAGGAGCAGTTCATGTGCAAAGGAAACTAACTACGTCATAGCTTATGACAACAGCATCACGAAAACAACGGGGCATACATCGTTAGAAGTAGTATTTGGACACACCGCTTTGAGAGACCCAATGAATCTATTAAATGCAAAAGATTGTTATCTAGAATACATGAATGACCACCAAGACCGGTTAAAACATCTTTACAAGAACATAGAGGAAATGAATAAATCCGACAAAGAAACGTATGTAAAGAAACACAATGAAAAATCCTGTTAAATTAAATGAAGAACATCGGCAGAAGAAAAACTGCAAAATCCTTAACTAGGACCTTATAAAACCCCAAAAATAATTGAAGATGAAACGGTTGAAGTCAAAACGAAAACCGGAATAAAAATAATACATAGGAGAAAATGGAAAAAGCAATGTAAAACCTGACATTATACGCGCTCGAAGAATGACAACAAACTCTTGTGTATGCACAATTGAATCAGCTGATATTCTTAATGGACAATGTAAACAGCGTCATAAACACAATTATATCTAGATGAACGAGAATTAATATATCTAAACGACCAATTAATAACCGATAAATTACCAATAAATCCAGAACTATCAAATATATCTTGAGCAAATAATACAAGTAAAAGCTTACATTAAAAATGCGCAAATTATCTTCATGTTAATGAATTAGTAAAGCCGATTCCTTAGAATTATTATCTAGTATTTTCACAACCCATTCGAATAATCAGTGTTACATTCCGTTCGATAATTCCTAACGCCGATTATCTAGCTGTGATAGGAAATATGTACCAATATATATTGTACCATGTCAACAAATAGTACCACACGAATATATATGTTACTCGTCAAGCAATAATATCATCAATGAGGATACACCCTGTGAAGTTCAGCTGCTGTCATTCTCAAACAACTATTGATGTCCACGACATCCAGACAGTGAAATTCACCAAAGACTTGGATTTTGGTTCTGCCAACCCCACAAAAGGTCAAGACAATATGCAGACAAGAACAAGAATTAGAAATTCTAGAAGGCACCGTCGTGAAGATTACGCTCCAATGTATCTTAGAAGCAGATGGTGCCGTGACAATGATCGACCAAAGCAACGTCGTAAAAATAAAAGATGACTTGGAATCCCTTCAACACGAACTTTCTCGAATTAAGGCCCCAGATATCTATCAGAGACCCATGACTTCATGGACTGTCATTATGTATGTGCTAATGGCCAACGCAGCCATGTGGCTAGTAATAATTTATATATGCCATCGTCTCCGACGACGAGTGACCAGCAATCCCCAAAAGGATCCGCCGGAAGACGCCGAGGTTCCCAAAGAGGAAGATTCACCAGGAGACCATCCTTGGACCTACCAGAAGATCCAGACGATGGTTCCATCTTCGGCAGGAGGAGTTATACGAAGCGTACCGCTGATTTCAGCAATAATTTTATTATGTATACTCATCCGCTCGTAGAGCAAGTAAAGTTAAGATTCACGATTCGTAACACGTGTTTCATAGCTTCTGGATTTATTTTATATATTATTATATAAAAATCATTCCTTAATAAAACACACTTTAATATTATTTCATAACACTTACTTGACTATAATAACAATAAAACTGTAAATAAGTTGTGAACAGAACTGAAATTTTCAACAATTCTCTCATATTGATGTTTGCGTAATTTGTCAAATAATATCAAAGTATGTTTTACTTAATTTTCATTAACCGCGTGAATTTTAATGACGTTAGACGATTATTTAAAATTGTCATGTTATGCAATAACATCAGATACGAGCAATTTATTTCTACATTTTAATCTATTGTCTTCATTGTACTGATCAAAAAATTATTTAAAATGTTACGTTATTGCAATCAGACAAATCGTTGATTTGAATATAACTGACTAAGGAGCACGAAAAGTTTTGTAAAAAGTACATATTTTCTCATATTAGTTAATAGTATGTTTCGAACCATTTCATTTATTGTATAGCCTGCTAGAATCGAATGAGAAATAATGACGCTACAGCTTTGTTTCCTCCTACAAACTATTCCGGATTTAAAATTTTAAATGATTTATATTAGTCTGTGAAAGCGTCTAGTATTAGAAAATTTCAAACAATTCGTAAGCACGCACACTCAGGGCGCATGGGAATAACAAGTCGGATTTCTAACGATTACATTATCTCCTTTTCATGAATGCATGTAACGAGCGTACATATCCCGGCGTAAAAAGAACAACACGCTTGGCAAATGACAAATAGTGTCAGAGGGAATTTGTTTTTTCACATAGCAACTATGAAAAGATAATTGGAGAGCAACCGTTATATGATTTACTGCACTTGTCATGAGCAGAAACTGAATGACTGCGCCGATATAAATCAGACAGGCTGTTTTATTTTACAACTTTTGTGATTCTCCAAAGGGACAAACGATAAAATAATTCATAATTGCTTGGTCGTACCATTAAAAATATATTTATATGTGCAGCAAAATGTACTCAAAGGATCAGTATACAATTTAACACTGACTTAATAAATATTAATATATGTATGTATATATATATATTTATATATATATATATATTTATATATATATATATATATATAAAAAATTTACACGAAAGATGGTGGAATATTTACCATTTTCAAAGAAAGTTTTTCTCAAAAGAATAATTTTGCTTATATGTACCACCACCTCAAGCCCTTGATGTTTTTTCGACATTTTCTATTATAAAAGATAATTTAGAATTTTATTCATGTCGCACAGGAAAAAATCGGCCAAAAATTTGCCAACATTTTAAAATTATATAGCAAGCTATAATTAATTAATTAATTGAACAACAGATACTCAACAAAAGAAATTTATAACGGATGTTATTAAAGCTCAAATTCTTGGTGACTTTAAATTACAGTTCCCACTGACGAATTGCTACCCAAATATCTTGTTAACTGATTGACTAATGTATATAGTTTGCTAGGGCAATGTTCGAGCACCTTAATATTTTTCCGATGTTGTCCTAGATAGGTAGACCTGATCTTAAGTTTGAGACTTTCCCATGTAGCAGACGAGTACCACTTCAATTCAACATCACTATCTTCTTCCATGTATGCGTTTTAATTATGGTGCCACTGGCTATGGTGCCACTGGCCACTGGCCACCTTACAATTCTCCTTTGGTACAAAATCGCTGACTTTTGCTATTAATGCATACTGAATTATTCTACATAGATTACATAGACAGAAAATGTCTTGTTGTTGCGGGTAACCTTCCTCGATAATCCTGGTGATATCTCTTAATATATGTTTATTTTTAATGACGTTTTTAGCTTTTTTAATTTTGTCGTTAGGAAATGAGGTTTGTCACTTATTTTAAATAATTCATATTTTGTTTTAAAAAATATATATCTTTTAGTTAAATTATGCTATAACATCAAGAATATAAATAAATTATGTTTTTATTTTCACACGTTAAAAATAAACATAGACTATGGTAGTAAACTGTAGAAAAATTGACTTATAAATGTACAATACCCACAATATTAAACTCTTTAAAGCACATGATCTCTAGCAAACCTAGATTCGTATTACAGCAACAAATTGTCAATCTTCAGTAGAATTTAAAAACAAGTGTTAAGGTAAGTATTTGTGCTATATCAGTTCACGATATTCTCTTAAGGGGTAGGCCACCATGCAACTTTTAAAAATCGTTTTTTTTTATTAGCTAAGAACCTTCCACGAACCCTCAAGAATAAGTAAAAAAAGTTTGGTAATTAGAAAAAATCTCAAACCGATTGTTTGTGATAGTTTGCGGAGACACCTCGAGACTATCGAATATGTAATTTTTACGTAAAAAAAGCAACTTTCTATTCATATGCACAGCAGTTTTCGGCAAATCGATATTTTCAAAATTCCCTACGTGGTCCAGTAGTTTATGATAATAGGTCTAGTAAAAAGAAATCCATTATTTTTCCAATAGATGAATTTAGTAATAAGTATCTCGCATTGTATAAGTCCGATCGGGTTACAATTTATGGCGTTAGAAAGATGAGATTTCGTACTAATAAAGCTTTTTTTACAGTTGTGATTAGTTGACTGAGTTTTGTTTGAGCGCGCGTTAAAGATGGACTCTAGCAAAGAGAAAATACCCTATATTTTACAGTTTTTCTTCGATAAAGGCGAAAACGCAAGCCAGGCGGCTGAAAATGTGAACAGTGTTTATGGTCCTGATACTGTAACAGCCAATCACGCGCAATGTTGGTTTGTTCGATTACGTTCCGGTAATTTCGATCTCAAAGATGCACCACGCACTGCAAGGCCAATTGTCGAAAATATCGATAAAATCATGAACCTTGTCGAGTCCGACCGTAATGTAAGCACTGTTTCGATTGCCCAAGAACTATAGATTGCACAAAAAACCGTTTGGAACGATTTGAATAAGGCTGGCTACAGCTCGATGTTTGGGTGCCAAAGGAGTTAACGCAAAATACAAAATATCATGGACCGAATTTCCATCTGCGAATTGCTGCTGAATCGCAACAAAATCGACCCATTTCTGAAGCGGATGGTGACTGGTGATCAAAAGTGGATCACTTACTACAATGTCAAGCGAAAACGGTCGTGGTCGAATCGCCGTGAGCCGGCGGAAACGGTGGCCAGGATTGACGACTAGGAAGGTTTTGGTGGGATTGCCTTGGAATTATCTACTATGAGTTGCTCCCTTACGGCACAACTCTTAATTCAGACCTGTACTGTCAACAATTGGACCGTCTGAACGAAGCAATTGCCCAGAAGCGGCCAGCCTCGGCCAATAGGAAATAGGAAAAATAATTGTGTTCCATCAGGACAACGCCAGGCCACATACATCGATCGTGACTCGCCAGAAGCTCCGGGAGTTTGGTTGTGAGGTTCTTATGCATCGACCTAGTCCGGACCTGGCTCCAAGTGATTATCATATGTTGGTGGTGAAAAATTCGTTGTAAGAGAGGCTTGTGAAAATCGACTCTCTCAAGTTTTTGCCAATAGGGACGAGGGTTTCTATGAGAGAGGCATAGTGATCTGCTAAATGGCAACAAGTTATGGAACAAAACGGCGCATATTTGACCTAAATCGGACCATTGTAACTATGATAAATAAAGGTTTGAATTTCATGCATAATAATAATATGCATGAATGCATAATAATTGATTTCTTTTTACTACACCTAATATATATTGAAAGAAACTTCATGAATTTTTATTCTAGGTTCACATTTGGGGGTACAGTCGGTTCGCCCGTTTTGGATCTCCAAGAAAACTCATCTTAGGAGCCGCACCCTGAAGCAGCAATTTTCAGTCAAAAACTAAAAAAAAAATTATTGGACTCATAGAGACTTCATGAAGTACTGTATAAAAAAATCGACAGGTTTTTCAACCGTACTTCTGTAAAAAAAATCCTAAAATTGTCCTTTCCTTTTGACGCGCATGGTGGCCTTACCCCTTAACTAGATCGCCACTAAAGTAAATATTTAAGAATATCTGAATATGTACTCTAAGTGTAAGTCATTATTAGCTATATGTATTTAATACGATTGCGTTTGAAGATATAATTTTCTTTCGTTGTTAGTGGAACACAGCTTATAGTGCTAGAGGGTACCGTTTCCTTTTTGTTGGAGATCATCGGCAGCACGCAATAAGCTGTGCAAATTGAACAAGGGACGGTCAAAAATTTTGAGGTATATTGTGTTGATAGTCCATTATAGTATTGATTTGGGGTTAGTGGTGAGCTACCTGAGTAAGTTATCATTTCCATTAAAAATGTTTGAGAATCTCCTTTTGAATTTTCACAGCTCATCGCGTTTTCCGATGACCTCCAACGTAGCGTGAAATGGCACTGCACAACATTATAAGTAGCATTTCTTTACAAGTTAAACTGGCTGTTTTATAGCTCGCTGAAATTTATCGAAGTATATATAAGAAAGTTCAGTGTGCACGGTTGCAGATTGTTTTAATAAATTTTATTTTAGCTTTTATCGTTTTTAGGTGGGATCCGTAAACACTATTCTAAGGGCGCAGCACTTGAAATACTCGACGCAGACTTACAGGGGTAGAATTCCTCCTAATCTGACCACAGGGCCGTAGTGAATAATCCTATGGATATCGAATATAATATTCGAAAGAGGAACGTAACAATATTTCGATATTCACGGGTTATATGTCGAACAGAAAGAGCGACAGTTTGATAGGTTAAATTTACCCGAAGAATTAATAGATCGAGGATACATTTAGTCACATAATGACAATAAATTCGGTTGTTTGTCACTCACATCGCTTTCATTTAAAATAATCAATTTACAAAAATATTGCATATTTTATTCTGCATTCTGTTGTGTTGCATACTTTTAAAATCATTTATCAATAAAATATGGAAAACCAAAAAACTACTATTTCACAGTTTTGCATATTTTCTGTAAATACATTTAGGTGATGTGATATATATTATATATACTAATAAATTATTTTTCCCATTTGTTTTGTATATTGTTTTACATTACACGACCATTGTTGACTGTCAGTATTTGATCTTTTTGATGCTTTTGCAAAAGCATACGTTATTAATCACTGAATATGAAAGGGTAACATTAAAAATGCAAAATTTATTGCCAGCCAAATACGTCGAAATTGTAACAAAACATAATTTATTATTTACAATGGTAGATTGTAAAATATGTCGACATCGACGTTTAGCAACGAAAATAAATTCACTGTGTATTACATTACCGGTAATAAATGCAAAAAAACTGTGCTAAATTCATATATCCATATCTATGTATATTCCCGAAAAAATCTAAACAGTTTGTTACGGCTTTCGACACGAATACGAAATTACCTCCCGAATATACTTCGATATATCAATGTCATGTTTCACATTTACCATGCCCATTATCATGGAATAATGGGACCTCGAAGTAGGTGACTTTTTGCACTAAACCGACCAAATGCTAACAAGACGACGGAGACTAAATGTATGCTCTTTTCGTATCGCGCTTGCATACATTTCTTTAGATTTTACGGCATCAAATCTACGAAGTCCTATTATAGATTTCTCGCACTATACACATGTTGTAGTGACAATTATTTATCTATACAGTTTAATTAATATACACGTAGCCATAATTGACCTGACAAATTCTATATATAATCCCACCACTTACTATATATATATATATATATATATATGAGATAAGAGACATCAATGTTTAGCATTTGCAGACAATCGTGACGAAGCGACAGGATGAGTTGCGGTGGGCGTTAAAAATCCTATTAACAGATAGAAGAACTAGAATTGGAAATCCAAGAAAGAATGCTAAAGCATGGAGATGTCGAATAAGCTAATCATAAATAAAAATGTATCCCGAGACTTAAAGAAGAGGTTCTACTACACTGAACTCTACCAAGTCAGTGAGACTAAGACCTACCAATTCTTCGTGGAACACTCCCTAGAGTTTATTTTGTAAACTTTATTGGATCTAAACGGGGTGGGAGTTCTATCTTTTATTTTTGTAAACATTTAGTATTGTATGTGAGTAGGTTACAATTTTCATCCTTAATATTCTCCTTAATGAATTCGTAAGTCCCATAACACAGTACAACATTTTTCAGCTCATTGATTTGGGACTGCATTCTGAGAATAGCACGTGAAAGTAGCCCCAAAAATAAGAACTTCATTCGTTTTGTCAAGTTGGCTGCATTAATAATTTAATGGCTGTGGAATAAACAACCTTTTGTTCAGACATTTTAAAACCAGAAGAACATTGAATATTTCAATATGGAAAATAAAAAGTGCCCAAAATTGGAGGATTTTTGTTACGTTTGTGGTCATATCGTCCCAAAAATACGCAAACAGGATCGAAAAAACTTGTTTGCTGAGGAATTAAAAACAGCGTACTGTCATTATTTTGTTGAAACAGATTTAAGTGGTGCAAATTTTACGCCGAACACAGTGTGCAAAAGTTTTTATAATACCTTTATAATGTGGATGCATGGACAAGGTGTACAGTTTTCTTTTATGAAGCCAGTTATTGAACAGAAAAAAATTGAAAAGAAAAGTATACATTCCCGCTTTTACTGCGACACACCAGTACAACGCGCTGCTGTTACCGATCCACCTAAAAATCCGAGTCTGGATACTCTGTCCCTGCAAGCCGAAACCGTTTTCACCAATCCGACCAATGTGAATGATGCAGATTGGACACCCGATATCGAAAATAATGCACCACAGCCGGTAATGATATCCCAGGTTTAGTGAAAAATATGGAAATGAATTATATCGCTGGCGACTTCCGTTTATTCATCCACGGTTCAGTTTCAAGTTCGAAGGCTGTGCTGTTGAACAAAACAAAACAAAAACAAAAAACCGTCCATTCCATTGGGATTCAGCACAACTATAAAGGAAACGTATGACACATTGTGCGAAATTTTAGAGAAAATCAAATACAATGTAGACAAATGGAAGATTTGTTGTGATCTAAAGGTTGTCAACATAATACAAGGCATTATATTAAAGGGCGGTTTTCCAACATACTTCTGCTTTCTTTGTAATTGGGATTCGCGATACACAGGGAATCAATATCAATGTAAAGATTGGAAAGCAAGAACTCCTGAGCTCGAGAAACAATTAAAATTGCATAATGAACCTTTGATAAAGGATGTAGATGATATTTTGTTGCCATCGCTCCACATGAAATTAGGAATAGCTGAGAAATTCGTTGAAGTGGTAGTCAAAGATATTCAGGACGCCTATGACTGTTTGAAATCCATCTTTCCAAAACTCAGTGAAGCTAAAATTAGGAAAGGTACGTATCGTTGTCTGCATTTAAATATTCCCATAACTAAATTTGTTCACTTCGATATATTCACATTACCAATAGTTTTTTCGCAAATGCTTTTTTTTATTTCAAACAAGTACTCTGAATGGACCGGATGTTCGAAAATTAATGAAAAGCGAATCTTTCACAAATATGCTTTCGAACCATTATAACCACCTATGTGCATGGGACGCATTGAAACAAGTCATTGAAGACGTTTTAGGAAAGAACAGTGTACAGCGAGATGACATACAGACACGAGTGGACAAGTTGCTGTATTATTAAAAAAAAAATTAATGCATTCATGACGTTAAAATTACATTTCATGCATTTCCACGTTGATACCTTTTTGGATTGTGCCTCAGGAATCGGACGAACAAGGAGAGAGGTTCCAACAGGTGACCATGCCAATAGACAAGCGATTCAAAGGCAAAAAATAGATGGATTGCTTGCGGAGGTTTCTTGGTGGAGTTCTAACATTATGCAGTTTGAAGATGAAGATGACACTGAAATTGGTGGACACACTGAAGAAAACATGCCCTTGAATATTATGTCTAACTCGGATAATGATGCAGACTCGGAACATGAATATGAACAACCTACGAAGAAAACAAGATCATCAGAACCACAAGGGTCAACTTCAACGAGGATGGTGTATGAATAGCTGTAATATGAATCGGAATTTTTATTTTCATGCAAAATAAAATTTATAAAGAGAAAAGAGCATATTTATGGATTTGTAATCCACTTATTAAGCAAAAAATGGGGAAAAACGCTTTTTTTTCCTCCTATTCAATATCTACAATTTTGCTTCAGACACAAAAGAGATATTCCGTACGGTATACCGAGATATAACCGTGTTAAAATATAGAAAAAGTGACAAAAATCCACCTTGAGCAAAAAAAAGCGCATGACCATTAAATTATTAATGCAGCCAACACAAAACGAATGACGCAAAAGTTCTTATTTTTGGGGCCACTTTCACATGCAATTCTCAGAATTGAGTCCCAAAATCATGTGTTGTACTGTGTAATATATGGTCCTCTGAAGTATATCTGTTGAAATATTATGTATGAAATATTTTATTGCTCAATTTTATTACTTCGCTTTTTAGTTCTAAAATGACGTCCTTTTTTAATTTTAAATCAAGTTCAGAGTGAAAATTTAATAATCTGTCCGATCTAGTACTTTCCCATACCAATCGGTTACTAAACTACCGTCCTCTTTTCTTACTATTGTCGTCTCGAAAAAGTTAATCCTGCTATCGTTTTCCACATCTAGAGTAAATTGTAAATACTACTGGACGCAAAGGGATGCCTGGTATGCATTTTTGGTAACCCATATAATTTAGGAGCAACACTATTGATGACATTTATTTTTTTTAGATGAATTAATTGTTTATCTGATATTTGTTTGTTGAATCTGAAGTTAACATTATATATGTCTTGTCGTCTGACACTAAAGTTTTTGTTTTTTCTATGTACTCCTTTTTATTTAACCACTGATATGTTTCCTTTGTCTGCCCTGTCCGCCACGATGTCGTTATTTTGTTTTTGTTTGGTTGAACAAGTTTTCAAAGGTATCAAACGGTTGGTTTTAATTTGGTTCTCTTTATATAATTTGTGATATTCGTCGTCCTATATACACGTTTTTTGTTCTATTAGAGGTATACATGTATGTATGTACAATTACAAACAGAGAAAATACCCCGCTAATAAAACAAGCGAGCAGTTCGAACTATCCCATTTAAAGAACATACACCGGGCGACCAGTCATAAAATGCAAATACGCTACTACCCCAACTGCAATTGTATTAAAACTAACAATTTAGATATTCGTATAAACGTAAATATTGGTATATTAGCTTGCATTTAGAAGTATTTATTATTTCCGAAAGCATTTAATCAATTATGCAAATACAAATATTTCGATGCTGTTTTATTTACAACAAATCTTTACGGAATGAAATATATGAAATCTTATACATTAATTGCATCGCTTTTTGAAGAATAAAAGAGTAGTGCACAGAATTAAATAAATGCAATTAAGAACGATGCAAGGCTTACACAGCAAGTAATGTAACGTGATATTGACCAATCGCCGAAATAAGTAGGTGCCCGTACTAATTTAAATTTTGCGGTTCATCGGCATACATCGACTTGAATCAAATTGTTATATACGTTTGCATTTAAAATTACTTCCTTTAAGTATTATCTTTTTCTGATAGAATAATTTAATTAGTTTGTTCAAATGAGAAATACACTTTTAAGTATTATATAACATTGACAGTGAGACAGTGATAGTGATTTTTAGACTACTGCAAGGGAAAAGATGTATATTAAATGTACTCATTACCAAAAACCCACAAATGTTATTAAAAGATTAGGACCATGGCCATAAAATTCTTGGAACTGTTCTTAAAGATACCGACATAAAACGTGTGAGTACTTTATATCAATAAACTATTCATGTCAAAATATTAGTCTACAAAGTATATAGTGTACTTACAACTTGTTTCAATTGCTTTCACCCCATTTTATTCCAATTACTCGTTTTCTGTCAAATACAATTATCTTATTGGTATTGGTATTGGCGCGCATAACTTTTCGGAACAATATTAGATGGTTTGTTGAAACAAAATTCGTTCGGCTTGTTTTTAAAATGGAAAATATTCCACATTATAAAAACCAACGCAAGATTGTGATTTAAAACATTTTTGTTTACTGCTGGAAACTTTTTCATTTATACGTACTTCGCTGGACAGGATAAAATCGTCGTAGATGATATTCCCACATGGAATTCCTTAAATAATCTTCTAGAAATATTTCGTTAATTATTCTTAGTTTGCTTCTGGATAGTGCATAAATAATATATATTTATTATTAAGTAAAAATTCTAAACTGCAAAACAGTGGTGTGTTACCCTGCAGTGAACGAGTATGTAGTTATTTACTTGACAATGATTGTTTTATGCTGAACTAATATGCAAATGTTACAAAGATTAATAACGTACAGGTAAAACAAGTTCATCGTTGGGTGCAAGGGAGCAACACGTAGGTGATTGGCCTTTGGAGCCCATTAGAATGGGTGTCCGCCACATAACGACACCACTTGTAGATCGTGCCATCGTGAGGGCAGTTGAGAATAGCCCATTCATTACAAGTGTCATAATAAGGGAGGAATTCAATTTGAATTGCTTCACCATGATAGTAAGGAGAAAGTGGGTACCACACCAAAGAGCCTGCCCAGAAAATTGAACTGTCCGAGGCACTTGCTGCAGCTAGGGTTCGCATTTGCGAAGCAGGACAGGAATTGGCAGTGTGCGATTTTTACGGATGAAAAAACGTTTTCATCTTGGCAAGATGGTTCTGTAGTGTTGTGGTGAAAGAACAACACCCGATATGTTCGGGAACTTGTAAGGGCAAATGCAACAAGCGGTCGCATAACGGCCGGATGTTGGGAGTGTATGTCAGCTGCTGGCCCCGGTGGATTGATATCAGTTTCGCCCCCACGCTTCAATTCACAGCGGTACATTACTCGAAGATATTGTAATCCCTTCAGAATTGTCTACACAGAAGATGAAATGGAGGTAACCACTTTTGTATAGGACAACTGTCCTATACATACATCGGCAGCACTTATGAATTGGTTTGATGATTAAAACGATATTGAATTGTTGGATTTGCCGGCAAAATCTCCGGATTTGAACCACATAGAAGAAATGTGGGCGGCAATGGTGAGGTCTTGGGAGGATGTGCCTGGATTCGGTGTCAGGGAAAGAACAATAGAGCAGCTGACAAATCATGTTAACACGGTATGGGAGAGATTCCGAGGCTTAACGTTTTGCAGCAACACCGTTCAATTTATAAGGAATCGCCTAACCGAATGCATTGGAAGCAATGGATATTATACAAAATATTGATCAATGTTTAGTTTTTAGCCCTAGAATCTACATTTAAGTTTTCTGTTTTGTATATGTTGCCGATAATATTATTCTTTGAGAAAAATATATGTCACGGTTTAATATGAAAATTGCATTTTTATGTGGTACTTCTTGCAGCGGCGAGATTCCAGACCACGCAATGGCGTTATAAATCATTTCGGAACCTATACCCCAGGGGCTTAATATTGCATTGAGCTGCTTTTTGTCGCTCTATCCGAACACGACAAGAGTAGCTTTTCTACGTGTGTACTTTTGAGATATATTTCAGATTACTGATACATTTTTAGAAATATAGTCAAACATTTCTAATTAAAAATATCCATTGGACAAAGTTTCATTGTTATGAATTAAATATTGGACGAATACTGTAAAGTTTCCGTGTATATAGAAAATGCATCGTCATTGCATAAGTTGCAATAATTTTATTATTCATAATTAGGCGCGAAGTGAACAATATGTACACTATATAAGATGTTATTCAATTTGTGTACTTCCGTACGGTTGTTATAAGTTTATATTGTATTACAATGAAGAATAACTTAATAAAATAATTAAATTTACTTGCGATATATGAAATTATAATAAATAAATAATTCAAAGAAATATTTAAAATAGACGAAAAATATACATATTTCTATATTTTGAATATTCAATTACGATTTTTTTAACTATTGGAATGACATCAGAAGAAGGAGAAGTTAATAACTGGAAGAAGTACTTTTAAACAAAAACTGATCCTATTTGCGTTTATTAGAAAATTTCATTAAATGAATATCTAATTCGTATTCATTAATATCGTATGTGACTCTCAACAGAATGTTAACAGTTTTTTCAATCTCTTAAATTCTTATTTCATAACAAGTAACTGGCTTTTATATTTTGATCTAGGTAAGTTTGTATACTGATCAATCCGGATTTCCTACCGTCGTTATTGTGAAGAATATACTTTATCTAAGAAACATTGTGGTTTTACGACAAGAAAAAACTATATTCAGTATCTATGTTATATACGAATGCAAAGTGATGACATTATTCAATCAGAAAAACAAATATTAGGAGTACAAGATATATTTCAAATGCAAACTAATGTGCAATTTACGTTCATGTTTTACTTTGATGTGAATCACTGTATGCTTAAGAACAGTAACATTTTAAACTATAACTATATATTCTTCACAAAAGGACAAATGAAATTAATTAGAAAAGTGTGCGAGACATATATTTTGTATATTTCCATGGTGTGTAAATTTACCTAACATCTGAAAGGTTTCACGGAATTATTATATTTGTATTTACGTAATAGATGAAATGATTTCAAAAATAATAAATAAATCAAAGTAAACATTTTTAATACAAACACAAATTTACGGTTTTTCATTAAAGAAAATCTAAGTAGTATTGTTAAACGCAATGCCAAACCCCGGGCAGATGCGACCGTAATACATATTTGCATTTTATGACCGGTACCTGGTTTTTAAAGGAGATAGATCGAACTGTTCGCTTGTTTTACTACAGGGACATCTTCTCTGTTCGTAATTGTACATGGATGAAGAAATGGCCTAATTTAAATGTGAAATTCGCGCATAACTTAAACAGAAGAATTTTTCTTCTAAGATGTATACAGTCGAAAATTGTTCCTGCACACATTAGAAACGGATAAAAAAAAATCTCCTGGCTTTATTGAGCGGTACAAGAAGAAGGTTATCGCAAGAAGTTCATGACTTCAACTTAATGTTAGGGACAAAGACTTTAAATTTTGGAATAAAGATCACAATCGCCAATATTGGGTTGTTGCATGATTGAATCTATAATATAGCTTAACATTTGAAATAAATTATACAACATAACATCTTTTAAGACGAAAACTCATATTTATGTCAGTTAAGCGATTTGTCATAGTAGAATTAACACTGTGAAGCAATTTTTTATCTATTATAGAGGCTTGATAAAGAAGCAAAGAGATATAAAAAACGCTTTCAACAATGAATCTTTAATTAAGTGTGTAACTTTTGCCTCAGCAAAAGTGTTTAGTCGGATGCACGAAAGTTGTACTTCATAGCCGAGATGAGAAAGTTTTACTACTACTACGTTTTCCGGTAGGAAAATTTCAACGCAGATTTGATTAGGATATTGACGAGGAAACTTGAAATGCAATTTCGCAATAAGACCAAAACCAAGTTTGAAGTAATTTTGTCGCATCTTTGTCAATAATTTAGTTTTCTCAAAAATAAATTATTTCTGGAATAAAATTGAACATTTAGTTCGCACGAACACATAATTTTTCGGTAAAAATTCTTTTACAATATGTTGCGGTGAAAACACATATGTGACATACATGTGGCGGATTTATACATTTATGCATTTAAAAACTAATTTTAGAGAGTAATGTCATGCAATCTAGAGATTTACTGAAGTGTAAAATACCATAATAATACCAATGTATGTACGTGCATACTCGCTCATCATATTACCGTAAATTTCCAAGCCATTACAAAAAATGACCTACATCAATACATATGTGTATACTTGATAAAAAAATTGAAAATAACGCACACAATAAATATAATAATCAATAAATAAATAATAATGTTATTAATGGTAATATTTCGTAGACAAATATTATTACAACGGACTGTCAGTTGCAATTATGACCACAGCAAGTTTTCCAAAATTTAATAAGTTAAGTAGCGACAACGTCTATTACTCTATGACTGACTGTGTATAAATTGAAAACATGCGTATATGTTATGATATTCTATTATTCTAGGTGTTTATAAACGTCTGTCATTCGGGTACTTTAGAAAATTATTTAGTTATTTTTCGGCACTAATTACGTTAATAGACCTTTAATTTTATTGATTGTGCTCGCAGTAATACTTTGGTGCCCAAAGAGTCGCTTGGACTAATTCATCCCATTTAAATTTCCAATTAACCTGGCAAACTGATCGGCAAAAACGAAGCTAATTATTTGTAATTGCACTTTTCATTCCGCAACTAAGTAAATAATTAAAACTTTGAGTCGAAGTTTGCTAATTGAATTTTTATACGACATCCGGCGGATACGCCGGTATTAAAATCGCGTTACATGAGTAGTAATTAAATTTGCAATCGTAATTTAAGTCTGGGTGAACAATTGCCGTTCATCTAGGCGGCATTCGTTTATGGGCAAATAATACGTTCACTTACATCTTGGGTCGAGAACGCCACAAAGTCGAGGCCAGCTGTTTCCAACGATTCGCAGATTTCCAGATCTCTTTGCATACATTGCTCACGCGCGGCGTCCACTTGTTTCGAAATGTTAAGAAGAGTTTCATGTAGGGCTTTCGCCACGGTCTTTACGGCTCCGCATTCTCGTAAAAGCTCCCGGACACGCCTCGAAATTTGTGCACTGTCTGAAAGATCACGGTGACTGTAAGTGATTTTTAATTAGGATAATTTAAGGGAAAATAATTTATAAATAGTATCTAAAATATGTTTTTCGTTTTACAAACTAATATGTCACACATATTAAAGTTAAAATCAGGAAGTGAAAGTCGAAATAAACATTGTTTTTAAAACGCAAGTTTGCCAAACGATAAACTAGTTTTCGTTAACAGACAATTTACTTACTCCAATGATACCAATTTTACCTAAAGAACATTTTCGATATAATATCCGATTATAAATGTGAACCAGAGTTATTGTCCAAATTCATTAAATCCTCTGAAGCATTAATGAACGGTATTATTGTTAAAATCAAGGGTAATGCAGCCAACAGACAAGCAATATCAGGATATATATCAAAGATGATATCTACGGAATATGTTCGTTAAAATAAGTATCTGAAAATAATTCTGATTTTTATAACAAAATTGTGCACTTATTGAATATTTGAATTGATGTATGAAAATATTAGTTATAACACTCAAACAGTAACCACCATTCAAGAACTGTTTTGAAGAGCGCTATTATTCGATTCACAGGAAAAATTCCTGTAATTTATAAGCCGATCGGATATTCAACAAACGAAATTCTATGTCTAAATTCATACCAATATCACGACGATGAGCGAGAAAATCGCCAGTCAGTACCATTTATTACCTCATATGCTCTATTGGAGGCAAAGCTCCAAACCTAAATGTGTTACCTTGTTCTGCCAGATTGCCCGAACTATCGTCGATAGAACTTGTCTGGGATATGATCGACCCAAGACTCCGTCATACTGCTCACTCTGCAGAGGAAATGCAGAGGAATTGCGACAACAGCTTCAACTAGCATGCGATTGAGATAACCCAGGAAGAAATAAATCATGTTATCTCCAATATGCTTAGAAGGGTAACTTCTTCCACATAAGCACCTGGTGATGTTATAATTTTAATGACGGGGAAATGGGCTAATGGTTAGAAATGAGGAAACGCATATTTGCAAACTTTCTGCTATTGGGCACAAGAAGCTTTTTTTTAAGAGCGTATCTCAACATTTAGATTTCAAAAACATTCATTTTATTTTGAATATTTGGTATATTTAAAAACTGTTATTAGCACGTGTATGAGGTAATAGATTCTTATTTTTATTCTTATTCTTAAAAACAAACACATGTTGAAATATAGTGGCGTAAAAAAGTCTCAAAACAAAACATATATGTAATTCGACGAATTGCAATTCTCGCCTGCTTGCGCTCAACTAAATGACGCAATGGATGGGGTATCTACGTTAGTGCGGGTTACGATAACTGAGCTTAGGCGTAATCGGTCTGTAATAGTTATGGGTGAATCCCCTCAATAGGCGCCGACCCCGACCGGGATAATCACCGGATAATCATTCCTTCTTAATCCGGTGTAAACAGTTCGAACAAGCCACTCAATTACCTGGTGAATCCGCTGCAGTTTGATTCATGGATTGGAATAATATGGAATTTATATTTTAAGAATGGTTGGATTGCAGCTGTTTTATTATTAAATTATTAATGACCACCATGCGCGTCAAATGAAATGACAATTTTAGTTTTTTTTTTTTACAAAAGTACGGCGAAAAACATTTCTATTTTTATGCAGTACTTCATGAAGTGCCTATGAGCACAAACATTTTTTTTTAGTTTTATTGAAAATGGCTGCGCGAGGGTGCGGTTCGTAAGATGAGTTTTCTTGGAGATCCAAAACGGGCGAACCGACTGTACCCCCAAATGTGAACCTAGAATAAAAAATCAAGAAGTTTCAATATATATCATAAACTACTGGTCTACTAGATTATATACGTTTCAAGCTACTCTCAAAATTAGAAGGTAATCGATCAAGATTTGTAGGTGTCGGTTCGCTAGATTTAAAAAATGGTGATTCGAGAAAAATGCGTTCAAAATTACTGTAACGGTCGCGTCTCTGCAAACTATTGCAAACGAGTGGTTCGAGATTTTTTCTAATTACGAAACTATTTTTACTTATTCTTGACGGTTTGAGAAAGGTTCTGGGCTAATAAAAAAAATCGATTTTTTAAAAGTTGCATGGTGGTCTTTCCCCTTAATGCATCTGTTCCCTATTATCGTTGCACAGACAGTTACATGCATAAACATTAATTCAAGGCAAGAAAATTTACAAATATCACAGTAAAATATAAACGACGAGTAAAAGCATCTTGAGATGAGCCAGGGTTATAACTCGACTTTAAACTTCGTCATATTTTCTGTTCTCGTCTGTTCCAGGTAGGTGATTATAGACTCTAATGCAACTATACAATGGTGATTTTTCACGTGTAAGATTATGCAGAGAATAATTAAATACCATAATTTAATAATTTTTGTAACAACATTAGCTAGTAATGGTATCCAACGCCTTGCTAATATTGCCATACTTGTTGATCTTCCTGGCAAAAATCCGAATTGGGGGCAGGCAATAAGATATGTTTAATAATAACACAATAATCTATGTTTAATAATAACTCAATAATCTATCATGCATGCACTTTTCAAATACTTTTGATACTGCCGGTGGGATAGACAGTAAATAGGAGGGTAATTAGAGGCATCCGCACGGATCTCCCCTTTAAGCACTGACTTGATTCTAGCTATTTTCAGTTCGGACTGAATATAACCAGACTGGAAGGATCGATTAATAAAAAAAAACAAATGACTGTTGCAAGGATGTCAGCCACTAGCTTTAAAACACAATAAGACACGTCATCAATTCCAGTAGAATTCTTATTGGCTAAACTAACAAGTGTATTAAAGCCTTAAAAAAATGATTCGCCCTGGATGAAGAGTTGTTAATATTATCAAGTGGGATCTGTTTCATCATATGCATGCATGCCCTTGAACCAGACATATACTGTTGAACTTCTCAATCTCGAATTTTTCTTGCTTTCGAAGTAAAATACGAGTTTACTTCAATCTCCCTCAACACAGGTCAAATCAATTTTCAAATTACATCCATTAAAAGATGTCTTTGCAAGAATTGCGCCTCCGCAGTTAATCACATCGATAAAGTACGCTACAAATTTGATAATTCTTCAATAAAAGCAACTAATTTATTTTTCTCGAGCCAATATTCAGATACACCGAAAATATCTATGTACCAGATCCAACTTATTAACAATACTTTGTACATTGTGGCCATTACCAGTAAAAACACTTTGTTTAGAGTGAGCTACGGTGTCCGTCTGTGGTGGATGATAAGAGAACTGATTTGTGACGAATGTTTTCCGAGGTATATCATTGATATCCACTTTAAATTCTCCTCCTGCATCTTCTATTGTCGAAGATTACGTGAACCTGTTGTCCGCATAAATATGGGATTATCCACTGTGTAGTTACAGGAATTTATAGAACCATCCCCATATGGGTCAGTTGGTGAGTTAGATGATTTATCACGATATACCTATAAAATGATTCTATGAATTTAGAAATAGATCTGTTTTTCGTGTGCTTGCGAGATGCAAACCATGACTCGTTGTATCCGCCTAACCACTTAATACATGATACAGATTATTATTAAAAGAGTATATTACTTTAGTCAGGACATTTCTGCCTTTCCAAAATGATACTGAGATGAATATAGGATTGGTATGGAGAAGGGATTCCATAGTGTTCTCTATAACATAATCTTGAGCCCGCTGATATAAGGACGAAATCATTTTTAGCAAATCCCATAGTAAGATTTTTAACATAATATACTACAATTTCAAATGTGGCCTTAGGGTTAAATACACACTGTTTATGGTATAAACTTTAAAACATTTTTAGAATATAGTTGTGATTTATTGATCACAGAGTACTTGGTGAAACATTTTTTAAAATTAGAATTAAAATAATTTCTGATATCGATGAGTATGTTAAACTGTTGTGGTCTTTAATTTTAATTCTATTTTTTTTGGAATATTTGCAGAATTTCCACCATAGCTAGCAGCCAATATTAATATATTCCGCTGTGCCATTTTTTATGAGTGACGTTGGTATTATGCGGTCAATTTTGCTTATTTTCTATGTAGTGTTCATGCCGGAGAGTCACTGTGTTATATATTTATAGTGGCCGTTGATTTATCTGAGCCTTGCTTCACCAATTGCATAGTCTCTTCAGATGTGTTCTTTTTTTTTCAATGATATCTTTAACTTTAACTAACGATATTTCAAGGTATTTCATTTTCTTCTCCAACCGATTAATCTTGTTTAAAAGTATGATTTTGACCCACATTTATCAATTTTTCAATTATTAATAACTATGTCAGTACTATTATTAGATGCTTCGTTGACGTATCCGTCATGTTCCGTATCCCTTATCGTACTCTGATGGTATTCGATGCTTCTCCTGGATTCGTCTTTGATGGTCGTAGCCATGTCTATGATGGTCCTTGCTGCGTCTTTGATGGTTTTTTTAGTGCCAACTATCCGTGCGTAGTAGTGACTGTTCCTGGCAAGTATCTTCACGCCATTGTAGTCGATTATATGCCTGGTACTTGTGTGGCGGTGTTCAGCTACTGCGGATTTTCCAGTATTTCATTGTTCGACATCTCTGCGATACCCTGTACACTCCAGTTTGTCCAATATATACTTCCCACACTGGCATTGAAGTTCGTAGATTCCTTTAACTCGTAGCCTTGATGTCGTGTCTCTGTTGAATGGAAGCAGTTCTTTTATTTTCTTGACCGTGCTGAACCTGATGTTGATGTCCTTCTCCTCTAGAGTTTTCCTCAGACTCTCCGTAACTACAGCAACATATGGCCGATGTGCTTATCCTGATGGTTTTTGTTCTAGGTTATCCTTGTTCTTTTTCTTAGCTCCGGCTAGTCGCGAAATTTGATTTTCAAACTTTTACAGAATCTTTATCGGATGCTGCAGTTCGGTGCGGAAGTCATTGCAGATCCGCTCATCAGCCCCTTCAATCGTTACCTGGAAGACGGAAATTTCTCCATTTTATCGACTAGATCGAATATCTTATGGGTAAGGGTGATGCATGAACGACAGTCAGCTCGACATCGGCAACTGGCATCCCATTGCTCTGCTTCCTGCCGTCTGGCCTGGTTTTGCAACTCTTACTCCACACTCGACCAAATCCAAGCCGTCGAACGACTTACCTGGAGGCCATAGGAGTACAACTTCCTCGTGTGCGGGGTCTTTTTTGACGTGGAGAAAGCCTTCGACTGTGTGGAGCTTGCCACCGTCTAGTCATATCTACGTTATCACGCAGTACACCAGAGGCGGGAGATGCTTGAAGACCATCTACAGCACTTCGACCGATGTTTCCGTCTAACTTGTCAACAATACACATATCCCAATCGCCATGTGCATAGGACTGAGTCAGGGATGTCAGGGAATATTTGCTGTTGTGGTAGAAGAAGTGCTCTCGACATTGGATACGACGAATTCGACATGAACATGAATGGATTGATGCTCTCCCATCTATGGTACCCAACAACATCGTTATTTTCTCCCAATCGACTACTAATATGCAGACCATGCTGCTACAGCTAGCGTATGCAAGTAAACGGCCCCTAACTCACCACTTATTAAATCTTATTACTTAGGATCTTAATTTACTTCTATCAATTAGTTACATCAACTTAGTTTACATACTTTCACATAAAGCGAAAGTGGCTGGTAGATTAGCCTTTTAATCGCAACAAAGTAGTGTAGATTTTCGTATTATTTTTCCATTTTTAAGAATGATTTTGAATTAAAATAGGCAAGCATTATATGTACTACATACATTTAATTTTAATATAGTCGGTATCATTTGGATATTAAGTAATAAATAAAATAATTTCATGAAGTAAAAAGTGGTGTAGAAGAATATCAGAGGTTGATTAGGAGATTTTGATGCAAGAACGAGTTTGTCATGCTGTTACACTCTAGCCCCGTATTCTTATGTACTATTTTATACCTTTACACTTTTTTACAATATTTAATATATCAATTCGGAAAATTACTCCTTTCTACTTACTTTCTAAACAAAAAAATGTTTCGTATCTCTCATTAATTTTACTAGCTCTAATTACAAGAACAGTTTGAACTCATTTAATAAAATGCATCTCCACCATCTTACCATCTTTTACTTGATTAAATCCAGCAATTGTCGCATTCAAATCAGTCTGTCGAATGATGTCGTCTCTCACTTTCACCCCGAGTAAGTTGCGAACATCTACGATTTATAAACGCCCGTTATTTTTCAATATAAGACAGAGAATAACTACGTACCTTTCAAGTCGTCGTTCATTTTGCTCATCGTTACGTCGAAAGAAGTCGTCGCGACGAACGATATCTGCGACTCGGTATTTTTAATAAAAGTCTCTAGATCTCTGAACGCGACGTTTGCAGTGCTCGGCAACTTTTCAGTCGCCCTGGAAAACTTGTCGTTCATCACGAGCATTAATAAGGTACAGCTTCTGAAAATGCAGAGTACGACGAAAAAGTATCGTGGGGTCGTATAAACGAATTACGAAAATTTACAATAACTAAGCGACGTTGAATGCAAAGTAACTCACAGAAGAAGTAGCAATAAAATGTAAAGAACGAATCCCGTAGCTGTACCAGTACATTTGTTATTTAAATTAGAGGAGGAACTCGAAGAGTCGTTGTGCAGTCTTTGTATGTTTCTTTTGGGACAGCACATTTGCGCCATCACTGCGAACGGGAGACATAGTGCCAGTATCGCCCAGAATAGGACCCAACAAAGCGACAGTCCTTCCGATTTCATAACCTAAAAAGTATTATTACCAAGACATGCAAAAGTATGGGAAAATAAGTCTGATACGATACCATTTTTACGCACAATTAAATATTTACATTTAGGATAGCGAAATTACTAATATTCACTATAAGAATAAAGTAAAAAGGAATTAAAATCATGTTATTATATATGTATAATGTACATATATATATATGAGTAGAAAAAATCGATGGTACAAATCGTACTAATAAAAGTGAAAATTAAGTGTTACGTGTTAATCCTGCATCCCCGGACAGTTAAGGTCGCCGCGCACATTTTTGTGGCTACGGTTTTCTAACTAATAGCAGGCTGCAGAAACGACAACTGCAGGGCATGTCTTTACTAGTTCTTTTCCCATCGTATCTTGATGCTCATATCCAACTCGCATATCCACTTTAGCCCACTTTCATTCCAATTCTCCCAAATTTCGCCCATAAATGTAATGAATTATCCCGGAGTTGCGCTACCTCCTTGTGTTAGTCCGCCCTGGTTCTTAAAACTTTCTTGATCTATTGTTGAGTTACAGATGGTGTTATTCTTGTATATTGTTTTCGTGACTCTTAGTATTTTGGAGCTGACTCTTCTTTCGATAAGAAGAGTCCATAGTATCTCCTTTTATCGAAAGGCTTCTCTAGATCGATTTTTTCTTCCTCTCACAAATCCGCTTTGTGATTTTTCTAATCGCTATCATTGCCCTTATTTTCCAGTTCAATAGTTGTTCTGATAATTTCATATATGAACTCAATAACGTAATTCGTCTGCAGTTATTGCAGTTTCACTTGTTTCATATTTTATGTATAAGTACTAATAGTGTCAATGGTCAAACTTTATTAGTGCTTCGTTTTATATCTTGTTTTAGATTTTTAGAAGGAACTATTTTCAAAAAATTAAAAAAATGATATGCGCCAATATACGACGAGATAACGAGATAGCAATGGAAGATATAGCTACTTGATATTGAAATACGTGGGCCATCTAGCAGATATCGGCCACGTTCTTGCGAAATCAGAAAACAACTTAGAAAGTGTAATGCTGAAGATTAACATTTAGATATCTTGAGAGAACCAAGTGCCAGAAGGTATATATCCTTCAAATGCAGCCAGTTAATGCCCTCTCAATAGGAATGAACATGGAAATTTATTCATGAACACTACAAAGAAATAAAATTGATCTTCGTATTTTATTTACAACCAGGGCTGAACTAACATACAACTACAAGACTATGCCCATAGAGTAGTACTTCTGGATCCACTTACGTGGCGCAGGAAGAAAAACATTTCCACTCACACACATTTTCCAATCGGCGTGAGGGTTATTCATGAATCTACCATCTGTTCTTTGCCGACAACGCATATATGCTTATATCATAACTGTGAAATTAGAGTACACCTATCCCCCGATTTACACGGTAGATACGTTCATGAGAAAAACGTGTAAATTGAAAATTAAAAATTTTCAAGTCAAAACCGTGTAAATCGAAAAGCTTGCAGAAAATGCATAACTTTGCTATTTAACAGTTGTGATTTATTTCAATATTTTTAGGTGTACACAGAAATAAAAATAAAATGCATTGACAGGTTAAAATATGTAATATATTACGGAAACTGTTTTTTATTTAATTACAATACATTAAACAGAAGAACAAAAAATAAAACCAAACGTATTTTATTATCCTTCATCACTGTCAGAAATTACTCTCATTCTTTTTTTCAGAATCGAAAGTTCGAATTCACTTTCATCACTCGAAGTTATTTGTGCCGATTCGATGTTTGAAGCAGAAATATTTACATTATGAGAGATGGTAATAAAATCGATTATTAACAATTGCTTCGAATTTTTTGTAAGATCTTTGTAAACTTCTTCATATTGAGCCAAGCAGCGATTTATGTCACGTTGGAATCGTAAAGTCCTTTCAACGTTTGTGTCATTTTGTATAAAATGATTACCCAGCTTTCTTCCCAATGCGAGTCCTTCGCGGATGACTTTAGCAGTGAATGTTACTGGTACTAATTCCTCTTCATCAGATTTGTCAGACTCACTTTCGCAAACTAAGTTAACTAAATCATCCTCACATAGTTCTTTATCAGCCATTAACTCTGCGATATCATCATCAGTAAAATCATCAAAACCTTCTCCGCCCAATGAATGCGCCATCTGTACTATCTGCGAATATTCATCATTTAACGTTGAAATGGAATGTTAATTTTTGACTACATTTGGCCACATTTTTTCCAACAGCTATTGAGCGTTGTTTGCTTAATCGCAGTGTATGATAAGGCGATATGCTTCACACAGTCTAATATTGTAAAATTTTTCCAAGCAAACTGTTAAAGATTCATTGTTCTCCATTTGTTCTAAAATATATGTAAAGGCTCGTTTTATATACAAAGCTTTAAAAGTAGAAAATATGCCTTGGCCCAATGGTTGTAATAATGAAGTTGTATTTTTTGGTAAAAATTTTCCTTCAACGTTCTCATATTCTAGATCTTGTGGGTGACCCGGCGCATTGTCAATTAACAAAAGCACTTTAAAAGGCAATCCCTTTGAACTTAAATATTTTTTGGCATCTGGGATAAAACATTCATGAAATCATTCAGTAAACATTGCAGCAGTAACCCACGCTTTCTTATTAGCCCTCCAATAAACGGGAAGATTATTGATGTTTATTCCTTTAAAGGCACGGGGCATTTTTGATTTGTTAATCACGAATGGTTTAATATAATATAATCTCCTGAAGCATTGCTACAGAAAAGAATTGTTATGCGATATTTTGCTGCTTTATGACCAGTAGCCGATTTATAAAATTTTGAGACATAAGTCCTTTCAGGCATTTTTTCCAGAATAACCCTGACTCATCAGCATTGAAAACCTGATTGTGTATGAATTGTCGGTAATAATTTCTGCAAAATTTGCTGCATATTCTTGGGCTGCATCTACGTCGCCAGAAGCCAGTTCACCTTTTAATTTTAAGCTGTGTAAAGAATGTCTTATTTTAAATCTTTCAAACCAGCCATGACTTGCCAAAAAATTTGGCTTCTTTTCAGTTGAAGAAGAAGATGGTAATTGCTCTACAATTTTTTCGTAAATTGGTAATGCTTTATTTGTTATAGCGCCCGTATCAATGGGTACTTTTTTTGTGTTTGATCTTCTATCCAAAGCATTAACGCTTTCTCCATTTTTTCCATTGCTATATTTCTGGTGTATGATGTTGTGCCCAAACTCGTGGTATTGCCAGCTGCAACACTCTTTCTAATTGTGTTTTCATTTGTTCTAATAGTTCTTATTGTAGCTTCGTTCATGATATATGATTTTGCAACATCTACTACTCTATCTCCCTTTCGTAAGCGATCCCAAATTTCGATTTTAGTTTATAACGAAATATTTTTTTTTAATTTATGTTAATTTGGCTGTGATTAAAGTAAAATTCAGAGGGAAAAAATGCGGGAAATTTTTGAGGGAAAATTAAAAACTTTTATTTTTTATTAAAAATTTATTTCTTTATTATATTTCGAATAAAACTTTATCAAAGCGTAAACGAATTCTACCTAATGTTTATTGGTTAACTAAAGAAAATCAACAAATTATATATTATAATAATTGTTTTTTTCATTAATTTACAAGTACATACTAAGCGCCAAATAAGAACAAAATTATACCTTTAATAAAAGAACCAGTTGTTTTAATTCACCATAACTAGACTATTTAACAAAAGTTTAATAATTAATTTTTATTCAAATTAAAATGTTTTAATTTTTTTATTTTAATTATACCTATTTGGTAAATTGCCTGCCATCATTTCCCTCCAAAATTTCCCGCATTTTTTCCCTCTAAATTTTACTTTAATCACAGCCGTTAATTTATAATAATCTAAATTATGGACTCACTTGTAATTTACGAATATGGAAAATGAAATCTTTCTGAAACTGTGAAACTTTCACTCAAATACAATTTTCCGTAGATAACACTTTAATTTTATGCGAAGAAATATAGACACAGTGTGCGTGTGCAGCAAGTCAGCACATAAGCTCGGGATTCCCCGTGAGATGTGTACACAGCGCACGTGTTCAATCACAGTAGCATTTAGTAGAGTGCGATAAAAACAAAAAAAACCGTGTAAAAGCGAAAACGTGTAAAACAATACCGTGTAAATCGGGGGATAGGTGTATTTATATTTCAACTCTTGCCAACTACTCGGCAATATTTAGTTTTGTTGTGTGCTTGCAAAATTTCTGTAGAGACGTATGCCGGAAGTGGAAAGGACCCCCCTGCTAATTCCCATGGAGGTGTTATGCATCTCCCATTTTAATTTCCAAAATGTGGCTGCACCATATTCTGGAATGTTGTGGCTGAATGAACCGAAACATTAGTTTTAATAATATGGGAAATATTGAGGCAACAAAACTAATAGTAATAAATTAATATGAAATGTCACTTGTTTAATGCACACCTTATATAAAATGCCACGATTTGCTACTAGTTATCCCTGAAATATTGTATCCGTGAGGTACAAAGTTACACCGTTAATTGTCGGTTTTTGTAAATGACTTTTTAACCGCGTCATTTGAATGAAAAATTCCCGACAATCATTGTGGTCGCTAACTAATTCGTGCAATATGACACACACGACAGCTTTAAATAATGGCCCGATTTAAATGTAAAACTCTCACGACTTGAATCGTTGCCATAAATCGCCCAATAAACTTTCGTATTAAAGTTTAATAGGTACCTGTTTTGTTCGCGGCAAATGTCAGTTTAAATTTAAGTGAGAAGAAATCGGAAGATTTGTGATATGTAATGTATATAATATAATTGTATAAATACGTAAAGTTACATTTTAAAAATTGAAGGATATAAAAATTTAATGAAATGTATCGACAGATTTTACCTGAAGTACGAAGACGTGTAGTGGAATCTTGCTCTCAAAGGCATCCTTTGCGAACCCTGGAAACAATAATAAAACCGTATCAGAATTGTTTTGAAAGAACTACCGAGAATCGTTGGGCCCAAATATATATATATCGTCCACTTTTATGGTACTCGATTACTTTTAATAGGTATGTTTTCTTTTAAGAGAATAAATGGAAGTTAGATGAGCTGGAAACGGACGAAAGGAAAGGCAGTCGTTTAATTTACTTTAATATTTTTGAGATTAGTTACAATTTCTCCGGAGATTCAGTTACTGTTGTGGACGTATAATATTACTTCGATCCTTTGATTTTATAATTAACGTTGTATTTTCATTTGACGTTTGAGATTTCAACATCCGAGGCGCAATTTCAAATTTAGGTATTCATCACTACCACAGTTGTGACTTAAAATTGTAGGTAAAAAATACTTTATTATGTTATCATATAGGATGCAAACTATATCTCTGTAAGGAACACGTAAGAGATTTAAACCTTTGGCTGTTTGTTGATGATTTGGAATTATACGTTAATGTAAGGAATGTGAGAGATTATGCGCATTTACTACGAAAGCCTCCAGATTTGGGCTTTATTAGTAAGAATTATGTTTTTGATTGTAAGTTTGCTGTAGAAAATTTATGACTTTATCACTTATGGCACTAGTTTAAATCTCAGCAAGTATATTCGCAGTATTATTGCGGATAGTATGCGATCGGTGTGTTTCATAATGAGACAATCCAATAATTTTCAGAATATTGATACTATTCAGAAACTGAATTTTGCGTTGGTCCAAAACTTGAATATGCATAAGTACTATGGCATCCGTATGTTTTGAATAGGAAAATTTCATTAGAAAAATCTGCAGTGGTCCGCACTGAACTTCCTTATACTTAGTTATGTGACATTCCATTCCATAAACTCGTGCCGTTTTCGAGATAAGGTAAACTGTGGATGTAAGAATCTTGCACTACTGTCATCTAAGTTGTGGCACAGTTATACTGATGGTAGCTACATTTTTTCTTTATAAAAATCTCTGTCAACCAATACGCACACTCACAAAAGCAGCTAAAGGGCAATGGTTCACAAATTTAGTGCGAATACCTCCCATCAGCCTTTGGACGGTAAGTGGATTAAACTTTTCTACCGAGTAAAGCCCAAAACTCTTCTATAGGACGTGCCTGTGGAACATTCGGGGGTTATCATCTTTAGGTGCACATGGGACATTTTATTGCCTTAATCAATCGTGGCTTCTTCTTGAATAAGGGCACGATGCAAGATTTAAGTTTGGGTTTTTTCTTATACTTTATGTCATTAGGAACGTCCTTAATGTTATCTGGATAAAAGCCTTCTTCTCTTAATTGTCTGCAGCATCTTGGTATCCTATCTAATTGAGCAGCCGTGTATTTTTGGTCATATGGAAAATGTGAAATCTTCGGCCTAATCTCCTCGTTGAAACTCATTTTCTATTTCTTGCACATTCAATGAAGTTATGAAGGTTTGCATGATTCAAAACTCGATGGCCACCCTTCTTGGGAAGATTCATATACTTATGTGATAATATATTTGATAGAATAAGATCCATTGTGACAAACACTCACGTTATTTTAACCTACGTTCCTTACTGGAGAGTCCGGTAAGTTTTAAACATTCTGTGCATGTGTGAAACATGGTGAAAAAAACAAATCAATAATATATTTTCTGTGGCTTCCTATGGTAGCACACAAGGGGGTGTGTGTATAATCGTTAAAACAGACTCAAATATCAAAAAGATTCATTATAATTATATTTGCGAACAAAAATATTACGAAATTTATTAAATTGAATGTATCCTTAATAGGAACGATAACATTTTAATTTGTGTGGTATATACCTGCATAGACCTTATTTTTACTATACAATTTCACCACTCACCACAAACAACACCTGCACATGAACACGAAATTAATCAAACAGTCACCGCATTTCTACACAATCACATTCTAGTAAGTGAAATAGTTTAGTGCAAAATAAGGACAATTTTAAAAGTAATTATGATATATCTCTAGCAATCGCCACTGCAAATACCATAAACTTATTAGTTTCGAAAGGCAGTTGAAAATTATTCGGAAAGGACCGTATTTACGAGGCAAGTTTTGTATCTACTGTGTTGCATCTGTTATTACTTACAAATGTAAGAATATTGTAATGCAGGATTTTACCTACAATTCTAGTTATCATGTTAACCTATTTAAAGTAAGAGTATATTTGTATTCGTAAACAAAACCATTTAAAAATGGTCATCTATTCAAGAACATTTACCGTCTTGTGGATGCCTGTATCATAGAAATCCGCAATAGGAAACAATATGTGTACTATTTATGGGAACATGTTGTCATATTGGCCAGCATAAAGCTGGTTATGAAGATCAGCCAATGAATAATGTTAATATGTTTTAATAAGCTAATAATGCTGACCTGTTATCGTGTGTGTATTTTTGTGTGTGTGATTTGACTTTTACGGCTTTGTAATCAAATATTTCTGGCATATATAACAGATTTGTGATGAAGCAAAAGATTTGTTTTGTGTCACTCAAGCTTTATTACGATTTCAAATAAAACGCTACTCTATCAATAGTCAAAAATAGGCGAGCCAATATTTGAGAATTAATAGCCTTCGAGCACACACGATGTGTTCAAAACGAGTGTTGTACATCGTTTGAGGATATAATTAGATCACCACTGGGCAACGATGAAAGGTTCCAGCATATACGAGATTCAATTTCCGATGAAAGCAGTATCCGCTCAGTTCTTTATTAATATTCTTCAACGTATATCTAGCGCAATCCCATTTAATTGTCAGCAGGTTTAATTCAATTGCCTGACCCGTTAAATTCTACGTCCATGTCGCATTATTCGTTCGAAAATTTTACCGTACCTAAAGGAAATTCCGCAGGTTGTAAATAAGCCATTAGGGCGGAAAGAGCGGAGAATAATAAGTTCTCGTCGTCCATTTTCAGATTGTGGATCCGCATATCGTCCCCGCTGGGAACATCAGGAAACTGCAGACTTTTACCAGACGTCTCCGAGATATCCACCGGTTTAATTTCCTTATCCTTTGTCTCTCGGTCTTGCGTTTGAACGCCAGACGCGGTTTCGTCGATTTCCAATTCATTTGTGTTTGATCTGAAACGAAAAACGCCTTTAAGCTGATCCACAAATTATATTGAATTAAAATTAATTGTGAACATATAGCTTATCTACTAAGAAATGAATTCTTATATGCATGCATCTGCTTGGCAACTTAATAATTATTCTCATTTATACGGTATATTTTATGTTCTAGTGCTGAGGCACGGTAGACATCGCATCTTTATGGACAGCCTGCGTGTTATCGAAATTTTGATTGCGGTACTATTTCAACAATATTCGTAACCCAAATAAACAGCAATCCCTACCACAGAAATCTACATTTATTTCAATTTGTTAAAATATGTATTTTTGTACAAAGAAACTTCCTTCTTAATTTTATGTAACATTAATGTATTTAATTGAATTCAAGCAGAAGTAACAACTTTTTAAGGATATAAATCTTGGTTCATTACTATACGTTATCTTGGTGTTGAAGTCTTGATCCGAGAAAACCGCGTGCTGAAAGCTCAATAATACAGAGGGAAATGACGAGGGAAAGCTTTTTCGATTGCCGCGGTGAAGAAGGCGAAGAAGACGAGCACGGAACACGTTGGCGGGAGTTTATATAATTATATGTATATCATGCCGGCGATACGAATAGAAGCTTTAGCCTAGATAGAAAACACATTTTACCCCGTGTTTCATACAAGAGTTTTCGAATTGAGATATATTGAGATATGAGGTATTAATAACATGCCAAAATGTTGACATTTCATAATTGTATTTGAATATAAAATTTAGTTACCACATTTTAGCGCGTGGTATAAAAAGCAACTAATGTTCTTGCTTTAGGGGTTTTGTAGTTCTGTACATCCTATACGATTTTATGTACAGTTTAGGGTTTATTTTGTTTCATACTTGTATTTTTTTAATTTTTGTAAAAATTTCACATGAAACTTAGAATCCGCCAAGTGCACTCATAAACTATGTTATTTAGTTATTGTAGAAATATTAATAAATATTAGAACCAAATAAGTCAAGAATTACAACTTTAATAATAGGTGTAGTAAAAAGAAATCCATTATTTTTCCAATAGATGGATTTAGTAATGTGTATCTCGCGCTGTATAAGTCCGATTTCGTACTAATAATGCTTTTTTAATAGTTGTCATTAGTTGGCTCAGTTTTGTTTAAGCGCGCGTCAAAGATGGACACTAGCAAAGAGAAAATACGCTATATTTTACAGTTTTTCTTCGATAAATGCGAAAACGCAAGCCAGCCGGCTGAAAATGTAAATAGTGTTTATGGTCCCGATACTGTAACAGCCAATCACGCGCAACTTTGGTATCGTCGATTCCGTTCCGGTAATTGTTGGAAATATCGATAAAATCATGGACATTGTCGAGTCAGATCGTAATGTAAGCACTGTTTCGATTGCCCAAGAGCTACAGGTTGTACAAAAAGCTGTTTGGAACCATTTGATTAAAGCTGGATACAAAAAGAAGCTTAATGTTTGGGTGTCACACGAGTTAACGCAAAAAAAAACATCATGGACCGAATTTCCATCTGCGAATCGCAATAATCGCAATAATCGAGCCATTTCTGAAGCAGTTGGTGATTGGCGATGAAATGTGGATCACTTACTACAACCTCAAGCGGAAACGGTCGTGGTCGAATCCCAGTGAGCCGGCGGAAAGGGTGACCAAGCCAAGATTGACGGCTAGGAAGGTTTTGGTGGGATTGGCAGGGAATTATCTACTATGAGCTTCTCCCTTACAGCGCAACTCTTAATTCGGACCTGTATTGTCAACTATTGGGCCGTCTGAAGGAAGCAATCGCCCAGCCTCGGCCAATAGGAGAGGAATTGAGTTCCATCAGGACAACGCCAGGCTACACATTGATGATGCCAGACGCTAGGGAAATTGGTTGGGAGGTTCTTATGCATCCACCTTATAGTCCGGACATGGCACCAAGTGATTACCATCTGTTTTTGTCCATGTCGAACAGTTACTGGTGAAAAATTCGCTACAACAACAGACTCTGTCAATTTTTTGCCAATAGAGACGAGGGCTTCTATGAGAGAGGCATAATTACCTCCAAAATGGTAACAAGTTATCGAACAAAACGGCGCATATTTGACCTAAATTGGATCAGTGCAGCTATAATATATAAATAAAGGTTTAAATTTCATGCAAAAATAATGGATTTTTTTTACTACACTGATGCCCGGTTTCACAAGCGCTAAGCGATCGTTAACAGCTTGTTAAGGAATCGTCAAAAGTTTGACGATTCGTTAACGAGTCTTTAATCAATTGTCAAATATTTGACGATTACCTTGACGAACAGTTAAAAACAAAATTACCATTGTTTTGGATTTCACAAACAATAACTAGTTTTTAAAGTCTTGTTAACTAATTTACCATTTGACAATCGTTTGTGAAATCGGCCACTAATATAAAATACATACAGTATAAGAAAGTAAAAATATCTCTTATTCCTTTTGATTCCGACGCCGTGCCATATGATTTCTTTTCAAACATTGCGATGGCGTTGCCTTATCATTGGTCCGAACACATACCTCTCCACAGGATGTTCATTTAATTTTCACAAAGGCTGCGTTTAATAAGGACGATTCGTTGCCTCATTTTGTAACATTCACGTGTCATTACATTATGGTATAGTAGGTATACGTTATTTATTATATATGTTGTAATAGTGAATACCCAGTAATACGACAAGTATTTATACGGACAATACTTGTTGCATTACTGGGAAAGTAAATCTCAAGCGTCATGACCACCAATAGACATATAGCGAAATTAATTTACTTCTACACAGTATGGCGTGGTAAGCACAACTGATTGTAACGTGCGTTCAAGAAAAATCCTAATTTAGGAGGGCTCTGAAATACAATTGATGTTTAGAAGTACTTTAGCCACAACCAAAAGAAACTACAATATTGACAGTATTGACAGATGAGATACTAACCTCAAAAAAACACTTTATATATTCTTCATGAAACTCTGTAAAGCTTTCAGGAATGGAATAATGCCAACTTTTTGCCGTATTTGAAAATAGCATTCCAATAATTTTGCTTTCTGCTCTATTGTGATATCCATTTTAATTAGTAAAGCAGTTTTCACTTTTGACGTCTTGTTAAAATTAAATTGGCATTTTGGTTGTGGTTAAAGTATCTTTAAACATCAATTGAATTTCAGAGCCCTCCTAAATTAAGATTTTTCTTGAACGCACGTTATTAAAACTGGAAAAACTATTCTAAATACAACGTTGCTATATATTTCAGAAAGAACATTGATTTCAATATTGTAATGATTTACTTTACCGCATGGCGCGGCGTGGTGTAAAATACTGTATCCGCACGCCGTGCGATAATGGTATGTTAAAGTATGAGTTTTATGATCGATGTTATTGCAGCAGTCTCTAAACAGTAGTTTTCATAAAAATTTTGACCTAGCGTTATTATAAATTATATCACATCAATGTTTATAGTAATAGTACATTTCAAGGAAATAACAAATTGAAATTTATTCGTATATCTTTTGTGATTCTTTATTTAGTGTGGTTTGGCATTGGATGACATTAAGATATTTCAATATCAACTATGCGTACCAATGACCTTTTCGCTAGCGTTATTATTTGCAAAATGGAAACGGATATTTATAAACCAAGTTAAAAAATGAATATGAATTACAATTCACGTTTATGTGCAAATACGAAATTGGCTGGTTTTTTGTATAATAAACAACTTGTTTTTAATATCAATATTATTTACACAGAAGGGTGTGTCGTGCTGATGACATCGAACAGCCTGAAACATATACAGTGTGTTGAAAAAAATGTCACAAGCTTCGTGGGCTGATAGTATGGGTCAAAATATGCCGAAAAGTCATAATGAACATGGGTCCGCAAATGGACGGTTTCGGAGATACGAAACATTTTGCGTTTACATCACTTACACCACATCTCCGTGTCATGGACTTTCGAACTCTTTCGAACAGACCTACTGTGGCTCGGATTCCGTGGCACCCTTGATATAGTCGTTGTTCCAGGAGATCATTTACAGGCGTAGCGTACACTAACATTTTCAATATAGCCCTAAAGAAACAAATCAAGGGGGTTTAAATCGTGCGATCTTGCAGGTCATGATACAGGTCCGCCCCTTCCTACGCAGCTTCGTTCAAAAGTTCCGTGTAAAAACTCTCTAGCGGCAATCAAAAAATGCTCTAGAGCATCACATTTGTTGATTTTGGTTCAAAGGAATCTCGTCTAAAAGATTACCTGCAGAAATATAAGCAGCGCCTGTCAATCGGTTTGGTAAAACAACCAGGGCCTAGTAACCGGTCGCCAAAAATATCCATCCAACTGTTCAATAAAAAATGTACCTGGTGTCTGGATTCCATAGTAGCATGGGGGATTTTTGTCAGCCCACAATGCGTTTTGTGGAAATAAGAAAATCGTATTCCCGAACATTTGCGGATCCATGTTCATTAATACTTTTCAGCATATTTTGGGCCCTTAAAGCCCTTAAAGTTTGTGACACTTTTTTTAACACCCTATATATGTCCAGGTTGTTTAATATATTTTTTCATCTTTGATTCGTAGGATATGACATTTAATGCAAGCTTTAATATGAATTTTACATATTTGTATAAAGATATTATTTTTAACTTAACATATCCTTTCAATATACATGATGTAAATGAAATACGTATAATATTAACTGGTAATAGTACTAAACAAGTACTTTTACTAAATATTTTGTTCGGAAATGACACATTATGTTTGTAAATGAAAGTACAGATGGAACACCACGAAATTAGAAAACAAATAATAAAGATGCTGTATTATACGGAAACTATGCGAAGTAAATATAAAAAGGTATAACAAATTGTGTCAATAATTTTTTTTCCATTTGTTAAGCAAATAAAAAAGGGTATAATAAATTGTGTCAATGAATTTTATTTGCATTTGTTTAGCAAATAAACGAAAAATAATAACAAATTGTTTCAACAAATTTTATTTGCGACTTGTTGAGCAAATGAAAAAAAAAGTAATATTAAACTGTATCAATAATTTTATTTGCGACTTGTTGAACGTAAAAGGATAACAAATTGTAACGAAAAACAATAACAAAGTGTTTCAACAAATTTTATTTGCAACTTTTTAGCAAATAACGAAAATTAATAACAAACTCTATCAGTAAATTTTATTGGCGACTTGTTGACCAAATAACGAAAATTAATAACAAACTGCATCAATAAATTTTACTTGCGATTCGAACATGCATGAGCAATAAAACAAATATTGACGCGGAACTAGATAATTATAAGGTCGGACCGGTTTAGGAATCGAAGTATACCTGGTATGTGCAAATAAAATTTTGTATAAAAAAATTTTGTTCTCTTAACAGGCACCGAGAACTTGTTGGCGGTGAACATTTCAACACGTATTAAGGAATTTATGTATTATGTGTATTGTATTGGGGTGTAAGGAATGTATTATTTAACCAGACAAAACTTAAACAAGAAGATAGCTTTGACCAAAAATTTTATATAGTTATGAGGTATTTCTTAATAAATAAAAATTTAAGGTTAATTCATAGCAATATGTTTAATAACTTTAAGAAATGAATAATGAAAAGCAACAAATACAATTAATTTTCCATGAAAATAAACGTAAGTGTATCAAATGAGTAATAGTAATAATTACAGAAATAAGAAAACTAACATGAATATTAAACAAAGATAAAGAACATGATAATTTAATTTACGATGCTGAGTAAATAACAAATTAAATTATACTACAAGTTTATAATTGTGTAAAAATAAAATTCATAAATAATTCAACAAGTTGTGCAACAACTTAAATTATTATCAAACGATTCATGTTTGATTGCCAATCATATCGAAACATATCATTTCGGTAATTATCACTTATTCTTTTGCCGTGCCTCCCAGCCGTATTATCAATCATTATAGCGAAATCCATTTGCATTCCCCGCTTCTGTCTGATAATCAAAAACCACTTAGAAACCGTTCCTTATATCTCTTATATGTTTCAATGTTTTATGATCTGAAAAAGGTATTTGATTTCATATCACATGCGGTACTTATAAATAAGTTGGAACAGCAATGCGATATTATTCTTTATGTTATATTTGAGTGGCATATGTCAATATGTTGAATTCAATGTTGTAAATTCTACTTTGTTAGTGTACTGATGATACTAGTGCACTTAATTTGTTGTAGATCTAGTTATTTATCACAATTTCATAATATTGCAAAAAACAAATCATTGGTCCCATCAATGTCAAAATATTTCTAAAAGTTAACCACAATAATTTACTTGCTGAGAAACCGTTTCTAAGAACCACTTATTGAATATTAATTTGGTGCCATGCTGCCTTATAGAATCATGTGTCTGCTATGGCCCCAGCCTAATAGAAATTTTATCCACATGCAAAGGCTGACTTGCTCGAGCCTGCAAATCCTACATACAAGTAAATGATCTTTGAGTTAAACCATATAAAACCAGCGAGTTTCTTGCGGATATTATAAATAGATATTCGTTTTATCAACAAAGTTCGAATAATTACAAAACAAACAACTATAGCTCAGAAATATAATTTAAAAAACTATTGTTTTCAATTATACGTAATTTAACATTTATTTAGATTTTAAAGTACCTAGTGCCCCAGTCTAGTGTACCCTTTCATTTTCGTGTTGTTGGTAACATTCTATAATTTATATCACGCATTTTTTAACACAAAAGTAATTTTTGTATGTCAATGAAAATCAATTTATGCAGACGACTGTCGTACTAGCGTGCTGCAGGTTACTGTCTTTATTTAATATTTGACCCAATATTCATTTAAATATACCGTCGTACAAGATACAATGTTGATGATATAACCAAATAACCATTACTTTTCATTTGAATTGAAACGTTTTAGTTAAGATGATTTATATTTTATTGATTTTTTATTAACAGCATTGTGTACTTACTTGTAAGATGTTTGAAATTTTCCTTCGGTGCATTTTTTATCAAATTGATTGTCGGTAATGTCCTCTTTATAATCACAATTTACACCAGTCTGATTGAAACCAGTTGCGTCTTTTTCAAAATATTCATTTTCGCTTGAATTAATAAATTTCCTCTCCTTTTGAAAATAATCGTCGTTAAGTTTGGCGAGCTTTTCAGGATTCATATAAAGTAGCCTCTTTATCTGGATTTCAATAGTAGCCGGAAATTTGCTATAGATATCAGAAATTTCCTCATAACTATTTAAAGATAAGAAGTCGCAAAGATATAAAGTTACGTCGTTCAGTTTGCGAATTAAGGAGGAATTTTCCAGTAACTTTTCAATTTTATTCGCCGACGACGTGCGTCTTTCTTCTGCGAGCTCGTTAGCAATTATTTTAGTTTCGCGTACGTTTAAAAAAGTTGTTATGTTCCGTACGGTTCTATCAGTGACACTGCTGAATAGTAATCTCACCAGTTCTTCGTTTCTATTATTAGGGTTTTCTTTCAGTATGCGGGAAAGCTCTCGAGGACTATTCACCAATAAAATAACAGCGACATCTTTTGTCGTTATTTCGTTTTGTTTCTCTTCAGTGTCAGGTTCATTATGAACCGCACTTTTGACGCGCTTTTCCGGTGAGGAGCTGTTCTCGTTTACGAAGCTGACGCTTACTGCCTTTTCAAGTGTCGAGTTTTCCAGATATTCCAATTTCAAAGGCACTAGACTGTCTATTAATTTCTTACTTTGCGACGCAGATTTTATTGATAAACTTCCGGCTTTTGTTGACAATGCGTACACGCACAGTATTATAATTACGAAATGATTCATTTAAAAAAAGCGACAACCGCATAGATACTCTACGTTCGTAATTACACACATGCACGTATATTATTTTGTTCAAATGTGTTGCATGGAACGACTGTTATGGAACTGAATTAATTCTATTATTTTAGTTAAATTTGGGTCATGGATACATCAAAGAAGTTTAGAGACGTACAGAAAGGGCTTACAAAGCGAGTGACCCAACTTTTATGGTTTCCAATCTAATGTTACTTGTTTTATAAAATTGTGCTTCGAATAAAATCAATAGTAGCCTGAAAAGGACAAGTGTGTGTTACTTAGGGTATAAATAAAATAATCATAATATTCCGCATAATAGCGATAACATTTATAATTTCAATTGTTTATCATTTACATTTTAATAGATATTTCAGAGATTATTTTTATATTAGTAATACCCTCAAAATTGGCAGATCACCAGGCAATCTCATATAGTAATTTAATAATAAAAATATTCTTATTTAAAACTTTTAACACAGTCAGATTTGGCCATAATCGGTATTTTGCATTTGCTGTTTAAGCTTAATCTCATTATAAAGCAATCAAAATTAACAATAAATACAATACGATATGTACATCTGCAGAAACAGCAGCACCAATTGTACAGGACATACAGGAAACTGATTAAACATCTATACGGTGAGAAGATGAAAAGAGAAACGATCCATTAGACGTATCAACCAAAAAGAAGACATGGTTGTCATAAGAAATCTTCATTACTCTGTTCCATTTTCAGAAACAAAGCAGATGTAAAAAAGGACTATAGGATAACTAAAAAGATCATTAACATATACAATAGAACAAATAAACAACCCTAAAACCCAAGCCAAACAACAAAGATATTTTTAATGTGGGTTTCTTACGTCAAAATATCAGTCTTGTGCCATCCAATAAAAAAATAATAATACAATGTATGCCAGATATGTTATGTCATGTCAAAAACATAGAAATACCACGGCAACATGGGCTCTTCCATAAAATTTCCGAGGGTGCGAAGCCTAGAGGAACCTGCAAGGTACCAGAAACAATACTAGAGCAGTCCATAATCAGTCAGAAAGAACAAATATGTCGTTTCTGACGATAAGACTAACCTGAACAACGCCATACATTATAAAGAGAATTTGAAGGATAAAAACGAGTTTATTAGATAGAGCTATTTAAGTGAACTGATAAACGACAGAAGATTAAAAATATATTTATTTTGTAGAATCCACAAATAAGTAACGGAGATAGAAACTAGACAAAAAATGACAAATGACAATGACAAAAACCAAAAGGATTTGCCGAGCACCCAGAAAATTATCGTTTTTACAATAATTTTAATTTTAATAATACAAAACAAATAAACTACAGGAATTTTCGCTTTATATGCAGCTGACAAAAATTCGACTAGCGGTTGTAAAATAAACAGTGAGTGGCACGGAAAGGAACCGTTTTTTACATTTTTTACTGCGCCTTCACTCTGGATGAATAATCGGTGTAGAGAATGACTATCGACATTTGGAAGAAACAAAAGTCAAAGACAATTTATATTCATCATTTTGGATGATTCCTCCAAGATGAACATCCTAAGTGACAATTGTAAATGAGCTTCAGTGAGCACCTCCATTCTTAGTAATCCAGATCTAACCTAAATAATAGAGACGATATAATTCAAAACATGATGCCCCTTGTCCGATAACTTCGCCAATTAACCTATTCTCTTTCTCAGAAAGAAAAACAGAAATTTCTCTATTTAGCACTTTTTATTAATGTTTGCTCCTTGGGGTAAAACTGTCATTTCTTAATTTCTTGTATTTGAAAAGTATAGGAAAAGGTTGATTATTCCACACAATCTTTAATTTTCTGACCAGCTCAGCGGTACTTTGAAACGTACCTAGTTTTTCGTTTCGTTTAGTTTTGTGTGAATTTATAGAAGGGGAATGACATACTTCATACAATATCGGACGTACGTTTATGGTTGCGATTCTTCTGTGGATTGGGGATGAATTTAATGGAAGCTCAGCCGAATAAAAATCCTAATAGGGATCGGTATGTTACCCACATTTTGGAAAACTAAATGGTTTATGAAGGTTAGATGTGCAAGGAAAGTTAATGACTGTATGTCGAAATGGTCTGCTGAAAAGTCAATAATTCTATCAGAAGGAAACTATTTATCGATGTACGAGTAGCACCATAAAACGAGGGAGAAGTTCTACATATCAGGAACATAATATTAAAACACAATAAATTACTATATAAATAAGTGAAAAATATAAAACGCCTGTAAGGAATTGATCCACGACAGATAACAATATACGTTAAAGATTTGTAAATATTAATGAAACTTTGAGGACGGTGACATATAGCGACGAATATCCTTACGTTAGTAGCCTTGACTATGGACTACCTCTGAACTAAGTAGGGGGTGAGACGAAACTGTATTACCGACCCTGCGAATTGTACTTTTGATGCTGGCTAAAGGGTTTACTGGGGCTGCGATAAAGAAACATAATAGAGTAAATAAATTGAGTAAATGGGGTACACGAGCGGAGGAAAGGGAAAAACAAGTGAGAAGACATGAACATAGTAAAATGAAACGTGCGAAAGGCAATCTTGAAATCGGAAATCGTAAATAAGCCAGTAAATAAAAAAAAAACTGAGATAAGAGATAGTAGATGTGGAACAACATAGAAAGACAGATTATAGTGACAAAAATTATGGACTGGTAACAGAGAATGTGAAGAATGATTGGAGAGCTTGAAGAAAATGCAGAAGTATGAGAGGGAAGGGTGTGGGGAAGTTATACAGTCAAAAAGGGCCTAGCATGTGATGGCAGTATGAAGGAAAATGTAGAAAATGTAGAAAATGTCATATGGGAACAACTGGGCATCAATATATCCAACGGATGCATACAAGACAACTAAGAGACTGTGATGTAGACATAGCAGCGATACAAAAAATGAGATGGAACTGCGTCGAAATTATGTTAGTTTTGTAATGAGGGGTAGTTTGAGAGATCACCTTATAATTTAAGCCTATAAACGGAAAAATATTTATAGTTAATGTATATGCACAAACGGGGGCACAAAGGAGATAGATAAGCTGGAGGCATATGACAAAATAGATATATAGTCATGCACCTAAGTATGCACAAGTTGGAAAAGAAATACGAGGGAGTTGCCCGGAAATATATACCCTATACGGGAAAGCTAACAAAAATGGCAATATGCTAATATGCTTAGTAGCAAGTTTAATCGCAAATCATTGCGCAAAGAAACGCAGAGAGTGCACGAAACGAATAAAGGAACTCAGATCGATCATATACTGATATCAAGACATAAGTAACGAGCAATAGAAGATGCAAGGAACTACCGGTCATTTCTTAGTAATTCCAAAAATTACGTAAAACGGACGTAAAAATAGCACAGCTGTATGAGGAGAAATGTACCAAACCGATGAAGTCAAGGACGAAAACATAAGATACAAATAGACGAAAATCGAGTAATCAATATGGGAAGTAGCAAGGAGCTTGTGATCCATATGAGACGAGAGATAAGAACGGAGAGTTTGATGATGTATGAGAGGAGATAATTAAAAAGAAGAATTAAGGAAGATTAAAATGGATGAAAACCAACAGAGAAGATAAAAAATAATATGTAGAGAAAGAAGAAATGTAGGCAAAGATGATAGAATGGATTGATAATATGATGGAAGGCATTAGCACCGATAGCTGACAGAATAATACAAGGTTTTTTTTATGAAAAGATGAGATATAGAAGAAACAAATGGGCAAGACTAAGAGATAATGGAGGAAGGTTAGAATACGAAGAGAAAAGGATACGAGCTGCATGGGGGAACATTTTGATGGAATGTTAAATGTGGATAATGAGAGCAGCATGACACCAACCAAATGATAGGAGAATACTAATTCACAATATATGTTATTAACCAGCTATGTGAAAAGAGTCATTAATATGACATACCTGTCTACATGGTGTTTGTAGATTTCGAACGTGCTTTTGACTCTGTGAATAGAACTGTGCCATCTAAAACTATGCAGGAACTTTAAATACCTAGTAAACTGAAAAAACAGTTAAACAATGGACAATGGGGGGATCAAGGGCATAGATCGGTATATATGAGGGAGACAATGAACGTTTTATGTATAATAGTGGAGTTAGAAAAGGAGATGTCAGCCACACTGTTCGCAATGGAAAGAGCAGTAAGAGGAATGTGTCTCAAGGGGACAATAAGAAATAGACTGACACAGGTGATATAACAAAGAAGGCCGTAGTCAAGGCATTTGAAGAAATGAAAACAGGAAGACGTGAAAGTGGAGTTATGATTAGGAAAATTAAGTACATGAAAGTACATACATGTGAAACGAAGTAACGGTATCAGTATGGCATACTGACACTATTGCACAGTTTTGAAGAAGTTGATTGTTTTAAATGCCTGGGAGTGTACATAAACAACAATTATTCCAAGGAAGAAAATATACAGCAACCCTTCATGGGCATTCTATAGCACCAAGAGAATACTACTAAATAAAAATATATAGTAGTAATATACGAATCGCAACCTATCTCACTGAGTAACGATGTGAAGAATAGTTGAGTACGAAATAGCGGGAAATGGGATGAATAACTTAATTAAGTCTATAAAAAGTTCAAGATTGAGATGGTACTATGCAGATTGTACTATGAGTTTAGAAAGGAAGTCTCATAAGGTCAATGATGGAATGAATATCAGTAGCTGGAATACCCAGAGGAAGACTAAGGAACTTATGGATGTAATTGCGCATATAAGAGCGATGGATGAGCGATGGATGTAATTGGAGAAGAGAGGTGGTTGTGCGACTAGAATCGAGAAGGATATGTGAGTGGGCACTGACACACTACAAACTTTAACAGTGGAATACAGGGATTAATCCACCTTATGAAATTAACATATATGGGATGAGATGCTTATGTTAAAGAGTTTTCTACACGTTTAAGCCGGATGTGGGAAGGTTTGGATTTGGATTTGGTTGTGATTAGAAATTTGATTCCCCGTGATTCGTAATTCGATAAGACGTCGTTACCAGAGCAAGAGAAGGGACTACTCGTTACTGAAATCATTCTATAATAAATTTTGCAAAAGTTAAATTTCTTCATGGTAATTTATGTGCTAAATGTTTCAACATAATCTGTAAAGTTTTGAACTAATTAGTGATTTATCATTTTAGACAATTAATAAATGCTTTAGACTTATGTGTGGCTATAAACTCATTTGCATATTATTTTTTTGTAAAACCAAAAACGTCCTTTACAATACATCCTATTCTTTTTTATACACAGAGGTTTTATTTATAAGCAAAAACAGGACCATCCACTATGTGATTTTACAGACATATCTAAGCCCTACTTGGCTATATTATCGTTTAAATCACAGCAATATATATTAATATTGAATGTAAATATTAACTGTCATAATTTTTATTTATATGCAAAGTGCCTCACTAAATATGGTAATGGATGCATACATTTATGCCGAGCTCTTGATTTTAAGTCGCCTATGATACCCCTATTTTAATATAGCCTGCGTATTTAGATTTTACGAAGAATACCCTAGTTAATTTGAATAACTTATTATCGGGGAAGCGAAACTAACTTATAACTTATTAGTTTTTCGTCGAAGCCTGAGCGGATAAATCATCACAGAAACCGGAGTAATTTCATTTGTACGATGTAACCCCAGACAGTACATTAAATTCCGAGCATTCGAATTATACGCGCTTGTGATGTTTAGGTAAACCAGCGACCTACCGCAAATATTGCGCAGAGTAATTAATTCGGAACGATTGTATGCACTGAAATTTTACACAAATTTAGCTAAAGTTTAACGTTCTGTTGTTATTCATGAATTATAGGGTATGTGCATTTAAAATGGGAATGTTAATTTTAAAATCAGCAAGGCATACGGTATGATAAGGCTCTGCATACTTTATGCCAAAGTGCTTCACCTGTCGGTAAGTATTAGCACATCGAGATAATTGGCACCAAGGCCAAGAAAGTTTAGTTTAGTTTAGTCTGCGATTAAAGTTTTTAATTCTAACCCAGATATGAATAGTGATAGTATATATCACATGAACAGGGGCCACTGGTAGTTGCAACCCAGCATAATTCAGGACTTGTGGATGATTTTAGCAAACTACAATGGTACTTCAATATTGCAAATACTTGAATATTTGAGTATTTACACATAGGACAATCGTAAGTTTCTGGATCCATTGTCGCAGTTGCAAATGCATATTTCGTAACACGTTGGATGCAATTGGCAAAAATATCGTCTAGCAATCTACATTTTCTAATATAACGTTCCAAATTTAATTTTTGTACGCTATTTTATAAGTCTGTATAATTTACAAATATATCTGTTTACTTCGCAGCGTATGAATATGTATTGTCAAAAAAAGTAATTGCTTCATTAGTTAAGGCTACAGAGTAGTTCGAAAATTAGTGCATATGAAAAGTTTTAGTTTATCAATTATCTCGCAAAATCCATTGAAAAATTGCACTCGCAACACCGTCTCATTAGAGTGCATACATTATCTATGTAGTATGTTGGATCAATAGAGTTATTAATATTATTGTTATTATTATTATTATATTCGTACTGAGCTCGCAAGGTGAACGGATGTGTACGAATTTCCTGCAAGAAAAACAGTATGTAATTGCGGAAGGAAGTTATCGATCTTCATGTGAGTGAGAATGCAGGATAAGGATAAGGCAGGAGAAAATGCTGCTTGCTCCTACCTAAATGGCACTGAGGTTAGTAAATAATTACACTAACATTTACTGTTGAATACAATTAACCTGCAAGCGAAGGATTAAAAAACTTATCTGTGACATTGTGTTTTGTCGCACTGTATAAAATAAGGCTGGAAAAATAACCTTGCCTGGAATGAACGAGCTATTTTTGAATTAGCTTAAATGTAAATTGAATTGCAAATGAACGATAAAGCTTCGCTCGGCTACGCGTTTTTGTTGCGTTAGATGATAAAAAAGTGAAAAAACTTTTGCTTTGTCTGTTGATATAAATTGTCAATTGGACAAATTACGATACAAATCGCTTGGGGTAATTCACTGCTCGAGAATTGTTTTTGACCCAATAACCGGAAACTGCTCGTCAGATAGACAATTTCTGATTAAAACCATTATGAAATTAAAGTTCACTAAATTAAACTAATTCGAAATTTACAGACTGTCATCAATTAATTATATTGGCACGGAAATTTATTATTTATTACGAGTTAATAGACTTATGGCGCCTTGTGGTAAATGCAAAGGATCGTTGCCCAGGCATAGGGGCGTTATCCGTTACTACGGATGGGCACAATAGTTTCAACTTGCTCTGTACGTAACAAAATTCAAGCTAGCAGAAGAGCGCAGAAAGAAGCAGAGTCGCATTGTGAGAAATGCAGAACAACTACGGACGAGCAAGGACAAGAGCAAGATAATGAGGAAATTAAATTGTAGAGATAAGGACATTTAAGTTATAGAATAAAAGTAATACGAGAAATCAAAAAAAAATGATGCAGAGCATGTAATCGAAATTAAACAGATGCACAAATGTAATGGAAAGACGTCAAAAAAGCCAACAATTCATAATCCAAAGTATGATAAAAGAAGTAAGGAATTTGGAAAAAATAAACAATCTAACCAGACAAATTGATGAAAAGTATAGGCCTTGAATCGTAGGGTGGAAGGAGCCAGCTAGGGAAAAAGGCTGAAAATCATCAAAAAGAAGGGGAACAAGAAAATGATCTCGTTTGAAAAATGGCGAGAAAGATGGGAGCAAGTTTGAACAACTAGGATATTGAAGTTGCGTCCAGAAACCAAATAACATTATATTTACTTATTAATATTGTTCTTAAAAAATATTTAAGAATAATATTCGATGATCGGAGCAGGTGGAGGTTTAATGGTATATGCTAAGGGTGTGCACCAAATGGATCAAGTAAGCGAGGAGGCCAGGGAACTTATATCACCATAAGTTATAATGAATTAATAATTAAATACATATTAGCGATATATAAGAATACATACATCACATATATTATGATGAATTTCACATACTTGGGCGCCAATATAACAGTAAAAGTGTCATGGTGGAACAAGTGCATGTCCGTCGAAAGCAAGACAAGAATATACAAGACCTGTATAAGACCGATCATGACATACGCCATCGAAATCAGAGCGGAAAACGCAACAACGAAGCAACTTCTCAGAACAGCGGAGATGAAAACTTTGAGATGCATGACAGGGTGTAGTCTACGAGATCACATTAGAAGCGACGACATCAGAGCGATGTGGTAAGATGGGGCCGCAATAGAAGAAGAGAGTGGAGAGACCATGTCGACAGGATGGATAATTCCAGTCTACCAAAAATTGCCAAAGGAGGACTCCCGGTATCGAAAAGACCTCCTGGAAGACCCCCAATACGATGGTACGAAAGCTGGAGCTCGGCGTCTCAACAACGGCTGTAATCGTTGAAGACAAACAGGATGCAATCCTACAACAAAGAAGAAAAAGACATACATTATGGATAGATTTGTGCAATCCATATTTGTGTTCTTATAAGATAATAAGCAGCCGAAATACACACAGTAGTATTAAATTTAACAATTTAGGATCATTATATAATTAGATGTAATATTCGAAAAAGAGTTACCACAAAAGAAGAGACAGAATGTTATACTGACAAACATCACATTATATATTTGATTTACAAATATGAACATTATAAACTTAATCCTGCGGGTCTCTCCTCCCTCCTAGAACGTCGTACTCCTTCCTGTGTCCTCGATTCCATTTTCGTCTGGTAGGAGGAGAAGGGTTCTACAACTCTCATCCTTGCATCTACAACAAATTATGCATTATATGTCTCTCCTACATCTTTCTTCTTCTTTTCTCTTCTTTAACTTTCCCAACAGCTCCACTCCAATAGCTTAGAGTATATATGATCTTATTTGCGATACTTGTAATAACGCAATTAACGTTATTTACCTTGGACAAGAAAAGCAAGAAGACCATTTAAAGCATGGATTACGAGAGACCTCTTGCAAGAAATGAATGAACGTAATATGCTATTCCGCATACGCAAACAATGTAATAGTATGGGCGAACTAAAAATATATTATAGAAAGATATATGAGAGAGCAAGGAACAAGGTAAATTTCGAAATTGTAAAGGAAAAAAAACTAATAATAAATAATTTAATTAGTATAGGGACAAAAAATAATAAAGTTTATGTACGATGGAAACCTAGAGCAAACAATTTCGCTACGAACTTTATCAATTGCGTAGAAGTTGTTAACCACGAACGTCATGTTAGAGTTTTCCAGCCGGAAAGACAACGAGAGTATTTTCTTGCTTGAAGCCTTGAAATAACAATTATACAACTGATGAAAAAACATAAACGCCCGGGTGTGGATGGGTTAAGGATGTTTAACATACGAAATAATGTGGATAGTTTTGTGCGAGTGACAACAGTTCTAATAAATGGGACGATAGAAGAAGGTAAAGTATCTGAGGACCAAAATGGCAAAATCCTATTCATAAGGGGGGAGCATATCATAGATATACTGATTACCGTCAAATGTCCATTCTGCCGGCGATAGAAAAGGTCATGGAGCTAAGCGTATATACTATTTAAATGCGTTTGGGATCATGGACAAATTTCAATATGGTTTTCAAACCGAGAAAGGCACGACGGATGCTTTAGAATATTTCTCTTGATCTTTCTAAGACTTTTGATAGCATAAGTCATGTCACGCTTATTGAGGACCTGGAATATATTGGAATTATGTGTTACTTATTGATTTCGTTTTGTTTTAACACATGTTAAATTTATTATCATCGTAGATTGTTTTTGGTATAATAGTTATTTTCATAACAAGTGTCGAAAGTAAGTTATATCGTGCGAGTGAGAATGTTGAGAAACCTCACGAGCAGACGATATAACACTTTCGAGCGAGTTATGAACACTATTTTTTACACGATCTCAAATGTATTTTTTAAAAAACCTGAGAAAGTGACGTTAGAATGGTCAAGTCCGTGAGTCGGAAACACAGAAATTTCATTTTAATATATTAAGGTCATTTTACACAGCAGCTGACTAATATTCGACGGAGCTTCAACCAACAAGCCCTAATGGCAGATAGTTACGAAACTGTGTAAAGGCCCGGTGTACCACAATGAATATTTAGTAGAGTCAATCTTTTTTCTGTCATTTGTACAAAATGTGCCAGATGGTGTGCGTTGAGTTTTAGCTGGTCGTACTTGTCAAAAATATCACACTAGTGTGATATAATATCGCACGCCATGTGGTATTGACAGTTTTCTGAAGTAGGTTACTACGATGATATTCATTCGTTTCGGTAGAGGTCGTGTAAAAATACATTTTATGACACTTGCTACAGCTCCCCTTAGCAAACATGAGAGTCGGAAAATATGCGAACTACAAAAATTTTATTTAAAATAGTTAAGCGGGAAAATATTCAACCAATCACGCTCAAGTATACTGGTTTGGTACATTCTGAATCAGAAGTCAAAGTAATAAATTCAGCACTAGACAGTAGTTGGCAGATTTTATGTTATGAATTTTTTTATATGCTTATTTTTTAATAGCATAGTTAATTTCTTCATTTCGTTATTAAACTTTAAATTGTGACAAAACTTTATTGCAACACTACCTTTTAAATTTGCCGCCGAAATACTTTTTAACCTGAATTTACGTTGAAAAGCAGTGCCGCTCTCGCCACGCCCCCTCAGCTGTCATGTTTGCTAAGACGAGCTGTAGTTGGTTAGTTACGAGAACCGCCTGTCACTTGATTTATTATGTAGATGATAATGTTGGAAAGGAACCGTATAAGAGGTACATTAGTAAAATGGTTTAAAGACTACCTTTAGAAAAGAAAATTATGCCGTTACAGTAAGAAATGTAATGCGCTCGTTGTGAATAGAGGTGTATCACAAGGTAGATATACTGGGCTCAATATTGTACTTAATATATGTTAACGCTATAGGACACTGTTACCACATACTATATTTTCCTTTGACGTACGGTGTCTTCGATATAAAGTTGCCAATCTTGACATCCTGGTGCATGATTTGGATTATCAGCTACTGTAGATCCGATTGTGTTGGCGGCGGTATATCTATCTAGAGACATACTTGCGTGTCGATTAAAACAATAAAATATTTACTTAACTATGATAAGGATTTAGAGCGCACATGAATGCAATTTAACGAAAAGGGGGTACATTTCGTTGTAATTTCTTTGTATAGAACGCCTGTTGGTATGGCCGTCTTTTGCGAAAATATATTTGCACTTCTGAATAGGGTATCTACAAGGAATGTGATTGTTAGTGTGTGTGGTGATGAACTATTTCTTTAATAATTTTATCTTCTTTTTCGATAACAACTTTCCTAAAATGAAATCTCGTACTTCTATCAAGTCTAAACTTAAGTTGGCCTGGTACAACGGACATATTGAAGTATTGGGAACCTTAGAGTCACATACCAAATTCAAAAATCCGTTATTATTAAGATCATTATGAAACTAAAAAGTTGAATTTTAATTTATTAATTGCATACGAAACGAAATTATTATGATAACAAAAACAATTCTTCGTCAAATAAATCAAAAGCAGTGGGGTGTAATTAAATATGAAATTAATATGGATATGGAAATTTTGGTAGTGATCCGCATATGTTGGCAGATCTATTCAGTGCGCACTTTAGTTCATTCAATGCATAAGACCTAAGGTAGATACAGCACCGAGTTTAATTAATATATTGTGATGGGGTGAATCCTATTTGCGGAAACATTTTATTATCGGTTGTTGCAACATTTGTCCATTGCTTAAACTTATGTTTTTCAGCTGGCATCATTCCAGATAGGATGAGAGTTGTGCTTGTATTGAATTGTTGAATCTATGGTATCGTGGTGCCATACAAATAATTTCTGTTTAAATGTTAGTGTAACTAATCTGCTTCACCATAAGTCTTCCGAAATTAATTCAAACATTTTTTAGAGTCTATTTGTAAAAATTAATAACCGATCTCTCCCGGAACAGACATGAATAAATTTTCTTTGAGTAACTGTGAATACTCATTTAACTTTGCATCACCACGTCACATTTCTTACAAAAAGTATGCTCTGCATATTATGCTATTAGAAACCTTCTCCAGAATGTTAATTTGTCCACGTTGACGTATTTTTACTTCACATACATTGAGTCACGCCTTCGGTACGGTATCATGTTTGATTTGGTGTATGACTGATGTTTCGATTAGATTTTCTAGTAGACAGTTGTTCATGGATAGGTAGAAATTGTAATTATTATAATAGCATGACCACCAGATGACGTCATATTTTTAACATTCGTTAAAGACAATCGTTCTCCCGAGATAACAGGGAAAAGTCGCAAAGTGGTGGCTAAAACAAAATCAGAATTATCTCAGAGAAATATTAACATTAATAATCTGTTCACATTTCACTGTATAATTTATCAACAAACCTTGTGAGCGAAATCATTAAAATTAAAGCACACCATGTTGAGTTGTTTCGTGTGTAAATTTTATTAAATCACGAGGTTTGAATCACAGCCCTGCCATTAATTTCAGCAGGATTTGGAACCAGAATATGGAGGCATAATTTTTATTGAGAACTCCGCTCAATAAGGTATTACAGCGATTTTATGAAGTAGGAGAAGAAGTGCACACTTTCATGGACTTGCATTGTTTGATTCTGCACTTTGGTTGATGTAACCAGTTACATGATGCAGTAAATACAAATAAACAGGAACCAGGGAATTTGTCCACGAGCTATCGAAAAATCGCTAAAAGAGATGGCCAAGAGGCTTGAAGGGTTTCTAGATAAGAGAGGTCTAGAACTGATTACGAAGAAGACTAAGGTAATGGTATTCGGGAAAGGAGGAGACAAACGAAAAGAAGTGCAAGTGAGATGGAAATGAGATGAAATTGGGCAGGCGAAGGAATGACCCTACCTAGGACACGTGATGAGCGAAGGCAACAGTAATGAGGGGCACAAAAAACACAAATGCAAGGCAGAGGAGGGGTTGAGGGGCAGTTTGTGGGGAAAGATGAAAGGAAAATTTGAGGAGGAAGAACAAGTACTGGACGGGGGAAGAGTACAGGATGTGCGTAGCATGTGGAAGAGGAAAAGACGAATGCAAGCACTAGTTGGAGGAATGCGAGGAAATGGGGTGGAGCAAGAGGCTTGAAGGGTTTCTAGATAAGAGAAGTCTAGAACTGATTACGAAGAAGACAAAGGTAATGGTATTCAGGAAAGAAGGAGACAAACGAAAAGAAGTGCAAGTGAGATGGAAATGAGATGAAATTGAGCAGGCGAAGGAATGACCATACCTAGGACACGTGATGAGCGAAGGCAACAGTAATGAGGGGCACAAAAAACACAAATGCAAGGCAGATGAGGGGTTGAGGGGCAGTTTATGGGGAAAGATGAAAGGAAAATTTGAGGAGGAAGAACAAGTACTGGAAGGGGGAAGAGTACAGGATGTGCGTAGCATGTGGAAGAGGAAGAGACGAATGCAAGCACTGGTTGGAGGAATGCGAGGAAATGGAGTGGAGCAAGGCGGAAAAGGAAATGGCTAGAAATTGGAGAAGCGTATTAAGAGAGAAGGGGGAGGGGCTGAGTTACAAGAGAAGTTCAAGGGGAAGAGAGAAGAGGGCGTGAGAATATTAAATATTACGAATCCTTTCAGAATTCAGAATATGTGTCTGGATAACAAAAGTATCACTACCGTAAAAAAGGACAACAAATAAAATAAATCAATGCCTTATTTATTAAATATGAATACAAGTAATAGGAACAAAGCTCAGTTTGACATTACAAAACTACACCATAAATATTGAGACTCGATATAAATAATATAATTATTTACTCAGGGCAGAACCATACACAAATAAATCGTTCTAAAATATCAGTATGTTCAAGATAAGTAGAATAGTACAACCAAACACGACAATGCGTAGAATACTGTTATAAACAAATAAATTGAAAATCACTTATTGATTTATACTTCTAGAGTTTCGATTATTATTGCCGCAGGCGAAGTATTCGGTCTCGATGTTGAGGAAAGAATGAATATATGCCGACCCCACTCAGCTAGTTAAACCTTATACTATTACGCAATTTCACTTGTCTTAAGTGCTAATTAGCTATTGGCTGTTCAATCGTAAAAATATTGCCATGCCCTTAAGAAAGCGGCGATTAGTCGTAGCTTTCGTTACTAGGCCGATATCCCGCGTTTTTAGCGGCATCGAAGTCGAGGTGCGGCCTACGCAATCTGAGGAGTCACGTTCGCATTCTCTCGGAATACGATTATTTCGTATATTTGAAAATAGAGGAGGAGGTGCAAGGCGGAGGGGTCTTACCGGAGGGGCAGGCGAGATTCAGGAAGAGCCGGGGAACCAGGGATGACATAGTTTTATTGGTGGAGACGGAGAAGGGGTTAAAAGGAATGGTGAAAAGGCTGGAAGGGTTCATGGACAGAAGAGGATTGGAACTGAATACAAGGAAATAACAAATAATGGTGTTCAAGAAAGGATGAGGGAGCAGGAAAGAAGTAAAGGTGACATGGAAAGGAGACATATTAGAGCAGGTGAAGGAGTGTATGTATTTGGGGTTCGTAGTGAGAAAATAACAGCGGAGAGTGCCAAATGATGTATGCATGCAGAAACGCGAGGTTAGCGGAGGAAGGACTGAGGAGAAATCTGTGGGGAAAGAGGATAGGAAATTTTAAAGAGACATTGAAGATATGGAATACATGTATAAAGACCATTTTGATGTACGGGGCAGAAGTGTGGGGTGGAAAGAAAGCAAGAGATTGGAGAGGGTACACATAGGACAAATGATAGGATATTGAATCTGGAGAGATTACATAGTTAGGCAGGAGAAAGGGAGCGAAAGATTGGGTGTAGAGGCAGGGAAAAGGGCAGTGCTGTATGAGATGATAGCGAGTGGCGGGCCAGAACAGAGATTAGTTTGGTTGGTAATAGAGGAGATAAAGAAAATGGGATGTAAGGGCACAGGACTATCAAACTGGGAAGAGTGTAGACGTAAAATGTATGATAAGGCCGGACTAGCTACAGAAGAGGCAGAGAGGAGAAGAAGAGGTGGAAAGCAAGTAAAGAGAGAGATAATGAAGAGGTGCTTCCACCTCCATGGTAGACGCGCAAGAAAGTGAAAGCAAAATCAGGAGTGCGAGATACAATATCAAATACACCAGTCTAGAGTACAGTTTCAGTTCATCATACTTAGGGGGGGGGGGGGGGAGATCGTTAGGAGAAGAAAGGGCAATAGCAAGGTGCGGAAGTGAAGAAAAAGTACTGGATGGAAGAGATGTACAGGCGGTGTAGAGAAGGAATATGGGTGAAGATGGAAGGGGACTAGAGATGTTAGTCAAAATAATGGGAATGAAGGAAGAGAGCAGGAAAAAGAAGGTATTGAAACAACAGGAGGAAGAAAGAACCAATGAAACAGAAAGCGGCGACAGGAGGAGGCGAATGGAGAAAGAGTCGGAGACGAAGGGTGATATTATTTAAATTATATAAATGTGCTAAAACCATTTATAGCGAGTTTCAATTACAATTACATTTATAGTCTTTATATTTACACATTCTAAATAAATTTAACTAATTTAATTACACGACAAACAACCTTATTTGTTCAATTATTTACATAGAATTATAATTCGAAGTATGATTACGATGCTGAATCTTTCTTCGCGGTCCGATATAAATATTCTATTTTAGCCTCGGCATCGTATTTCGTTGCTGTTAAATCTGTTGTTCTAATTAACGCTTTTCTTGTTAATCTATAACATTTACAATATGTATGTATATATACAATAAGTCTTTGTCTGCATCTCACCATATTAGAATGGCAAGAACTTTTAAAACATGTGGATAAGTACTGGCGGTACTAATGGAAAAAAAATTAAAACAACACGGATAAGTATGGCCTGAATTTACGTGCACACATAAACTTAAAGAAATTTTAAATTGATGGCACAAACATGTGACAAATGTCCAACGGTTTGATTGTCCATTGTTCTAAATATTTACAAAATTTTAATGTTTTCTGAATTCTCATTAGTAAAATTACGTCATTATAAAATCTAAGTAGAGTAATTATTTTTGCAGATATGACGAAGTTAAATATATATAATTATTATTGCTTTGACAATGTATTTCTATAAAGATTCGAAACGTAAATTGAAAATAATAAAACATTAGTTGATACAAACGGTATTTTGTTTTTTTTTGTTTTCTTTGTTGGTAAACATTTCTTCGTCTATCCATATCTGCTTAAGCAACAAAAAGTTTGGGAAGGTACACTAGAATAATAATTATGTCAGATATTTGATCAATAATTACTAGTATTATTCCAAGCTCTTACCCGGACGGTTTACAACCTCTTTGCTAATGGACGCCTAGTTCACGAATATTAAAATCCCATTATTCATGAATACAATAATATAAAACTCAAGTAACTTCTGCATCGGACCACAAATGAAATTATGCCTTTGCATTCCTTGTCTACATTAACTTGCTCTTTCCGCCACTCCAATCATCTAACAAAAGGAGTTACGAAGGATTTGAATTCTCATCTTGTACGCCCTTAAAATGAGATTGTAATCATTACTTACTTAATCTATATAGCATGTTTATCCTGATGGGTGGAAGGCGTAATCATCATTTTTGTTAAGATAGTATAAAATAGCAAAACCTGCTAACGACCTATCTTATTTTTAATTCTATAGTGTTGATTACAAACTTACAAATTGCAGAAATTGCCTTCAATCATTAAACATATCAATCTTAGCTGAATTAATTTCGATAAGTTTACCCCAAGATATATGTATATATCAGAGATAACTACAAACTGCAGCTTCGTGTTACCGAAAGTGCATTTCCGGAAATATGACGTGAACTGACAAATATGAACTAATTTGCAAACTTACTACTTTGCATCTTAATAACGCGTGTTACTGCTGCTGCAAGTTATGCATACGTATATAGCTCGGAATTTACCCTGAGATTTCACATTTAAATATTTAAAATATATTACTCTTCATAAATCTGAAAATCCGACATGGAATCTAAACTATTAATAGGAACCTGAAAATCATTACGAATATTAATTATTCAACTAAAATACAGAGTATATGGTGAGAACTTTGTTAATACAGCGTTAATGTTTTAGCAACTTAATTATATATTAAACGAGATCGGGATTACTATATGTATGGTAGAGTCAATACACTGCTTTAACTTGTGTTATTAGTATAGGCATAAATGTAAAAGTATAATACAAATGATTTGAGTTCAATAAATAGAGCATTCTGTAGTAAAACTATAGACTGTTGGTTATACACCAAAACTTGTTGTACAATGACAAGGATAACATAAATTCTCGCGAAAGGTCCTTTAAAGCAATCATCACAACAAATTCAAACCAGTTGACGGACACGTAAATACAGGCTATGAAATAAATCGTCTTGAAAACCATAGGTTAGCCGGCCCTCTCAGTAAATAATCGGAAAGCTTTTGACGCCACGAACCTTAATTCACAGATACTTGTGCCTAACCGCGCATAAACATCTAAGAATTAATTATGAAGAAGATTATTAGGAGGAAGGGTAGACCGGAAAATGTACAGTAAGATAAAGAAGTAATGATGTCTAAAGATGTATATACAGAATAAAGTATAATTGTATCTATAGTTTAGATATTAGCGACACAACTATACAAAACAAACAATGCACATAAATTAGAATGATATCGATACATGTCGTATTTGATTAAATGTACTTGCAAGGGTATCAAAACCTTCAGTAACGATACCAAGCACTTTTACATCCATTAGATATATTGAGTTGAATTCAGATTTATTAATAGGTTAATCTCTAAAGATATTTACCCATGATATAAGGTTTAGATGGTTTAATAATCATATATCACTACCGTTTCGTTGACAAGATTTATTTCAAAAAGTTACCACAATTTGTTTTTCTCAAAAAAAAAAATTCTATCAGAAATTATTAATTCAATTTAAGAAGTGATAATGATAATAATGTAATAATTTACAATACAAATTATCTGTGCTACCAAGATTTTGTAAACAAACTAAAGTAGAAAAGTTGTTAAAGTCTAAGCTTATGTGTACTAAATAAGAATACACTAACGTTTGTCAAAATTTCCGAAAATGTAACACCCGGCCTGTTATTGTGCGCCGGTCAATTCTAGAGATGTTTGTCATCTGCCGCAGCATCCACTAGTCTCGCCTCACCACCGCGCGCGAGTGGTGAGATTCGTATCTGTGGTTTCGTTACGACTTGTGTCAGTTCCGGACACAACCTACCCTTAAAATGTGATTACAATTTGTGAGCGGAAGAAACTGAAATTCCTATTTCGGTACGTACTTGTTTACACTCATTTACCATAGAATTTATAACTAAAATAAATCTTCCATAAGTTTCACAAAGTTGCGGAAAAAATGTTCCACGAGCGATGATATAATATTCATAAAACCGACGCAAAAGTTGCTTGTTGATTATCAACGATATACGGCAATGATGACGTGTTATTGCCGAACTTGCGGAGCGGGGCTTTTATTGCGATGTTTGGTTTTGGTTGTGTAGAATTATTTCCCTAACGCTTTTTAGAATAAAGAATTTGGCTTCAGCTTGAAAATATTGTCGCTGCTATTACAACCATTAACCCACTTTCTGAATAAAAATATGGCGCAATTGCTTTTGTTTTGATTCATTGTGGAGACGCGATCGAAGAATTAACTGGAGGCCATAATTATATTTCAGTATAGCGTTCTCTATAAGAGAATGCGATAATTGTTTACATAATAGAGATAGATAATCCAGTAGTTGCTTAATATTTAATTTTGTGCGTCTTCTAATTACGATCGTTGAAGTTCCGTAGGAATAATTTGAACACATTTTTTATGAATTAATTAATTGCATGGTGTTTTGTTTTATAAATGAGAGTAGTTGGTAAAAATTGCCATTAATTATTAGCTCAGCGTGATACTTGTACAATAGTGAAAGTTTATTCAGAGTTTATATATATAACAACATAAAAACTTCATGCCTTGAAAAAAAGTCCTAGTTCCGTTTATACACGAAATGATATAATATATATTAAATAATTCAAAATTCTTGGCATTTTGTATACACATCGTCTACAACAAAGAAATCATTAGCCTTTCGCATATGTCCTACGGCAGCCTGTATATCCTTTTAACATATCTAACGTCACTCAGAAATACCAATATACGGTTTCCTGAAATAAAACAATAAAAAAATTCTTTACTACTGGATCCCATATGGAAAAAGAGCGCATTTATTTGGCAGGTGATATGCGAGTGATTATACTGATCCATTTTATCGTTGTTTCATGTCGTCTAGGCATTTAAATATATATGTTAATATATATGTTAAAATTCTACAATTAAAAGAAATTACTCGAATTCGGCAATGTATCTGCAAGAAGTTAGAAAAAGACAATTCGATTTCAAGGCTTGCATTTAATATCGCAATCAGAATTACTGAATAAATCAAATCTCAAATAAATGTTGATGTTTGTTCATTTGAAGGTATAATTAGAATTAATATGTTTTTTCGACATAATAATATGGACACTTCTAAAAATTGCTTGTGTAGATTTATTATGAATACTTTCTAGCAAGCATTTCACATTATTAATATTTTTAGGCCTTATTTGGTGATTCATCTCGACTATACTTTTTTCCCGCAATTGTTTATAAAAATCTGCCAACTATGTCATATCGTAACTGACTTCTGAGAGTCTGATTTTGTCTTTCTGGTGCGTTTGTCGTCAAATTTTAGGTACCATTTTATTTCTGCAAGCCGAAATATCGACATTGTTGCGCTGTAAAATGGATTAGGAAATTCTTCGTCAAAAAGTTCCCTTACGCTATCATCCCAAATACGCGCATCCCCAGCTTTCAGCGCAACGCTTTGCATAGAGTCATCGAATCTTCTATTCGTTTCCTTGAGAGTGGCTGTGTGTGCTGTGTGTCTGTGCGCGCTCTAGCGGCCATACGATTATAGCTAGAGCTATGAAACTTTAAATTTACGATTTGTATATAGCTGGAAAGAAAACGTCCTATTTTGAACGCAATAGCTCAACCGGAAGTGATCGTTTACTCTTATCACCATTTTCATTATCTCGAAAACGGTACGAGCTATCAGAAAATGTTCTTATATAAGTTAAAGACATTGAAATTATAAACAACTTTCATTTGAAAAGTTTTTTCGAAAAACGTAGTATAACTAAGTATAAGTAAGTTTCGTGCGGACCACCGCGGATTTTTTGTACTTGTTTTAGGCTTGGCAACATTTGTTCATATATGTTGTATATAGAGTCTGTAACTCACTGGGTTACTAAATATTTTTCTGACTTTAGTGACTTTACGATATTATATACGGGGTCCTTTAAAATCATAAGTTATTTCAACATTTTATATAATCGTTATTTGTATACTAATGCCCCCAAATTTATCTTTAACGTTCTGAGAGAAGAATTGTCATTCCCGAGGATGTTAAAGGATTTCGGGCCAAGGTGTACACATAATTTTTTGGGCAATCGAAAATTTTGAGTTATGATAAAATTAACCAACAGTCCACTACTGTATATAATGGGAAGCCGGCTTTCATGTCACTATTGGTCAGTTATTAGTTTAGGTAACGGTTGACGTTTAGTTTAGCGGCCGTGGCCGCGAAGTTGAATTTCGCGGCCAGATTTGCATACGCGAAATATTCGCTTCGCGTATGGTTGCCCAAAAAATATATAATTCAATAGCAAATAAAATGAGGAGTAAATATTCTGGCATTTGCATCCTAGTGTGCGTTGAAATGGGATGATTATAATGAATTGAAGAGGGACAATGATGCCAAATACCAACCTTGATTGCTTCATCAACAATCTTCATTACAATCATATTAATAAATAGGCTGTATGTATTATATCGCTTTCAAGACATGGTATTTCCTTGTATTCGCTTTGACGTGATAATCCATCGCAACCCCATTTAATGTGTGGAATTAATCGAGTACAGTTGGTCAAGACTAATCTTGCAATAGTGTGGTTCAGAAGATTTCAATATTTATTTCAGTCAGATAGCATTCGATTCAAACTCGTACCAGACCTTACACGTTCTCGAATGAAATCTAGTTGGTTTATGATTATTATTATTAAATAGTGCTACATGCCATTACACCCCATGACTTGTCAAAATGATTTGATTACAGGAAAGTACGATACAAGTGTAAACAAACACAATAATTAAAATAATATTTCAATTTATCATATATCGTCTACAAAACTGGTAGTATTCCTGCGACCTAGAGCATATCAATGTGCAGAGCAATTGTAGGAATTATGTTTTACATTTCATTTGTTATTCGATCTCCGTATTTTCCAAGTTTCTGACCGACTTCTTCCATCGGAGTCTGTTTACCGCCGCACTCCAGTGTGTTAAGACCCAACTTCCCTTGTCCGTTGACACCGCATCTAAACATTTCTTCTTCGGTGCCCCATTCTTCTTCTTACCACCTTCTCTCTCTCTCTCTAACCACATTTTTTCGCAAACGTATGATCCTTCGTTCTATCGGCATGCACTAGCCAATTCAATCTTTTCGCCTTGATGTTTTGGACTATATTATTTTTCCCGTGCAGTTCTTTTACTTCATTATTCCTCTTTTGTTTCTATATACTCCATTTACAGTTTTTGTCCCCCAAATAATTTCCTCAGAGTCTTTCTCTCTCATGTTTCCAGTTTTGCCACATTCCTTTTTGTTAAAATCCATGTTTCACATTCACACACTACCGAAGGTCTCACTACTATCATATAATTACTCATTTTTGTTGATTTATAAATTTCTCTGACTTCTACCCATTGCCTTACTTTCCTCGATCATTATCTTGTCCCATTTTGGTCCTCTTCGTTGTTTTGCGTAATTGCTCTCTCTACAAGTTGTAAATCTTTCATTCCGTGTCAGACCTGCTGAATCTTCCTTTGTTTAATTGATAAATACTTCGTTTTTCCTCATTGATCTTTAGTTCATATTTTCTTGCAACATTTTCTAATTAATTTTTTTACGGGGTTATAAACGCTACACCGTCTGCGTAGGCAATTACCTTGCTGTTCGAAATGATATTTAGGCATCGTTTTACTTAACAATCGCCTCCAGAACTTAATTAAATAGTTTTTGGTTTCCCAGGCTAACTCCGGGTTTTCCTCTAAATCTTTTGGAAAATCCCACTACTGCTATTTTATTTTGTAAGTCTGACAGGCAGTCACTTTTATTAGCTGATTAGCTATTAGTATTTTAGCACTACGACAGGAATACCATTTTCCCCTGCTATCTTGTTTTTTAACATTTTGTATTCTCCTTCTACCTGTTGCTCTCTCCATGTTAGTGGTTTGTTCATCATTGCTTGCTGTGTCCAGTTCCTTCATCTATTCTTCGTTGTTTCCATTTAACACTTCATCAAAGTATTCACTAATATGAAAAACTGAACAGAAACTGATGATGTGGGCTATCAGTTTCTCATCAGATTCTCCTATTAGTTCGCCCTTCGAGTTCTTTGCATCCTGGTGAATGTTCAGAATTTCTTTTTTGCTGTAGTTCTCATCAACTGCCTCTAGCTTCGTACATAAATTGCTTCTCTTTTCCTGCCTACAAACGTGTTTAGTTCTCCTCCCTATTTCCTCGTACATATTCCTGTTTTCCCCTGATTCCCTGTTTTGAAACTGTAATTTCACCTGATTTCTTTCTTTTAATATCATTTTACACTTACCGTGAACCAACTTTTAACTGCTTTGGGTTTTCTGCCCCTCCCCCCGTGTATTTATAAGCCTTTTTATGACTTCCTCAATCTGGACCCATTTTTTAAAATTTAATTCACCCTGAGGTCGTGTTTCAATTTGATTGCCTATTTCTACCTCCTTTTTGTGTATTATACCTCTTTTGATGAGTTCCTCCTTGTCATACTGTTGCACTACTGTACCCTTCGTCTCCTTCTTTCCTGGTACGTCTTGTTTCAACTTAGGTAACCCTAGCGCGTGATCTTAGCGATGCAAAGCATAATTCACAATTTTACACGCATTTATGTTGAGCGCAAGCCTTAAATGTGAGAATTTGATAAGATAAATTTGATCGAGCCCTGCATGACGAAATAATTTTATTTTCTCTTTATTATTCAGATACTAATAAAAAATCTTGTTTGGGCCTTGCCTTTATGGGGACATTGAAAGCATAGCACAGACGAAAAAGTTACTAAAGAACGTTTTATTTTTTCTGAAAGATTTTTGTAGTAACGTGCGTTCAAGAAAAATCTTAATTTAGGAGGGCTCTGAAATTCAATTGATGTTTAAAGGTACTTTAGCCACAACCAAAATGTCAAAATTTAGACGTCAAAAGTGAAAACTACTTTACTAATTAAAAATGGTTATCACAACAGAGCAGAAAGCAAAATTATTGGAATGCTGTTTTCGAACAGGGCAAAAAGTTGATGGTGTTATGGCATTATTGGCAAGGCATTATTCCATTCCTGAGAGCTTTACAGATTTCCATGAAGAATATAGAATGTGTTTTTTGAGGTTAGAACCTCATCTGTCAACACTGACATTATTGTAGTTTCTTTTGGTTGTGGTTAAAGTATCTTTAAACACCAATTGAATTTCACAGCCCTGCTAAATTAGGATTTTTCTTGAACGCACGTTAGTTTACTTATTTTTTTGCAGAAAAAGTGAAACTTTAATATCGTTTTCGGCTGTCATATGCTATCCATGCCTCCATAAAGGCGACACCAAAGACCTGATTAAAAGAAAAACACTTTCTAATACAATGCGACTGACGATTTTATACTGAAAAACATAAATAATTTGACAAAACAATTAGTACGGCAATTATTTGCCAAGTGGCATATTCAATACCAAAACAAGTTTATAATTTATAAGAAATTGGTTTTATTTTATACCGTCGAATCAAATAAGTAATTCTAGATTACTTTAGTGTAAGGATGAAAATATGTTTTTCTACTTTGCGTTGGTAATAACTTCATTTTAGCACCCAAAACAGTGTCAAATGAAAATTTGAGTGCTAAAATGAGGCTGGTATAATTTGTTTTCTTTATGTTGGCAACGGTTTGGCAGCCTCTAACGTCAACGAAATGTCAGTTGTAAATAATAATCTTTGCATTGTTTTCGTTGCACCATTCTTCGAATTTTCTATATTTGTGTTCGTATTAAGAACGCGACTTGTTCGGAAATAAATTCCCAATCGTAGTTTGTCCAATTTCGGGTTGAGTACATTGCAAGTCTTTGCAACTCATATTGCGTCAAAGAAAACTGACATTTCAAATTAAACGTTCGACCGCCTCCTTATTTAATTTCACATAAACATTACCAACACTCGCCAATATCCCTAAATGTTGAATCACATAACAAAGTTCAGTTTTTCACGTAAAAAGGGCGCAAAGTAGAAAAATAGTATAAAATACTCGTACAGAAGGCTATTCAGGGCATTCGTCCGTTCAGCCACTCACCTTCGCGGCTCGTGGCTGAATTTCGGACTCATGCCTGAAACAGTGCCTTCTGTAACTTGTTTTTCAATATACTATTTTTCGTAGCACTAGATTGTTACGTAGCGAATAACATGCCACATTTCAAAAACGTTAAGCTATCGATATTGCCCTGGCAACAATAAGCGGGCTGTTAAGGATTTTCTTAACAGCTCTCTTTTGATAACAGCCCGCTCTTAATCGATCGTAAATAACAATAATTATTACCAATCAGAATAATAAATTTATTTTAATCATTACTAGGTACATACGTATTATAAATTTGAATTAATTAAAACTACATTTCAGGTACACTAGCGTTAAAAACATTGTTTATATTGCAGTTATGGAAGCTTACACTACCGACAGAAATTTGTGTTGCCACCGTAGAAATATTTTCTTTTTCATTTCTTTCAACAACCTCAACTCGTTCATCACCTTTTCCGGAGATTGATGTAGGACCTAATAGCAAACGTGATATATTGTTTGATGCTGTGCTAACATCTATATATGCTTCAGCGACACTTGTACTTTTCGAACCACCTAACCGTTTCAGGCCTCCATCAATCAACTGAGTTTCAGATAATCTGCGAAAACAGAGCCCTGTATACAAGTGTGCATCATTCAGTCCAAGAAATGTCGCAATTTTTTTAGGTACCGCCCCGATAGTATTCTTTCCAACAGGTTGTCTGGTACAACGACCCTTCTTGTAGCTTAGGAAAAACCTGGTCAGTAGACTGCGATCTTAAAGCGCAATAACTACGGTAGCGCTTCATTTCCGGTCGATCTTCAATTTCGGTTACTTTCATGTATGTCAACTCTTCAACCTTTTCTACATGTACCGAATATACCAAATATTAAGACCACCTATGTAAACACACTTAAATCACTACTATTGCTGAGAGAAACTACTAACGTACCTTTTCCATTAAGTAATCCTCATCTGGCGCTTGATTTAAAAATTCTAAAACTTCCGTTTGGTTCAAAGTCTTCGATTTCTTCGGAAAATATCCAACGGAATTTCGAAGTAAGAATCGACTCCGATATTTACCTATATCGATATTGTCTTTAGCCAGTAGCGTCGATTTTAACATCGAAACCTTGGTGAATAAAGATGTCGGAACATATTTTTTACGCTTCAATTAGAAATTTGAAAAATGTTCCAGATAGACACTCTGACATCCAAAAATTGCAAACACAAGTGTTTTTTATTACCAACAACATTGGTTGTCACGGAAACAATGGCATCTATGATCTTAAAATTATAAATTATAAAATTTCTGATTCCAAATTTTTACCTTCTTGGATAAACTACTACGACGAAAACCGTTGTACATACCACGCGCAGTTAAGGGCCATAACGGTTCTCGGTAGCATTATGGCCCTCACTTCGTTCGGATCTCAAACGGCTACCTCAGCCGTTATGGCCTTCTTAACAGCCCTTAATATGTAAATAACTATTACTACCGCATTAAAGATATAAGTATTAACATCATCGAGTCATTATATGTCTTCAAACATCAAACTATATAACTATACATTTTTAAATTTTACTTGTTCTAGTAAATATGCAAAGTTTATTTCGGAACCATAAAGACCGTGCAGTTTCCTATCGATCCTATTCGAAAAATTCAACCGAAAAACCCTGGTAATAATAAAAATTTTCGGTGCAATTTAAGAGGTTCGAAATTTTGTAGCTCAGTCTTGGAGATTGTTTTAGGCACCGCTTGCAGGTACATGTCTCATCTAATAATATCATTGTTTTCAACGTACGTTTTATGGTTTATACATTCACACATATGTTACCTTTGCACAATTACAAGAGTAGAAGGTAAAGTACAAAAACGGATTAAATATTTTAAATATGCTTTCTATCTTAAATCATAAATATAACATCACCAGGTCCGTTTGGAACTTTGTGATTTTTGGTCTTGTTTCATCCCGTTGGCTCTATAGTGCTGTGATACATGCTCGACTAGTGGATAAGGTGTGAAATGATATTGAAGACCTAATCTTTTGAAAGGACTCGAATACAGTACCAGTGGGATCTTTATTTCAATTCACACCCAGTTACTGGAAGACAACCAGCACTACTTTACCAACTAAGAAAATAAACGCAGGAAAATTACAAGGCAGCTAGCTATCTTGTTTATGTGTTTGTATCAAATTGCCAGTAGCTTGGCGACTAGAGATGAGCTCACAGGCGTTTACACTTCGTATAAGTGAATTTTAATTTACATATTCAATTATGTAATTATGCCCAGAGTGCCTAGTGCCAATACCCAATTTGAAAGTCAGTCGTTAGTTATCAGCCATCACCTTTGTAAATGTATTTGTATTCGAAATATGGTACTATAGCATATAACACGACATTGTCGACAGTCGCCAATCGCCACTCTTGATGGCGCTCTTGATGACCAAAGCCATTGGATTTTTTTCCGGGAAAGTAACTAACTTCACCGGCGCCAACGAGCTCTGGTAAACCCGCACAATATCCAAGCGGCGATGTCTTAAGTAGGGATAAACTGGCACATTATCCATGCAGTGCAGAATACAGGAGACCGCTCAAAAGAACGGTGGGTGATTTTAATACGTTTAATATACCTAATTTAACTACATTTTCTATCCATTAACAATACGACTACGGTGGTTTTGAGCTGACATTTTTTGCTTACCCAAGTATTATTCAAATTATTAAATGCTCTTAATTACTTATATATACGACGGGATACGTCACGTCAAATAGGCGAAAATGCAAATTGCAATTTGAACACAGAAGCGCCATGAAATTTTTACCGAAAAGAGGCAGTAGCCCGAAGAATATCCATAAGAGCTAATAATAGAGAGCAGTATGTGGAGAAAATAGGCCGTCCTACTGCCAAGTCAAACATTTGCACTAGCAGTTCAAATAGAAATCCATTTATGTTGACCCAAACTATGGAAGATTTGATGTTCGCCGAGCCGAGTAAAACTTTCATTAATTGCTGGAGAAATATGAATATTAGAAATGAGTGGTTTTAAAATTAAAGATTTTAGGAATGCGCAAAGTGTCGGCATGATGGATTCCGAAGCTTGAATAAAGTTGTAATGGTGATGAGGCTTGGGTACACCACTAGAATCCTCCTACAAAACAACATTGCAATGGGTTCATACAGGATCTCCACCATCACAGAAGAATTATCTGCACAATATGGGATAGCGACACTTCTTCTGGGATACTGAGGGGATTCTCTTAATTAAATATACTCCAAAAGGGACTACAATAACTCGGACTTTCCAAAACGCCAGAAATACTTTAGAGGGCGTTGCTTTTTATTGAATGACTACCCAGAAATCGCTGTGGAGTCCTATTTTGCAGAACTACAAGGATTTAGTTTCGAAGGTACAACTTTATTAGAATAAATTTGTTGCTGTTAATGATTTTTACGGTGAAAATTTAAATGTTGTTTCTCCTCTAACTCTTTGTTTCTATGGCTAAATACTCCCCTTAACATAGGAAATTCCATGTCAATTACGAGGCATTCAAATATTGGCTCCCCTTGTGATTTTGCCATAATATCAATTCGGCCGTGATCACGAACAGTCAGATTTCATAGGTGTCTGATGTAACTGAAAATGAGTTATACACATTATACAAGAAACAATATTCTTAATAAAATTATATAATGCAGGAAAAATATTAAAAACTATTTTTGCAAAATAATTTTATATCATTTTATGTAAAAATATATTATCGAACATCACAGCATGCTTGGAATTTTTTTCGTCATGGTTAGGAAATTATCTCTAAAAAACCAAGCCAGTCTAACCCAACTCAGTCATAACTGGTATTCCTCTTCATCGACCCAGATTATTGCACACCGAAACATTTAAAAAGAATGTTTGTCAAAATAATTTATTTTTGTTTGATGTGAAAATATGTTTACGAACATCACAAGATGCTTAGAATTTTTTAGATGATGGTGATGATGATGATTAAGATATTATATCCAAAAAACCAATCCAAACATGACTGATACTTATTTTCATTGATCCAGATAATTGCACCCCAGGAATGTTAAAAAGAACTTAAATATCTTAAAAAAATCAAGCATATTCTGACGTTTGATCACAATATGCTTGATATCTTAAAAAATATATATTCGGACGCTTCTTCATCAGGAAACGTACACTCTTTAAAAGCTAGGAGCTTCAATCGGTTTTGTTCGTAGAGAAAAAATAATGAATATAGTTAAACTCAACGTACAATTGAGGTCCCGGATGCAATAACGCACGGAGCGCGCGAAGCTGGAAATAAGTATTGTCCAACCGATCGATATATTGGGGAAATTTTTTTTTCGGGAAGTGGATTAAACAAAAATGCTATCTTATGTAACTTTCCGCATCTTTTTTACCCGAACTATTTTTTGATTCGTCAATTAATTTGTCCAGAAAAAAATAAAATAGTGAAAATTTTTCGTTCGACAATTCAATTAACTTCAATGCTTTTTAAAACTCGAATCGCGAAATCTCGGGAACTATTCGACCAAACTAGTTGAAATTTTTAATGGAACACTGTGACACTTTACTTTCGCGAATAAAGTTATTGCAATGGTCGAAATAATCATTTGTTGGATAATATTCAATAAATAATCAGTTGCGCTATGAAACCATGTTCTTTTTTTTTCGACTAGTGAGGAAGTTTTTCGCTATTGGTCTTGCGGCATTCTCTTTGCGATATCATTGTTCCTTAGACTGTAACGTAAATTTTGATGTATCACTTGGCTTGATAAGTTTAAAACCTGGAAAGTTTTTGCTTTGTAAACAACAGGTTCGTTTACCGCGCATGACGCGTCAAGCGCTTCCGATCCATTCGCGCTACTTTACTGCATTTTATTCTTGCAAGCATAGATTAATGCCCAAATTACTTAAGTGTTTATGTGATAATCGTGATTGAAGCATACAGTTATGCAAGTCTTCTATGCAAGTACGCAATCAAACATACAGCGCATATGAATGAAAAAATTGCAATACGATTACCGGCTGTAAACAAAAGATTATTTTGGTCACACTCGCGATCGTATAAGGAAAAGTCGAATAATTATTATTGTTTTTATATACATTTTTTCTGAAAGAAATACAATGAATAGTATTAGTATTAACTTGTAATTATTACATCACTAAAATATTAAAAACATCTATCATTAGGGAGCAGATTCTTTTGTTTCTTCTACTTTCATTCCTGCTTGTTAGATTTTTTATCTTCACTAGTTTTGCTCGCCCTTTTTACTCTAACACGCATAGCATCTAAATATAATGTAAAATAATTTCTACCTCCTGGTGTCAAATATCGTAGCAGTGCATTTAAATCTTTAATTTTTTCTTGTGTCAAATCCCTATTTGTTTAGCTTGTGCAGCATTTACAATATCGTGAAATGACACTGTCGTCTCTATTTTATAGGTAATTGGTTCGCCATAATAATTGTAGAAAACATTAATTTGACCATTAGCAAAATACTGAATTTTAACTGCTTTACTGTTCTTAAGTCCTTTCGGAACTTTCTATTTGTTTAAAATTAAAGATTCAAAATCTTTCACCGTGCAGTATTTCTGTTCTACAGTAGTAAATGGAGGATTTCGAGCACTTTGTACCAAATCTATATAATCTCTTTCAGTTACAATGTGCTCGAGCAATTTTTTTTCCGCCCGTACATCCCAAATGATAGATGTTTTTAATATTTTAGTGATATAATAATTACAAGTTAATACTATTCATTGTGTTTCTTTCATTAGAAAAAATGTCTATAAAAACAATAATAATTATTCGACTTTTCCTTATACGATCGCGAGTGTGACCAAAATAATCTTTTGTTTACAGCCGGTAATCGTATTGCAATTTTTTCATTCATATGCGCTGTATATTTGCATAGAAGAATAACTGTATGCTTCAATCACGATTATCACATAAACACTTAAGTAATTTGGGCATTAATCTATGCTTGCAAGAATAAAACGCAGTAAAGTAGCGCGAATGGATCGGAAGCGCTTGACGCGTCGTGCGCGGTAAACGAACCTGTTGTTTACAAAGCAACAACTTTCCAGGTTTTAAACTTATCACGCCAAGTGATACATCAAAATTTACGTTACAGTCTAAGGAACAATGATATCGCAAAGAGAATGCCGCAAGACCATTACCGGAAAACTTCCTCGCTAGTCGAAAAAAAAAGAACATGGTTTCATAGCGCAACTGATTATTTATTGAATATTATCCAACATATGATTATTTTGACGATTGCAATAACTTTATTCGCGACAGTGAAGTGTCATAGTGCTCCATTAAAAATTTCAACTAGTTTGGTCGAATAGTTCCCGAGATTTCGCGATTCGAGTTTTAAAAAGCATTGAAATTAATTGAATTGTCGAATGAAAAAAATTCCCTATTTTATTTTTTTCTGGACAAATTAATTGACGAATCAAAAAATAGTTCGGGCAAAAAAGATGCGGAAAGTTACACAAGATAGTATTTTTGTTTAATCCATTTTCCGAAAAAAAATTTCCCCAAAATATCGATCGGTTGGACAATACTTATTTCCAGCTTCGCGCGCTCCGTGCGTTATTGCATCCGGGCTCAATTGTTAATATTTATTAACACTCATTTGTATTTAACACAAGAAATCATTGTCAAGTTGAAACTAATTAAATGATTCCTGTTATCTCAATTAAGTCCTGTGCGTAATGAATTTGGAATCGTTTGGGTTATTGTTTTAAGTGTAAATGTAGTATTACGTTTAATTTAAAAATATTATTATTATGAGTTGTGTAGTATATTTCTAACAATAAAAATAAATCTAATGTTTCAATTTCAATTTAAATTTTTTTCTATCCTATGTACAAATTATGTTCCAAATTCGTCCGTTATCAGCTGCGTTGATCACCTGTCTGATTTAAAATGTCAATATTTAGCACATATTTTAAAGTATTCGCGAACGGAGCCTGGACAAAATCCTCAATTGGATCATCATGTCCATGAAACTTAAATTTTGCTGCAACGCGTTTCTTATGTTGCGTCTGCCAATGCAGCACCCTGTATAGTAAGTAAAGACATATTAATATTATTATTCATTTATTTAGTTTAGCTTGGTCGCTCACGGCGATGCACACAGCTTGTTTTACTTTCGTTTCATTAAATTTAATATATTCTGTAAACCGTAGTAATAAATTAGAATTTTGTTGTTGTTCCTGTTGCAAACATTGGATTTAACGTCACAAAACAATTTAATTCGTCTAATTTATACGTTGTGTCACCCAGTGTTTAGGAATAGGCTTAAATAATAAATAAATATAAATATAAAATTCCGAAGCATTAGTACAATTAATTTATTGTAATACATTTTTCTAATGCATGGAATTTTAACTAACCGATTTGTTTATATAGTGTATTCAATTTTACGCTCTAATTGCTTAACATGATTCCTTATGTATGTAAATGGCCATAATTTAGTTCGATGTAAGATCTATCCCGATGGTTTATTGATATCGTACTTTCGGATTTCCCGCACATGTAAATCCATCCGTTATTATTTACTCGTTGCAATCCGTCTAGCCGGCGTCGGACACGTTTTCATAGCATTTCTTCCAAATATTAGTTTGAGATTTCCAATAATTTAGATAACTTTTGGAAATTTATTTGTTATTTTCGTTTTCATTTTACGTTTACGTCATTTATTATTGTTATATGTGGCATTTTTTTCAGTGTTTACTTAATTCGTTGATTCAATTTTCGTAATTTCCTCTTTCTCCTTCAAATTCATTGAATTATCATCTTTTGTTTTGACTTTTACTCTGTCTAGTTTGTTCTAATTTTTTGCAATTTTCTGTTCATTCTGTCGTTTTATATCTTTCGTTACGTAATTGCATTGTTATTCATGTTATTTTTATTTGTAAAAAATACATTTGAAACATGTTTGACGTTACTACTATTAACAAGTCAGTGTCCTTGACAAGGGTACATTGGATTGGGTTGGTTTTGATGGATTAGTTCACTCAGGTTGATTTGGCTTGTCATTCACTATTTCATGTTCACTGAGCTAATAAAGTGACTGAGTTATATATCGATATTTGTATTCGCCGTTTTGTATGTTATGCAATTTTAAAGTTTTGAGCTTTTTGCATTATGGACTATTTTTACCTTTTTATACGTTCGCAAAAGTAGTAATGGAGCGGGGGTCAAATTAGCTAGCAAATTAGCAGACACAATTAAGGAGCTACTTGTCGGGTGTTCCATATTTTGGCATTTTTGATAATTTTCAATTTGATTAATTTGCATTGTTTTGTAGATTTACTATAATTTTATTATTGTCAAGTTAGAACATTGCTGTCATAATGTTTAGGCTCCTATTTGCCGCTTCATTCACTATTATTTGTTGCATTTTAATCTATTTCGTTTCTGTGTATATTATTCTATTTGTTTCTCACTTTCAGGGTGGTTTGAATTTTAAATTTCGTTGCGATCAAATCCAATATTTATACGTTTTCAATATTTATATAATGATGTTACGAGTCGGTAAGTCAGGCGAAACTCTTTGAATTGGCGGTGGGCGCCAATTACCTTGATGTTAAGGGTATGCTGAATGTTGCGTGTAAATTCATTGCCCTTCAGAACAAAGGTGAAACAAAACAGGGTATTTGCCAAACATTCAATATCCAACGAGAACGTACTGCTAAAGACGTAAGAGAATTTGAATGCATTATGATGAGTGTGGTGATTTTTTGTAAATTGGTAAATTATCGTTCTCTATAAACGTATTACGTATTTATTGCTTTAAAATGATTAATTATGTTATTTAAGAATTAAATGTTCAATTTAAACATGTTAGCTTGTATGTGCATGAGATTTAAAGTAGCAATGTTAGTGATATTTTAAAATTATTGACGTGATGAATTTTGAGAGCAAGAATATTTAGATGATTAAATATATGAATATTGTCCACTTTGTTTATATTTAATTATTCTAATGCATTAGTTAAGCTTTTCCTCGATTGATTTGCCTTCCATTTCCTTCGTCGATGACCTTATTTTTCTCACTCTTCTTGCTTCCGTTGGGTTTAGTTTTGGGAGAACCATATGCATCCCATGCGTTTCTTACCTAATTTATTATTTTATCATGTTCATGCTCCAGTCTTTCGATTACTCATCCATTTATCTTCCTATTGCTCTTTGTCATTCCCAGAATTTTCCTCGTCAAGTTCATTATATCGCTGTAATTTTATATTCGTGTTTCTTTTCCACTGCACTATTATTGGTTTTATTATGGGGTTATATAACTTCGTTTTTGTCTCGTTGTTTATCTCTCTTTTTTTGCGAAAATTACTTTGTTCGTCAGATAATACGCTTTTGTTGAACAATCCAATTTCAGTGAAATTTAAATAAAAAGTTGTTTAGGTTGGGTTCAGTTCAATTAACGAACTTGACTGTTTTCGACCGGTTCATTTGCCGTAAGAACTTTTCAGTTAACTACAATGAATTTAGTTTGACTTTTGACCACTTCATTTATTTTATAGGTTATAATTGTGACGTGAACTGTACTTTGTAAATTTCGACACCCATACTCTGCCTAGGTGATTATATTGTGTGAAGAGTCTAACTGTCGAAGAGTACATGAAAGTTTCCTTTCTCTTCTACACATATGATTATGAAATAACCCAAATGCATAATAAAATATAATGCCATAATTATAATGGTATATTACATCCGATATGGGAAGTGGTTCGTCACAGCTAACCGATGCACGAAGCGAGAGATGTATACTATTTTATAATATTAATAATATATTTATTTATTTGTACGTTAACAGAGTTTGGAATAGTTCGTACGTATCAATACCACGTCACACAAATATATAAATCCACAGTAAGATTAACATATAGAGAAAATATCACTCAAATATTACATATAAATCTCAATTAGGTGATGAATACACGGCGGGTGACAACTTAATATTCGTGAACCTAGTATTCACTAATTCGCGGATGTCCCAATAATTTTTTTAAATAGTTGTTTGAACTTGTTCTCATGAGCTTAAATGAGAGTCACTACATCTTCATTCCTATGAAAGCCTACGTTATCCATAACGAAATGAGCTCCTTGCACACCGTCATTATTTAAGTAATTAACTATGGAAGTAATAAACTAAGAAATATGCTCTATATTATAGGTCTATCCTGAACTTGCAACAAATACAAAGAATTTTCATTCATTGCCGCAGCAATTGAATAGTTGAGTCTTAGTTGAGCTTTAACTTTCGATGCTATTTCTTACTGATCTTCCATATGAAACTCGCGAAATTACTTGAATTCCATATTCATCAATGAAGAAAATCTTATCCCTTTCAAGCATAATTCTGTTATACTGAACTGCATAATCAAAGCGAGCTTGAATGGTGTCCGGTGTATTTCTTCTTTCGGGAAGAATGAAATTCTTTTAACTGAATAATCAAAATGCTGAATAGCTCTGTTGACTGTAGACAATGAAATCTGATTAATATCGTTTCAGTTGCTGAAGTGTTAAGGAACAATCTTCATCCACCAAGTCAGAAATCTGTTCTTTTTCAGTATCAGATAATTTCTGTTGTCGATGTCCAGCACTTCTTTTTGAAGTATTTTGAGTTCTCCTGTATGTGGAATAAATTTTCCTTACCGTGTTTGGCAGAACATTAAATTGTTGTCCCACAGTTTTTGCTGTTGCACCATTATTCATCGAATTGATTATTAATCCACGTATTTCATTGCTGATTTTATTATTTCTAAAGTACACAAGAATTTATCAGCTTAGTTAAGGGTACTATTATAACATTTTTTATCTTTGATTGTTGCAGCTGTTAAACCAACAGAACCGGGAGACTTTTTATTTGTGTTGTAACTAATTTTCCTAAATTTGAAACTCGAATAACACATTTTCTAGAAATGACTCACTGCTAGGTATTACCTCGATTTGCGGTATGTTATTTATAATCGTGCCCGTGATCTCGGCAAAAAATTATCAATAAGTTTGAACATACATTAGTTGTACTCTGTGGTTCTGTTGGCTCTATATTCGTTTATAATCCACCAATAAGTCTTTGGTTTATTACCATTGTCTTTTATATACTTCGCATAGTACCTACTTTTAATCCTTAATAATTCGTTTTTGTACACGAACCTGAAGTTATTTACGTATGAGTTAAGGAAACGATCAGCATATCGATGTTGCAACTCAAGATAGTCCTTGCAATTTCTCACGAAAGAAATGTCGTGAACCATTTAACAAACTTATGATCGTGAAAGTTTCTCGTGACATATGGAAAAGTTGTAACAATACTCGCAGTAATGAGATTCAAAAACTTAGTGAAATTAATATTCTCATTCAAATGTTTGTCATTAATAAAGTCCCATTCATTGTTTTCCATAAGTTGATGACGTACATTGTGTGTATCTTTCGTCATTGATAACTCTGAACGTTATCTTTACTTGCAACGTTTAATGTTTCCATAATTATCAAAATAGGAGTAAATTTGCTGTTTTCAAATATAGGAAGTTGTATCGTTGCCTATGAAAATATTCCATTTAAATTTATTTGAAATTAACGATATTCTATCAATAATGATTAAAAGCATAGAGGTGAGAAATTAACGTCGATTAAGGTCACACAGTCAAATGGAGCGTGGTAGCTCTATTCGATCTGTGATTGTTCCATTAAATTCTATTCAACAAAGGTCCTTAAATATTGCTGAACATGTAATTTCCCAATGGTTGGGAGCCCTGATTTCCACCCGTGGGATTGTTATTGCGGTTAGGAATGACGTATTTCTCAACCTCTAAAAAGTTGGAAATCTACACATTGCTACAGTGATTGTACATTCGGCTTTAGACTAGCTTTCTCGGGTTTTCAGGGTTGCTTTTGTTGTTTATTTTCGCATATGCTTCGGGTATATTTTCATGCCACCAAGAATGTATAATTTTCAATTTAGGTTTTAAAAATTGCATGATTTATGCTTGCGGGTAGCTACTATAATATACTTGAGTGAAAACCAAGGAACACCACTTCAATATGGGGCCTGTTTATTACTAACTGACAATAAATTATAATATATTATAACAAATATTTATACATTTTATACACGTCATTACAAGTTGAAGCAATAGTCTGCCCTTTTGACACTGCATTTCTATCTGTGTTGCCGGTGTCCTGGTTCCGCGATGTGGAAGTGGAGTGTACGGGCGGTTGACTGACTGTAATTAACTTCGAAAAAAGGAAATCAAACAATTCTTTAGTACTAATCTCCTGAGATTTTGTTATTAATTTGACGTGGATCGGTCCCATCGAGATAAAGGGTAATACTGACTTGTTGAATTCGATCAATTCGACCCTAGAATTCGTACATGGTGCGTTGGTGATTCACCCCAAGAGACGGTCGCCGTGATCGGCTAACAAAGAAAAAATCGTAATGGGACTTATTACAGAGATACAATGAAAACTAAGGTCGTATAATGTAATCTACTTACCTCCGCAATAACTTAGGATATAAATTACGTTTGTTAAACCGATTCATTGATTATCCATTGGTTGATTTCACTATTCAGTTTTTCGTTTTCACTTACATATATGTATGTATTCAAAATCTTTTATTTGTTCCAATTTTATTCCTCCTATTTCTGTTTTGTGTAGTTTTCCATGGTATATACTATTGTTTTACTTTTCTTGCAGTTAATTATCAGATTCCTTTTCTTTATTGCATTATCGTGTTTTCTCATATGATATAGAAGACTTGTTCGCTTTCTACTAGGATCGCGATATCGACTGCATTCATTAGGCTGTATATTGTCGTTTCACATCTTCCCGAGGTTTCGGGGGGGGGGGGGTACCTTCTTCTAGCAGTCTTTTTTTATTCCATACGCAAAAAAGCGTATTTTATCATGTCTGCGGTGATGCTGTATCGATCTTCAATCTTACATGGTTTCCTCTAATTCTTCACTTATTATCCGTATATTTGCCTATTTGCCTTACCTTTATCTCCCTTTACTCTATTATCGATCTCTTCTTCTAGTTCTTGAAAGTACATCATCCATATTTCCATGATTTCCTCTTCATCTTGCTATATTTTCTCATTTTCATCTTTGATATTCTTTAGTGTCACATTTATGTTTTTTCTCTCGCATTTGTTTTAAGGCGCAAGAGTTTTGAATAGGATTTTTCCACATTGTTTCCAAAGTTTATCCACGCTCCTTTACTTTTTATCCTATCTTTGTGTTCTTCGTTGTTTCTTGTGTTGGTACATTTTTCATTTCATATCCTTTTTTTTATTTGTTCTTTTCTCTATTTAATTTTTCCCACCTTTTTTCTACTGATCTGCCTGGTTATCGCTCTTGAATACTTTTACTTAGTCCATTTTTATACTTTTCTATTTTTATTTCTCCTTTGTCTACTCCTGCCATGTAGATGCAATATCCTTTATGTATTTGTTCTAACTTATATCCTATTTTTCTTTGTCTCCGTGATCCATTGGTAGCTTAGTTTCGCTTTTCCATTTCTACAATTTCTTCTTCTTCTTCATCATTTATACTTCTCACATTCCATGTTCCTATTTATTGCGTTGGCCGCGGCCTTGTTTATTTGAACTTCGTTTATGGCTAACTTTTTAAAGTTATAGGGTTGCTTCTTATTTCCTCAATTCCTTTGATATCTGGCCTTAAAATTTACAGCATGTATGATTTTGTGTTTTTTTAATAATGTATATGATGTCTTATTTAAAATTCTACTCCAGAAAAATCAAAATACGCTGTTTAATTGAACATAACTCTCGAGTATACTCGACATTATCCTCTTATAATGAACTGAGGTATTAACGAGTAATGGCGGCACAATTGGAATTGCCTTTGTAGCGCATTACAGAACGTGGAGGCAAGTAATGAATGGAAAATTGCACCAGAAAATATCGATATTACGAAATTTAATAGTCAAATATGACTTTCGATACAAAGAACAGTTTTAGTTAGAAATGCTTCAGCTAACGTTAGTAGGGTAATAACTAGTTGCTTGGTGATCTATTAAAGAATAGATAGCATCTGTGACGTTAATAATAATTGCAATACATTATTAAAAACTTCAAGAAGATATTTTAGAATATAATCTTGAGATTACAAGTATATATTGTTACGTTGGGAATTATTTTTTTTGCTTTAATTCGGTTTCCTCTATATTTTGGAAAATTTTTAAATGTACGTTAGATTCCAATTATTATTACGTAAGGGTAAATTGTTTACAATGTAATGGATTATAAGAATGGCGGGAAACACTCGTTAGGTCGCTAATTAATTATGTAATTTTCAAATTATGAGAAACTAATAATGATGCATCCCACTGTGCCCACTGATCCTACTGTTTGAAATTATATTCGGTTTTGTTTGAAGCGAGAAATATTTTCGTTTAATATAATTGAAAATTAATAAAAGTGAACGTTTATTTTTCGTGTTCACAGGAAATACTATATTTAAGCAAGTAAACTATCATAAACATAAGCAGTTAAATTCGGTCGATTTCATGCAAGGTGGCATTATAATTATATCTGTCACAATTTGCAGTCATTGGTTCAATTAAATTTAAAGTTACGGTTTTGTTCATTATAAGTTGAATCAAAATAACAAATCATTTTAGTCTTTGCTATCTGAAAGAGCACAGCTTTAAGTGGCGGCTGGCAAATTCGTGATTTAAAGCGAGGCTATCTTGTGGTATAGGCATGATGAATTTTGACTATTGTAATATTGCGAAAGCAGCAGAAGTGAGCATTTGCTTCCATATCTTATATTCAATCATCCAGCATTAAGCAGCTTATAATGGGAAATATGGTCATGGTCAATTCCGAATCTGCTGTGTGCGGTATACTGTAACTTCTTGTATGCGCTTATAGTATGCAAGCAATTGCGGCAATGCAATTCTTCACATCATGTTTTTTTCACCTGTCACCATGTATGTACGAATAAACCCTTATTAACTACAGGTATGCTTATAGATATATAATATTTAAAATGCAATAAATTCGCTAACATGAGAGCTATGATGTTTTTAATAATCTGAACCAATTTTGCAATGATTATGGTAAACAAAATCGAGCTAATGATAGATCCCTGAGGTAAACTCCTAGTTAATACTCGTTACAATGATTCCTTGTGCATACAGATAGCCTGAGTTCTACTAGTCTAATAATTCACGATTAATTGCACTATCGTTTCTCTTAAACCAATCTCCTCTGAATACTGAGTAAGTATGCGTGCTGCGAACAAACCCGCTCCTACATCCGGTCTGCTCAATTGGAGTGATGTTAAATTAATTTATCTGTAGTAGGTGGTGCTTAATTATACTTACATTTTCTCTGAAATTTTCGACATTATTGGTGAGGCTAAAAGGACTTGTATTGGTTGCGATGTATACATGCTATCGGTGCCAAAGTAATAATCCCCTGTGTTTGAAGACCTATTTCAAAGAAATCGCTTGGCGGAAAAAAAATAAATATACATTTTTACAACCGGCAGTCATATCTAAGTAAAATACTGCGTATTTAAACATCATTCTGCCCATACGTTTATAAGGAATCATTAGGGACGTGCAAAAAAGCATCCGATTTATGCGATATCTAATAGATAGCCGACTTTACAATTTGTTTCCTACTTAACCGTTCAAAAAAAAATTAAACTTTGACTGGGCGTAATTCGATATGTTGTGTACATAGTGGAAATTTAATTTTTTCAATATTATACATACCTTAGCCGCAAATCAAAGTTTTCGTGATCTGTGTTATCTCCGTTACAAGATATCGCACGAAAGCGGAATGTAGTTCTAAGGAAACCTCAACTTGTGCCTATCCCAAAACACGTATTGAAACTTAATTGTACCCGTTATTTAATATTTTTTAAATGAAATGAAGTTTGCGTAATTTACTACCGGTACCGGACAAAATTTCGAACAATTCACTTATGAAGTATATAAATATTAAAATGAAATTATTAAATTTGTGAATAAGCGTGAAGGTACTATTGACATATAAGACAATCCACGTCTATGTTAGTGCAATTATTAAAGTTTATTTATTGTTTTCTGCCAAACAGTCGATTATTATTCTTGCACCGATAGTAAAGAAATGCGGTCAATTCATCCTAATCCGGCTGTTAATTGTAAACACTTTTAATAACATGATAACAAATACACATGTGGTAAATGATGATAACAGTTTCATATAAAAGCGCGAAAGTACAATACTTTTTTGCATAAAAGATGAAAGATATGCAGTAACTGGCAAATAAATAAAAACAAGTAATAATAAATGTAAGACAGTTTTCCCAAGACAAAAAGATAAGAATGGACCAACTATTGATGTGACGAAAATCGTGGAAAGAACGGGTAAAGCTGTTGGAGTTACCACAAGAACTGATAAAAGAGTAAGTAATGAATTCAAAAGTGAAGGTAAAGTAAATCGTGTTACACCAAAAACTGGTAGAAAAAGAATCGAATGTGTAAAAGAATTGTACTCTGAAATTACAACTGAAGTTCCAGATTTACCCGAATTTTCGCAGAGAACATTGTACCGATGGTTAAAAAACTTGAAATTTTTATTTAGAAAATTAGATACTAAACAAGTGTTAATGGAACACACTCACATAACTGCTCAGAGGGCTAATTTCTTGACATCTCTTCAAAGGTACAGAAATCAAGGATGGGAAATCTTCTACACGGACGAAACCTGGTGTGATGCAAATCATTCTCGACAGTTTGGATGGGTTGAAAAGTAAAGTAGATCAAGCTCCTTATCATACAATGTTAAATCCTGATTTTAAGAATCCTACATTATGCTGAAGGAAAGAGGACACGATTGCTTGGATATTGTAAAACAAGGTGGCACTTCCGGAGGGAATTACTAATTTTTCAAAATTGACTAAACCACAGCTGTTGCTATTGTGTAAGTCGCATCGTTATCAAAAGGTACTACTATCAGAAACTATTGCAAAGCAAGTAAGAGGAGACGATATGAAATTATTGTGGTTACCTGTAGCTCATTGCGAATTTAATGATGTGCAATTGGTATGGACCCGTACTTGTTGCCATTATGAAGCAAAACACACTTTAAAATTCTTTTGCTGCTGTCTATAAAAATACGCCAATCACTAGGTTGGTAGTTTTTTAAACCCATACGTTGCAAAATACTACCAACATAGTTATAAAAGAGTAAATCCTTCTCTTGAGAAAAATACCTTAACGGGTTCTTTTCTCGGGTACGATAAAAAATGATGTTTGTTTTCGGAGTAAGCAATTTTTTTTCTTTTAAATGAGATGCTAAAATTTCAGAAGCATCTTTCGGTAAGTTCAGATCTCTTACTAAGTCATCTAGTTCTTTCTGATTAAATTGTTGAGATTCTGAAAGGTTACATTTGTAGTCTGGATCAGAGTCTTTACTTGATGTATTTTGTTCGGGTTCACATTAACTTGGACCATCAGAGGATTTAGGTGTGCTGTATTGTACCTCTCGTGATTTTAATAGAGGTCGTTGAGCAGAAGATAAGTGAGGATATACTTCGATTTCCAGGATTAATTCCGTTAATTTTCACAACGCAGAAGTAGCAGTCATCATGGTGGTTTTGAGGTTCTCGCCAAATCATGGGTGTTACGAACTTTATTGGATCCCTTTTTCCACTGGACCATAACCGTAGATATACAACACATTTCTGTCATACAATATGAGGAACCCATAGCTTGTCCTGATGACACAATTTTATTTTAAAATATTTATGACATGTGGTTGTTACAAAATCCGATACACGTTTTCCATATTTTTCAAATGTATATTCGCCACAAATATTGCAAAAACAATCTGAATTAAGCGCACAACATCTTCTTGACAAATTCATATCGAAAACAAGACCAAAATGTTTCTTTGCTGTCCAACAAAAAATGAAAATGTAAGAAAAAGTAGTAAATGTGGGTATGTTGCTTTAACTCAGAAACAAATTCTTGAATTAATTTGGGCACACGTGAAAAATAAAGTTGCAACAAGAAATAATACTTTTAAAATTAAGGATGTATTGTATTTATGCCAGGAAGCTTTAAACAACGTTTCAATGGAGATATCGAAGAATTGTGTTGAGCATTGTAAGAAAACTGTGATATAGTACATAGAAAAAGAACAACTTATAGATGAAATTATGGAACTATTTATAATTAACTTAGGAGAAGGCGACGATGATGATGAATTGTGGGACGACTCGAGTGATAGTTATGATGACGAACAATGCAATGATGAAATTGATACCGATGATGCTCCCTTTCCTCATTGCAGGATGTTACACAAGGTAGTCGTACTGCTAACAATTCCGATACGGCCGAGTCATCTGCCATAAGCAACTCTGCTCAATTCGTGGGTAACGTATTCGGGGCCATTCAAAGGTATACGCAATATACTAATCTTATTATAGGACCAGAACCAATCCAAACAACCACTTCGTTCGGAGACTTTATATCGAAATAATACGATTATTAATAATATTATAAATATGCCGATTAGTCAAGAATTCCTTCGTTATACTGGACCGCAGTCATAACACATTTTAATGGCACATCCACCTAGACGATAATGAATATACATTCAGGTAAATAATGATAATAAATGCAGTACAAGAAACATAAACAAGTCACAATGTTTTGCGAAAAGCATTGGCTTGATTGTACGTGAGTATAGACAAAAAGATTTTAACTACGACATATCACACGACGTGCGAAAAAACTATAGGACTTGCATTTATTATTTATAACATAAATATTTGTAAAATTATTTTATTGTTTTCATTAAACGATCGTAATAGGTATATGGCCATATTATCATTATTATTATATTTATTTTCATTCGTAAGTACAGGAAACATTGAGTTGTAGTATTTTTTATTATACAGTGTCCCTAAAATGCGTGGACATCACTTAACCACAGATTCCTGGTTCGAAAATAAGACGATTTAACTAAACTTATCTATATGCAATTACGTTTCGTTTAGCTAGTATATTGCTTCAAAGTTCTTTCAAGAAAAAAATATTTTGTCCATAACGACAGAACGCTTGGATCGATTTGGATAATATTCGGTATTGTAGTCCTCACGGATGTAGGTCATCTTTTAAGGTGATATTAGTTATTATCAGTAGACCATTAGTGTACGAAACAATGGTAACCCGGTATAAACCAGTCAAAAACTTTTTAATGTGAAGGCCAATAACTTCCAAAAAAATAGTTTCAGAAAGAGGCGTTCAATAGTATTTTTTTTGTTAGTTTGTAATTGATGATATCTGTTAAGGTTTAGACACAAAAAAATAAAATCTGAGGGACCGCGCACTGCATTTCTTAAAACAAATATAATCTAGCAGTATGATATTCTAAGAAATAAATGAAGATATGATATGTATTAGTGACAAGTAAGCGTACTTTTAATGACAGTAGCTGTTGTTTATCAATTGTGAAGTGTCTCAAATTTTCTGAGCTAATAATGGCTGTAAACTACACTAACGCTGAGCAAACGGGTATGTTGATGGTTTTAGGATATTGCGAAGGAAATTGTCGCAGAAGTGCTAGAGTGTACAACGAAAGGTTTCCAAATCGTCGCGTGCCCAATCATAAAACTTTTGGAAACATTGAAAGACGCCTTCGCGAAACGGGAAAATTTGCACCGAACACAGTTGATCGTGGACGTGCTCGTACAATTCGCACCCCCAGAATTGAGGAAGAAATTCTGGAAATAGTAGAAGAAAATCCAGAAATAAGTAGTCGATGCTTAGCATTACAAGCAGGCGTTTCAAAGAATGTTGTTCATAGAGTTCTTAAAGAACAATTGCATATATCCTTACCATATACAAAACGTCCAGGAGCTTTTGCCAGCTGATACCATCGCGCGTCTTGAGTTTTGTAGATTCATACAAGAAAGAAGAGCTGAAGATGTCAATTTTCATACGAAAATTCTCTTCACTGATGAGGCGTGCTTCACAAGGAGGGGTATGACACATTTGCACAACGAACATGTGTATGCAATTGAAAATCCACATGTCTGCAAGCAACGCCACTTTCAACATGAGTTTAGAATGAATGTATGGGTAGGGATAATCGGCCGTTTCGTCGTAGGCCCTGTCATTTTACCAACTCGTTTAAATGGAGAGAATTATTTAGACTTCCTTATAAATACCTTACCAGATTTATTGGAACACTTGCCGTTAGATCTTAGACGCGACATGTGGTTTCTACACGATAGAGCACCACCTCATTTTACATTGGACGTTCGGAATCATCTTCATGTACAGTTTGCTAACAAATGGATAGGCAGAGGAGATGATGCTCCTGCAAAATGGGCACCTCGTTCACCAGATTTAAATATTTGCGATTCTTTTATGTGGGGAGCTCTAAAAAGCAAAGTGTATTCTCGTCCTATAAACACACAGGACGAACTTTGGACCAGAATACAGAACGCTTCACAATCCATTAAGAATAATGCAGAAATGTTACAACGAGTACAATTCAATTTTTTGCGTCGAATCAACCTTTGTATCCAGGAAGATGGTGGTCACATTGAGCATTTACTGTAGATCTAATAAAGTACATACTTGTTACTAATAAATATCATAACAAATTGCCTTATCGTCATTTATTTCTTAGAATATCATACTGCTAAATTACATTTGTTTTAAGAAATGCAGTGCGCGGTCCCTCAGATTTTATTTTTTTGTGTCTAAACCTTAACAGATATCATCAATTACAACGTAACAAAAAAAAATACTATTGAACGCCTCTTTCTGAAACTATTTTTTTGAAAGTTATTGACCTTCACATTAAAAAGTTTTTGACTGGTTTATGCCGGGTTACCATTGTTTCGTACACTAATGGTCTACTGATAATAACTAATATCACAAAAATATCCAAATCGATCCAAGCGTTCTGTCGTTATGAACAAAAAAAATTTTTTCTTGAAAGAACTTTGAAGCAGTATACTAGCTAAACGAAACGTAATTGCATATAGATTAGTTTAGTTAAATCGTCTTATTTTCGAACCAGGAATCTGTGGTTAAGTGATGTCCACGCATTTTAGGGACAGGCTGTATGTGTGTGTTATCTCGGCGAAGTTCCTGCAATTACCTGTGCCTTCTATGAAATTCAATGTAGTTGATATTCTTATCAAGAAAGTTTTCTTTTTCTTCTTGACGTTTGTTATTAATTGTTTGACTTCTCCGACCTTGTAATTCTTGATTAATTCTTTTATTTCTGTTACGCTTGGAAGTGTACGATTTTTATTTTCAAGGGGTTCAAACTTATATTGCAACGTGGAGTAGTATTTTAATTTTATTTAGCAATATAACCTCTTGCAATCTAATTTGTTAGGGTTCCTTGTATTGATGTTTTACTTACAATCAATTTGTTTAATTCGATGATTTCAATGTAAATCTGGAATCTGTGGTTAAGTGATGTCCACGCATTTTAGGGACATCCTGTATATGTAACCGTCCATTATAAATATTTTCTACAATAAATATTACATTACTGTTATGACTAATTGTTAACGCTGCTAAAAAATAAATGAGCTCTGACAATAATCAAAAACAGTTTGTAGTACCGCCTTGGCAGAATACCCAGCGCGAGACAGAAACCACTCCCTTTGGGGGGAAATCTGGGCGAACTTTATTGGACTACGTATCTCACACCCAATAATCAAATAATGGGTACAAGTAAATTTCAATACGTATTTGCAGACATATACAAGTTGACGTTTCCTTAGAACTACACGTTTTGGTGCGATATCTTGTAACGGAGATAACAGAGATCACAAAAACTACGATTTGAAATTTGAACTTACAGTACCGTGATATCAAAAATTATCTTGGTCAAGGGTGGTCATGGATTTTAAAGTGAATGTCGCAGCTCCCAACGTACATGTCAATCATTTTTTGAGGGTCAAAATCTGTCAAGTCAATTATTCAATTAGTCAATTACTCTAATTTAGTTTTTCTTGCCAATAAAAACGATATTAGTATTTTATAACTTGTAGTTCATTACTATTTTAGCTGAAACAAGTAGACAACACATTTGTAAGTAATTGATGATGTCAGTGTAGCTTGACAATGAGATAATTTGAAAAGGATGGTTTAGGCTAAGACAATCGTTTTACATTCCATGGCAACTGTTGACCAAGATAATTTTTGATATCACGGTATATTACGTAGAAATGATTGCCGGTAGTAACAATGTATATTTAATTTTTCCCCCCAAGCGGTTTCTTTGATATAGGTCTTCAAACACAGGGGACTATTACTTTGTCACCGATAGTAGCGCATGTTTCTTTTTGTAGTTGCTAAATATTAACAATGCACCAAATCACAATGTTAGTGATTAACCGCTGGCCAGCAACATTATCGTCGTACCATTAAAGTTACGGTTTCCTAGGAGAGCGGTGCCGTAAGGTAGCGGCCGTAATGTGACGGAGAATGACGTCACAAAAAACGTTTCCATATAACTTAATGGATGCGTTTTCCTAGCGAGCGGTCGCCCCCACCGTAACATAATATAGCGGCACCGTCACGTATGTTACGGTGAACAGACGAACAGTACGGCGACGAAGAGTTCTTGCAACGTTTTATTACGAAGCGGTGGTAAAGACGGGTGAAACGAGTTATAATAACACACCGTCACATTTTCTCTAGCTTTACAACAAGTACACACCGTCACAGCGGCCGTAATTCCCTTCAACGTTACGTGACGTCACATCAGTATCTTACGTCCGCTACCTGACGGCACCGCTTTCCTAGGAAACCGTAGCTTAACACAATATCAGCAAGTAACACTGGATCTGAACTCATGTAAATTATCACTCTTCAAACGTGCTAAAACAAACATCGTACTTCTCCTAACAAGTTACTATAAGTAAATTATTCCTCAACTAATGATGAAATAGCAGGTTATGTGTCGAAGCTTGCATGTGTTATATTTTTGGTTAAGGATGCAACCGATGTACTACGGACTGAAGTTCGGAGGCCGAAAAGTATACAATAAATACATAATATAAAAATTTTAAATTTTTATGTATTTATGGTGAAATTTAATGTTGACGTTCATTGCCAAATCTTCATGCGGGTACCGTAGTTTCTTAGAAATTTCTTCGAATATGCAAGTGGTAAAATGTCAAAAATCGACAGTAATGAAAAATATAAGATAAGTATTCAGTAACCTTAGCAGCACATCAAATCAATACATACAAACCATATCTAAGGATATAAACAAATATTTACCGCGTACGTTAACTTTCCACGCATGGATGTTTATAAAGGAACCTTGGCTATAGTGGACCAATCCTTGGAGCCCGGATAAAATACATTTAAGCTCCACAGTGGTAAGACCTCGCTTATATAAACTTTTGCCTGTAGTGGACTATAACACGCTAATTAACTAGTGTTTCCTATTGAGATTACATTTACAGTTTCACGTCGAACGTTTAGTAGTGCAGTGTGGAAGCGTTGTAATGTCTAAAATTATACAGTGCATGAATAATTCATGATAATAACTACAACGCTTCGCAAAGTGGATTTTGTACGAAAATTAAATTATATTTAATATATATATATATATATATATATATATATATATATATATATATATATATATATATATTTGTTTAGTAATTCCACGCGGACATCACTGTATAGGGCAAACGCTTTTTTGATATTAAAAATTATTTATTTCGAATTTATGGATTAATTATATCAACTGCTATCACATCTAAATAGTTTGGAGTATTTTTGTTCGAATTTTAGCGTATGATTTATTTGATAAATATCAAGGGCTGTTTACAATTACCACAACGGAAAATGAAGCTGCGAATTTTCTTAGTGAAAACATTAATGCAAGTTAATATCTTGCTTCTATGTATTTTACTATGCACTTTATCTACTTGCTTACTTTTGCCCCTACATGCAAACAAATATCTGCCGAAGCTGCGATGTTGAATGTTAATAACAGGGGGTAAAAGGAACAAGTACTTTATTGAAAATTAACAAGTACGTACAAAACAATACAAAATAAATTCCAATTGGTTTTTCGAAAATTCTTGCAGATCCCGCAAAAACATATTTTTTTCTAGCTCGAATTTCATTAATTGGATCTGGCAGAAGTGCCTCAATCATTTTAAAATCAATTATGGAAATATCGCGTTCTTCCTCGACAAATTCAGTTCCAGTTTATCATCTAGATCATGTACACCGCAGACATATGTATAATGCGTACTTTTTCTGGAATCTCCAAGAAATTTTACCAATAAATATGCCCTCAGCTTAAGTGAGTACCATTGTGGCAGTTTATAGTCAACCTCCGAATAGCCATTGGCTGCAACTTCTTCGGCCCATTCTTTGTTAGTTATCCTTTTATCCGACTCATTATTATAAAGAACTGAAAGGTCCACATTGTCGTTTTCATTTCCGGCTTCGCTGTCCACTTTACGTTTTCTTTTCAATTTCATTTTGGAATTTCTTTTTCCGGGAGATTTATTTTGTCGTGTATTTTTTCTCGCAAGTTTTTGAGCTATATTCTCCTTCTTTTATACGTTCGGCTTTTATGAGCTTGAGGAGAAAACTGCAATAATATCTGAAGAAGGAGAATACCATTAGTATTTAGGTTTTTTCTCTCAGAAGGTTTTTACGGTCCCAAAAATACATTTGTCCAGAAGTTGGAGCCTATCGGTTAAATGACTTGGAAATTTTATTGATAGATTTGTATTTTCAAGTGCATTCTCGAACTTAAGCGAATTTTGTGTCCACCATACAACACTATAGCCTCTTGTTCAGCTCTCATCCATCCGTTTTTGGACACAGAATAAACTATATATGCTTTACTGCACCCATTTAAAAACAATGAAAGATGGCAATAAAGATTCATCAACTACAACAAAAGCCAGGGCAGTTGTGACTCTCTTCCAGAGCTTCCGAATACATTTGACAGAGCCTTCCTTTGTTCTCCAATCGCCTTAATTTTTTATGGCTCATTTCCGAAGCCACATGCATTGAACACAAATGCAGGATTATCAATTTGCTTTTCACTAATGATCTTTTCCAAATTTGTATAAAAATTATAAATAGGCTTTTTTATCCTTTCGGGCTTTCTGGTGGTGTTCAGGGTGACCGGGGCGGGGCGGTCACAGTTCTTTTCTTAATGTACACTGGGTTACAAATGAAATGGACCACATCCACACAGTAGACGGAAAGTGCTGAAAACTTGTGTGTAAAGCTGTGATATATACACAAACAAATGATGAACATTTGGAAAAACAGCGTCTTATTGAAGAAATATCAATAATGTGTAACATCACCAAGTGCTTGAATTTAGGAATTTATGCTTCTAGGCATAATAGAACCTAGATGATTTATTGCGTCCTGGGGATATTTCGTCCCAGGCTATTTGAAGCTGTTGCCGCAATACATGTATAGTGTTTGGAGGCTGAGCAAGATGACCCAGTCCATAATTTCTCAAACTTGTTCAATAGGCGATAAGTCAGGAGCTCTAGCAGGCCAAGGTATCAATTTACATTATTTTCGTCAAAAAATATTTGTGTCAATACTGCCACATGAGACCACGCATTATCTTTTTAAAAGATAGCTTCTGAATGTTCTTGAAGCAAAGGAAGAACTACTAGTTGTAAGATATTATCGATGTAACGTCGAGCATTTAAACTGCCCTGGATGAACGTTAAAGGAGAACGGCCTCCTATTTTTATGTCACCCCAAACTATTACACCCGGTGACCAGTATGTCTTCGTTGTACAAACTGCAAATTGTATCGTCCCCCTGTAGGTCTTCTCACACATGTACATCCATCGGAGTGCCATAAACAAAACCTAGACTCATCAGAGGAAATGGCATTACCCATATTCTCGTAGCCATGTTGTCTGGCTTGACACCACAAGTCTGGCTACTTTGTGCTGAGCTATTAGAGGAATAAGACGGTTTGGACGATATGATCTCAATCCAAATGAGCCAATGTGGCAATAAATGGTGCTCATATACCCTGTGACCAATTGCTTTTACCCAGATTATTGCAACTGAGGGCGATGTTCCCAAGGGTCTTGAAGACAACTTCTTCTCAACATTCGATCTTCCTGTTCCTGGGACGCCCAGTGCCTCTACGTCGTGTTTGTAGATGTTCTGCCTGCCATTCTCGAGATTTTCAAGTTTGTTAAATGAGTGAGTTCCAATCTTCTGGCAATTTCCCGATATCCGAATCCAGTTTCGTGCAGACCAGTAATTCGTCCCATTTCAAAAGGCGTTAATTGTTGAAAATTAACCCGCCTGCGAACTGGTGGAATTTTTTACAAACAGAACAGTGACAACTGACATCACAAAAATATAGCATAAAAGTTAATAAATAACGATATAAGAAACGTGAAAACGCTGTAAACACCAGGTATATCTCTTAAAGAAATCAACATTTTTAATTAAAATTTTAACCATTCATTAGTATGTATATATATATATATATATATATATATATATATATATATATATATATATATTTCAGCTTTCCACACGTTTTCAGCCCTCTCTGTCTACTCCTTCTACGTGGTGCATTTTATTTGAAACCCGTGTAGTTCCTAGGTATGTTTTTTGTCCTGGAATGAAAGGCAAACGATTTTGTTGAGATAATTTGTTGTTTACAAATACCCTAAATAAGTGTTTACAATTTCCCCATATGCACATGTTAAAAGGGAAATTGTAAACACTTATTTGTTCTGAAAAACTTGATAATGTCGAGGATACAGCAAAATATGTTTATTTACATTAAGCAGATATCCTCATAAATAATAAATAATTAAAACTTACCTTTTAGTTCCATAAACATTAACTGTAAAGTGAAGTGACCGAAACATTTTTCTAACTTTACTATGCCAACAAAAACTTTCCGTTGCTGCTTGCGTCGGATCAGCTGAGGTAGACTAAACTGTGCAGTTGTATTTTCAGGCGCGATGCGACGAGTATTAAAAGCACACGAAACTTATATATTTTAAATATTGAATCATACGCAGCCCTGTATACAATTACCCCTAGTTCACATTTACCCCATTTGACCCTGCATACACGTCAATGTGATTAACGTTAAAGATGCTCTGCGACATCATTAAGCATCTTGGTTGTGACAAAAACGTAATGAGTAACGCTTCCGTAAGTTTTCTTTCTGTCTTCGGTCGTATTGTGCACCTTAGCTCTGTTGTGGGTCTACGATCTCAGCCAGAAATGTTCATGTATCACTACTTGGAGAGAAAATAACAATGCAATACAATAGCACTTACGAGACGTGCGTCTATCTACGTGATTTTCAATATAATTCATGATATTAACTTCATCGATTTAAAGCTTAGAAAACCGCTTTTAATATAAAATTATTCATTATTATAGTACGCATTGCCGAGAAACACGTTGTAATTGAATACCTACCGCTCATGTAGAATATTTCCCTGATTAGTAGAAAACAAAATGCCTTTATTTATTAGGGGGCCGGAAAGTAATGTCGTTTCTGCGCGTGTCGATATTTGATTGCCATCTATCAGCTCATTTTGTAGTACAAAATCATGTCAAAGTTATTTTAAGGTTAGAGTAGTCACTCTAACCTTAAAATAACTTTACTTCACTCGTAAATATTTAATTCTCAAATTTTTCTTTGCAATTTGTAGTGAAATGGCCAGCCAAATACCAGAAGAGTTATATATTGCATTGTATGCTTTTTGAGTTCCCCAAGGGTAATGTTGCAACAGTTGCTACCAACAACATTTGAGATGTTTATCCAAATGCATTAGACGTTCGTAAATGCCAAAGGTGGTTTTCCAAGTTCAAATCGGTAATTTTGATCGTTTCGACTCGTATCGATCAGGATGAGCAACAACTTTAGATAATGACGTGTTAAGGGCGGAAGTGGAAGCAAATCCATGTCAGACGATCGAGGAACTGTCAAATACTCTTAACCAACCTTGGTCGACCATCTAAGAACATTTGCATCAAACTGGTAACGTAAGTAGTGCAGGTGTTTGGGTTCCGCATAATCTGCATAAACCAGGTTTACACCCCAAAAAAGGCGCTGTGTGTTTGGTGGAGTATTGGCGGGGTCGTTCACTTTGAAGTGCTAAAACCTTGACAAACCGTTAATGCAGATCTTTACTGTCAACAATTGGATCGAGTAAATCAATCTTGAATTAAAAACTACCCAGCGATTGTCAACAGAATATGCGTTATTCTGCAATACGATAATGCAAGACCGCACTGCGCAAGACGTACTCTGGAAAAAAATAATGAATTGGGGTGGGAGGTACTGCCTCACCCACCACATTCACTCGATATTGCGCCATCGGATTTCCACTTATTCCGGTCGCTATATTTTCTAAATGGTAAAAATGTAAAATTTGGATGATGTCAAAAATGCGCTCGACAGATATTTTGCATTTAAAATTTGCACACTAGGCGGCGAAAGGTTGTTGATAACGAGGGTGATAACATCATTGATTGAAAATAAAAGCTTTATAATTTATGTTTTTGAATGTAATGTAAAAAAACGGTTCGGTCCCCTATTATTTACTTGATTTTTAATAAATCTAATCCGATAAGCAATCAGAATAAGCTGGATTGGGGTATAATTAATATAATTCATTAAATTATTTTTATTAGAATTCTTTAAAATTTTGTACATCTTTAAATAATTTAAGACAATCTGGTGTATAAACAGTATATATCATTTGCTAGTGGAACAGACATTTTCTTTCCGGAAAATATCTGTTTCTATATTGTTGTTATTACTAATTTGTCTAAAAATGGAAAACGTTCATTTGTTTCCTTTTCGATTGCCAATTTAATTGTCATAGAATACGTATAAATTGCATTTATCTAAACTTCTTATTATTATATAAAATCTATTTCAAATTTTCATAAATTTCCTATAAATGGAGACAAGTTGTCTAAATTCATCAATTTTGAGATTGTATGTAGAATCTAGCTATCAAAAATATTATTTAGAATGGTAATAAACGCACGAATGCAGTATAATGCATTTGGATACACTGGTAACTAAACGAATAGTTTTGACTAATAGTAAATATTAACAAATTTGAAGCCAGCAATTAAAAACTAAACACAGACAGTCGACGAAAACATGGAATAGCAACAAAAATTGTCGCTCAAACTATGAAAATTATGTGTTGAAATTGACAAATTTTAGTATTCATAAAATCTAATCCTGTTTTTGTTGTTCCAATGATGTTTGGAACAATATACTTATATAACCATTTACTATATTTCACAACAATTACTTCATTAATTAAATGTTTCCAATGACTTTTACACCAATTAGTAAGCAGTAAATTGTAAATTGTTGACATTATAAGAATAATTGATGTAAATGTAATATATAACATGAATTACAGAATTCTAGAAAGAAAAAATAGTTTTCGTCCGAAAATAATAAAGCTAGAACTGGATTCAGAATTAGCAATAGATTTCCAGTAAAAATGAAAGTTCAATAAATTTGAATTTGCGTGTTATATGTCTGCCTATTATTGTAAAAGAGATGACATTTTAACTTCACCTGTATATAAACTGCCAGAATGTTAAATACATCTGATAAAATGATACGCAATAAGTAAAGTAGGTCAGTAGTTCGTACCTTAACATATAAATGCTACAAAAATATACCGAAATTATTCTGTATCGCAAGATACCATCGAATAACTTTTGTCTTGTACGTGAAAGAGATTTACGAAAGCCCATGCCGCCGGAAAATCATAAAAACAATTGCCAATTGCTCGGGTGATAATAAACATTCTTCAATGTTTTTTTAAAGCGATTATATTTCTACACATATGGTTGAACGAGTAAAATTTTAAACGAGCACAATCATCTTAATGGGGACATTGAATGTACGTGTTATACATATTTTTAGTGGTACGCATCAATAATTGTGGTGCAATTTGTTTATTCTTAGTTTTAAATTTTCAAATTGAAATACAGTTTCGATACAATTAGCATCCTTTAGTCGCCATAACAGTTGTTTCTTGTAAATTTTAGACAATGCGAACCCTTGGTTCAGATGAATACGACGATTAATTTGCTTGGCGCATATATGTATTAGACAATACCGTAGCGACGGACGGCAAGATCTAGAAACACAATCTCCACTCAATGTTAATTTATCCTGTAGATTTATAACTATTTCGATTACAAAAATACTTATATAATCTTACTATAAAACTACGTTTAAAAAAAAAATTACATTGAATGAATATTACAGTACAAATATCTATATTTTAATTTGAAATTTGACATAAACCGCTCAGGCTAAAGCATAAAACAGCGACACGCATGCGTACTGCCTACGAAGGTACTGTATAGCAGCCATTCAGCCGTATTCTCTAAGCATCTTTTCAACTTGTTAAGTTGTTAGACTTGTTACGTATCAATCTTAACAAGTTTGTTACGCAAAGTGGTATTCTGTAAGGTCTGAGTCGTTCAATTTTTGTTAGAACCTAACAATTTATTGAAATGTCGTATCAATTGATAATGAGCTGTTGTTACGTGTGTTATTTGTGTCATTTGGAAATTAAAAAAACTGGGTTTTATTCTTAAATAGCATCAGTGATAATTTTTACTTATATTTCGCTGTATTAAAAATAGCAAATAAGTAGGTATTTAATATAAAATCGCTTTTGGTTACAATTTTTGTGTTATTTATTAAAAATATTTTGCGTCATGAATTTGAATGGAGAAATTTTTGTGGCTTTAGTAGATGAGTTAGCTGGCAGTAGAAAATAGGTATGCGAGTTGAATTTATATGCAATAAAAATAAAAAAAATATTATTGTAACCTCACTTTTTAAAGATCATGTTCGAAGAATGCAACACAATTGCAATAATTAAACCACTTTGTGAGTACAAATAAAGTCCAGCATCATATCAAACTACTTCTCGCTGGTTCTCGGATTTCTCGTTTTTTTCCCCATTGTTAAACTCGCCATGTGCGAACTACGCTACTATTTTTAATACGAAGGGGTTATAAATGTAATGTTGTCAGCGCATGTGCGAACGCTGATGCGGTCAAAATTACTTTCTATTTTTCTTGTTATGGGTTCGTTTCAATTGCGGCTAACAAGTCCCGTTACAGAATAGCATTATTGATACGCTTGTTAGGATTTCGTATCAATTCAGTCGTTTTCAAGTTTGTTAGACTTATCAATTGCTACGTAACAATAGTTACAGAATAGGGCAGATTGTCTCTTACAGATACGCATTCCATTGAAGTGTGATATTCATTTGTAGTATTTATATTAAATTTTGGGTTGATTATTCATATTGAGCATGGGTAGTATCAAGCTGAAATCGTCCGACAACGTAATATTTGATATGGAGCTGGCACCAATGATACGACATTCGGTGCTAATAAAAACGATGCTGGAGCAATTGGGTACGGATGACGACGAAGTGATACCTTTGCCGGGCGTGAAGTCGGATATCCTACTGTTGGTTCTGAAGTGGATTGTGCAGCACAGTGACGATCAGATGAATGGCGCCGAGGGAGTAGAGGAAAAGAGGCGCTTAGAATTAAATAACTGGGACGCACATTTTCTACATGTCGATCAGGCGACGCTTTTCGGATTGCTGAGGGCCGCTAATTACCTGGACGTCAAGGGCCTGCTTGATGCCGTCTGTAAATATATCGCCATTCAGATCAAAGGTAAAACGCCAGAGGCGATCCGTCAAACGTTTAACATCCAACGTGATATGTCCGCTGAAGAAGAGGAAGAAATTCAACGTCACATACAACAATGGAATTATATATACGGTACTCTAGAATAATTTTGTTTTGCAAACATTACGTATATAATATTTAAAATATTTAAAAATTAATAATGTATGTTACTTAACAATTTAATTAATGTATATCGGCAACAATCTGTTTTAATTTTAAATTATACCTTGATACGTATAACCTCTGGTAATTCGTTCATTGATGTACACATTTCTAAAACGGGATGTACTTAAGGCTAACATTGTGATAGTAATTTGTGCCACCTAAAATTAACATTCCTTCAAGGAAGTTAGGTTATATTTATTTTTGTTTCAAAGTAGACACTTTAGTACTAGTAAGAGTGAATTTTTAAATATATATTTGTATATTAGTAAGTACCAATGTACCAACACTTTTCGGCAATAAAATTTATGATTGGTACAATTTATGTTCATATTTATTTAAGGTATTTAAGGTTCTGTCAGGTACGATTCGGCAAAAATGAACCATAATTTGGAAATAATAAATTAAATTATACAATGGTTGGATAATATATACATATTACTCTCTTCGGTAGAGGACAACAATGAAAGAAAATATAACTTATCGCAATGATGAGAATGGGCAGGGGTAAAAGAATCGCAAAAAGACAGGCATTATAAAATTAAATTAATATATTAAAAAATGAAAATACAGAAAGAACTAGGTAGAAATACTGGAAAATTCAATTAAATTAAGGAACCTAAATTAACCTTCCAGGACAAACAAGAAATTTTTGCAAACAATTTAACGGTGGTCGCAGCACCATTTTGTTTGCCATATTCAACAAACCAGCACAACGTAACTTGTAAAAAATGTGACCAAATTCATTGTCTTCATCTTATTTGTTTTTGAGATATATTATTTCTTCTCTATATTCGATACAAATTATTATATGTTTTCAAGCTTTTATATACTGTATCTTTCGTTCCGTCTAGTAAAATGATCTTACTGCTGTTTTGCAGGACATTCTTGCAAGAGATCTTCACTATCAAATCGTCACAGTTGTCGTTCCTCTCATACTCCATATATATTTGTAATTGAATGCATATGCTTTCTCTCTACTATGAGGTAACAAATTTCATTAACAACTTCAGCGTTAGGAGAATGGCGCCAAGTAAAGACGTGAGTTTTGCCGAGCCCTCTCAAACGTGTAATTTTCATGGCGAGTACCCTGATGAAGGTGTGCCTTGCTTTATATGAGTGTTGGTGATTCATCAGTCATGTACTATCAAGGAAACACAAGCGGTGCCTGAATTGAAGAACTGGAAATAGATTTGTGATGTAAGTCACAAGTAGCTAAAAACATGGAGCTCAATAAAGAGCTAAATGATTTAACTATAATTGTAATAAACATGCAATCATTTTAACAATCATAGTATAATCAAGTATCCCACAAAAGGATCAATAGAGATGTGAATAGAGAAGTTGAACAAACTCTAAAAAAACAGGGATCAGCGTGCAAATGCAGGATAATAAGAAAATATAAAAGCCAACCCAACCCAACCCAACCCAACCATTTGGCTCACATGGGTGTGCGTATATCATTTCATAGGATGGCTAGAGAAACAACAAGTTCCCAAGTTACGGACTATAGCAAAAATTGTAAATACCTTAAAATACTACATCAACATCAGTGGTTTGAGGCTTAAAAGGTTGTCAATTTGTTTGTTTTCTCCACAACGCACTACTGGGGAAACAAACTCTACGATGAGGTGATAGAGCATAAAAAAACTGATCTAGACATGTTCATAAAAATCAACTTGGGGCTGTGGGTTCAAAAACACGATAAACCAAGTTCATTTTCCTTAAAACGCATTTTTCGACATTTATCAACGATCCAACATGTTTTGCAAAGTTTACAACAGTTAGTGGACAGGTGGAAAGAATGTAATCTCTGGTTCGAATCCTCTGCAGTGAAATGTTTTTGCTACAGTTTTACATACAAGAACTGCTTCCGGAACAATGCATCAGGACTGGAAAAAGTCTCATAGATTCTCCTCGATGTCCTTCATCATGTCCTCCTCTTCGTTGTCGCTGCTCTCAATCTCGACGAAGCGATCCTGCTCGACTTGCGAATGGACTGGTAGTGCTGGTAAGCGGATCATCATCATCAAGATACAGAGCAAGATCCAGGTCGTCGTCATCACTGCTCTCTCTCTCTCTCTCTCTCTCGCCGGCGTTCGCTTTGCAGCGTGAACGACAATGGCCTCCATCCCCGTGCCCATCTCCTTCACTCCCGAACGGCTGCGCTTTCTCCCTTTGGGCTTGTCGTCGCCTTGTCCGCTGCGCTCCATATTTTTCCTGCCTTGAAATCCGTCCGCGAGAAGTTGAGGACTTGTCTCTCCGTTGTCGTCAGTGACCGTATGCATCATCTGGGATAGCTCGCGGCCGCTGACATATCCACTGGGAGCATCGCCCATCTTCAGCACCCACTCCTTAGCTGCGTGGGTTAGACGGTTGGTAAGGCTTTCTCCTAGCATGGCCCATCCCTTCGGCCACTTCACCTCGGAGTCGTCCGAAGCGAAGCACTGCGATACAGTCAATTTTTGCCTTCATCTGGGCTGGTGTCTCAATGCCTGCACGATATACCTTAATGCACGTATCGATGAAGTTGGAGTGCTGATCCCTCTTACAGTAGATGTTGATAGAGTTATGGTCCCTGGGTTTCTTATCTTCTCCCATTCCTCCTTGCGTTGATCGGCGTGCATCTTCTTAAGTGCCTCCGTGCAGGCCCGACGTCCTGATGCAACAGCAACTGCCCTTCCAACGAGCTTCCTGGCCTTCTTGACATTCTTGACCTCAGTGCCCACTCCGACGTTCAGGTTCTTGACTGACTGGTTCATGTGTCAGAATGACAGAACACATAGATTTCGTCATATATTTCCTCGTTTCAAATGTATCACGCAAATGAACACATTCATCGTAAAATATGCCAACACAACTGAAGCGACGCAGAAATATTTGCACTCCACAGGATTCGAACATGCGACAACATTCTTTCAACGTGTGCATTTACCATTGCACCATGTTGTAAACTTTGTAGAACATGTTTTTTCACTTTTTCGTGACTGGGCAAACATTTTCGATCTCGGATAAATGTCAAAGAGTGCGTTTTAAGGGAAATGAACTTGTTTTTCGTGTTTTTGAATTCATATCCCCAAGTTGATTTTTATGAAATTCACATGTCCTGATCAGTTTTTTATGCTCTATCACCTCCACTGATTTTGTTTCCCCAGTGAAGCGTTTTGGAGCAAAACACAAATTAACGTTTTTGAGCCTCAAACCATTGATTTTTAAAAATCTGTTTTTTATTAATTAGAAATTTTCTACTTATTATTACTATCACCCGAGTATGAGTTCGCTCGGCCACCAAAATATTCCTGGCACAGACCCATACCTACATTGAACGACGTGCTGTTAAACAGCAACTATAGTTTGATTAATTAATTTTCGAGGGTAATCGAAATGGTTATGTACACTAGATTGGTATTTTTGTTCAAAAGAACACAGTTTATTCAGTAAATCGCGACGCAGTTTTGTGGGTGGGGAAAAGTAAGAAACAGCTATTTTGTAGTATACTGAGCATATTTTAAAGTTAAATAAGCAGTTTAATTATGCTCTTCCAATTCACGGATTGGATATGAACGCAAAGGGCACATGCTATTCCTAGATGAAATATTAAATAGTTTGTCAACCAAAATCAAATACGCGAAAAGATATCCAAGTTGGACCTTGAACCGCATTGCATTAGTGACTATTTTAACTTACTACTAACTAATTAGCCTGCGTAATTTGTGCTTCTGTAACTTGTTTCCATTTTTTATTTCTTTGGAAATAAACGCCTTCATTTAATCTTTGCCTAGTATCGCTTCCTCCATAGTCCAACCATTGTTCTGTACCTTTTCACTTTTCCCACCTTTCTATAATCTCCAATGCATAGTTTTACATGCACCCACCACTTTTTTCTATATATTATTTCGCTTTATTTAATCTCCATTCTTCACCATTGAGCGTTAGATTTCTGCGTCTTATACTTTCCCTGCCGCTCTTTCTCGACTTTGCTTCGCATTGTTCTTCCTCTCCATAATTATATACAATTATATAAATGTGCTGATTACGGATTTGCGCAGATGTGGCGAGAAAAAAACATATAAATTGAAATGGTTTTTGCGAACGTGTCCACGGCAAGGAGTCATTTGAACAGTACGAACGAGATCGTAAATAAATATCGGGTAACATGAAATTACGCACACGCATACAGGGTTACCAAATACATACCTTTAATCGCCAATGAAATTAAATTAAACGCACGTGCAACTAGCGCCATATCGAACAAGTATTATTTATTTACACATTTAATTATGGCTTCGATCCTTGACATCGCTGATTTTGATTACTTCGATCGTATATGAACGACGTTGCCAAGTATGTACATTGTTAATTGGAATCGTATTAAATTTCATGGTTTTGTTATAACTACTGTCAACAAAGAATCTCTGCGGATTGCTTCATGTGCAATCAACGCTTAATTTTATTAAATTTAAATTCAGTGGATTATTTCTAACGTAATCAACATTTCACGTCTGTAATTATTATTCTTCTTATTATTATTATCTAAATAAACTGTTCGTAAAGTCATCAACATTGTACCTCTGTAATTATTATTCTTATTATTATTATTATCTAATTAAACTCTTCGTCGAGTAAAGTCGAGTTATGCACTCAGGTAAATATTTTTTACAAATAATTTTACTTAAATAACGCATCCTTAAATCATTACAAATCAACTATTTTTCGAAAATCATTAAAAACATCAACCTTTTATAATTTGCAACTTCATTAATTGCTCCATGGTATTGTATTTAATTTATTATTAAAAATGTAATCTCTTCCATTTAAAATGTTCATTGATTCTCAGTGTAAAACAAAGCAATTTACTAAACTAATCAGGAGTGACACACATCGGTGTTTCTTCAACATTTTTGCATAAAACCAACCATAAACACCGCTTTGTAGCTAATATACAGCACATTTCCCGTAGAAGTAAAAGAGCACATATTTTGCTCCTCTCATCTCGGCGGGCGTTCGACTAAAAGCTTGTTTTAAGCCTATTAGACTAGACGATCACGATTATGCGTACGACAGTTTCCTTCCATCGGCGTAGCTTCTGATAGCTAAGAATATGCAAAATACCCATTAAGTGTGGGTTAAATGTTTTATAAATATTTTGCTGCAAAGGATTCCGCGTTATGTTTGTTTTCACAATACTCCTTACGGCAACCTATAGGCATTGAATCGTCGGTGTGATTTTCAAATATTCTACATTTTAGTTGAAGTGGTTAATATCGTTAGATCGCGACTTCTTCTGTGTTGTTAAGGGATGATCCATTATTACATTTATTTGACGATTAACATCGTAATATATTTTTTTACATATTATTTTTGCGATTGTTACTATATTTAAGTTTGTACCGGTGTGATCGAATCACAGTCACTTCTCCGATAAATTAACTCCATAACGATTAAAATGTTCACACGAGGTGTTTGTTTCATATTGCATCAATTTATAATATTCTTGTACTAGAGGTGCATCAGAGGTGTGACTTTAATTAATTTAATTATATATTAGATATATAATTATTCAATATCTATACGCTCTAGAAGCGTAAAATTATTCAACTCCGTGATGACTTAGAATTCTAGGTGATTAATTTAGGGCGCGTTATAGCTGAGCTGGTTCTGCGACAGTTCGATGACCATGTCCATCCGAATAGACCACGGATAGGGAGGTATCGTGTTCTTGTAAGGTCAGAGGTCACCGAAGAAGTGGTGTCTTTCAAAGTCATTGCCGACGTGTCGTCAATACCAGAAGCTGTTGAAGCCGGAGGGTGCTTTTGCCGACATTACCAGAGGCTGCAGAAGTAGTCTTTCAAGGTCATTGCCGAAGAAGTGGTTGTCGTCAATAACAGAGGCTGCTGAAGAAGTCTATTGCCGAAGAAGTGGCCATTGTTGTCGTCATTTCAAATATTCATTTTATAATTATTTAAATACTAGATATATAATATTTTTCATTTTGAATTGCACATTTTAATTTATTATTAATATGGTGTTGGTTGCAGTAGCATTTTTGAGCCGCATAGCATTTAATCAGGGTTCCGAGATTTGGACGTTGTAGCGAGTCGTATTGTTACCGTAATCATTTTTTTATACGGTTGCGCCTCGGCCAACCCCCTTCATGGATCGATCATCGATCGATATAAGTCAAGACGCACCCTAAAAATATTCAGTCTGGTCCCAGTCTAGTAACAGTATCAAGAGAGTCCCTATCGGGGTATGGCTCGGACAGAGACTCTTACGCAGTTGCGCCGAGCCCGTGACTAAGAATATTCGCAAGTGACTAAGTGACCGTTTGTTTAATCCATTGCCTCGCGTTTTAATTATTTCAAAACCGCGAATAGTAAAATACGCCCTAGCCCGTGCGTTACGCACCATATTGTATTCGATGATGAATACTGATAGCCAGTTCTCTATAAGAGACAAAATTAATACAAATCCGATTTTTTTTTCTGTACCCATTATATATTAGGCGTAAAAATATTAAGTAGACTGCATTAAAACAAAAGAGTGTTATAGTACTTTATCATGAAAACCCCATGGTAATTTATTAGTATAAAGGTAACTAACAATCCGCTTATCATCATTAGGATTTAATGCGATCTTTTTCTGTCCAATTGTGTTTACTTCGTGTCGCTCCGATGGGATTAAATTTCGTGACGTTTCAATAATCACATTCTTGAATAAACAATCGTAATAATCATTAAAGGTGATTGTTTTGCTGATGGCTGAAGTTATAAAAACTTCAGCCCTCAAAATTTGAAATAATGTTGTGTATGTCTTCTTCATTTACACCATCTTCTTTGAGCTCTTTTATTTTCTTGAAAATCCGATCTGAATCACCACTATTTATGGCTTTGAATGAATACATTTATGAATTTATGAATATCATTTTTTATATATTTATATATATATATATATATATATATATATATATATATAACGTCTACAAAAAATTGATAAATTAAACTGTCAGTATTTCTTAATATAATAGTAATGAAAGTCATATAGGAAAGTTTTTGCTCCAGAACAGATAGACTAACAAATATCGGTTTATTATAGTTAACATTTAATTTATTCATTTCTATAATAACAATATATTGGCACCATATCTACCAGACCATTTTGTAACTAATTTTATATCCTTATATTTTTTTACATTTTCAATTGTTTTTCAAAAAACATGATAATTTTCATTAATTTATAATAATTTTTTCAAATTCATTTACACTACGCATCCATAAATTATTATTTAATTCTATATAATCTTTCAACCAATAGGACTGTTCAAACTTAAGGCACCTGTGGATTTTTTCAATTTTTAAGCCCATTGCGACCACTTGTTTTAGTGATTTATAGTGAATTATATACCATTTTTTGTCATATAAAGTAGTTAATAATTTCATAGTTCTTGATTGCGATACAGGAGGCACTAAATGTTCCGGACGTAGAGGCAAATCTGTGTGGCTTTCAAAAAGTTCTTTTGGATAATTGAGGTCTACTTCTAAAATGTATGCAACATCACCATCACCGGAAGATTCATAAAATTTTCATTGTAAATGTGTTCGTTTGCAATCCATTCAAATTTACCAACCGGCAAAGCTTAGCACTTTGTATCCCCATAAGGATTATTAACATCAAATTACATGTAAAAAGGATATAGGTTCATAAGCATTAAAATCACTACCCATATACTTATTATTTGCCATTCCATATCGGCTAGACTTAGAGCATTGTGAAACGCCTCCTCGAATTCCTCGTTCGATGAACATACACATGCCAATATCATCTAATAATTATAATTTAACGTTAGTTATTTTTAGCATGCTATCAAATGCTAACGCTGGAGCAGTTATATAAAATAATGCATCAAGCTTATAGGTTCTGATACAAGCTTGTCTAAAATTCTCAAAAATATCAGCCAAAAGTAAAACATCTGTTTTTAAATACAGTTCTGCGCAATTTTAAACACGTCCCGAACCTTATCATAATGCCGGGTGGAATCACCTCGACAGCAAGAATCCTCAGATAGTCGACACTCAAGGCGATTTTAGCGTCTGTATTCCGCTAAAAATTCTACTGGGATTTTGCCAGGATTTTCGTAAAATTTTGGTAAATATTCGACAAGAATTGGTACTCGTCAAAAGTTCGGGAGATCTTAATGCCACTATCACGACGAAAAATGCAGAGAAATCGACAATTGATGTTTCGAATATACTTTGGAAAATGCCTCATGTTCAAGTGGCCAATGCTGAAAAATTGCGATTATTGAAATACATTGACAAAGGTAGAGAGCTGGACGTTGCATTCAGAAGTTGGTAATTACATGAACTTCCTCTACTGTAGCAAACAATGCGACATACCTGGAACATCAAATCGAACAACCAACTCCAGAAACCAAGATTTGTCATCGTCGGTTTTCAAACGAGCAGAAAAAATGACAGCGTTAAGAATATGAGCCACTTTGACCATTGTAATCTAACAAACATGAAATTATATTTAAACTCGCAAAATTTCCCGTACGACGGTTATAAATTTGAATTTTGATAAAAACCATATTACCTTACTGTACGAAATGTATGCTAGATTTCAAAAATCTTATTACTATATTAATGTCGGTGAACCATGTTTAACATTTCTAATGTTCCGTGATATGGCACCTTTAATTATTATTGATTATAGCCGACAAAATGAATACCGTAAATACCGTGAATACCGGGCATCGTTGACATAAGACTCGAATTTGAGGCGAATAAAAATGTTCCGGCCAACACAAACGCATATTGTCTTATCTTACATGACCGATTAATTACATATAATCCTCTCCATAACACTGTACGAATATTCTAATACTAAATAAAAATCTTTTTATTTCTCATCAGGTATTATTACTTATATAAATCATCTCATATATACATATATTAATTGTCATAAGTAAAATAGAAACAAATTTCCACATAACATCAACAACTAATCGCACACAACGAGGATAACCTTTGACACTGTGTGATAAAAACTAGTCTGCAAAAGACTGGGCTAGGCTAGGCAACCACATACACCCATGCACATGTATACATCTCGCGAAACAACCCCTCCACAAACACAACCCGTTCTTCAGCAGCCTCTGGTATTGTTTATTGACCACTTCTTTGACAAAAGACTAATGACTTTGCTAATGACAACAGTGGCTACTTCTTCGGCAAAAGACTTCTTCAGTAGCCTCTGGTATTGGCGACAAACCACTTCTTCGGCATTGACCTTGAAAGACTTCTTCAGCAGCCTCAAATAATGTCGGCAAAAGCACCCTCCGGCTTCAACAGCTTCTGGTATTGACGACACTTCTTCGGCAATGACCTTGAAAGACATCACTCATTCAGTGACCTCTGACCTTACAAGAACACGACATCCCCCTATCCGTGGTCTCTTCGGATGGACATGGCCATCGAACTGTTGCAGAACCAGCTCAGCTATATTACTCGCGTTTCTTTGTTAGTGTTTCTATCTTTCGATATTTCCGTGATTTTTAATTGTACACTATTTTTGAGTGAGTTAATGCATTCCCATCATGCGTCGCCTTCATCAGCGAAACTAAAAATGAACTAAATCTCCGAAAACTTATCCTGCAACATGTGCAATATAAGCTATGGAAACTTGAATTTACCAATCGAACATTCGTAATTCTTCTATTCATTGAAAATAAATGTAGCTTTCATTTATTATTACTAAAGCAATTTAATTTTCAATTTAAGCGACAGAAAATTTTACAAATTGTGAAGAGTACTAAAGATACCAGTTGCACTTAACGAAAATCATCAACATGCGACAAATAAACTGACAAACGAAAAGGAATTGCAATAAAAAATATGACATTTCAATGTGATCCTTGCAAGGAAAGCGTCACATGAGCGCTTGTGCAAAATGTTAAATACAATTCACGACAATAACGAGTTAATAAAGAACCCGCCCTCTTTCACAAAACTTTGCGGTGCACAGCTTCGTCACCCCCGCCGTGATTTAGTACAACACTTAACACTCCTGCTAAATACTCGAAAATCACTAAAGGTCAGACCATGAAAGCAATTTCCATCTGTCACGAACGTATACATTTCCTACTCTGTAGTAGTGCAGTTCCTATTCTCATAAAACGACACTACAACGAGTTGAGCAATCCAACAACAATAAATTTGTTTAACGCAGCTAACACAGGCTGAATAGTCGCGTAACGAAGTTTGTCGGTCCTGATACCAGTTTATGTAACCGATGGTGGGATATGGCGTAGATTGGCATGAATTGAAGTGGTGGTGTTCTATCTTTTTTATCGGGATGCCTAAGCAGTTAATTATTTTCGACATGTTCTCAAATTTTCATACGTTCTTCCTTTCCAAGTTACATGTTAATGTAACATCAGCTTTTCGTTGCACTATATATGAATAAAAGCTGCTCTGTCAAAATATCACAATTATTTTTTTTAATCTATCGGAAGATCAATAGTAATAATATATGATATTTCTTGTTTTATCGAAGTATGTCTCAATTTGATACATAAATGTGATGTTAATGGAGTATAACTTAAGTGATAAATCTAGCTAATTTGTTTTATAACTTATGACTTATATTAGATTGATCCGACAGTCAGGGTGAAGTAGAATTTTAGCTTCGTTTAAAAGACTTGAAATAATAAATCTTTACTCAATTGGCTCTTGGCACTCAAGATTTGTCTATGTCTACGGGTATTAGTAATAAATTGGACTACACCGTTGGTTGATTGTGTGGCAGGGTCTAATATGATAGAAGTGTGTTTTCATGCTCAAAGAAAAATAATTAGCAGTGTGTGTTTGTATAATATAACTCTCACTCGTCGAATAAAACACTTTTATTTAAGTTTATAAACTTGATAGTAATTTTGCACATGTAATATATATTTTGCTCAATATGCAAAAATAGCTTGAAATAACTTCTTATGTAAGGAATATTTTACATACATTTTAGTATTAGTTGACGTTACTTAATGTTATTCAATAATTAATACACATCAATCAGAACACGATTATTTTATTATATTACATATAGTAGTCCGTGAATGCGGTTTCAATCAACATTTCGACAATGGCCACGAAACCGCAGTCACAGCGTGTGTAAATGTAGGTGATATGACAATGTAATTGCTTTCTAATTTATGTGTATTTTAATATTAGATTTTTGGGCAGAGGATCATGAAATTAGATTTTATATAAATGCCACAAAGAAAAATTTCAAGTGAATTTAACTAAACACACGGATTCAAATCTGTTAAGCTTTAGCTTAAGCCACAGACGAAATGCCGCCCTTATAGAACGGCCTTTAGGGATAACAGTAAGCTGAGTTTAATGACATACATGGTTATTGCAGTCTCCACTTATGCATTAGGTCGCGTTTATTTCGATTTTTAAGATAAACCAAACGGTGTATGGTATTACCGCAAAAATCTTTACTTGCAACACGCGTGTGTATGTTGGCGATTTTACTTTTGTTTTGTCTGTCAATTAGAATCTGCTTAATTTATAGAATGAGTTGAATAATTTATCAAAATAAAAATTATTTATTTATTAAATAATTAGAAACATCGCTACTGTTGTTACAGTAATATTAATTCAGGCGCACACGCGTTAATAATAGGTAATTTCAGAAATCCTCTATAACAATATCCGAACTCCTTTTATTGTCGATATAACATTAAATTTTTGTTTCTGTTTATGTTTTTATTTTCCGTTGTAGCGATCAATACATTGTTTAGTAAAATAAGCTTTGACCATGTCACATTTTATAAATAGCCGTTGCAGGATATAAACGTTTTTATGTAAGGTATTATTATTATTGGATTTGAATATAATATGAGATATTTTTCCGCTACTATGTTTTCAAGTGACACACATTTTATTGAAGTAATAATACTTGTTTATTTAAGATGAAAAGGTAGTCTATGATTACCACTGAAAACCTACAGTATTAATACCGTACCTCAGGGCGTTTAGTCTGTATATGGGTTTCTTGTCACTCTCATCTAACCTAAGGCAATTTGAAGATTGTGAGTTCTCAGCATCTATTTTTCATCTCCTCGCAACCATTTATTATCTTAATCATATCCATAAATATGACATGCGGTTTTAGCTTATACACTATGAGACTGAGTAATATTTTGCGCAGAAATAAGGTAAGCTGAAACGTAAACATTAATTCGCACAAAACCCAGCTGACAAGCAATGTTATAAGATGTTTGCTTTTCGCGAACAATATAATCTGTCTGAAAATCCAGTTTTAAATTCATCTCTACGACAGTCAGAATCCTGCATGTTATATTACATTACATCAGGAAAAAATATTGATTTCGAAGTTGTTGCGTGCGTCGGACCGAAACTCCTACAAAAGCGCACAGAAACGCCAGCGTTTCGAATTAATTTTGTCATTTCGGTGAAAAACAATTCCGCGCGACAGGGTCGCTACATATATGCATAATGTAATTACGTTTTTCGAAATTACTCTAGCTTCGTGCGATGAGCCATTATTGCGCCATAGATTTAGATGAATCATCACTTTATGTTTCATTATGTGTTTAGCAACACATGTCAAGACGATATCAAAATATCGTTTCGATAATGTTTTCTTCAACAAGCGAATGGAGATTGGGTGCATGATATTTCACATTATCAAGGTATCCAATAGTTTTATTAAGTTATCTTAATGGAATGGTAAGTACAAATAATTGCTAATCACTGACGTAAACTGTTCTCCATAACAAGCATGTTAGTATCTCATGTTATAAAGTTGTTACAACTATAACATATAAACATAACAGCAACTTTTAACTGAAATAACACAGAAAGGAATTAAAAAATTAAGGAATCATCAAGAAGGTGCGGGTATTTATTAACATTTGGTTTGGTTTAGACTACGCATAGATAATAATTGATTATAACATTTTCGGTGTTTTTCGTTCGATTTGTTTTTCCCATTCATTGTTAGCCTTTTGTTTCTCATTTAGTGATTGTGATTAGGAGTACAGCGAGTGGGAAATTGCCGTCAACTGAAGGTTCTTCTTTTGCAAGAAATTGGAAACTGGAATAAATCAATTGTTGTGCGATGTTATCAATCATCGGGATCGGGAAGGCGCAAAAGAAGTTATCAGAGACGAACGATGCCCAGGACCGCTGTCTTATGATACTTACACTAAGGGACAGATTCTCCAGTGTAAGATCAATTTCTGATGAAAGACAATCAGTGTGTGTGCGAATATTATCGTCATCTAGACGTAAATACCAGCATGCTGCTATATAAATAAGAGGTATTTTCTACAAATGAAGCAGCGCAATAAAAACAGCGAATCTATTAAGGTGACGACAACTGCTTCGCCCCCCATGGGCTCATCAGACCACCACACATACATTCGCTGAAGTTGCAAGTCATGCAAACATGAGTGACAACCAGTTTGTGTGTGAATATTACTGTCTCATGAACCTTGGAGGGCGAAATAGCTGCCATCACCTTGATATATTCGCTAAAATTTTGTTTCAACAAAGCTGTCTTTATAGCCGACGGCTGCGAATTAATTGCAGCATATAGTCTTTATAGTAGCCGAAACGCGTCGTGATCAAGCAAAGAAAACAAATGCCTGCAATACATTGTAACACCGAAGTACACGATAGTGAAAATCAACACACAAACAACAACAACCCAGCACCTCAAGAATCAAGCACAAATAGCATAGATCGATACCCATGCGCAAATACACAACGCCATGAGACCGAAATATGAAGCTCTGGACATGAAGTTCAACTCTATACCAAAGACTAAAGAAGGATCTTCACACATTTCACACAAACATGAACATATTATTCACAGAACAAGAAACACGACTTCTAAACAAAGGACTCAAGTACAATATATCCCATAAATTCAAAGAAAACATAGAAACACTTACCACACAGAACTGGCAATCCAAAAAACACCGGAGAACAAGAACGACTCCGATACCTAGCAGCACATCAAATAGAAAACATAATAAAAACACACCGCAGAAACAGAACAACAGCACACGATAACAAAACAATCGAGAGAAAATAAGTCCATAATAGAAGACAGCGAAAAATACAGAATAACGTACATGAATCCAAGTGCGCCGAAACTGCAAAGTCACCCCAAACTGCACAAACCAAACATACCGATAAGACCATTGGTAAGTTAAACTTCGGTACCCGAATATAAACTATCCAAACTAATAGGCAAACAACTCAAAAATTTATTGAAATTGAAACACTCCTACACATAGCTATTCATAGCTGTTAGGTACAGCTATGAACTTAAAAACTAAAAAACACTAAAATCACACAACGCAACTTTACGGGACACCAGACAATCACAGAAACAGTAAGAACTTAGAGACACAATTCAGCAATAGGAGCTCGAGGAGCGAAGCGACGAGTGCTCCAAAGGAATAAGTGCGACAAAGATGCTTTGTGCAACGAGTCTTATATGCTATTTTTTCTATTTCGCTTTCATTAATATATTTAATTTAATATTAAGATATTAAAAAAACATTTAGTGAGTTTTAATCTCTTAGGTTGGGTATGACTGACATTCATAATATTTTGACATTTCAGTTTCGAAATACCGAATTTTATGATTTTCGTTTTAAATATGTTCGCAGCATGGAATAACTAGACCACAATCTTAACGCCTTTTTACTTTGCCAACATGAGATTTCTTCGGTGATCGGTGCCATTAGTCTATTAGCAACTAATGTGAACAATGACCAACCTCATCGGAAAAGTCACAAAATTTCATTTTATCTAACTACTTTTTTGTAAAAACCAGAGGGATTATCCATGGGAAGGCCCCTATCTGGAATTATGTCCGAAGTATACGTACAACACCTGGAAGAAAACATGCAATACCAAACAAACTACAAAATAAAATCCTGGCTCAGATACGCCGATGATGTCTTATGTATCACCGAATACCACAATACACAATACATACTTAACCGTACCAATGAACAAAACACAAACATACAGTTCACTGTCGAAGAAGAAGCTGAAAACAAAATCAACTACCTAGACCTCACCATCGAAAGAAAAACACATAAACTAGAATACAACATATACAGGAAGCCTACACAAACAAGTAACTTGATACACGCAACATCGATACACCCCAAACAACAAAAAACACGCGGCCTTTCGAAGTCTATTACATAGATTGGAAACAATACATATGAACCGTAAAAATAAAACATGATCAATAAAATACACAATAATATAAAAAACAAGGAAACCACGATACACACCCAACACAGGATGAAAAATGGAGCACATTCACATACACAAGATCACGAAATTCTTCAAAAACACAAACATCAAAATAGCTTATAAAGCATCCCACAGCACAAAAACAAAAACATCAGCGAAAATAGAAAAGATAGACAAATTCACTCGAAGTGGCATATGCAAACTAAAATGTAAGAATAATTATATTGGACAAACAGGCAAAAAATTCACAGAGAACACATCAACTCATTCAAAACAGAAAAAACAGAGAGCACCTAGGCAGAACACCTAACCAAATACAATCACGAATCAGGCACAATGGATACAACAATGAAAATATTTAAAATACAACAAAAAAGCGGTAAATTAAACATAATGGAAAAACTTGAAATATTTAAAGAAAATGCAAAACCAAAAACCCACAAATTAACAGCCAATCTAACTTAATATTTACCCCCAACATTCCTACTCCAGAATAAAAACCAAATGAAGAAAACTGTTCGTCAGATGTAGATTTATAGTACCAGATGTGTAATAGTTTATTTTACCTTCAAACATCAATATGTAATCGTAAGAAAAGTTGAAGTTTATGCAATAAAGAGAAAATTAAGTTTATGTAATAAAGATAGGACTATATGAATAACATTATAAATGCGAACATTCGCTGCAAAGTAAGGATTTATGAGTAACTGTGCCGAAATGGTTTTGCCAAAAACGATTCTTTAATCAAATGCCTGTAATTTTTTTTTAATTTCTTAAATGATATCCTCAACAGCAACATTTTTTTGTTCAGGTTATTGGTACATTGCGACAGCTTGGACTTATACCCCGGTTATTAAGTATTAATTGGACTTGTAATGTATTTTGTTTTTAAGTCGTTACTTTATAATACATATTAGTTCAAGTAGTTCAATTAGTTTTTAGTACATACTAACAGCAAATTGAATAAAATTGAATGCGTACAATTTATCGCACTTTTACATCCACAAAAATATTGTAAAATATTGCATGTTATAATGTAGAATAAAATTGACGCTCTGATACTGGCAATGGTTTGAAAATCACGTTTTCGTGTCCAACATTTCATCACCAGTTATGAAAATTTTAACTTTATCTAACTGGCGAAATAAAGTTCATTATATCATCAATTAAAGAACATAAAAACTTTAAAAAAAAATTATATGCGACACAAATTCAAATTTTCAAAAAAGTAATGAAGAGTCCTGAAGCAGATCTCAGTACATTAAAACAGCTTTTGGCAGTTCAATCTTTTCAGCAATATTCCACAATTAGAACAATTTATAAGAAATAATTCTATACGATTATTTCTTATAAATTGTCCTTTTGTCCTTCAAAACATGCTAACAAAACTTTTTCATTAACTTTTTCATTATCATTTTTCTGGAATTAATTACAAAACAACATTTTTGCGACCTCGGATATTTGTATGTTGCAAAAATAAAAAAAAATGTGCCATAAAATTAGCGTTTCAATAGATAACTTAACTAAGTAACGTAACGTAATGAATACGTGCAATAATTGCAGCAAAGGTAACTATGAATATATGGATAACAACTTAATTTTTAAGATTTTTAAATATATTTATATTTAGCCGTTAAAAAATTCTTCTATTACTATTACTATTACTAAAGACAATTTTATGTATCTCGTATTATTTTCATTAATAGTCAGTCAATTTGTTTTTAAAATAAACAAAATTTACTAATAAGATTTCCGTGAAATAAGTAAACGTTCTTGTCGCGGCAAATATGCGATGTCTTTACTATTATTAGCAACACTTAAAATAATTTTAATACATACAGACAATTAAGTATACGTGTGGCTAATTTTCTAATCTATTCAACCGAGCATAGTTTATAATCCTATTGATTTTTAACAGGCTTTTGCCAGAATACATGTTCAATAATTGTGAAAATACGCCACAGGAAACGCTCAATGAATATCCGGGACGATTCATTTCTCAATTTGCACGATTTGCGCGGTGCATTCAATAAAACGTTTCGGTATTTTTATGCTTTTGTTGACGATATTCGAACGTTCGCCAATTTCGCATCAGGTACTTTCAATTATTATATTACCATGACAAAAGGAAACGCTGGCGTCATTTTAAGTTTTCCGTTTTTAATAGATAGTTTGTTGTTGACCTTTTTAATGATTTTTACGCTATTTACCAGTGGTTTAATTTGACTATAACAGGAAAGTCATTTATACATCCTGGAATTTTCCTAAGCGAGATACCAATCGCAAAGTATTGGTTTCTTTCTGCAATTACGTGATTTGATTGCACTTTGATTGCAGTGCCTCTAACATAGTCTTAATATAATTGAAATTTATTATATACTGCAGATTTTTGTTGTGGGAATAAATTTATAGCATCAATTTATTTCACAATTATTAAATTATTCATATTTCTATATAAACGTGCTATCTCTCATATTTGATTCAAGTTTCTCTGGTATTTCTTTTTGTTTTTCTAAGCCTTTCAATCTAATGAATAATCATATCGTCAATATCAAGTGACGATGGGGAACTTTTCATTATGTTTAAACTCAAATTAATACATTTATGCTTAAATTTTCTCTCTACATTTTCAATCACGTTCGCTTGTCTATCGGTTCTTTCTGGAAACAAATAACAACAAATATCATCCATACATAATAACGTTTTATATGCAGCTCCTCTAAAACAATTCCGCTACATTTGATGACATTCCAACATTTATATACGTCTGCAGAATCGATCAGCTTCTTACTCCTTCCCCTTTAACGTAGTGCCTTAATGTAGTCCTCTTAGTGCTACTGTATCTTCTGTAACGATTCCTTTTCTTCTGCTCTCCGCATGTGATATTGGGTTGCGCTTGTGATATCAAATAAATAGAGAGTGGCATGTGAATGAACCGTTTCCTAATACGGATTTGTTAAAATAATCGATCAACACAAGAAATGGGCAATTGGAGTGCTTCCATTAGACAGAACTGAAAGAGATGAAGTGTGAGGATGAACGTACACATAGTGTCATCGTTAACTTCTAACGAAATAAATAACTGTTCAAAAGTTAAGTTGCAGTTGAGAAATGCGATTCTATTTACCGCCGAATTGATGCTCCGTTGCGGAGCAAACAAATGAACAAGGAAATTATGTTAATTTTCATTGTTTGCCTGTAATAAGGAAACACGCAGCAAAGTTTTCGTATTTCATCCCCAAGTGATTCGCAACTTTAATTGTAATGTAATGAAAGCTTTGATGCAAATTGTTATGGAGTAATAAATAACTTTCATGGATACTACATTGATTTACGAATCCATATTCAATTTATAATAATTAATTAACCTATTAATTGTAATTGATAGTATTCTAATAAACGCCTACGTAAATTTCCAAATATTATTAAGTTAATAAAGCATTAGTATCGTACTACGCCAAAGTAAATTTAATTTGTGGGTATCTTACATTGTTGCAACTATAATGTAATATTCTGTATTCTATGGGGAAATTACTTAAGAGACGAAACACTTTGTGGACAATTGTTTGGCAAACTATAAGTGCTGCCGTGGCTTGTTTTCTCCAAGCAAAACCAAGATCAAAGTTCTGAGGAACTTCATTACATTTGGTAAGTTACATTTGATTAACCTTCCACACATGTAACTGTGTGAATTATAAATCATGATGAAATTCTTGTGATTTATAAAATGAAAAGTATTTTAATCCAAATATTGATTATTTGAACATACATTTACTATCAAATATATACGGACATGGCAATCATAAGCAGATGAGCTGTGTTTTGGTAGTGCACCTTGTCTTTATACGTGATACCGTACCCTTCTGATTGCGTTCTTGTGTCATCTAAAACATTGCTATAAAAATATAGTGTTGTGTAGTAGTGTAGTTGACCGTGTTGCTGGTGTAACTGATAACACGGAGGAATTATTCAAGTTGTCAGCTTCAGTGTTGTCATAAAAACAGACACTGCTTGGAACAGTTAACTGGTTCAGAACTGATTAAAGGAGTCACCTAGTACCGACCGAGGCGGTATTGGCAACATGTCTGATGGTATGACAGACAAAATTTTCGATTTACTTAATTTTTCCCTTGACGCATTGTATCATCCCTCGGGTGACCATGGCGTTGGTTTTTATATTTTTTCTGGATATATGAATTGGCTGGCAGAAATTGCACACCATACCAAAATTTTCTCAATCGTTTTTTTTTTGCTTACATCATCAGGGCCATTATCATAATGGCCCGTATAGAAACAACCATCATTACCCTTCATCTCAGAGTTGGATAAAGTGAAATATTTTCAGCAACTTGTTAACGAAATGCACTTGCCTCAACGTGCGGCAACATCTCGGAATTCTCTCTAAGTGAGCTTCTAAATACACAGAAGCTCACAGAAGGTTTCTTCCTTTTCCGGGAGACAATATTTCTACTTGATAGGTTTCTAAAAAAACTTTCGGATAACACGGTACAAGTCATCTGCTATCGAATCTTGCTATTATCCATAAGGTGCAGCAGACAAATTGACGGAACAAATTGTTGATGATTACAACACTATTTGTATAGACCAGCGAACGACACCCGTTTCCTTTTGTTGTTTTCTAAAATTTAGAAAAGCCTGAAGGGGCCACGTTCAGAAGTTTGTAAAGATCATGGGAATAATCTTAATAATACCTAGAGCAAATGTGATTTACGACATTGAGATGAAACGAAGCATGTAGCATTTATTGACACTGGAATTTTAGATATGCGCAGACCATCTCATAAGATGGATGGTTTGAAATGGAGTGGCTGCATATTAGGCTGGTCTAGGACGGTTTGAATGGTACATAGTATATGTATAGTATGTTTTCGGGTACTTTATGCATACCTTTATTATATGGCCATATTTGCAATACATAAATACATGTGGGTGTCTACATAATACTGTATGTGTACATAATACTGCATTTCGGTGTATGCAACTAAGAAATATCGGTTGAAAATCATACATCCTGGTGATGCTAGAAACATTATTTGTAAAATTTGCTTTATTGGTTGATCAGAACGGGCCATTGTGGCACCCTTTGAATATTTTGAAGTAACCCTGTGTAGCAGTTAATCATAATTACAATAATGTGGTATGTGGTATTTAAACCTTTATATTTTTTATTAATGAAATGATATTTATTGGAAAGAAAAAATCGGCGTACGTTTGAGGTAATATTTTTCTGTTCGAGCCATATGAATGCGATTTTATTATGCGTATAAGAGGCTTATTATTATCTCGTGCGCAGCATCATAATAATGGTCTACTTCATCTGAAGCAATCGGAAATAGTGCATTTCATTGGGCAAAATTAGTTCTGAAATTTACCTAAGCAACTTCCAAATCCGATGTGATACATTTTTAACATTCAAGAAATGTTAAAATTCAAAAAGCAATTCTATCTATTACGTCAGAAATGTTTTCTTTTTCAATTTGACATAGATCGGTAAGCAGAATTTCCAAAGCTCTAGCTAGAGCAGGTGAAGCAGTGAACTTCTCTACAAGATGTTGCAGGCAGTGATCCCATTGGCACTAGTAAAATTGATCAGATCGTTTCTTCTTGAAAGAGCAATTCACAGGACGCATCCAGGACGCTGTCCGCCGGGGTTTCGCAAGGAACACTGTTCGCGCCGCTGTTCTTCGACATCTTTGCAAGAGACATTCCCAAACGACAGATACGCATTTCGCGTTTACGACGAAGACAGACACCGCCGTTTTCTGCCGATTTATCTGCCCGAATATCATCCGAAGGCAGCTTCAAGAAGCCGCCACGGGACTGGAAGATCCCGACAACAGCTCCATGTTCGCAACGGAATTCCATGGCGAACCAAAGCGAAGAACTTGGGAGTCCTAATTCTCACCTGGAAGCCGAATATCGTATCCGTCGTCAACAGAACCAAGGGAACGCTTGCGTCACTCAACATAATGTTGCAGAATTTTGTAACAAAATTAAGATTTACAAGTCAATCATCAGACCCGCGATGACGTACGCTAGTCCCATCTGGGGAATTGCTGCCGATACGCATAAGAAGAACTTTCATGTAGTTCAGAACAAGTTTTTTTTGTACGGATGACTTTCAATGCTGCGTGGTGCGTCAGGAACGAACAGTTACATCGAGACGCCGACCTACCGAAGACACCGAAGTGATCTTCGCTGCTGGTCGACTACACTGTAATACGGAGATCCACCGAAACCCACTCATCCGATGATTGGTGGAAGTCTACGATGAACGGATTCGGCATCATCACAATAGGGCGATGCTGAATTAGCGCAGCGAAGTTGTGCGCAATCTGCGGCCTTGCCGCGCACTCAATCTAAACTCATCAACGTCTGTCAATTCAGCTATGAAGGTGGTATTTGGGAATTCCAACAAACCCTGTATTGCTAATTAGAAAAAAAAGACGTGACCAAATGTCGAAATTGTAATTCATCGTCTGTTTGTTATTGTCAAAAATTATGTGAAAAAAGTTTTATAATAGAAAAGACTATCGTGTATTACAGTCAAAGGATAGTTTATTTCTAATTTAACGTATGTACAACATGCCAACAACAAGAATATGTAACTTTTTACGATCAGCTTACCGTCTTTCATTTTCTTCATAAAATAATTCACTGTCATTTTGTTCAACTGTTTTGACCAAATTTTACGAATTTACAGTTGCAATTGAAACGATATTTACGTACAGAGCGATTTCTGCAAATGGCCGGAACTTCTTAACTTAACTCAACTCCACCAGATGATGAATCACAATTTAAAATTTTCCACAATGAATTTTCCAAGCGATGAATTTTTCCACGATGAATTTTCCAACATGATTTTCCGGACACCATATGGGATGACTCCGATTGTGAAATTACTAACATCGTTTGTAATACAGATTAATTTATTAGCAGATTCTTACAACATTTAAACAATTGAGTATATTCGGAATCGTGTATATTTTTTTGTCCATTTTATGCATCATCATCGATATTTGGTAATATCAGCAAAGGTCGCCTACGATATTACGAACACAATCACCAAATCTGAAATGACAAATTACTGTCTACACTGCCGTATTAGAATTAATTACGACACGTCTCCTATAATTGGGTTTCGATAACGCTGAAATAATTTTGGTTTGCTAATGGGAAGCTGATTCTCTTTTGCTCATCCCTTAATGTTCATATTGATAATCTTATTTCTAAAATATGTTTTAATGAAAAAGCTACCGTATCCTCGTATGCCGAGAACGTACCGAGGGTTAAAGAATCGTTACGATTTTTTATTACTGAAATACAAAATTGCATACATTTTCATAGTGAAAATCATGTCACGAGCAGGGCATATATTTACATTAAGTTCAAGCTATTGGAAGGAAACCCGATTTATTCGACTACATATGGAGCTTACGGTATGTAATTTGGATATCGAAGACCAGGTCAAAGCGCAACCATGTTATATGCAACTACACGTCCTGAAATATTATCGATCGATAAACTCTTCGTCTTACTGGTACAATTCCTTGCGTATGTTCAATTCCAGATTTGACGACTTACAACCCAATAGTAATAGAATTTAAAATAGATTCGGTCGCATACATAATTACATCAAATAAGTGTTGACCTGGTCAAAAAAATAATGCATTGTATTGCAAGTTAAAATTAGTAGTCTAAATACTGTGTCCTGCTATACTATGCAGGACAAAAAAAATCCGCGGTGGTCCGCACGAAACTTTCTTATACTCAGTTATACTACTTTTTTCGAAAAAACTTTTCAAATGAAAGTTGTTTTAAATATCAATATATATAATTTATGTAAGAATATTTTTTTCGTAACGTGTACCGTTTTCGAGATATGGAAAAGGTGATAAGAGTAAACCATCACTTCCGGTTGAGAGATTGCGTTTAAAATAGGACGTTTTCCTCCTTGCTACATACAAATGTTAAGTTTAAAGTTTCAGAGCTCTAGCTATAATCGTTTGGACGCTACGGCGCGCACAGACACACAGACACACAGAGAGACACACAGTCATTCACAGTCACATCACAGACGTCATTCCGAAAATAGCCAGAAACGATTCAGGGGACCTCAAAACGTGTATATCCGTTGAAATCTCGAGTTCGAAAATTTTCATGATTCCTATACTTACTTATACATAATGTATGAGAAAGTAAAAAGTATTGTTAAAGACTACTGCGAATTAAATGTCGCGGTCTCATGAAAATTGTTCAAATTTTACGATTTGTGGTTCCGAGTTCTATGGCATTATTATTATGGCTATTGCTAAAATATGGTATTTTAATTTAAAGGAATATTCAGGGCTTCTTTACCAAGTGATGCTTGGTGATAACGTATATTACAATATTATACTATATAGTAAAATGTACGTTGTTGATGGTTGTATGGGTTTTCCAGTGCATATTCACCCGCTGGCACCGATACAAACGGGACTTCTAGGGACACTGGGATCTGTCCCTACTCTTTTAGTATCAGTAATATCAGTGAGGACATCTCAAGCAGCGTTTGTAAACTCAAGTCGAGTTGCACTGCGCGCTACAACCCGATACCTTTGTTTCATGTAAAAGACTGTGAGATGATATTTCGCACTGCGCTAAATGTGACTTTTAATCTGACGCTTATAACAATTTATTTCCTGTCAAAATGGACGAAGACTAGAATAAATTCAATCGTCAAGACAGGAGATTCAAAAGTACAGGCCCATCGTGATTCTTTGTAATTTTGCACTTATTATAACGTTAACCCAATGATATCTTCTGTACAACGGTAAAATACTGATGTCCGTTATCTATGATATTTGTGGTGCTTTTGGAGATCGTAACCAACTGGGTGTGATATATACTGAGTTTCTATGAACATTCGATACCATTGATCAACATATATTGTTAGTCAAATCACGCCAATTTGGATTAATATCAATTTAATAACTTTTATGAAGTCATATTTATGCAAATGCTAATTGCTCCGTCTGATGTACGACCGCAATTTGGGGCAGCTGCTTTTTCTATTGTTTGTTAACCTGGTCAGCGTTTGTCTATTCTGATGATAGCTTGTGTATCGCAGCTGTGTTAAGAAAGCAAACTTCAATTAAATTCGTATTTATATATGTTGTGAGATTTAGTATTCAAAGAAAGAGGTTTGTAATTTTAGCTAGAGCATAAATAACAAGTATTAATATACAAATAGCATAGTGATTGCAGTAGGACTAGGACTAGTAGTTTTGTCTTGCTTTTTATATTGTTATTGTCACATTTTCCATTTTTGTTTCATTTTTACGTTTTATTTATTTTCATTGTTTATATTTCTTGATACATGTACCGTTGTATCGAATAGACGTGATCGCATGAGGTGATCTTTGTTTGACTCTGTGCAAATGCAAAATGAAAATTACATACTTTGAAAAATCAAATTATTTACATTGACATAATGTTTATTGTAAGGGAGCAGCTTCAAGAAATCCAGGGCAATGAATGATAATTGCTATCAAAATTTGAATCGGCGATTAATGAACAAGCTAAATACTACGAAGAAAAGTTTTACTACTAAAGAAAGAAAATATGCGCCTTGACAACCAAATTGATATCCTTGAACCAGAAATTTGTGTCCCGAACAAATCGGTCGGTATCATCCGATTGGAAAGCAATAATCTACCTAATCCACGTATCAAACATTTCTGAAATTTCGGGGCTACGATAATCGTCGAACGGTGTTTACAAAGGAAAAAATATTAAAGGTTACTGATATTAACATTTTTGAATACCTCACGAAACACCGATATGATTTACTAAATGTACGTAGGAAAAAAAATTTCAACAATAAGGTATCGACTTTTGATGGTAAAATTCATGCTATTTCCAATATCAAAAGCATTACTATTAACTCTATTGGCGATGTATGCAATATATAATATTATTGAACACTTTATGCATACACATTTCGTACATGCAACTTCTTTTAATATATTTATGTAGCCTATAGGTGAGGGCCTAAGCTCGCGGTTGCCTTATATTCATTTCGTAATGTAAATATTCAATATTTGTGGTTAATTAAACTAAAAATACATTTCAAATTTAACATATCGTGTTATATCTGAAATTCGGTTGTTTTATATGCAAACACAATAGTCTCTGTTTCTGTATATCAGTAAAATTTTGTAAATTTAATTTGTAATTTAATACATACATTTTATACATTTTCTTATTATTATTATGTCAAATTTCAGTGTAGTTCATTTAAATATTAGATCTTTAAGCAATAACTTTTCAGTTTTCAAGGAATTTCTTTTGATATCGTAGCCTTACCTGAAACATGGCTTAATTTTAATATATTGAGTGAAGACACTTCTATTCCTGGCTATACACTGTTGTGAAAGGATAAATCTCATAGGGGAGGCGGCGTGGGCTTTAATGTTAAGCAATCTAAGAAGTAAACGTTGGCTTATTTAAACACCGCTTAACAGCTTGAACAATTATGGTTCAAATTGGACACATCTCACAGAAAGTATTACATTGGTATTTTCAATAGAGCACCTAGCAATACTTACACTGATTTCGTTGACCTATTTGAGGACACTCTCACAGCTCGTTGTGATGACTTGATCTGTGTAGGAGACATGAAAGTAGACCTGATCCCGATAATTTTATAATAGTATTGTAAAGCAGAGAATTAGTAATAAATTTAATTTTGTTGAAACTACAAAGGATGATATACTAAATGTTTTGAGTAGTGAGTCTAAAGCTTGGGGTCGGATATTCCTTTGTCGATTCTTACTTTTACATAGTATTAACTTGTTCTGCCATTCAAACAGTATATTTCCAAAAGCATGCAAATTCTCTTGTAATTCCCGTTCCGATAGTTAGCCAGAAATTAAGAAATGGTGGATCGCTAGACAATATTGTTTCTGGGTTATTACCCTTCGTCAGTAGCGATTACCAAGAACCTTAGTTGTTGAAATACCTTTACATGTAGTGGTCATCAAAACTTCTTGGCGCGAGCCAATCACTCCTAACGAACCACTGACAACAGAACACTGACGAGACGATACCTTGTCTAACACCTTGCGGAGACTAAACAAGAGACAACTTTCAAACGTCCAGTGTCAACATATAAAAGGATTGCTGCAATTAAGTTCAAAAACAATTCAAATTAAAAATGTGTCTTGTCAAATCTGACAGCAAAATGTAATTTACACGAAAGATGGTCGAATCTTACACCTCAATGGTGCAGTGAACATTAATTAAAACAGGTCCATGAAGACTAACTGGTGGATTGCTAGACAATATTGTTTCTGGGTTATTACCCTTCGTCAGTAGCGATTACCAAGAACCTTAGTTGTTGAAATACTTTTACATGTAGTGGCCATCAAAACTTCTTGGCGCGAGCCAATCACTCCTAACGAACCACTGACAACAGAACACTGACGAGACGATACCTTGTCTAACACCTTGCGGAGAAAGGTAAAGATATTTCAACAACTAAGGTTCTTGGTAATGGCTACTGACGAAGGGTAATAACCCAGAAACAATATTGTCTAGCGATCCACCAGTTAGTCTTCATGGACCTGTTTTAATTAATGTTCACTGCACCATTGAGGTGTAAGATTCGACGAAACGATCTTTCGTGTAAATTTTACATTTTGCTGTCAGATGTGACAAGAGACATTTTTAATATATATATGTATATATATATATATATATATATATACATACATAAATAATCAAATTGACAATTACTGCGACAACAGTATTAGGATTTAAACGATTGGGAAAAAAGACATCAATGTATGCAAGCTGACGTTTCGCTTCTTTATTGAAGCATTTTCAAATCATGAAATATAAGATCTATGAAATTGAAAGGGAAAGTGATAAAATAATTAAACTGAATCGTTAAATAACGCACATAAAAATAAACACAAATCTCAAGGTCGAGCCCAATGTACCACCACGACCAATGCAGCAATTTGGAAAGGTTTCGTTTAAGACCTCATTTATCAAAAGGTCTAAATATGTTTGCGAATTTAAATTTCCTACTATCTCAAACGGCCCAATTATTTTATTATTATAAATACCAGCCCAACTATTAATTTTCTGAGGGTATTGAGTTCTTGTAGCTAAATTTATTCGCGGATTCTCTTGAGACCAATATCGAATGTTCTGGGTGTTTGCCTCATTATTTAATGTGAATGTTCATTAATCGGTGAAACAAATAGAATTCAGAAAATTTCTGTATTGGTTTGCCCTTTCCTGTATTTCTTCGCAAAAAGTAATTCTACTTTCTACGTCAACATCAGAGATTTCCTGATGGCATTGAAGTTTGTACGTACGATAATTATGTTTATGTAAAATTTTCCATACCGCTGTGGAGGTTACATTGCAGTTTTCCGCAATAGTTCTTGTGCTACTCATGGGATCCGCGGTTATCATTACCAAAACCATTTCTCCTAGTATTATCCAAGTATATTGTATTGCCTCCTCTGGACTTTGTTGTAACACTACCAGTTTCCTTAAATTTTCTAATGCAATTATTAATTGTAGATTTCGATGGTATAGGTCGGTGATATGTCAACGCAACTCATATATTTTGTTGAAATATGCATACTATGGCCAGGTTTGGTGGTTATCACTCGGTATACTGAGTGACAAAAGTAAAAGAACCAAGAATAAATTATTATTTTTCAAACAAATTTTGTATATGAGTTGTGGTTGACCAAAATAAAGATTGATTACAATTTTATCTCTATTTACTCAGTAGTTACAGTATTTTTTTTTCCTTTTATGCCATAGAAGAGTTGTCGCTATATGTCATTTTTTATGTCACTTTGACGTTTTCGATGTATTGTTCAAAACGCATAGAATGCGTCGGCGTCTCAATTTTAGGCAGTTAAGTGATTTTGAAAGAGATCGAGCAGTGGGCCTTCGAGAAGGGGGTTTATCTTTTCGCCCAATTGAAGCCCGTTTAAACAGAACGGTGTCAGCTGTGGCAAACTGTTTTCCTGTTTGGTCTGAGGAAGGTCGAGAACAACGAGCCAGACGTTCAGGGCGTCCCCGAAAAAACAACGGCACGTCAAGGCTACTGGCTGTGAGAGACCGTTTTTCGACTACCCGTTTAATTGTGGACCAATTGTTTGTAGAGAAAAGCAGAAGGGTAACCCTACACTACAGGCGAAAAAGTTCTTTTGGCTCATGTCTTATCGGCCGCAATTTGTGTTACCGCTCGCCGCTGCTCACAAAACACAATGGTTAGAGTGGTGCCGAAAAAGGTTACAGTGGGATGAAGAATGGTATCAGGTGGTCTTTAGTGACGAATACCGACTTTGCTTGAGTAGGTTAGTGAGTTAGTGAGTGAGTTAGGGACGACGTGGAGAACGGCACCATCCACAGGTTTTCGTGGAACGCCATGTAAACCAAACTGTTGGAGTTATGGTATGGGGGGCAATTGGATATGGTAGTAGATCACCCTTAGTGTTCGTTAGGGGTACCATGAATGCTCAACGATACGTTATGGATATTAGAGCCTCATCTTCACACCTTACCAAACTCTGTTTTTCGACAAGATAATGCCTGACGGCATATTGCCAGGGTTACTATGGCTTCTTTTGAAAAAGCTGAAATCACCCATCTTCCTTGGCCTAACAGATCTCCTGACCTATCCCGTATCGAACATATTTGGGATATTATCGGCAGACTAGGCCACTTACTTCGTCCTCCACACATCCTGGAAAAGCTCCGGCACCAAATAAAGGTGGCATGGAAGGAAATACCCCAGGAGGAAATTGATAACCTCATCAACTCCATGCCACGACGTGTCACGACGCATTATTAATGTTAACTTTTGTATTGTGCTTTTGTTTTGTTTCAAATGTTGATCGTTTTCTTATTTTGACCACTTACATATAATATATTAAAATCAGTTCAATTGAATGACCACTTCTTGGTCTTTTTTTACTTTTGTCCCTCAGCATAGATGACGTTGGTGCGTAGGTTCTATGACCCGTGGTTACTGGGTAGATTTTAACTAAAAGTCAGTAGGAGATTTATTTAAACTAAACGAAATACGAGAAGGTTTTGCGATTAGAAAACAATTTTTATACGAAATCGTATGAAAATAAAAAAAAACACAGGCAGAGAGCAACGTATCGATTATGTAATTTAGGAATTTTGCACATAAATAGTCTTGTATACTGAACAATATGTGCATATTATCAAAGAAAATTTCGGTTGAAAATTATATGATTAGCAATGAGTTTCGGTATTTGAATATTGCGATAAGTACAGAATCGTGCGGGTTGAGAAAAAGCTCGTGGGATCTAAGTTTAATGTATATAATACACAAAAATTTTTTTTGTAACTTATAAGGTTCTAAGGGCACTTGGGGAAAAGCACCGGAGAGCATCGTTGTAAGAACATAATAATTGTTTTTATGAGTTTTGATAGAATTTGAAACGATTTAAGGGATTTTAAAATTCTGGAACAGAAAACAGGAATAATTATAATATTTGAAAGAGAACCCTGAGATAAAATTTAAATTCAATAAAATTTAAATATTGAGCCCAATTTTTGTAAAATTGAAATATAGCAATTAAAAAATATATCAATTAAAAAATATATAAAGTTTATGTTTTGGTATTTAAAATATTTTATATATTTCGTTATTTATTGGGATATTGGTCACATGTGTATTTTGCAAGATGAAACTGGCATATACCAAAATAGTTCCTACATTCGCATTTGGAATAATGGTAGTAAATATTCAAGGTAATCCAAAACGAATAAAACAAGAGGGTAAACGTTTTACCATAATTCTAGCAGGGTGCCGATAGGGTTTCTTAGAATTTGCTGCTCGGCACGCATATTGACGATCGTGGTTATCATAAAACCATGAATGCTGATGTCTTCAAAACTGAAACACAACACATATCTGCATTAACAAAAATCAGAAAAGTTTGGATTTTTCTGAATTTCTTTTGTGGCAAAAAATCTGTAGTGATCGTTTGGGCCGTAGAGCGCGCACAGATATACTGACAGACAGACACATACACAGACACACAGACGTCATTCAAAAAATAGTCAGGATCGATTCAGGGGACCTCAAAACATGTATATCCGTTGAAATCACGAGTTCGAAAATTTTCATGATTCCCTATACTTACTTATACATTGACCGCACTGAACTTTCTTATACTTAGTTATATTACAATTTTCGAAAAAACTTTTCAAATAAAAGTTGTTTAAAATATCAATATCTTTAACTTTTGTGATATTTTTTTCGATAAGTCGTACCGTTTTCGAGATACGGATAAAGGCGATAAGAGTAAACCATCACTTCCGGTTGAGATATTGCTTTCAAAATAGGACGCTTTCCTCCTTGCTATATAAAAATGTTAATTTTCATGGCTTTAGCTTTAGCCGTTTGAACAGTAGAGCGCACACACACATGTACTTATACATAAAGTATAAGAAATTAAAAATGGAAAATAAACAAAACTAACGAATAATACATGAAATGATACAAATCATTTTTATGATTTGTATCATTTCATGTATTATTCGTTAGTTTATTACTTTCGGTTCTTTTGAACCGAAAGTAATAAATGATAAAACTAATATTTTTTTATAAACCTTTCTGAAATATATCACCAAATTATCTAACTTTTAGATTAACTCTCCTTTCTCAAAACAATTTAACAATAAAATTTAGGCCAATATTATAAATTGGATGTAAGTATTCGTAGTGCAAGGCGTTGCGAATGACGTACATTGCATTCAATGTTTCCTCCCCTATTACGTTTTGTTTCTTTGTTTTGATGGCTGATACCATTTAATGTCGCAGCGTGAGAATGTGGTTCTAGTTTGTTGTTACTTTTCGTGAGTGTTACCTGTAGATTGTTGTTCTTCTCTTGTGAATTGGATTTTCTTTCTGGCTCGTTAATATATTTTAATATTTCGTCAGTGTTTTTTTTTTCATTTATAATATGTCTCCGACATAGAGGGTCCATTTTATGATTTTGAACTTTTGGTGGATTTCGAAGAGTATGCATGATAGTGGATTTCCCATTGCTAATCCTTTTTAAAAACGAAAACATAAAAATAGCATAGAGAACCATTGACCTCAAAAACAAATTCAAAACCAATATAGAACAAAACAACATACACAACAAAAGCGGAATGTACACACTCAAGTACAGCTCATGCGACGATTTTTTTTAGGAAATTCAAAGATGGACACAAAGGACACATTAAATCATTACAGAACATGAAACTCGACTCAAACTACGCAACGCACCTATTAGAAAACCGCCTCGAAGCGGGACCAATAGAAAAAATTATAAAAATTATAAAGGGGTAACCAAAAAGTAGACAATTTAACATAATGGAGGACAATATAATCAACGTATAAACAAACAGCAATACCACGTTCCAATTGTTTAGAATTTGTTAAACACAAGCGGCTTAGCCAACAAGTACTTGCTATTTTTTAATTTTAAATTTGCAATTGGATCAAAATCGTTTTGCACTTCCTGAAACGTAATTAGCAACGTTGCTCACTAGATCTTCTGGTCCTCTCGGCAATTCTTCACAGGCTTTGCTGTCGACTAAGGCTGCTGAATGGCAAGTGCACATCATCAACATGACATGGGGTGAGTCTTGTTTTAAATGAGAGAAAAATAAATTGTGTCCCCCAACCATAACTCCTTCGAAAATAGTAAATACAATATTTATAAAGTAAAAAAGATTTGAACTCTTTCATTGAATCTTGCAAAAACTAGATGAGCCTTGTTTTGAAATCAATCAAACCTGTACAACTCGAATGTGTAGCTTTATTAAAGCATAAATTAAATTAAAAAGTGTGTAAAAATAAGTTGCCATTATTTATATTATACACTATGCTCTTTCCATAACTACAAACAAAGCACCCAATTAACTACAATCAGGTCACTACTCCCGCTTCAGTGGGAATAATTTTTACCATAAAGTTAAAGGAATAAATAATTACAAGAAAACGATCTGCTCTATTATATATGAATTTGCAAATAAAAGAATTTCTTTCTAAATGAGTAAGTGTAATAACGCAAGCAAGCAAATCATTTAAATAAGGTTTATGAATTTTAGCAGTACCAGTAAGTATTATTATTACTATATATTTTTTCGATTTATCACTCATCAAAATATTTACGTGCTACACAATATTACATACAAGTTTACGCATTTTAATTCTGCTCCTTTCATACTTCGTCTGTATGTGTTAATATTCACATTGAATGCGAGTTGCTTATTTTCCCTTAGCAGTTTTCGCCATTTAACAACGGCATAGGAATCTGTGTTTGCATATTGTGAATTATTACTACCGCGCATTCAATGATATCTGTATAAAAATTGCGAAATCAAATACACCATTTCTTCGTTTTCAGGAAAGCTGTAAAGCGCAGGATCAATTAATTCAATTAACCACTGCTTGTTTATCAAATTAATTAGTCAATATTCTGTAAGTTACGCGGCAATACTGGCTTCAATCAACTACGAATTACATAAGCATTAATAACACAATAACAAACATAATTATATAAAAATGTAATTCTTAGCAAAAATATCTATTTCATGTTGAAATAATGCACGATTACACACACACAAGTGTGATTATAAATTATTGGCAGAGTCGCTTCGTGGAATTGTTTCGAATATCGCACTATTCCGGATTATGGTAAATCAATTTTCGAATGAAAATAAGTTGTTTAGCAAGCGGATTTGGTCGATAAATTACTGTATTATTTTTCGCGAGTTCACACAAATGTATACGTACAAACCCCATTATAAACTAATAAATTAGACAATCAAATTGTAATATTAGGAACAATATTTATCGTTCCAATATTGTTTCATGATACGATTAACGTTGAACGGTGCATAATCAATTTTCGATGATTCCAACAAGGCGGTGTTATTTCCAAAAACCTGTTCATCGTTTCATTTCAGCAATAGCATGTTTGATTTGAAAAAATAATGTGTTCCAAAATATGCAGGTTGTCCGGTTAGTGTTATATTGTTACGTAATTTACAATAGCTAATTATTTAATCCGTGAATAATATTATCGAGGAAATATTGGTAAATATTGCTAATGAATTAAAACGTAGAACTAATTTATATACACAACTGATCATAGCGACGAGATAATGCCATCATATCACGCATGAATCCGTGATGCTCATACAGGCATGCATGCTGTAATTATTTATTAGTCACCTATTTTATTAATTTATCTACAAAGCATATTAAATCCTTTCATTAGCAATGGCATACAATTCAACATATTTACTTACATATACAGGCTGTTTAAAAAATTGTCACACACTTTGAGGACTGACAGTATGGCACAAAATATGCCGAAAAGTGTTAACGAACATGGGTCCGCAAATGGATGATTTCGGAGATACGAGTTTGTATTATTTCCACAATACGCATGTGTGGGCCGACGAAAATCCCCCATGCTATTATAGAAGCCAGAAACCAGGTACGTTTTTCATTGATAGTTGGATGGGTATTTTGGGTACAGGTTACTAGGCCCGGTTGTTTTATCAAACCGATCGACAGGCGCTGTTTATCGCTAATCGTTGTTCGCTAATCGTTGTGATTTTGTGATGAAAGTTTTCACTACTGACTGCAGCTGGGCTGTATGGTGGTTTGAGTCAGCGTTCAAGTATCGATTAGTATCAGTTGTCTTCCTGTATACCGTATGGCCCAGGCTTCCGTCTGTTCGTTTCTTCGCAAGTACATCTCAGAACGGGAGTTGGTTTTTTTCTTGGACTTCCATGGTGAACTTGATATTTGGATGGATTCTGTTGAAATGGTCCAAAAATATGTTCAGCTGCTCTCTTCCGTGGTTCCATATTACAAATGTGTCATCGATATATCGTATCCATAACTTGGGTTTCTGTTTACCGGTTTAGAGGGCTCTTGCTTCGAAATATTCCATGAATAGGTTTGCCAGAACGGGAGAAAGTGGAGAGTTCCTGCTACTTGTTTAATCGCTGTTCTTTATATATAAAGTATACTTGTGTATCGTTGTCAATCGGGCTAGCCTTGATCTTTATTCTTGTGGTCTCCTCTAGGTATATTGTTGGGTCGTTCACATGCTGGATCCACGAGTAGCGTTGGTTTTTGTTGTCGTAGTTTTCCTTGTTCATCACAACTGTTGCGTTGGATGATGATATCCGGATCATGCAGTAGCGAACGTAGTACCAGGTTCTTCTTTAGTGGGTGGGTTGTACTCAATATACGACATCTTGACGGATTTCTTCCGCTTTATTTCTCTCCAGTTTGATAATGGAGGATTCGACGACACATATTATTTCTTCTACTGGGATATTGGTTGGTGGTAGTGTTGAAACCCTTAGCTAATACGTTATGATGCTTGATCTATATACCACTTTCTTGGGGTTCAGGGTAAGATCCTGTTTCACTGGTTTTTGTTCTTTCAGAAGCTTCTCAAACTTCTGTATGACTTTCTTCTTGGCCAAGTTGGTTTCTGTCTCGCAGCAGAACTTCATCAATTGGTCCAGTGTTATCCACAAAATCGGGTGCACCTTGTTGCTAATTATTATATGACATTTCAGGAGTTGGATTGATTTGTGTGATTTGTAATCTGGAACCACGGAAGAGAACAGCTGACCATACTTCTGGGCAACCTCAACGGAATCCATCCAAATATCAAATTCACCATGGAAGTCGAAAACGAAAACCAATTCCCGTTCTGCTTATGAAGAAATGAACAGACGGAAGTCTGCGCCATACGGTATACAGGAAGACAACACATACAAATCGGTACATGAATGCCGAGTCTCACTTCAATCCAGCACATCTGCAGTCAGTAGTGAAAAATCTCATCATCAGATCGATTAGCGGACAACGAAAACAGACCAAAGGAAATGGAAACCATCAAGGCATGTCTGAGATCACGAAAATCTGAAAAAGAACCGGAAGAAGAAGGAAAGGTGCTAACCAAAGCCTACCTCGCATACGTGAAAGCTCACCTTGGATAAAATAAGCAGAGTACTAAAGAAAAACGAGATCAAGACCATCTTAACCACAGACAGGAAAATCAACACAATTCTGCCAAATCCGAAGACAAAGGTCAACCTCAGGAGCCAAGGAGTATAGGAAGTTCCCTGTTAGGACTGCGACAACACATACATCGGTCAAACTAATAGAAGAATCAACCTCAGAAAAGATGAACAAAAAAATGCAGTGAAAATAGACTATGATTCGCATCGCTTACCTTTCCTTTTCTTTCACTCTTCCATAACCATTTTTGTCAACCTCTGCGCTCTCCATCCATTTGATGTGAGTTCGTATTTAACCAGCCATGTTCCCACCATCCTCACATTCTCCGTCTTTTACAGAACTATATCATGGCTGACTGTAGCGGTCGCCATTATTTTCAGCGAAAATTAATATCGCTAGGTTAGGTTCAGTTTTCCGCACTCTCCGCTAAGAGAGTGGGGAAAAACTGAATTTCATATTCAAGAATCAGATGAACACTTAAAGTGTGGCCTGTTGAAGAAGAGACATCGTCTCAGAACGTACAGCCACATGCGAAACAATAGGGAAAGAAGAAAACCGTTTCCTGCAACATCAAACGAAGAACATTATAAACCTTAAAGAAGCAAAATTAAAACAATTGTAACAGCTGAATGAAATATATTGAAGTATTGCGGAGCATGAAAGAATTAATTTATTATGTTAATATTTTAATAAAAATAGTTGTGTTATTTTATCATATATTTCTTTTGCTTTTTTGTTTTGATCATGTATTTCGTTCTTTCCAGCTTGTTTGTTTTACTTTTTGTCATATTTGTTTGTAAATAAATTTGCTATGTATTTTTTATTTGGTGGTTTTTATTTTATTTTAATAATGACAATTCTTCTGTTTGTTATTTTTATGCTAAATTTTAAAAATAATTTGCAATAAAATAATTTCTAATATACATAATATACATAACGAACATTTTAAAATACTTGGAAAACTAAAAAATACATATTTTACTAAAAGTAGATTGAGAACCCTATAATAATGTTTGCTACCGTAATAATTTCACGACAAAATAAAGGGCAAAGTAAAATATGTACATGTACAGTTAAACCATTTCCAGTCAAGAATTGCAATACAATACAATACAATACAATAATAGTTTAATATAATTTATAATAATAAATTTATTATATTATTCCTTTTTCCTACTGCAGGCATTTGTATTGTGTTTTTTAACACCAAGAGTTTGTTCTATATCTACAGGAACCGCTTCATAATTATACCTGTGGAACATTTTCAGTATTCATGGTTAAATAGTTTAATCGTCTCCATTTCCCTTTTAAGCACTCCAGCACGTGCTATGAAATTTGTTGTACGGCTGTTAATGTACCGATAAATGTCCATTGTCTCTATCGGGTATCATTAAATTTGATATACGTGGATAAGCACTGTCCCATTGCAACCCAACCCTAAAGTGATGTACCCTCCCTGGCATTACAAAAAAAATATCCATAGTTGAGACCTTTATTATTGTTAAATTGTTAATGTTTATCGCTACGCAGTTTTGTACAGGTTAATCAGGTAATACATAAAAAATATAGTAACAATAATAACATCAGTCCTATCAATACCAGGTCACATAAATATATAAATCTACAGTACAATTAATATATAAAGAAAATATCACTCAGATAGTAGATATAAATCTCAATTAGATGGTGAATACACGGCGGGTGACAACCTGACAACTCAACATACTTCAACCGAGTATTCACTAACTCGGGGTGCTATAGAATGCATGTCTTAACAAAAAATTAAGTAGTTGTATGGTATGGTAGGCATCACATATGATTCGGTAGTAAGTTAACGCTTTTACTACCCACCGTGATATACACACTCTTGACACACGAAAAACCTCGAATATTAAAGTTCCATTTTCACGCTTGAATATCATTAGGAATGGTTGTCGCCTATCCCATGGTAGCGACAACCATTCCTACTGATATTCAAGCGTGAAAATGGAACTTTTATATTCGAGGTTTTTCGTGTGTCAAGAGAGTGTATATCACGGTGAGTAGTAAAAGCGTTTATATTAGAAAATATATAAACTCGGCATTGATGGAAGTGTGAACTTACTTCTGACATAATCTTTGAATCCCAAGTTCGTAATAATCCCAATGGCCCTTCGTTGCAGGGAGTAAACTTCTTAGCATGTCCCCAGTCCAATAGACCATATAGCATATGTGATACAACTAATACACAGTATGCTGTTATACGCAGCTGGAGATTAACTTGCCCGATAAATTTCTCAATAAATAATTTTAAATAATAAATTACTAACTAAATAAATTATTTGTTAACCCCTAATCTAGATGCGGATCTAGGTATAATCCTAGGAACTTCAC